>CM022877.1:22993413-23013520 GCA_012654025.1 Pachypsylla venusta
TATGAAGGATGCCACTTCTCACAGCTTTGCAACATAAGGACTGTTTTGGGCACATTCTTCGTCAGTCAGTGTTATGAAGGATGCCACTTCTCACAGCTTTGCAACATAAGGACTGTTTTGGGCACATTCTTCGTCAGTCAGTGTTATGAAGGATGCCACTTCTCACAGCTTTGCAACATCTTCAGTCAGTGTTATGAAGGATGCCACTTCTCACATATTTGCAACATAAGGACTGTTTTGGGCACATTTTCCTTCAGTCTGTGTTATGAAGAATGCCACTTCTCACAGTTTTGCAACATAAGGACTGTTTTGGGCACATTCTTTTTTCAGTCTGTGTTATGAAGAATGCCACTTCTCACAGCTTTGCAACATAAGGACTGTTTTGGGCACATTCTTCTTCAGTCTGTGTTATGAAGGATGCCATTTCTCACATAAGGACTGTTTTGGGCACATTCTTCTTCAGTATGTGTTATGAAGGATGCCACTTCTCACATAAGGACTGTTTTGGGCACATTCTTCTCCAGTCATTTCACTTTTTTGTGGTTTGATAAATGTTAATGTTTTTTATGCACTTTCTTTTATAATGCTCGCCATAAGAACTCAAGTGACCCAATAGGCCCCGAAATCCCGAATTTATTAAGTTTATATAATCTGTTATAAATTTAACAGGCGTCATGAGGGCCGCCGGTGGCCCAACAGGGCTAAAAATACACTAATTATTGTGAACATAATAAATGTCCATAATTACCAAATTTCATCAAAATCATACAGAGAGTCATCGAGAAACAAACAGACGTTAAAAGAAATAAATGGTACGGAAAACCGTACTAGACTTTCTCTTCCTTAATCATTCCATCAGACTACCACCGAATGCAGATTTTGTTCTTCTAAAGTTTTAAGGTTTTTAGTTATATATTTTAGTTATTGTTATATNTTCTGCACGAATACAATACTTTATCTTCTATGGAAGAGAAAGTAAAAACACAGGTATAGGTATTATAACTATAAGTTCTACACTGGGTTTGATAAACTATAAATTTTTGCAAGGTAACAAGGAATTTATTTATATTTGTCTCATTGTTATTTCGAAATGTTAATGCATAATGATTAGATTTGAACCACCAATGAACTCCCAGGTTACAAATCCGTCGTTTGGCCATCAGTGCCTTAAATACTGGATTTACGGATTCTTAAGCAGTTGTTGATTCGAATCTAAAGCATGGATTAATTTTATTTGTGTTAATGTTAAAAATAATCTATGCTTAGATTTGAATCAATAGAATCCAAAACAACAAACCTCAGCCCGAAAGCCCTAATATGCTTTATCAAGTGAGCTATGGACTTAATGATGAATTTAAGGAAAACTTCGATAATTCTTCGATATTTGAGTATGGAACCCTGAAAATCAGTGATCCAGAATAAAACGGAATGGTAGACTCACGAATCCATTCCCTGAGGGAAACCAACAGAAAACTATAATCAGAACGGGACAAAAGAGGTCATTAAAACATATCAATAGAACTAAAGTCCACAGAGTATTTTTTAAATATTATTCATCATCAGCAATGAAAAGTATATGCTGGATGCAGATAAAATATTTAAATTTCTGGTCATGTTCAGGGATTTTCTGCAAACCTTAGTACTTTGAATAAACCAGCTTCTTGTCAAACCTATGAAGTTGAGAAACATCAGACGCGGTTAGTACATGAATGAGAGACAGATTGAGTCCACTCAATCTTTTTTGGTTATTAAAGGGTTAATATAATCTGATAATGATAATGTTTAGTTTAAAGAAATAATATACAATCAAAAACTCACAACAAGTTCAAAGATTAACCCGTCACCCATTAAATAGGAGAAAGAGGCGAGGACTGCATGTGAGCCGAGATTGTTTTAACACTAGAATGTTCTTTGAGATACAACTTTGACTACTTTGTTGGAATAGATTTACATCCTTAGCAACCTGACCATAAATATGATATGCTCATTCCATTGGAACTTTTTTCAAATGCTTGAATCTCTTCCATCAATTATTGTACATTCCTCATAATTCAAATTTTGTTTGGTACCTTAAAAATGAAATTACTATCAAATAAAATACACTATTCCATGACTGATCCCAAAAATGCTCAGCTGCTGCCAAATTACGAATGCAATTTGGCACGCATTTAACTTGAATTTCAAGCGGTCTAGAAGCTGTATTATTAACAATAGCTGGGGGAAAAGCACTTTGCACTCAAATATTGTTATTTTGAAAATAAAGATTCTATTCTAATAACATGTCGTTCTGCAACAGTGTTGCAACCATTCTGCTGCAACCTTCTTTAATCTTTATCATATTTTCTTAAACCCGAAAATGCAGATTTTAGCGAGATTTTTTAATATTTATTAGAACCCGAAAAGATGTGATAATTTTAACAGGAGAACCTTTTATTTAAAAAAAAAAAATCACATCTTGGACGTCATCTCATGGTATAATGCCAAATCCAAGAAAGTTTCAATGTATTGTTATTGGTTCTCCTGGTCTTCTTATCGTTTATCCCAAATGTTATCTTTAATTCAACTGTAATTACTTTTTCGAAAACTGCGAAAAATCTTGGTGTCATTTTTTATTAAAATCTTTCTTGGGTACCTCATGTAAATCGGGTTTGTCAAAAAGTCTTCTGGTCATTTCATCCTTTGAACCGTTTGAAAAATTTTCTGCTCTTTAAAATTAAAAACTTCTTTGTACATCGTTGATATTTCCTATTATTGAGTATTCTGGAGTAGTTCTTAGCAATATGTCCCAAGATCTCTGCAACAAACTCCAGACATTGCAAAACATGTGTGTCAGATACATTTATCGGCAGAAGAAATTTGATCATGTATTTCAAAACCGAAGATCTCTTGAATGGCTAACTGTCGAAAAAAGACTTGAGCAACAGACATTGTGTCTATTATGGCGCATTCTGAATGAGGAATCACCCCCCATATCTTCATTTATCATTTTCCTCATTACATCATTTTCATCATCACAACTCTCGCTCTCATCTCCTCACCATTCCACCTCATCGCACCAACTTCATGAACCATTCATATGCTGTTCACGCTTCAGGACTGTGGAATCAATTGCCATCAGACTTGAGATTGTTGGAGAGTCGGATTGGTTTTAAAATTCAGACAAGAAGACATTTGCTCGGAATAGTAGATAACTGAATTATTAATTTAAATTATCTATTATTAAATTCCTCCTCATGAGTTAGGTATACATTAGGCTAGATTATTTGGTAGGTAGGTTAGATTATTTGGTAGGTATCAAAGGGTTGGGTGGAAGAGAATTCCTTAGGAATTAACCCCGCCCTTTGAATTAACTTTTTTTTCTCTCTCTCTCTCTCTTTACTTTAGTTCCCCCTTTTTTTCTCTTCCTTTCTTTTCACTACTTAAAATAAAAGTTGATTCAATAAAGAGTTAAATAATAATAATAATAGTGATGGCTGATTTCCATTTTCTTCAAAGTGCCCTTCAATACTTTACTTCAAGCTTTACGTCGTTCTGCAACGCCAACAAAAAAATGCCGTGATTTATTAATACGATTAATTATGGTATGATTTTACGAAAATGTGTGAACAATGAAGATGAGCGCTGGCTAGTGGTGGCCGCAAGGCTACATAAGCAATTAAATAATAAAAAAAAAGTTAATACACATTTAAGTAAATAATGTAGGTATGCGGATATTGTGATAATGAAAATTCAGACAAATAACTTTTATCCAAGAATAATAACCCTGTTTCAAAAGAAAGTTTTCTAAATAAACGAAGCTTCCTGCTTTCTAAAGTGAGGAAACAAATTAATAATTGCAAAGAAATTCTGCTAAAATTTTAAAAAGTTTGGTTTTGCAATGCGAAAATATAGCCACGGAGTTATTTCACATTGAAATTATTGAATAAGTGCGAGTGTTCACTCCGCGAAAGCGAGAGATGAACTTACATGTAATTTTTTGGTCAGAACATTTTTTAAAAACTCAAGTGGTAGTGACTACTCCTAATGGTAGTGACCACTCCAACTCGCCCTCAAAAAATGAAATGTTTACAAATATCTTGAAAAAAAAAATGGTAATTTAGCGAGCGTGCCGTTCCATTAGAAATTCTTTTTAACCTTTTACTGATAACCTCCCCCCCCCATACTTTCATCCACTGCACATGTTGCTTGAGACCCAAAATTCTTCCCTTTTCTGTTCTACACATTGGTCATTCTAGTGTTACTTGGGCTAGGTAATGCGCGGGCGGAGAGAGTGAAAGTGGCACTAAGAAGATTGTAAATTTAACCTTATCATTGTTTTGCAGTGTCACGGTGACTGTCGTTCTGTCTGAAAGTAAATATCAAGGTTCCACTTGAACCAAAGTGGAACATCTCTCTCCGTGGAACATGTTGGCCATTTTTTGAATGGTCATACTAAAGCGGGGTTTGTGTTAGTCGCAAACACCGCAATTTGAGTAAGCTTTATATTCTATGCGCCATTAATTGCTACATACGAGACATAAATAAACTCTGCAAGTTTGCAAATCGATTTTTCCTTCTCACAGAATTTTTTACCTAAGTCCTTTAGACATATTCCCGCCTACACACGCTATGAATGATATACTGTTTCCTGTTTTGCACAAATACTAGTAGTTCTGCGAACAGCAAATCTCACTCAGTCAAAATTGGAATTGGGCCCTAATGTTTAAATTCTATGCAGATAATTAATCCCCACACAAAGTTTCATGAAAGTCCGACCAGGCGTTCGTGCGTTACTTTCAAATGAACGAACGACGAACAGACTTCACTTGTATCAATTGAAAAACATTATTTGTTTAATTTCCGCAAAGCAGCAGAATGAAGTGGTACCTAGTTATGGTTCCATTCCCACAGCCCCCCCCCCCACTTATGAAGTTGTATTTTTTTTACACCAATGTGTAAAAAAAAAAGCGGCGAACAGATTTTTAGTTGCGGGACAACCATTTCTACAGCCCCCCCACTTTTGAAATTGTAATTTTTTTTTATACCAAAATGTTGTTATCGTTTTTTACCGAATTGTTCTTCTTTTAAAAAATTTTGTACCTCAAAGGGAACCCGAGAAAATAGGTAGGGGCTACCATTTCCACAGCCCCCCCAAACTAAAAAGCTATTTTCTCGGGTTACCTTTGAGTTACAAAATGTTTTAAAAGAAGAAAAAATTTGTACAAAACAAGAAGAAAACGTTGGTGTAAAAAAAAATTACAATTTCGAAAGTGGGGGGCTGTAGAAATTAACCATTAGACAGAATAGGCAGTTGCCTGGGGCCCCCAATTTTAGGGGGCCCCCGAAAAATGAAAAAATCTTTGAAAATTTTCTTACAAACATAAAATTCCAAAGAATTAAATGAAAATATAATCACAACTGAAAATAATTGAAAAAATGCAAAATAATCAAACAAACAAACATGTGATATCACAAACGTCACTTGAAACTCAGTTTGTTTTTATTCTAGAGATTTTGAGGAATTTTTCATTGAAATGAAACAGTTCCAAACTTACGTTAACTCCAGATACATTGATGCACAAAAATCTAATAGTCATTTGTATAAGATTCTCATGAAAGATCAATTAGCAGATGTATTTCCTAACACAGAAATAGCCCTTCGGATTTTTTTAACATTGATGATCACAAATTGTTCTGCCGAACGATCCTTCTCGCAATTAAAAAGAATTAAAGCGGCTGAAAGAGCTACAACGCGACAAGAGCGACTAGACATATTAGGTATATTTTGCATTGAGTCAGATTAATTGAAGAAAATTGTTATTGATGATATAATTGATGAATTTGCCGAAAACAAATGTAGAAAAAGACATGTTTAAAATGTTGATGGTAATTTTATAGATATTATTACGTTTTGAGAGTAAAATTTTTATGAAAGCGATAAATTTTTTATTTTAATCGAAAAAAAAGGGAACGGACGTGAAAAAAAAGGGCCCCCAAATTGATGGTTGCCTAGGGCCCCGTTGAGAGTTAATCCGGCCCCGTATAAATGGACCCTCTAGTTATAGGTACAGTTCATTTTTGTCCAGGGTCAGCATTTCTAAATATTTTGTTTTATATTTTACTTCCTCTTTATCTTGATTCAGCTTCGACAATTACAACTGATTTGACCGCTTTCCTAGTTTTGTGTTTGGATTTTTAATATTTCATTTATAACAGCTTTTCCATGTTAGATGTAAATAGTAAAGAGTGTTTGATAATTAGATTTCTCCACATTTCTTCTAGTCAAATCGAATTACATAAAGTCAAAGTTATTGAAAACATCAAAAACTGGCAACTGGAAATCCACGTAAACGCATTAATCGACTCATATACACCATTCCAGCAACACACAGAACAAAAAGGAATTGGTACTTTTGAATTTTGGGATGGAGCCAATATAATTACTTTCATTTTAAATTATGGTGATTATAACACCAAGATCTTAGAGAGTACAAAATTAGATAATATTATGCGTCCCAATCTCAAGATGGATTGAGGCAGAATTGATGGTTTCACCAATAGTCAAAACAGCCTGCCACAAGTCACAATATATAATCAGCCTCCAACATAGTGGACGTGACCAAAGTTTGTAAACACGTGGGGGACATGTTTGTGTCTTTAAATTTAGTTTTCAAATAATATTTAATAGTAATAATAAATTATTAATATCCTTCGTGACTTTATTTTTTTCTACATTTTTTTTTAGTCTCTGGTGTAGCAATAGTTTCCCATTGCAATCTGCTTTGGCTAGTTTAACTAGCCTATTTGAAAGGTAGCGGCACCTGTTTAATTTTGGTCTCTGTAGCAATAGTTTCCCATTGCAATCTGCTTTGGCTAGTTTAACTAGCCTATTTGAAAGGTAGCGGCACCTGTTTAATTTTGGTCTCTGTAGCAATAGTTTCCCATTGCAATCTGCTTTGGCTAGTTTAACTAGCCTATTTGAAAGGTAGCGGCACCTGTTTAATTTTGGTCTCTGTAGCAATAGTTTCCCATTGCAATCTGCTTTGGCTATTTTAACTAGCCTATTTTAAAGGTATCGACACCCGTTTAATTTTCGTCTCATATTTTTAACTTTAGAGCTAAAGTCGATGTTCATAAAGACAAAAGATACACAGATTTCAATGGCGTCATCTTTTTCTTTGTCCCATGTCCAAATCATCTTCTCCATTAATTGGAGAAGGTGTTAATTAATAGGCTGGGTCGCAGACACGGTCTACCCATCAAACTTGGTGTTCAATACTATTAAATTATATCGGCACTAACTGATTTTCTACATAATTTTATTTAAATCAAACAAAAATTTGAATTTCCATACAAAAATTGGAAAATCGGCCGTAACTCGAAAACGCTTGGAAAGCTTTCAACTCTGATATTTTTATTCTGACATAATCCAAAGTTCCAGCTCAAAATGTCCAGCACAGCTTTCTTCGTGTACTCGTACATAAACCACGTTTTTAATATCTTCTTGTGAGTTGTACTAGCAAAAAATAAACAATTCAGGATGAAGGACGTTGTACACAGCCTTGACCAAACCACTAAACCAAAGTTCTGTAGAAAGTAACCTATCCGCAGGCAAATCACTTTCTTTTTCAAACAAACTTTTATAACTTTTAAACTTCACTTTACGTTATAGTAAATCGATCTCTTCTGAGCAAGTTCTTGGATCTGAGTAATATAATATTGGTTCTGTAGAATCGCTATGTGGAACTGAGTTAAATCGTCAGCATTGACGAAGTGCTGATTGTCATCTAAAATCTCTACTGCTTTCGAACATATAATAATCACACTGTAAAACATATTATTGACAAATTTTGGGTCTTATAAATGTATCTCCACTGTGAAAACAGCCGAAAGCCACCAAATCTAATATTTACCCTAGGGACCTACGGCATCAACCGAAAGTTGTCAAAGGAAATTCAAATATTTTTTTTTCCACAAGAGGGCTGCGAAAACAGCCGGTGGCTGCTAAATCTAATAATATTTTCACTAGAGGGCTGTGACAATAGCCAAAGTCTGCCATATCTAATTCAAATATTATTTTCTCTAGGGAGCTGCCACAACAACCGAAGGTTGTCAAAGGTAATTAAAATATTTTTTTCACATTAGAGCTGCGACAACAGCCGGAGGATGCCCAGTCAAATGCATTTAATAATTTTACTAGAGAGCTGTGACAACAGCCGGGGGCTGCGAAATCTAATGCGTTTAATATTTTTTCCTAGAGAGCTGTGACAACAAGCGAAGGTTGTTAAAGGAAATTGAAATATTTTTTTTTAACATTAGAGCTGCTACAACAGCCGAAGTCTGAAAAATCTAATTTATATAGTAATTTTACTAGAGAGCTGTGCTAACAGCCGAAGGCTGCTAAATCTAATGCATATAATATTTTGAATAGAGAGCTGTGATAACAGCCGAAGGCTGCTAAATCTAATGCATATAATATTCTCACTAGAGAGCTGTGACAACAACCGAAGGTTGTCAAAGGTAATTCAAATATTTTTTTCACATTAGAGCTGCGACAACAGCCAAAGGCTGCTAAATCTAATGTATTTAATAATTTTCAGAGCTGTGACAACAACCGAAGGTTGTCAAAGGAAATTCAAATATATTTTTTTTTTAATATTAGAACTGCGACAACAGCCGAAGGCTGCCAAATCCATTTTCAAAAATATTTTAAGAGCTGTGATAACTGGTAAATGATATAATATTTTCATCAAATATTTGCGACAACATCTGAAGCCTACCAAATTTCTAGAATAAAGGAAGATAAAGTTTAGTACGGTTTTCCGTACCCTTTATTTCTGATGATCTCTCATCATTGGTTTGAAGCAACGCCTGGATCCTAACACCAAACCTTCTGTATATACACGTGCTTAGGACCGTCACCTAATGAAGCTGGTTTGCTCCCCTCGGTGGCTACATTAGAAATTGTGCAAACGTAAGTAATAGTACAAGTACAAAATGACATAGTTTACCCTAACCAGAGAGGTGAGAAATGTTTTTACGGCCATGTTTTTGTGGTGAATGCACTAGCGTCAAACATAGAGTGGGATTACGAGAAAGAAATAAAAAAAAATGAAATGTCGAACCATGGATTCATATAGCTAGAAAAATAAATGTCATTAAAAATGAAAAATTCCACTCGCAAAATGTGAGACATGATAGAACTACTTTAGATCCTTATTCGTTTGACCGTCTGTATTCAATTAATTATGTTCGGCATAAATCGGATTTAAGTCTCAATACATCCCATTCGTCTGCTTATGTACGATTGTATTTTACGAACTCATATCTTTGAACTGTCTGGTCCGGTGCCTGCCCTCCAAATTAAGAGGCTGAGACAAGCTTATGAATAATATCATTAATATAGTATGAGTAATTTCATCTACAGAGTTGAAAAGGTGAGGAAGCTATTTTTGTTGTAATGTCAGCCATAAATTAATATGGTTCATTGGTTTTAGAGCCAGCATAACGAGGACACGAACATACGTGGATAACCACATATTACAACCTCGCTAGACGTTGCTTAACTTCAGTGATCTAACGGGAACTGGTGTATTCAACGTGCCATAGACGCTGAATTAATTCATTCTTCTTTTTACAATTTCGAATAATAAAATTAATTTAAAATAAATCTTTTTTTTTTTTTTTTCATTTTCTATAAATTAAAACAATTCTGACTACACTAAACGTCTATGCTAGATAGCTATAATTTACTCACTATTTCACATCTGCATACAAAATTACTAGAAATTAAAACATTAGAAGCTTTAATTGGCAAGATATACTTGTGGATACTTCAAATAGGACCAACCATTTCTATAAATTATTGGAACGAGTTTGTCAAAAAACTTTTGCTTTATTTTTGTCAACCTCCGAATAATATTTCTAAATACAACCTCCGAATTTTAATATCAGAATAGAGGACCCTAACCGGGGTTATTCCTAAGTACACTAAAATTTCCAAAAATTCAAATTTTGTCAAAAACGAGAAATACCTTTTAGATGTCGAAAGGTAATGAAAATTTTATGTAGTATACTCGTATTCCTGACAGCCAGCCAGAATATAATTACAGTTTCAATAAAAGGGGTTCTTTGTACCCTTGGGAGGGAACCCTAGAAAAGATATTGGTTGCGCAACACATATGTCAATCTATGTGTTGCGCAATCAATAGGTACATACATCTGGCAATCATCGGAAACGATGATGTCACTATTGATTGATTGAAAATCTTTTTTGTTATCACCCTGTATATATAGGTATGTATGGGAATCAAGTAATGGTCAACATATCAATCAAGAGGGAGAGAAATGAAACCGATGATTCTGAGAGGCACCTCGTGAAGTTATAATTTTTACTAAGATATTAAATAATACGCATTATCTAGGTACTATTTGAATAAGGGTATCTAATTATTACCAATAGGTGCACAAGAGCAGTTTACACGTTCCAATAAGTCGTAACGATTTATCGACATCTATAAATAATAATAGATAGCTGATTCCAATACCATGGAAATCAAACAGTTGCCATTTTAGCAAGGAAAACTAGTTTCGAAGATTAGATATATGCTTACATTTTTTCTGATTGCTCTTCATGCTTTCTGAATGGCAATTTTGGTCCCACCAAACTATGTTCATAGATCGGATCATATCTGATCATATAGATATGATCCGCACCTACCCTGGATTGCGACAAATTGTTAATTTTGATAGTTCTTTCTTAAAAACCGTACGCAATGTCATATTTTTTCCACACCAGTGTTTCTGTCTCCTGTCGCGTCGGATCAATTTTCTTGTATTCTTTAACGAGCTCTGTATAGTCAAGTTCCTTTTTATGTCTATCAGAATATTCTTTGCTCTTAATGAATTATAAATCGGTAAAACTCTGTACAATGAATTCAGTCAAGATCTCTCGTTAGCTTTGTTTACAAGCTGACATGATCACTTGAATAAAAACAATAACTTGACACTACCTTCCCCGTGAATAAACAATGCAAACATACAAGCAGAGTCAAATCGAAGTGATAAATAGCTGCTACTGATTAATATATTATGATCTAACAATTTGTTAAGATTCGCAGAAATTGATTCCAATCAAATTCCAATATAAGTTACAATGTCCTTTTTTCACGCAACGAATAATTGGATCGTTACCATAAATTGTTACTATTCATCGTTGCATGAAAACGGGCCTTTAAAGGAAAACAAAACAGAGGTGTCCCCAAAGGGAGCAAGACAAACAAGAAAAAAAACGAAAGAGGTTTACAAAAAATGGACAATTTTTTTTTAATATTTACAAAATTTAAATATAGATACATAATAAAATGGCAAGTTACAAAGAAGTCTAGTCTTCTAGTACAGAACCCCTTGGATATGACGGACAGTAGCAAAGAGCTTTCAGGACAAATCTGAAAGCTCCCATATTGGGAGCTTTTAGAACCAATATGAAACCTACATCAGCGACAGACAAACAGATTTTTTTGAAAATAAAAAACATCTAATTTTAAGGAATCTAAAAAACATGCTTCATTTCAAAGGTACACTATTATTTTACTTACCTACATAGGTTCATTACTGCAAATAATTGACATACTTCAAACATATACGAGTAAATCAGAAATTTGTGTGTACCTATGTGGTAGGGGTTGTCTGTTCCAATACCACAGACCAAACGGTAGCAGATAGCGAATAATTAATGGGAATGGACCATTCCAAATATCAGAAATGAAATATGTCAAGCTGTTTTTGAGTTACTATCAAATTTTTAATTTATTCACTAAAATCGGTCAGTCAGGGTTGGATTATATTAATTTTGTCGGGACACCATATCAACTCAAAGCGAGGAAGTTTTAGGTGGCCGTTTCGTCATTATTTTAGGACATTTTTCTGCAAAGGTATATGGCCAGCCATTCCAGAGTTACGAATTCAAAACTGGGCAAAATAAAATTTAGAAAATACTAAAATGTCAGAATGGCCGTGCCTCCAAGGCCCCTGGCAAAACGTTTAAACCTTAGTTTTTTAAAGGTTGCGCTATACAGGGTGAACACAAACCCATTCTCTTCCCCCCTCCCTCCCGATGGGAAACCAACTAAACTGTCAGAAATTGAGGAATATAATAGATATATTTATCGTGAATTATAGAAAAACACATTATTTATTCCATCTTTTACAACCTACAACATAACAACCTGCATTGTTCAGAATGTTGATGTATTTCAACAACTGCAATACACCGAAATGAAAATTGTTAATAAAATAATATATTCGTCAATTTTAGACAGTTTCTTATTTGAAATATATTAAATGGAAATTGATCATTATCCTAAAATGAAAAGAAAATCCACTCAACATGTTGATAAATTAATAATAATGGCACTAATTGATAGGTTTACTATATACATTGAAGTGCATTTAGTTTTCTGTTACCGTCTTTACATCTCCATCTTTAATTTCAGTTGATGGTATCATTGGAGGTTTGAATCCTCCATACTCTACGACCAATTTCTTCATATTACCACTCCTAACTGGTCTTTGAATGGATCTCAAATACGGCCTTCTATAGTTATTGTTATTATTTTGATTCGATTGTTGCTGCTGCTGGTTTGGTGCCATATATTGGGTTTCATAATACTGCATGGGTGGATAGACAGACTCATATGTGGGAAAGCTAGCTCTGAAAGGTACATTTTTTGATCGTCCATCATAATGAATTGATTCACCAAATTGTGGTGCCTGTTGTCCTTCATGGTGGTAATTTTCTTTTGCATATTGTGGGGCATAGTTGTACATTTCTTTAACGTAATGACTTTCATTTGGATTATATTTATTGGAATTGGATTTACCAAATGATTGTTTGTAAGGAGTTCTGACCAGATGAAGAACAGTGGTAGGTATATGAAAATGTTTAGCAACGGGGACTAATCTGGTTTTATGATTGTATGCAGGTTTAGCCTGAGGATATTCGAAGGGGTTGTGGATGGGTTTGGGGTAGGAATAAGGTTCAGGCAGTTCTGAGGAAACGGATTTTTCAGATTGGTAGTTATTGGTTTGTAAGAATGTTGATGTATGAGAATTTATTAGGTTTGGATGGTAACTATAGGATTCTGCTGGAACATAGTTGGGATAGTACTGAGAAGCATAAGGTATGCTGTTACTCACCATTTGTTGTTGAACTTGGTTGAGAGGTAGCGGATTCATACTAATACTGTAACTAGGATGAATTACTGACATTGAATTCTGGTCAATTGGGTGTGTAAAGACAGAATATTGGGGCACGCCATACTGTTGGATGGATTGTAGCTGATGGGACAGTGGGGTTTTGTAAGACAAATGCCCTGGTTGAACTTCTTTCAGTTCATAGTTAAGTGGAATAGGAATAGGAGCCTGTGTTACAAAAGGCGCTTGGGTTTGGCCTAACTGATCCGTGTAATATCTCTGTTCGTTACTGAAATAGTTGGTGTCTGGTTTGACGAATGGTGGTCGTTGGGATTTTGAAAAGAATACTTGTTGCAATTTTGTTTTTTCATACGGAACTGGTTGCTCAAAAGGGTAAGTATCTCCAATAGGTTTAGGCTGTTGTATTTGTACTTGGTTCTGAGATTGGAGTGGAACTTGTTGATTTTGATATTGATAGTAATTCAACTTATCAACTAGCAAAGGTTTGTACAAATTGCCGTTCCCCCGAACCGAGTCTTGAATATCAGGAATAACGTATTGCTTCACTGGAACAGATTTAAATACTTCAATGGTCGTTGTATATGTTGGCATTTCAAGAATGTTTTGTCTTTCAAAGGTTCCTTCATCCAATTTATTATTATCAATGTCTTTTTTGGTAATGTTTTTTGGTGTTGTTGGTTTCAGTTGTTCAACTTTTGCAACCTCCAAGTCACCTACAGTTGTGCTCCTATTTTCAAAATTTTGTTCATTAAAGGTGTCGTAAGTTTTCACAATACCAGATTCACCATGGCTATTAGAAACTATATTAGATGGTAACAGATTGTTTGTATTATTCACATCAGCTACAATTATAGGCCTTTCGTACAAATTGCTTTCGGTACTTGAAACTAAGCTATTAGAATTGATCTGATGTTCGACAGGAAGATTTTGATATGGCACTAGATTTTGTTGTGAGTTGAATGGTAGAGGTACCACAGAATAAGCTGCAAGGTCCTGTTGATTGAAAATTACTGGTACTGGGTTGTTATTACGAACTTTGGTGCTGACTTGGACTGGGATTGGTATCGGGGCTAGTACTTGATTAGCAAAAACAACGCTTGGTTTGTTGCCATTTTGTAACTGAAAATAGAGCTCATCTTGCAAAAGTTTAATTGGAATGTGACTAGGATATGACTGAGTATTTTCAAGCGGGCTGGAGCTACTCGGTCCAAGTCCTCTGAATTGATTTATTTCTTGGTTCTCAGAGTAAAATTCAAGATGCGAATTGAATACATTCTCATTTTTCAGTTCCTCATCTTCAGAATTACTCTTTTCTGCATGACTTGCGTAATTTTTATTGCGTTGTTGAGAATTCGCATGATTTTCAGACGATGGGAGATTACCCACTGAGTCACCAGTGGTTCTGTAACCCACTGTATTATAGACAGGTTGTACTGTATACTCTAATGTTGTCTCACTCACCGGTAATGCACTTTGCTTTGTGAAAGCCGTACTGTAAGTTGGTTCCTTTGTGTACTGGGATGGTATTGAGTTTGTCGTTGAGAATTTTTGTCCAAAATTGGGGGCAAATAAGTTTGATTTAAAAGATTTTGATACTTCAGAATTCGCTGAATCCGGTTCAATTTTTTGGTCAACAAAATAATTTGTGTTCCTATCGAACAGTGCATCTCTCAAAGAGCTGGTGGCGTCATTATCGTTGTTATATTTTACAAAACTTCGTTGATCGCCAGAATTTCTGGTTACTTTGTTCGTATCTTGAGTAGTATCAGTACTTGAAGTCCTATAGGTTGATGGTATTTGGGTATACCCGTCTTCTTGTAAATATGCCGCTGTAGTAGAATACACAGTTGTTGATTTTGGTGAAGCATTGATTTCATTTTGTTTCCTTTTTTTCTCTGCCATTATATCGGAGAGTTTGATTATTTCATAGTCTTTGCCTGAGCTTTGTATTATTTTATCTAATTCACTTTTATCAGATACAATTTTAAAATTGTTTGAATCTATATCATTCGATTTGACTTCATTTGCATTTAAGTATTCTTTTATATAGGTTTCAAATCCATTTAACATTGAGGACGTTGAATTAAAATTGGATTCAGCGTTGACATAAAAGACATTTGGAAGAGTTGTCAATCCACCTGGTGTTGAAGGATACACTTTCATGGGAGTTCTTTCAGTCGTTGATATTAAATATCTTTCAGAAGATATTGTGGGGTCACTGGAAGATGGAGTGAACTTCTCAGAGGATGTTGAGGATCTGTCAGCATTTTGTGAATATCTTTCATCGTATGATGAATGTGTCTCAGATGGTAAAGTAAAGATTTCAGGTGTTGTTGTATATCTGCCAGATGATGGTGAGAAGATTCCGGAAGATGGTGTATATCTCTCAGAAGAGGATTCATATTTCTCGGAAGATGATCTGTCAGCATTTTGTGAATATCTTTTATCATATGATGAATGTGTCTCAGATGGTGAAGTAAAGATTTCAGGTGTTGTTGTATATCTGCCAGATGATGGTGAGAAGATTCCAGAAGATGGTGTATATCTCTCAGAAGAAGATTCATATCTCTCGGAAGATGATACAAAGAGTGGTGACTGTGATAAATTAGGGTTAATTTTATCATGCCATGACGATCTAGCATTTGCTTCATAATTGTTGGGTGCAGAGGTTTGAAAATCATAATCTCCTGTATTCAGTAATGTTGAAGGATTTTGACTGAAAATTTGACTAGCAGGTGTTACAGATTCATATTGTGTTGATTCTGAAGACGGGAAAGTTGTATCAGTGGGCTGAAATTCAGATTTAGAAACTTTCAATATTGATTTGGTGATAGATGAAGGAAGAGCTGTGTTCACTTCACTTGATGAAAGTGATTCTGTGGACGAAGACAATAATTTGTAAATTGGAGAAGGTGATGTAGAGTAGCCTCCTTCAGTGTTATTGCTTACATCGATTTTGTCCATATTGAGACGGCCATTTTGGGATTCAAAATTAACTTCATATTTTTCTAAGTCTGAGATATTCTGTAAAATGAAAGCATAGAAGGAAAGTTAATTTTTACTACTAAATTGGAATGTCCACAAGAATAATTTAGATAATTGGTCTTCTTAGTAATTGTGATATCATTATTTGATCCTCATTTTTTGCCACTTATTTTTACTCATAACAAGACCCACCGCTCGAATGGGATAAACATATTTACCTGAAGGGAAATACATAGCAGTATTACATTTTCAAAGTAGTTCCTCGTGAATACACCCGACTTGTAAACGTGTTAAAACCCCAGATCGTTTACCTAATATGTTATGATATACAGATACACCCGGACCCAGATCATAATAGGTACAGATCTGGAGAAAGATCGATATTCCTCATGAACTTGGAATCACTGACCTCTTTCCGTTGAACTTATTATTATCTGATAAGGAAAAAGAAAAAATGTTCTTAACAAATGTTAGAACCATGTAGCATATTTATTTTAGAAGTAGCTGAAGCCTATCATGCCGTTTCGCTGCAATAACAACTACTAAGTCAGCCTCAGGAGGTCAGAGGCGGATCCACGGGGGAGAGAGTCCCCCACTCTAAAAGTTCTTGAAATAGGTGAAACAAATTATTGAAAGCTGAACCTACCTCAAACCTACATTATTTTCTCATACAAATACTACCTCAAGTAAGAGTTGTGCTTCGTAATATTCTGAATTCTAATCGTATGAATATCTAATTTGCAATCAATTTTTCGCTGCATTAGAACATAAATTACCAATAAATTCATTTTATTTCCTTACTTCCTCCACTAAAATTTTACCCTGGAACCGCCCCTGCAAGAGGCCGAGTGCACCTCGAAACCACATTAAATTAAATTTATAAAAAATCTTTGTTATTTACTAACCAGAGGTTTAACGTGATCACCAAATTTGAAATGTGACTGACTAGATCCACTTTTAAAACTAAATTGGGGATGATAGCCTTGTTCATCTGCATAATAGTTGACAGAATGTTGTTCTCCTCCCGCCAAATTGACGTAATATTGGCCAGAACTCCTTACACCTTGATTGAATCTGTGATGACCTTGCTCAGCACCTTCATCGTGTGTAATTCTGTAGGAAAATTCATACCGAGGATGATTCTGAAACCGAAAAAAGGAAATATATTACAAAAATAATAGACATATAACCCGGCATTCAGAAATAGAATATTAAAATCCGATTGTGAAATAAAATCAAGTAATAAGATTTGAAGATATGTAAATTCAGTGTCTGCGGATAGTGTCTACGGCCTTGCGGTGCAAGTTAAAAAAATATTTTTAAATAAAAACCAATATGAACTTTTGTATTATCACAAAAAAGATAATTTACGTTTCGGCACTTTTGTTTCTATTTCTTGAACAGTAATATATTAAATCACCATTGTCACTTTGGTAGAGTTTAGTTCTTTGGGCGCCTTGTTACCAGCGAGAACAGCTCATACCTAGATATGCATTTTGTTGAATAAATAAAAAGACATTGTCAAATAAGGTGGGAGGACAGAGAAGGGAAGAAACAACCCAAGTGTAAAATGAAAAATAGAACAAATGTGTGGACTACAATCAACCGCTCTCTACAAAGGCTGCGGAATTCTTTAATGACAAAATAAAACTGTGAGTCAACCTCGTATGTCTCAGAAAAGTTCTGTACTCCCATTTCCTATTGGCGATTAGGAAAAAGGAGTTCAGAATGCTCCCCCAGTTGTTGTAACTTGGAGCTTGATCGAAAGACTATTAGGATAAGTTCAGATGAACGCGCGGTACGGCGCGGTACGACGAGCCACGCGGCACAAGATCTATCTAAATAGTGCATATTGTCTACATGAACGCGCGGTACTAGTTCTACAAACTTGTATCGTTTTGTTCATTTGATCCAGCGCGGCGGTCATCTGAACATAGCCTTATGCAATAGGCGCATTAATACTCGTTCTTTAAAGAAGAAGAAAGGACGATAATATCTATCGTTGAGCGAATCAATTTATTATCCCTGTATTTTTTAAACTCTTTTTTGAATTGAGTCCATAGTACTAATAGATGGACGCTGTGTAAGAAATGTTCAAATAAAATATTTGAATGTTGCACCTTGAGCATAACCCCAATGATTAGAATGTCAATTATTTGAAAGTTGCCCACATTTGGTTATTAATTTTTTTCTTCTCATTATAAGTACCTATTGATATAATCACCTAAAGATGCCAATGATAAACAAAACTTCAATTAAAACATCCCTAAGGTGCCTTTTGACATTCCTATTAGTCAGAGGAAAAAATATAGATAACCATTAAAACAGATGGTCTTTATCAAGTTTATTAACAATCTTGGCATCTTTGCTATCATTGATCAAGATAAATTATATTAAGACCTAATTAATAATAATTTAAAGAGAAGTCTTACATGCATCAAAAGATTAAAGTTAAAGATAAGGCGCAGTATCTGCTTAATCATTCGCAATATTGCTAACGTACCTATAATTTAATAGACATTTTGCTAATGAGATCACAAACAACTCGTCATACAAATCAATTTGTTCTTTTGAAATATACACTGGTGTGCAAACAAACTAACTTATCAATGCTAATCACGAGCGCAAAAGGATAGGTATTGAACATTTCAAGTGTTTTAGCAAACAAACTAAGTTATCAATGCTTAATCACGAGAACAAATGGATATTGAACATTTCAAGAGTTTTAGCAAACAAACTAACATATCAATGCTAATCACGAGAGCAAAAGGATATTGAACATTTCAATTTAGCAAACAAACTAACATATCAATGCTAATCACGAGAGCAAATGGATATTGAACATTTCAAGAGTTTTAGCAAACAAATTAACTTATCAATGCTCATCACGAGAGCAAAAGGATATTGAACATTTCAAGAGTTTTAGCATATTTCACAATTTACGGAATAGGTAGTATCATGTTGCAAGCATTTTGGATCAAAATATGAATGAAAATATGATAAAAGGTAGGCGAGAACATTGCAATAACTTGCGATCTTGACACCTATATACCTACATTGTTGCTGAAACAAACACTGTTTTCTGATTAAATAATTAAAATATCGAAGTGTAAAAAATTAGCTAAAAAAACAACCCCATTTGTAAAAACAGTGGGTTTTCGTTTTTTGGACGGTACAAATTAGGTAATTTTCTGTTTGACCGAGCTAAAACAATTAAAGCTTTTGAACCAGCTTAATGTCTTACTTATTTGGACTGGTCTTAAGTCCCGGTTAAATCTTTGAAAATTTTATTACCCTCTTAAAATTACCTACTGGTAATTTTAAGTATTAATTAATTAAACATAAGAAGGACCTCTAGGAAGACCAAGAAAGAAGTGGAAAGATAGTGTTAAAGCAATAATTCAGTCTCTGCGGCCGAACGGTGAAATTGTTTGGCAGAATATGGCGCGGGACCCATCTGAATGGAGACAACAGGTTTCTGAAGCTAAGGACCCTCGTGATCTGTAAAACCTGCGGAGTAAATAAGTAAGATATGGTCCGCACTATTTTAATTATTTAATAGGAAGGCGTACAAGTGATACACTTATTTCAAACCGAACCAATTGGATATCATCACAAAATACTAGGAAGATGGATTTCATCAAATATGCAATATTGTCGGTGTTTGGGTGTGCCTTTCTTTGGTTGCATGGTTTATCATCTCCCAAAATAAATGGTACGGAAAACCGTACTAGACTTTCTCTTCCTTAATCATTCCGTCAGACTACCACCGAATGCAGGTGCTGTTCTTCCAAAGTTTTAAGTCTTTTAGTGACATTATTGTTATATTTCTCTTTTGTGTTAATGTTGACCATTATTTTAAAAAAAAATTGCGGACTTTGCTCTTTAGTGACAGTATTATTTTGAACGATTTTGCAGCCTTCGGCTG
>CM022877.1:23013797-23048476 GCA_012654025.1 Pachypsylla venusta
TGTACCATGACAGTCCTCTTTGAGTTTCCTTTGCTTAGTTGAAAAGTCAACCAATGGTCGTGGATGGCTAAATCAGGTTCTGGAACACTCTCAGTTGGTCTGATTTAAAACATTCGAGGGGTTGATAAAATAAAACAAAACCACCATGGCGTTAAACCAATAATCTCGGATTACAAAACCACGCTCTTGACCACTGCACACTCAGTTGTTCTGATTTTAAAATATTAGAATTCCTATTTTAAAATCAGAACAACTGAGTGTGCAGTGGTCAAGAGCGTGGTTTTGTAATCCGAGATTATTGGTTTAACGCCGTGGTGGTTTTGTTTTATTTTATCAACCCCTCGAATGTTTTAAATCAGACCAACTGAGAGTGTTCCAGAACCTGATTTAGCCATCCACGACCATTGGTTGACTTTTCAACTAAGCAAAGGAAACTCAAAGAGGACTGTCATGGTACACAGATTATTGACGTTTTTTTTATATCAGTTGTTTTTAAATTTTTGCGAGAAGTAAATTTTAGGCGGGGTGAATATTGCTACACTTGACGTCTTTTTTTACACGAAGTGTTTTTTTGTGGGATTAATTCTTTTCCCGAAGTACTCTCCAGCGCGCCTTTCCTTCGTCTCAAGAATCAAGGCTTTGGAGATGGGTTTCTACTACGGATGGGAAAAACCTGGGGTTTTGTAAATTTTTTGTACTTCCTTAGTTCCACCCGCTTTGCTACCTCCGCTCTATAGACAAATCTCCATCTACTAAGCAGGGATACTTTAAAGAAGGAGGAATCCAATAAAATGTTTCACCAAATCATTTAAAGTCTGATCTACCTTGTTACAAAGTTCATGCTGATGAGTGTATCCGAGATTTGTTATCAACTTACTATAAAAGTCATATACTAATCAGACATTACGTGTGTGAAAGGGGTTTAGAGAAATAACTACTTGATCTTATAATCAAAACTAAAAAGTTGGTTTGAACTAACTTGGCGAAGTTAGAAACCAATTTACAGATTGTCTAACAAATGGAGGACAGACAAAAGATGATGATGGCGGATAGAAATTGTGGAGGTTCTTTCAAAATATGTTTGGGTTCTTTAAGAATAAACTTTTTTTTGGGGGATTCACGTCTATTTAACATTTATTGGTCATTTGAGACGGAAAAAGACCATTTTTCAAATAAATTTAAGGTACTTGAAGTACTGATTTACTGAGTGACAATGACCGGGAATAAATGCCCCCAAAGCCATTTGGGGGCATTTATTCCCGGTCTTTTTCCTGATTTTTCAAAACTAAAAACTAAAACCTCATGATTTTTTTTTATTAATTTAGTGTGAAAAAGTTTTCCGATATTTGCAAAGTAAATGGTACGGAAAAGCATACTGAACTTTATCTTTATTCTAGGAATTTGGCAGAATCCGGCTGTCGCAGGACCCCAACGACGATAGCCCCATGAGTCCCAAAATTTGTCGATAATATGTTATGAAGAGTTTTAAATTTCATCAAAATAACCAGTTTTAGAGAGGTGACCCGAATTTTCGGTTTGGTGACTGAAGATAGCTCCAGGAGTCCCAAAATTATATCATAAAACTCCTTAAAAAGATTAAATCTTTTTAAGGATTTTTGTGATACAGGAATTTGAGTACTTGCACTTTAAATTTGATTTGATCTATTGAGAAGATCTCTATGTTCTACATACCCTTCTCTGAAACACAATTGTGAATTTCATTAAAAAAATCATCAATCGGTATTTATTTTGTTTCTGAAGACATCATACATCACTGACTATCTGCCAATATCTTGGAAACCTACTATAGATCGAACTCACACACAATTCAATGCAGACCAGACTAGATCGATCTAAAAGAGTTAACTTCCGATAGCTATATACCGAGCTCACATATCTTGTTATATCATTCTCTACTCATACTTATGTTGTTTACATAAATTCACTTTCTTCTTGATCGTCAATCTTCATATTTATTTAGTTCTTCATTAGAAACCTCTTACGATAAACTTGTTGTAATAATATTGTCATCTTGAGATCAAAAGATATTTTGGATGAATCTTCAATGTTCATTTGATCAACATGCTTCTAGATTTAACAGACCAAAGAAAACTGATCAATATGAGAACATAAAATACGCCTTCGTGATGGCCGGTTTTACACACCAGGACAGGCAATCAAAACCTTTTCGGTAACCTCATATCACCCTGTTTTTATCGTTTTTCCAATTCTAAATCTAGAAATGGGGAGAACAGTTAATTTTAGAAGGAACGCCACTGCAACATCAAGTACTATGGGAAAAATGTTATTCTTCCCATACAAAATAAAATCCTTATCCAACGATCATATCCCGTCAGGATCACTGAAGTTAAGCAACGTGGACAGTACTTGGATGGGTGACCGCTTGGGAGTACCACGTTTCGTTGACCCTTTTTTCCGGCCCAACCCAGGCTGGGTGTGGTCAATGTGGGTAGCTGGTTTGTAAGTTTCCAGCGAATGGAGGGTAAAACTCCCGTCTTGAATGACCTACCTATAAATGTTAAAGAGACGTTAAGCCAAATTAAAGAAGAAGAAAAAAAATCCCAAAATAAAATGAGGATTTTTTTTGGTTGGAAGTTCATTTGATTAATAGGTTATTAACATCAAAATTAGCAGATCAATGAAAGCTGATGATAACTATCATCAATCACTAATTTGAATTCGTTGTGAATATTTGATAAAGATTCCTATTATCAGATTTACAGGTAGCTAAATTAAAATACTAATTTGAGATTCTTTGTAAATTTAAACTAGTATCTACCTTCACATTCTCAAAGCCACGAATGAGATGGGAAATCTTATTAGAGATGGATTGATTTTTTCACAAGCATAGCTAATTGAAAATCGATTCATTTTTAAACACTGGGAAGATATGATTGAACAAATAATTTATTAACAAATAATTGTTTGCACTGAAATATTGTATGGTAGCGGACTCCAAAATAAAATGAGATTTAAGACCTAACAACTTTTGAGTTTCCCCGAGGACATAAAAGTACGATTTCGATAAAAACATCCTGCAGTTCCTGCACACATAATTATATTACGTTGCAGAATTCTAGGAAGTAATAAATTAATTATTTATTACTTCCAGGAATAACCAGAGACAAACTTTTGAGTTTCCCCGAGGACATAAAAGTACGATTTCGATAAAATCGTACTTTTATGTCCTTGTATGTATTTATTTGCATACATCATGGATTATAATGGCATAAATGTGCGCAAATAGGAACATATTCTTCTAGAATAGCGCCCATAATCTCTTTGCATGGATCCACCTTACAGTAAAGGCTTGATAATCTTGTGTAAAAAAATAATATAAAATAATATAAACCTAATTATTGTTCCAGCAATTGATCGGCAATAGGAACAACAACATTCTTTTCTCTATCTAATGTAGGTAGACATCAATAATAAGATACGGCAACAAGATGAAGGCTCTATAAACGAATGATGTTTGAAAGTGGGAGGAGGAAGAAGAAGAAGGAGAGCGCCAATGTATCTGAAAATAAAAACGAAGATATATTGAATTTCAAATCAATACATCAGAAATATGCACTTCCTGTTGTAAAGCTGGAACTAAACCTGATAGATCAAGCGGGACCTAATCAAAGAGAAAGTGGGGGGAAGAAAAAGAAGAGGAAGAAGAAAAAATCAACGTGAGCTCCAATATAACTGAAAATATAAACTAAGATACATTGAATTTCAAATCAATACATCAGAAGTATGCAATTCCTGTTGTAAAGCTGGAACTAAGCCTGATAGATCAAGCGAGACCCAATCAAAGAGAAAGTGGAAATTGAACACCAACATAAGTAATGAGTGTAACAATAGACCTGTTAGTGGGAAAAGCTCTCTCTAACAAGCAACCTAGTTAAAAGCAATCCAAAACATCTAAAGCCAAAGACAAACAATTTCTACTGCAATAATAATTATTTCATCGAAAGAAGTGAAAACTAAGTTTCTGATTTTTCTTTTGTTTGTCTGTTTATCTTTTTGTACCACGAAACATCTCGAAGGTCGAAAGCCTGATCCGATTAAATATGGTATGAGGAAAATTCATAAAATTCGATGATCGATTTTTTGGCCCTATTTTCGAACCCCGTGGTTTCAGAAGTATAAAAAACCAAATGGAATAGATCTGCTCTAAAGGGATCAGGTTCGAAATGACTCTGTCCCGCTGTAGCGTAGATACTATAATATTGGATTAAAATTTGGTTGGAAATACTTTGGTGATGAAATACTAAAAAAATTTCACCGATGCCAGCACAGCCGAACCGCACCATTCCGTCGCGTGTCCACTCGAAAAATAATAGTTCGAGTCAGTATGTCTTGCAGTTCATTTTCTACCTTTGATCTGAATGGTATAGAAATATCTCCTTGTGAAGCATTCGAGTCAGTACGTGTTGCAGTTCAGTTTCTACCTTTGATCTGAATNGAGTGAGTCAAATATGGACACTTGCATACTCGTACACAAATTAGATTATATTGTGAAAGATGAGTGGTTTCAGAAGTATAAAAAACCAAATGGAATAGATCTGCTCTAAAGGGATCAGGTTCGAAATGACTCTGTCCCGCTGTAGCGCAGATACTATAATATCGGATTAAAATTTGGTTGGAAATATTTTGGTGATGAAATACTAAAAAAATTTCACCGATGCCAGCACAGCCGAACCGCACCATTCCGTTGCGTGTCCACTCGAAAAATAATAGTTCGAGTCAGTATGTCTTGCAGTTCATTTTCTACCTTTGATCTGAATGGTATAGAAATATCTCCTTGTGAAGCATTCGAGTCAGTACGTGTTGCAGTTCAGTTTCTACCTTTGATCTGAATGGTATAGAAATATCTTCTGGTTAAGCATTCGAGTCAGTATGCCTTGCAGTTAATCAGTTCATCTTCTACCTTTGATCTGAATGGTATAGAAATATCTCGTTGTAAAGCATGGTGGTTTCAAAAGTTAAAATTACAAAGAATGAATGAGCCTTTGAGCCACGTCAATGCACACGTTGAAGTCTCTTTTCATTTTGACCACAGCACAAAATCCAAACAACTATCTTTCAAAGGTTTTTAAATATTTATTTAATTCCAAAACGTGAACACAAAACTACAAAATCTATAACACACATAAATGGTATGGATTAGACGATGCTGAATTACCTGATTAGATAAAATCGAAGTCCAAGATGTCCTACTTTGTATTGAGGAGTGTCTACAATTTGCAATACGAAATAGCAATGATCTACAAAACAGATCATCGACCTGATGGTAAAATTGCATTAAACATAAACATTACTTACTCGTATCTTCAGGCATTTTTTTTTGTTCAAATTATACAACTGACGGACAGACCAGTGAGTGACCAGTTCATGCTTCTATAATAGATTAATATTCCATATTATGTAATAATATGGAAGCGCGATATTTTTTTGCACTTTGCACTTTGTATAACCATATTAGTTGCAAAAATATTGATTATAGAATGTGCATGTTGGATTGTAAATTATATTTTATAGATTAAACCTCATCTTAGTCAGCATGATCCTTATTATAGAGGCTTAGGAGTCTAAACTAGAACATGCACTCAGGGGTAGCAATATTGAAAGTTTACCAACTATCGATCGATTTACACAACTTGAATAGAGACTTGTGCTTATTGCAGCAAATTATTGTATATAAGTTTATTTCCTGATTTTTGTATAACATTTTCTCTTTTATGGCCTTTATTTAATGGTAATGGACGAGTCATAATACAATACAATTGAACTGTAAGTTGTCAGAACCTTTCATCGGACCTATATTTACTACGTGTATGTCCGGTTCAACGGACACGTAGATTACAATTTACATATTCATAAGCACAACCAAATTGGATTTACAACTTGAAGTTTACCAACTGCAACTAAACACCATCACAACCAGCAACTCACCAAATTTCATTCACAAAATCTGATATTCATCCCAAAGGACTAAGAAATTGTATTATAGTGTTCTCGATCCTACCGAAGTGACGAAATTCGGAAAGCTTTCGATTGCAGAGTCTAGTGAATAGTTAACCTGATGCAACTACTGTTACTTCTACTAGTAAATGATTGATCAAAGGCTATTACACCATTTTATATTTATAATAGCTGTTTTCCCGTGCTTCGCTACGGTTACAAAATTCAACAACACAATTTTAGATTTTTGGTGGAACAGACCCCCTCCTATTTAGAAAATTCAATATTTTACTCAAAGATATTACTTTTTGTACTGCGGAACACCTTCGTATAAAATTTCAGCTTTTCCTCTTAGCCTAAAGTGATGGATTTTTTAACTATGGATTTTTTAACTAGGAGCACCGCTCCTAGTTAAAAAATTCATTATTTTATTAAAAAATATGACTTTTTGTACTTCGGAACACCTTTGTATCAAATTTCAGCTTTCTCGCTCATCCCGAAGTGGTACTTCTCAATTCCAATTTTTTGGTGGTGAAAACCGTCCATAAATCGGATAGAAACCGGAAATTTTCAAATTTTNTATTTCTGTATCTCATGTCATTTGATTTCATAATAATTTTCATAAAATTGGACGCATTTCAAATGTGAGCTCATGTGGGGTAAGCAGTAAACATACATCTGCCATTTGTGATGTGGACTTACAATTTGTGTTGTGGGTAAATGTGCACCACTGACATATTTCTGTATCTCATGTCATTTGATTTCATAATAATTTTCATAAAATTGGACGCATTTCAAATGTGAGCTCATGTGGGGTAAGCAGTAAACATACATCTGCCATTTGTGATGTGGACTTACAATTTGTGTTGTGGGTAAATGTGCACCACTGACATATTTCTGTATCTCATGTCATTTGATTTCATAATAATTTTCATAAAATTGGACGCATTTCAAATGTGAGCTCATGTGGGGTAAGCAGTAAACATACATCTGCCATTTGTGATGTGGACTTACAATTTGTGTTGTGGGTAAATGTGCACCACTGACATATTTCTGTATCTCATGTCATTTGATTTCATAATAATTTTCATAAAATTGGACGCATTTCAAATGTGAGCTCATGTGGGGTAAGCAGTAAACATACATCTGCCATTTGTGATGTGGACTTACAATTTGTGTTGTGGGTAAATGTGCACCACTGACATATTTCTGTATCTCATGTCATTTGATTTCATAATAATTTTCATAAAATTGGACGCATTTCAAATGTGAGCTCATGTGGGGTAAGCAGTAAACATACATCTGCCATTTGTGATGTGGACTTACAATTTGTGTTGTGGGTAAATGTGCACCACTGACATATTTCTGTATCTCATGTCATTTGATTTCATAATAATTTTCATAAAATTGGACGCATTTCAAATGTGAGCTCATGTGGGGTAAGCAGTAAACATACATCTGCCATTTGTGATGTGGACTTACAATTTGTGTTGTGGGTAAATGTGCACCACTGACATATTTCTGTATCTCATGTCATTTGATTTCATAATAATTTTCATAAAATTGGACGCATTTCAAATGTGAGCTCATGTGGGGTAAGCAGTAAACATACATCTGCCATTTGTGATGTGGACTTACAATTTGTGTTGTGGGTAAATGTGCACCACTGACATATTTCTGTATCTCATGTCATTTGATTTCATAATAATTTTCATAAAATTGGACGCATTTCAAATGTGAGCTCATGTGGGGTAAGCAGTAAACATACATCTGCCATTTGTGATGTGGACTTACAATTTGTGTTGTGGGTAAATGTGCACCACTGACATATTTCTGTATCTCATGTCATTTGATTTCATAATAATTTTCATAAAATTGGACGCATTTCAAATGTGAGCTCATGTGGGGTAAGCAGTAAACATACATCTGCCCTTTGTGATGTGGACTTACAATTTGTGTTGTGGGTAAATGTGCACCACTGACATATTTCTGTATCTCATGTCATTTGATTTCATAATAATTTTCATAAAATTGGACGCATTTCAAATGTGAGCTCATGTGGGGTAAGCGGTAAACATACATCTGCCATTTGTAATGTAGACTTATAATTTGTGATTTTAAATTCTGCACGAAACAACTTTCATTTTAATGAGAATGTTGCCTTGATCAAGAGGTTCATGTATGTTAATTAATTAATATTAAATTGTTTATTAGCATTATAAATATATGAAAGCACGTTTAATTTATAATAATAGTTGCAAGGAAACTAGGAAATAAAGTACAAGTAGTATATTTAGTATTAAATTATAAAATCTTGATCAAATACATTGACTGATATTGAACATTGATCGCCTGACAGGATCAATGTTCAATTATAATATCGATACAATGGTCTTTCTTAGGTTAACGTTCGACCAGTAGAGGAAACTGATTTTTTTTAAAAGAATAATCTTATTATCTGAACGTCTGGGTTTCATCCTTCATTTGCTGAAAAGTTACAATCCAGCCTGGGCCTGGACTACCTGCAGTATCACAAGGTCTTCAACCTGGGTGGTCACCCAACAAGTACGAACGTTGCTTATCTTCAGTGATCTTTTGGGAGCTGGTTTCTTTGATCCCACCTTGGGTTTGGCTGGGAATGCCAGCATGACAAAGGCGTAAATCTACGTGGTACTAAGTAAAACTTAACGCTTATAGGTTGGTGTATTCAACAGGAAATTGGCACAGACTATTTTTTCGGGGGTGGGGGAGTATAACGTTTCTTTAACATCTATTGGTCATTCGGGACAGGGGTTTACCCTCCATTCATTGGAAACTTGCAAACCAGCTACCCAAATTGACCCCACTCAGCCTAAGTTGGGCCGAAAAAATAGACAGCATCACGAGGGCGCAAAACCACGTGGACACCCACATAGAACAACACCACTGGACGTTTCTTACCTTCAGTGATCGAACGGGAACTGGTGCATTCATTTTACTATTCTAATACCCGTATTTATGGATATTTATGAATCCTAATATGATCGGTAAACGAAAATTGATTATTTTTTGGATAGCAATAATAATTTCTTCATGTGCTAAATATTGATTGTAGTGCATCCCGTATAGAGAGGCCGTCCCCTCATCAAATAAGCGAATGTAGAAGGAATATATCCTTCTGGAGCTCGTCCAAACCTCAACACAAAAGATATTAATCGGAATAGAAATCATCGCATTGCAGATACATAATAGCAAAATGAGAAATTTCTGGTTTGATTTGTACCTATACGAGGTTATTGTCCAAGTGAAGCACAGCATTTAATGTTTATTTCTACACTGAAATGGTTTCATTAGTTATCTTCAAAATTTCTTCATTTACGTATCAACAAAATAAAGATACCCTTCGCTGCCAAGTAGAGGCAATTGTATAACCAGTTATACAAAACTAGATGGAGTTACTGGTAATACCGTAAACACACAATGGGAACAGTTCTATCTCCTATATTATTTTCCATATACACAAATAAAATGCAACTCATAAGCATAAGAGCACGAGTATGCACGTTTGCAGATGATGAAAATTGGGAAGAACTTCATGAACGAGCAACACTTGATCTATTACCGGAAACATACAATATGGAGACCCACAAGGAACAGTTCTATCTCCGATATTATTTCCCATATACACAAATAAAATACAACTCATAAGTAGAGCACAAGTATTCACGTTTACAGATGACACCCTGTTGGTATATGATGGTGAAAATTGAGAAGAACTTCATGATCGAGCAACACTAGATCTAAATCAAGTACCTATACAGATGGTACAAAACACTTTGGTATATGATGGTGAAAATTGAGAAGAACTTCATGATCGAGCAACACTAGATCTAAATCAAGTACCTATACAGATGGTACAAAACACTTTTGTTACACTTAAACGCCAGTAAAATATAATACACAATAATATCAATTAACAAAACAGGACAACCAATCCAATTTATAATAAAAATACACTCTTGCAATTCAGTGACAACATGCAACTGCCTCACAATAAAAAAAGTAAATAAATGAAATTAAATATCTCGGTATTATCCTCCTCATGTCCAATGCACACACCCGTGTACTTTTATTTTGTAGTGCCCAGCGCCCGACTGTCAAATCTATTTTGTAGTCGCCAATGCCGATGTACATACCTGTGCACTTTGAGCTTTGGACTTAGGCGCTTATCCTAACACAGGGAAAAATAAAAATTCCGAAGTTTTAATTTTACTCACCAGAGAATTTTGTTTTCAATTATTTTGTTTTGTTTACATTTTGAAATTTTCATTTGGCGCAGAGTTATTTTGATAAGAGTGAGGGAAACATAAAATGGCGCGGGCTTCGGGCACTACAAAATAAAAGTACACGGGTGTGTACATCAGGCGTCTAGCACTACAAAGCACTTTTTACGCTTGGGCCTGAGGAGGTTAAAATAGATAGTAACTTTTCCTGGAAACAGTAAATTAATTTATTAAAAACCAAATTAAGGAGATTAATTTATCTTTTTCTAAATATAACAAGAATTCTAACGATAGATCAACTAAGGATGATGGATTACGCGTTTGTCCAATCTTTGATTCAATATGGAATCATAGGTTGGTGGTATATCCTCCTTAGATTTGGTCAGGAGAACTCAGAATATACTTTTAAAAATCATTTTGAAAAAGCATCAATGAATAAAAAAGAAACTTTTAAAACAATAGAAAGAATTAAAAACAACACCAAACAACAAGGCTTAGCCATTTTAACAAATTTAGAGAAAATATTATTAGAAGACATTTCATTTAATTATCAACTAATATTCTGATAAAAAAAACTACCCATCTCACTTACCCGAATTCCTTTTATCAGAATTAAAAGCCTATTAAAATAACCATTACGAAAATCATACTTAGAATCGCAGGAATTCGTCAGATATTTTAAATGAAGGATTGAAGATTCACATTCCCGATATTCGAACTCTGTACACATCACTTTCCTCTATCTTATTATTCTTTTGTTCCAAACAATAAAATATTAAACATCTATATTATTTAAACTAATCCCCCTCGACATTCGACACAAGATTAGAAATATATACTTCTAAACTTTAGAATCGGGATAAATACATTTTCCTAAAAATTAAAATAAATATGCGGACTTATTTTTTTTTTTAATTTGGCTTAACGTCTCTTTAACATCTATTGGTCATTCAAGACGACTTATAAACTTGAGACTAATCATGTTATCACAAAATTATTCTGATTTGCGAAATGGTTCTGGGGCTCATGTCAACTATTACCCTCCTCTGTATTAACTGCAAAAATGATGTTGGTTAAAATTTTAACAGCAAACAACAAATTATTTAAAGCTGCAGTCTCATACATATGGCTACCATCGGAAACGATGATGCAACTATTGATGAATGGGTCATCAACAAAATTATTGCTTTTAGAATACCTATCCTGGCTTGCAAAATTGCGGCAACTTACTTGAAATGAAAGTGATAAAATTATTGTGAACGTTAGTAAACTCCTCTTTTAACCTCAGTATACATCCTGAAATGAACTTGTATATGTGTATGTTTGTTTGTCACGAGATGCAAGCCACAATTCTCATCCGATTTTGACTAAATTTGGTGTACATTTTGATAAGTTATGGCTGATGTTAGGGGCTTTTCGATTTATGAAAAATTTGGAGGCCCTGCTCCCCCACCGGGGGGTCCTAATACGGTGTTTTTTCAAAATGATTTTTTTCGATTTGTTGTAGAAACGTAAAATTTTGATATGTTATGCTGATGTTAGGGGCTTCTTGATTTATGAAAAAATGTGTTTTTTGAAAATGATTTTTTAACATTTGATTAAAATATTTTTTTATTCTATAAATGACTACAACACTAACGTGAACACCTCATCATCTTGATCCACTAAGTATTAATATAAGTTTGATCCGCTAGTCTAGTCCGGCCTTTCAAAAACTGATAAGCCCAGCCCTTACATTACTCGTACATCCTCACAAAATAATTTCTGAGAATAATTGATACAACCAGCAATCAGTGAAATTGAAATAGGCATGAGGATATTCAAAAACCAGAGTGAACAGTCGCCTGAAGATTGCACATTATTATAGATACAGTTCATGTGTACAACATGAAGTTGTGGTGAACAACGTTTGGTCTCCATTGAGATAATTATTGGAATAAGAAACATTCAGGTAATTACAGGAACTAAAAAGAATGTCAAATGAAAGAGATCTGTCTAGAGCTTAGACAAAAAGTTGACCATAATGATAATGATATATATGTATGTTCAAGAAGAGACATACCTACCAAAGTAGACCACTCAGACTAAGGTGCGTTTCAGGAAGTTTGGTTTCGCAATCAACCAGAATTCTAACTAAATCATAACAGACAAACATATTGATGCCAACAACCTGTCATTACTTGTACCACTAATTATTACCGCCATTTATGTAGAACATATTATAATTTATTGACATGTTTTGAATATAATACTCCACAGTTAATGAGCTATGTCATCTTAAGTATCAGGCTTAGAGGCTTCAATGAAATTGAACATGTTATGCGAACATGAACACTGCAAAATCATTAAAGAATTCCCTTATTGGGAATGAAAAACTTTTGGCATCTGTGGTTTAAAAAAAAAAAAATGTTTCCTTATAAAAAAATGTTTACTTAAAAAAAAAAAATGTTTCCTTATAAAAAATGTCTAGTTACCAAAGACTTGAAAATATTATTATTCTTTCATTCGCCAAAAAATTTCAAACCAGCAACCCAAAATGACCTAACCCAGCAAAGGTTAGGCCGGAAAAATAGCTAGCATCTCGAGGACGCGAAACTACGTGGACATACACATGACACAACATCGCTAGATGTTACTATACTTCAGTGATCTAACAGGTGAGATCAGTGTGGTTAGCTGATTTGAAAGTTTCCACTGAATGGAAAATTTAAAACCCCCGTCTCGAATGACGAATAGATGTTAAAGAGACGTTAAGCCAATCTAGAAAATAGTCCACTTGTTACTTACATATTGACTGTAAGAGACCACCGATGTTAACCACAAACCCCAGGTCGTGGCTCGTAAGGGTTGAAGTCCTCCTCAATATTTTATTACAATTAGGGGTTAATAAGCGCTAGAGGCTAGAGCATACTACAAATGTTAATGGACAACCTAATTGGCAGTTTTGATTGTTTTTGATAACTTTTCCTTTTAAAATTAGTTTTTAGTCAATATTATTTTCGTTAACTCTTTTCATTCCCGAAAATTTTGCAAATAAATTTTATAATGAACATGACTTACTCATACATGGAGCAGTATTCTTGTCAGCGAGGCAGGGCCGTATTCTGTATGAATGTAACCTAACCGTACCTAGTGAATAAAAATTACACTCATCCATAATGAAATCGCATTTTAACGATACAGGGAACATTTTACAGCATATCGCTAATCCATAAAAAATGCCTTACCTCATCAGCAACGGCAGTAGTGATGGTATTAGTTGTAGTATCTAATTCATCTGTACTGGAATCTCTTTCGGGAACTTCTGTTGAATAAACTACTGACACAAATACAACAATAACCTGTAATAGAACAAAACATAAAATTGAAATTAATAAGAGGAAGCCAAAACAGTTCAGAATGAGTTACTCCACAATGGCAGTGGATAGAAAGAAAATAGGTAATATCTGATATATATATATATGCTAAAGTAATGAATAAATTCTTTAAAATATCTAAAAGTCTAATTGCAAAAGTTCAATATTAAAAATAATAAACCAAAATTACGTTGGGAAGAAAGTAGAGATATTCAGAAAATGGAGAGAAAAAGAAAGAGAAGTTAACCAAAATTGGGACGGACATGGACAGGTAACGTAAATGAAAATCTAGGCGAAAATTTAAGCGAAAAAGAGAAGGGACCTAACATAGAATTGGAAAAGGCCCAGTAAAAGAAGAAGATTCAAATAGACAATATTATTGATTTGGAAAATGATACTATTTAGATGGAGAGTTCAGGTGAACAAGTCAGCTCTATGCTGACTGCTGACGCAGTGAAAGTCTTTCCAATGTGTATGGTGTATGTAAGCCATACGTGTCAGTCCACGTATGGCTTTATTCGGGTGCACAGTGCACAAAGAAACACAAGGACTATAGTTGGAAAAAGAAACGGAATTGAGTGACTATAAGTATACTTGTATACCTTAGACAACGTAGTTGTAAAAATAGTTACTTTCTACAGCTGCTTCAAGAAAGATTATAGCATTTTCCGATTCTAGAAAAAGCGGTTAGGCACCATTTCCTACATTCTGTCTGCCTTCACCCACCAAAACTGTAATTTTGCATAATTTTATCATTGAATAATTGAATTAATCTAAATTTCATGATATGACCATGAAAATTAGATACCTAATATATTTTGGGGAAAAAAAATTGGACTGAATCTAATTGTATGTTTTTCTTAAAGTTATTCATTCGGTAGAACTATCCTGTATATTATATATAAGTATCGTTCTCATTTCTCCACTTTTATTTCATCAGACAAAACGGTTCCCATTATCATATCATTTGTCACAATATTGTCGGATCTAGCACTATGAATAATAATAATACCAATGTGAGCATATCTTGTCATAATTTTGTAATTTCCCTCATGCCTGCCTGGTCATTTACTCCTAAATATGTTTGTTATTATCATGCTGAATGGCTGACTGTCCACTGTTCAGAGTAAGTCTTGGTCATTTCAAATTAAGTCATCAATCACTGTGTCAAATGACAAAGTATACGAAGATCATTATGTGAAATAATGTACAGGGGAGCCTCCAGCAGGATCGGGTCATTCCACATCCCACTAATACTCATATTATAAATTGATCTATTACCATAGTTGTAAAAGTTTTTCGATGCGGAAAAATGTCTCATCGGATTTCGCACTAGTTCTGGAACGGGCGTTATTTGTCTCAAGTGACACAGGTCACTTTTCCCATATGAAACAGGCATGCCTCTAAGGCGCTTAGTGAATCAGCCAAAGCGTGATGTTATACCATTAACACTTTAGGCTTTCTCCTAAATTTCAAGTTCTAGAAAATCAGATAAAGTTTTGATCCGGCCCTTGGGGCCGTCTCCCTCGAGGTACTTTAAATCCCTTGAGAAAGTCATAATGAATAGCGAGAATTTACATCTCCTTTAGAAAATAATTAGAACATGCGCGGATATAGTACTCTTGCTTTGGGGGGCAAAATCGCACAATATACCATAATAGAAAATTTGGAGGGGGGGAACTCGCAACCTAGACCTAGAGGCCGGGGGTTCAAGTCCTGGACAGTACTATTTAATGCAATGTTTATCGAGGTGCCATGTCATGAAAAAAATTGCCATGACGGATGACAGAATTTTTGACGATTTTTTAAAAACGTTTCTCTATTTAGTCTCAGGATTGAGAATTATTTAGGGGCCCGTGCCCTTTGATTTTTTTTTTTTAAATTACTTGATGAGGTGTAATGAAATTTGAGAAAAACCACCCGCTTAAAAAAACTGGGGGGCGCGTGCCCCACGGGCCCTCCCCTATATCCGCGCATGAATTAGAAACATAGAATTTATTTTTGATATTGTAAAAGAGATAGTGAAAGCGATTTTTTTTTTGTTGTAAGAACGAGTTAGTAAAAAGAGATAAGTTTCGACCAGAATTTAAATTATTTTTATAGTGAACATTAAAAATACATTTATTGAATATTCGGTCCACATTAATGTTTTAGTGCAAGATCGATGCACATGGCACCTACATAATTACTTCTTAAGATCCGCTATTTTTAAATATCTACCTGCATATTATTATGTTAGTGATAGTGGTAAAGTTGAGACTGAAAAGACCTGAGAAAGAATGGTAAAGAGAAAAGTTAACGAAAAGAAGGTTATGAAATGGAATTGAAAGATCAAAAAGATAAATTTTGACCTAAATATGAATGGAAAAAAAGGTTATTACAATACTGTATTAAAACTCCAACTGAGAAGAGCTAGATACTGTATTAAAACTCCAAATGGGAATGGGTCGATACTCTATTAAAATTCCAAATGGCACTGTATTAAAACTCCAAATGGGAATGGGTAGATACTGTATTAAAACTCCAAATGAGAAAAGGTAGATACTGTATTCTCTAATACGTAAATACGAAATTTTATGATATTACTGTACGGGCAAAGAAAGAAATGTAGACTCCAAATAGGTATAATGCAGAAGAGGTATTAAAGTCAGATAGTAACATTGCTGTACAGAATATTTGTGCTAGTTTCCAATACAAGAACCCCTTTTTAATTTTGCATATTTTGTATGGGGTTTTCGTGGCAACTTTCGATGGTTCGAGCCTAGGAAATGACGGATTTTTGTTTCTATCATTCTGACAGTGTTACGACAAATTTTGCCTTTTTTTTTTTTTTTATTTCGTAACTCATGATTTATGTTGCACATTGACAGTATTGTACCATAAATTAAAAGTTTAAAATTTACCATAATCTATATGTTAAAAGTAATCGCTATACAGGTGCTAGCTACTGGTTACTTGAAATCTCAGAATTGGTATAGCTACTCGCTGTGAAAATAAATGAATCAATCAACAACCAGACAATTTGATATGCTCGTGCAAACTTTAAACTTTATAATATAATGCTAATCCTAATTGATACAAGCAGTCAATGTTACACAATATCATATTACACCAAACACTCGTAACTTTTAAAATGTCAATTTATATATATCGAGGTGTGACGCATTCTTCGATCAATTATTTCCTATAATCAAACTTTGAAATCGATGACGAAAACCAATATCAAAATTTGATATTTTGAATTTAAAAAAAAAAAAAAATGTTTTCCGTCCGTAGCAAGTGAGGTTTTTGCCACTTAACGTTGATCGGATATTATACATAAGTGGGTCCAAACACGAAATTTGATTTCAAGCTTTTTCAATATTTTCCAGAACTCCAAACTAAGAATGTCCTTATGAATGTGAACTATAATGAGATTGTGTTATATTACAGGGTCCGGAACGGCAGAGTATTTTTGGAATACTTTTAATATTTTAACATACATTGGTCATTCAAGACGAGGGTTTTACGCTCCATTGGTTGCAAACATGCAAACCAGTTACTCACATTGACCTCACCCAGCCTGGGTTGGGCCGAAAAAAACCAGCATCACGAGGGCGCGAACCCACGTGGACACCCACATGGTACAACCTCGCTGGACGTTGCTTAACTTCAGTGAACTAACGGGAACTGATGTATTCAACGTGCCATACAGGCTGGCTATAGAAATAATTGATTTCTAGTATGTAGAAATCAATTCTTTTAATACCTATACTAATTAAATTACCATAATATTAAGGGTTAAGGGTTTTGTACACAGTGTTCTTTTATAAGGGGAATCTGGTACAAAAATTAGTACTATGGGGGATGGGGGAAGATACAAATTTGAGAAAAAACATCAGCTACAAATAATATTCCGACACACGAGCGCTATTGTCGGTAACGACATTATTAAGAGAACTCTAAAATATTTGTATGTATATTGAAAAGACCCTTCAAATAAGCTATCTGAAGAGGAAAAATTTGATATCCTGGTGTCCCCCTGACACCACTCAGAGAGTTCACATTTATATCCAACAGGACATATCTCATTTCAACTCTCTATGTTTCTTCGTGTGCAAGCTATTTATACGTTGCCGAACTTATTTCCTATTCAACTTAACATCATAAAAGAATAAAGTACCTAATGGATCATGCGCCCATCTACGGATATTATTATTTAGTACCTCTACACGGATATTATTATTATTTAGTACCCCTGTGTACTACTAACATCATAAAAGAATAAAGTACCTAATGAATCATGCGCCCATCCACGGATATTATTATTATTTAGTACCTCTAGGTACTACTAACATCATAAAAGAATAAAGTACCTAATGGATCATGCGCCCATCCACGGATATTATTATTTAGTACCTCTATGTACTAATAATAATAATTATCCACGGATATTATTTAGTTAGTACCTCTGCGTAATACTAACATAATAAAAGAATAAAGTACCTAATGGATCATGCACCCATCCACGGATATTATTTAGTTAGTACCTCTGCGTACTACTAACATAATAAAGGAATAAAGTACCTAATGGATCATGCGCCCATCGACGGATATTATTTAGTTAGTTCCTCTCGCAATCAACCAATTTATTATTGACCTAATCAGTTAGATTCCAGTGAATTATTAGATTAAATATCGTGCGTACAAATAAAATAAACAACATTTTGTAGAAAGTTTTCAATAGGCCATGCATGCCTGCCTGGTGGATACAAAAGTGAATTCATTATTTAATGGCATTCGAATTATAGATACAGATTCTTAAGAGATGTTGATACACATTTAAAGCGTCTAATATTATTATTAGAGACTTTAAATTTTTATATAATATTTATATATATATATAATTATTTATAATTATATATTTGTATTAAATAAAAATTATATAAAAAAAAAAAATTATTAGGTATTATTATTTATTGTGTTTCAAAGGTGTCTAACCTCTGACACATTACAATGAAAATTACATTCCCCTATCCTGATCAAAATTAGAGAAAACCAGAAAAAAAAAAAAAAATCGTGGTGAATAAATTTAATCAATTTGAACAGGACCAGTAAAAATGCTCAAAAATACAGGGCAATATTAGTTATACCTAACTTTATAAAACGAATTAAATAATTGGACAATATCGATTCGGATTAATTATAAAGCTGGCGAGCTTTGAATAGTTCTCAGAATATCATCGTCAGCCGATGTTGACTCTAAGACTCTACGGTGTTCAGAGTAGGTAAGGTTATCAGAGCATGAGATGTAGATAATATGTTACTGCATTATGTAGATCGTGTAAGTTCTGATGTATTCTTGTATTGTTTCCTATATCAGTTTTGTAATTGATGGAGCATGGATTTTGTTTAATATGGAAAGACTCAAGGATTCTTTTTTTTTAAAATGTTTCTTGTTCGCAATTATTTTGGCCTCATCGAAATTAAAATTGTGCTTATTCTCAAATACATGATTAGTAAGGACTGATATATCAGAACTTTCCTGATTTATATACGCAATAACATCTACATCTCATGGATACCCTCACTTCTACTCTGAACACCGTATTAGAGTCAACATCGACCTGACGATGATATTCTGAGAACTATTGAAAGCTCACGACCTTTATAATTGATCGGAATCGATATTTTCTAATTATTTAATTTATATATTATCTTGCAATTCTTCTATAAAAATATTTATTTATAAAACAAGGTATGGGAATTTCAGGCAAAGGTGCAATAAAGCACCTATATGTTTGTTTCAACTCTCAAAGAAATTAGCGTATACCGTTAATGGCCTAAAATTTGAGATTCGGAGCAATTGGAATAAGCATATTTGCAATAAGCATAAACTAATTGGAATAAGCATATTTTGCAATAAGCATAAACTAATGTATATGATTGATCTGATCTATAAAAAAATAAATCTTTTATTTCATATTAACAATAATTAAGAGGTTCGTCAGATAATAGATATCACTTACCTTACGTATTACACAACACCAGAGCTTCTGTCAATCACAAGAGAAAAGTAGAGCTTTGAATGATCATTACAATAGCTTTAAATGCAGTTTTGCATGTCGTGAGTAATAGTATAAAGTAGACCATCTAACAAAAGGTCCTACCTAATCCTTTAAGTTGACCATACCCACTCATATTCTTAGCACTTAAGTTTATTTATTACGGAACCCTTTCAAGATGATTGACACACGTAGCTTCATCGATTTGAAACTTCAAATGAGATAATTAGACTATGTACAGCGCTGCAACAGTGGCATCATCGTGTCCGGATGTATGAGACTTCAGCGAAAAATAAATGGTTGGATGCTGTTAAAGTTTTTGATTGTCATCATACATCCAATCTTGGAGGCTAATAATTATGTATTTTTTTTTGCGTTAGGCGCTTTAACCAATGGCAGAAGCTATGTCCTTTGCGCCGATTTCTCAAAATTAACAAAATTTATCATACAGGTTGATCATTTTAATTATGTATTTATTTGGCTATCTATAAGTTTATTTCACAATGGAAGTTGGATTGGAAGAAATAAAACCTTCAGCATAAAGTACCTACATACTTACATATCAAATTTTATTAAAATGTGTCAAACTTAAATGTCAAAACTGGAGAGTTTTTTTTTTTTAATATCGATTTTTGGATTCTAGATAGAATCGACGACTAAAAGATATTCATTGGCATTTAAATGTACCCTGGAGGAATCCAATGATCGAATAAGAAAAATCCTAGCATTAATTACGTTGATCAAAATTAGTAATATTTTGAAGTTTAGTAAGTTAGTATTCAAATTTTCGAAATAGTGCGTTACCGACAGCAATATCCAAAGGGTTTCGTAATTTAAAAATAGATAATTGATAATTCATGTGTAACCTCAGGCCCGACGAGAGAGGGGGAATGGGGGGAAAATCGCCCCAGGTCCATGATTTCCTAAGAGTCCCGGTGAGAAAATTAATAAATAAATCAACTTAAAAGTTTTGAAAAATTTTCAAACACTCAAAATCAGAAGGACACTGATTTTAAAATATAGTGCGACCTTTAAGCTTGTACAGCAATCATAAATATTTTGGTATATTTCGTAAATATTCACATCTGATGATCGAATTATTTGTTGCCAAGAGAAAGCCGTGATTTTAGATGAAAGACTAATAGAGGGCCCGTAAATATCTCTCCGGCCAGATTTTCTGTCTACGGCCCTGTGTGAAGTTCACAGACTCTTTAGTTCTAGGAAAGTAAGTATAAGTATTATGTTCGTAGAATTTGCTGATAAGTTTTTGGGCCCAGCATGCGTCACCCGGAACTCCTTTAAAAATGAGTGAGACCTACAAAGAACTACCAGGATCGTTATATTATTAGAGAGGTTTAACCATTACGTATTTGTAGATTTTAATGATGACAAGGGACCTAATGAGAAACCGCACTGAGAATGATTGGTCATTTCATCCATGTCGTTATCAATTACAGTAAGTGCTTCCTGAGCTCCATTTCATCAACTAATTGATTTTATATCTTTCCCGTGATATACTTATAATGAGCGTGACAAAAACATTAGAGATAAGTTAGGGTGGTATCCGAGTATTGACCACAGTGGATGATACTCATTTTCCCGGACTATAAGCCGGTCTAAATGAGAGGCGGAACTTACTTCATTGGAAAAAACATTTTTGGCTTTTCACAAGCCCTGCGATAATATTGGAAAATAAGTGTCCACTTTTTGCTTAGCGCCTCATTGATATCTACTGGTCATTCGAGACGGCAGCCAACAAAGGGTACCTCATTCGCCGGAATCTTGAGAACCAACTAAACATTTTGACCTCACTTACCCTGTGTTTGGCCGGGAATAGCCTGGGGGCAAAACCATGTGGTCACCCAGTCGCTTGACATTGCTTAACATCAGTGATCTAACGAGAAGTAACGTAGTATTGATGTTGGCTATAAACCTTTTAATAAAATGACTGACGTTCTAACTCAGTTATTTTTTTTTATTTTATTGGCTTAACGTCTCTTTTGGTTATTCGATACAGGAGTTTTACTCTCCATTCGCTGGAAACTTGCAAACCAGCTACCCACATTGACCTCATCGGGAACTGGTGTATTCAACGTGCCATAGACTCAGGTCTAACATTGACAAAAGTAATTCTTTCTGTATCGTACAATCAAAATTATTCTTTGATTGTGTCAGATTAGATCAATGCTGTTCACATGCGCTAACAAGATGATCGTGTTGAAGATAATTTTGACAACCGGTTTATAAAGATCTTTCACCAAGAAGTTAAATCAAGAAGTCATCTCATATCTGATCGCCTTCTTGTTTGGTAAGTTAGATTGATTGATTCTTGATCGTGTCATTATTTTAATTAATAACCGAAAAGTGATTAACTTTTTCAATACCAAGGGACGTAAATATGTGACAAAAATTAGCTTATAGTTTGATTGTGTCAGATTAGAAAGTAGCAAACATTAGTTTGTAGTTTGATTGTGTCAGATTAGAAAATGCAAGGAGCAAAAATTAACTTGTAGCTTGATTGTGTCAGATTAGAAAGTAGCAAAAATTAGTTTGTAGTTTGATTGTGTCAGATTAGAAAATGCAAGGAGCAAAAATTAGCTTGTAGCTTGATTGTGTCACATTGGAAAGGAGCAAAAATTAGTTTGTAGTTTGATTGTGTCAGATTAGAAAATGCAAAGGAGCAAAAATTAGCTTGTAGCTTGATTGTGTCAAATTGGAAAGGAGCAAAAATTGGTTTGTAGTTTGATTGTGTCAGATTAGAAACTGCAAAGGAGAAAAAATTAGTTCATAGCTTGTGCATAACAGACTGAACTTCAGGCGGCCTGAACTTGGCACTCATATGATAACTCTTCCTTTGTATGTTTGAGGTGAATTGAGTTTGGCACACCATATGGGCAAAATATTTTTTGCTTTTCTTTGTGTTTTTTGGAAACGAAGTATTTTTTGGTGGGGAAGGTTTAGTTTGACGCTTGACTATTGATGACGCGCCCATCGTAGTTGTGGCCTTATGACTGACGTCAAGCAATAAGAGTTACAAAACAAGTATTATGTTATGAGTTTTTAATCAAATATGTCCAGCTAGCAACATCTTTGTTATTATTTTTCGTTTTAAAAGAAAGTTGTCTATCCGCATTGAAGAGAGATTTCAAATAAAATAAAAACAACCAAGACAAGTTATCAAAAAGTTACTGAAGTCACCACTTACCGTACGGCAGATCCAAAAATATATAGACATGTCCAAAATCATCAACAACTTACGGATAGAGAGAATGAAAAATAAGGTGGAACAAGTCATGGGTAAAATCTCAACCACCTTCCTATTTTTGACTCAAATTGAATGTCACCCACACGTCCCACATTGTTTTTTTACCTAAACTCTCTCATAGGCTAATGAACAATCGCTCTGTCGTGCACTTTGTCCGTGGTGAAGTATTTGATGTCATAAGATTGATTCTGATGCTTCAGCATTCAGCATGTCCAATCAGTTTGACTCTTTTACATTTACATTAAAGATTTCACGGGGACAAAGTTATACAATAGGCTCGATGTTAAAGCCTTTTTAACATTAACCTGTCATCTGTCATCTTTCTTGCAGATCCTGCCGTTTATAGGTTTTTCAAATTATCATAGCTCCACGGATCCTACCAACTAACCTATTTTTTTGACGCAGAGTATGTATGCAGAGTATCGAATATCCCAGACCTACCGGACACAACAACAGTTCAAGATAGAAGTTTGGTACATAGAAAAAAACGTAAAATATCAAATATTTTAGTGACGATTCCAAAGGTTCATTTTTGAAAATAATAAACCAAAATTAATCGAAACGAAAGGTCGACTTCAAATTTACCATCTAATATGGATTGATGATTGCATGCTTTTACCAAACACATTGTCGCCATTTTAAGGACGTCATATTCAATCAGAGTGCCACCCAGAGCTGACAATATTTTGCAAATAAAGTTCAGTGTTGATTTAGATATTTTTATCCAATTTTCTATCTTGAATCGTTTTCGATCTATGAACCGTTGATGGTAGGAGGTACGTCTATGACAAAAATGGGCCTCATCAAGATGAAGTGACAACGGCTCTCCATTTTTTCTATGAAATGTGTGAATGTTCTGGCTCGTGCGATTTATTGGTCAGATCAGAAAATTTTGAAAACATTTATTTAAGATGTAGGTTGAAGAGCCCAAAATGAATGAAACTTGCGACACATTTTTTTTTTAATCCACTTAGCCTGGTAAGATCCAACCCTATAAAGATAGGGTTGGATCCATAAAATGTCCCCTATGGGTTCAACAAAACAGCTACGGGAAGCCGCAGTATAACCGCAAAAATGATACCAAGAACAATAAAAAGTTCTTATTTTGGTAAAGCTAAAAAAAAAAAATCTAAAGTCAATTAAATTAAACATGATGCAGATTGGTTTCTGGTATGTATCTTCTCATGGGATTGGCAGGCAATGCCTCTGGCAAAGGAGATAGTATTGTGTAACCATTACAGGACGTTGGGTTTGTGGTTAAATAATCAAGAGAGAAATGTTTCAACGGTTGTTGTTGTGTTTTGACCATTAAAGAATGTTATTTACGGAAGTTTCATATTTGATCTCATGAGAAGATCACCTAAATGATCTTATCGGAAATCCTATCAGAATTAAATTAATAAAAAAAAATCATTAAATCAAATATCAGACAAATACAGAAAACTGACCTATACCTATTATGTAAAAATAAATAAGTTAGTACCTATACTCAGTACAAGGTGTATCGAAATTACGTTTTTTGGAACCACATATTTTATGAGTCAAATTAGAAGGGCCAAAATNAAAAAAAAAAAAAAAAAAAAAAAAAAAAAAAAAAAAAAACATGACAAGTGAATTAAGCATAAATTCTTGAAAAAAAAAATAGAATTTATTTTGATACACCCCCTCCTTGTTGGACACATAGAACATGTTGATACATTTTTCATTTGCAGCTAATATATTAAAGTCGTAAAGTAGATCCAAAATTCCCTGGGACCTATTCTATAGGATGTGAATGTTTTCACAGTTACTTAAAAAATATACAGGGTGATTATAAATTTTAACCTCGCTCTCAGTAACTCAAAAACCTCTCAAAATATAGAAACAGCACAAACGCTCGCATTGCCTAATTTTAATGAGCAATAAGATTATCTTGAAAAATGGTCCCTACGGTATTTATGATACACAAGGGCACTCAACTTGAAACCTTAAATGGAAAGGCAGATTTTATGATACTTTTTAGAAAAGTTATCACTAAGAGAAGAAAACTGATAGAGATTGAAAAAAAGTTGGGAATGAATCGTTTCCCAGGTTCACTTTTACTGGTCGATAAAAAGGAAGAACGGCGTCAGAGAAATAATGTTTTATTCTCTTTTTCTTTATAAAGTAAGACTTGTATTTATTATGCGTTCAAGGAACGCCTAAAGCGGTTTTTTATTTCTTAAACACAACTGTGAAAACCTTCCAAAATGTCAATTGTCAGATGGGAATTTGAAAATCACATGAAGGTGGACGCTCGATCATTCGAACAAAATTTCATCTAATCACTATCAGGCAATAATATCAAAATTGTATTCATAAAAATAATGAGTAGTGTGTATGCAAATGCATATGCGAAGCATTCTCATTCTTTTACTTTGTCTTTTCCCGCTCATGTAAGGTTGAAATTTACGAGGAGTAAAAGCAATCGCATCTTTTAAGACTGCTGCTCAATATCAGATGTGGGAGGTTGAAACTTATGTTATTTAAACACGTTAAGCAGTTTCTTGGAATAAGAGAGTCAGACACATATCCCTCCAAGTGATGTGTGGAATGAACGAAAAACATCAACTTTTATTGACAAACAAATTTGAAGCTTGCCGGCTTAATTTTTTGGACACCCTGTTGACTCCATACCGCTCATTTTAGAGCTCCTCCGGTTTTCTTTTAAAATCATCTCTTAGTGAGAATTTTTAAAATATGTGTTACTATTTCAAATAATAAGCTCACAAAACGATAAGGGACCACGTGTTTTGCTGTATACATTTGACTGGTTTATCCCATACTGGGACGAGGATAGACTTTATAATCACAAACTATAAATGTACTCTTAAAAGGCTATAAACTTGTGGTTTCATCTTAATTTTATAATTGACATTAGTTAAATAATATCAATAAGTATTATAACAATATAAAAAAATCAAAGAGTAACCAAAAGTAACTCTTAATACACAACACAAAAAGAATTTAAAAGGTATACTTACAAATATACAATTAACAGGAAAAACACAAAGAGTAAAACTTAACATTTTGTAAAGAAAATAAACAACATTAAAAATATTTCACCCACTAGAAAAAAAACACTTGAATATTCCAAAAATACAAAAAAAAAAAAATCGTCAAAAATAGGGTATGGGGTAAAACAAAATATAAGAATCCATAAAAAACGGACAGAAAATTGCGTATTTTATTTCAACAAAAAACACATTATTATATTATTAAACATCGTTCTTTTAAAAAGATCGAAATTTTAAATTTATTTTTTTAAAGTGCATAGCTTAGAACCAGTTTCTTTATACGCGGCTTGATAGATACTGGAATACTGAAGATATTAGAGGTACGATTTAAAAAATAAGAGTCTTAGAGAAAATCAAACTGGTTGGTCATGTGGTACAGTTTTGGTTGTGCAATCTGTATTATAACAGTACTCTTAGTAAAAGGGAGGATGGATAGTTTTTTTAAAGCTACTGCAATTTTTTGTAATGTAACGATACTTTTTATGTAATAATTGTGTAATATAATGTCACATACCTGCATTGATCGTAAAAATAATATTTTAAGTATTGCATTTATAGAAGAGATTATTCCCCGACCGTTTAAAATACTGTATACCGGATTTTAACATTTAAAAAGGTCTTCGAAGGTTTAATCTCCTCATGTTCATTGAAGAGAATCAGTACCTCTGCCAAATAATTAATTAATTATTTATATTGGGAAAAATATCAAGAGTTTAACGATTTTAATAGGATTTGGTGATTTTGGCACTAGTGGTATCTACCATTCGTTGTATTGCACTCTCACATGATCACTTCTCAAACCACAGTGGCGGAGTTACCGTACAAGCAACATAGGACATGGCCTAGGGTGGCAGAATTTAGGGATAACAAAATATGGCGGTAACATTTTTAAGGCATACTGCAGCGAAAATCGCATTTTTTGTCAAAATAGAGTCTACAAGTTCTAAATTGCCTAGGGGCGACAAAATTTTAAATCCGCCACTGTCAATACATATATGTGTTCTTCACAATGCAGATATTTTCATCTCCTATACCTTATTCATCGTCAGAAGATAAACAATGTAAAGGAAACTGTGTGAATTCCGTAATACATCCAAAATGAAAACCCGACTTCGCCTGGAATCGAGCCCGCTTTCAGATTGACAGAGATCACATTTTGGTAGCGTCGTTTGACCTGTAATTTATGGCAGTGAATTTGGCATAATTCAAGTTGGTAGGCATTTCCAAACAGATAGTGACATAATTGTGCAACATTTGTATCACTATCTTATTGATAGGGACTTTCTGATTAAGAAATGTACGTTCTTAATCAATATTATACCCACAAATATTAAGCGGCAGAAAATTGTGCAACATTTGTATCACTATCTTCTTGATAGTGACTTTCTGATTAAGAAATGTACGTTCTTAATCAATATTATACCCACAAATATTAAGCGGCAGACAAAGATAAATAAGACTTTGTTAGTAGATGAAGTTGTGGGGTTTTTTGTATTTTAACCTACGAGTATATAAGTGATGACAATTAAAAACATAAGCAGCAAAAAAAAAGATTCCTTGTTGCAGTTGCATACATCTGGCCACTACATGTTCTTTTTCTTTGTACTTTCCCACTCATGTGGGATCCACAATTTACGTAATTCTTTGCCATTCTGCTCTCATTCGTGTTTTTTCTACACTCATCTCTTTAGAATTTAAGTCTTTTTTATATTATTGTCTTCCTCTTAATACTTCTTTTCAATTTTTTCTACATAATCTTCATCCCTCCATTCCACGTGTGCAAACCAATGTAATACTCATTCCTGTACCTTCTTTGATATATTATATCTTTTACTGTATTCCTGATTCGTATATAATTCTCATTTTATCTCTTCGGGTAACATCAGACATCCATCTCAACATTCCCATTTCCGTTACACTCAATATAATTATGATCTTGTTTTTCGTTACTGGCTCTGATTTGGCTTCATAGACCATAGATGATGCCATTTCAAGTTGATAATGATAAAAGAAAACATTCGAAACTTCTGGAGATGTTTCGTGTATCAGACTTGTTTTGCAGGCAGGTTACTTACAATCTTACTTCATCAAAAGCTTTAGCTTCTAGCCTCTTTTCTTTTTCACATAAATTTTATTTTTCAAAAGAGAAGCAATAAAAAAAGTTTACTTGAAGGCGTATGTATGAAAGTTTTTAGCAAAAGTTTATTACAAGCTACCGATTTAACTTACGATTACAATTAAAATTTACAATCTGCAAGCTCTGTACTTTGGCTAGGTATTAGAAAGAAACATTCTAAATCTAAAACATGTTTTATAGGAATCGTGAGAGAAAGAGACCTGAATGAGTTGAACAACATGAGAGACAACACAGGAACAATGGATGGGAGAGACTGGGCGATACCCCTAATCAAAAGAAAGGGACTGGGTGATGCTTCTAATCAAAGAAACAGAATACAGGAACAATAGATGGAAGAGACAGAGCGATGCTCCTAATTATAAAGGAAAGGGACTGGGTGATGCTTCTAATCAAAGTAACAGAATAAAGGAACAATATATGGGGGAGACTGAGCGATGCTCCTACTCAAAGAAACACTATACAGGAACAATAGATGCAAGAGACTGAGCGATGCTCCTAATTATAAAGGAAAGGGACTGTGTGATGCTTCTAATCAAAGAAACAGAATACAGGAACAATAGATGGAGGAGACTGTCTGATGCTCATAATCAAGGAAGTACAATACAGGAACAATAGATGGAGGAGACTGGCTGATGCTCATAATCAAGGAAGTACAATACAGGAACAATAGATGGAGGAGACTGGCTGATGCTCATAATCAAGGAAGTACAATACAGGAACAATAGATGGAGGAGACTGGCTGATGCTCATAATCAAGGAAGTACAATACAGGAACAATAGATGGAGGATGCTCATAATCAAGGAAGTACAATACAGGAACAATAGATGGAGGAGACTGGCTGATGCTCAGTACAATACAAGGAAGTACAATACAGGAACAAGAGATGGAGGAGAGTGGCTGATGCTCATAATCAAGGAAGTACAATATAGGAACAAGAGATGGAGGAGAGTGGACAATGCTCCTAATTAAAGGTACATTATACAGTAACAATGGGTGGAGGGTGGAGGAGATTAGACTATGCTCATAATCAAGGAAACATTATACCGGAACAATAGATTGAAGAAACTTGGGCGATGCTCCTAATCAAATAAAAAAAATATAGGAACAAGGGATGGAGGAGAGTGGACGATGCTCCTAATTAAAGGTGCATTATACAGTAACAATGGGTGGAGGAGATTAGACGATGCTCATAATCAAGGAAACATTATACCGGAACAATAGATGGAAGTAACTGGGCGATGCTCCTAATAAAAAAAAAGAATACAGGAACAACGGATGGAAGAGACTGTCAATCGATATCATTCCTAGTCAATCGACATCACTTTGGAATGAAATCCTTTTTTTACAGTAACTAGCCATATAATAAGCAAGAATATTGTGAAATATCTATCCATCCTCATAGACATGATAAGAAACGTCAGAAAAAACTCTGCCAAAGTGGCAAAACTCAGTGTCTATTACAATATTCCGATTGAACTTTCGATTACAATTAGATTCCAGAGGGGACCTACATACTATTTTTTTTTAATATTCAGCCAACCGCTTCCTCTGATTTCTGTTCAGTTTCTACTGTACCTAGAAATCTGAAATTTTCAGAGCTATTAACTGATGGACACATTAATATCTCTTCACAACGGGTGCAACTCTAATAAATGATACTTTTGGAAACATACCTACATATCAGCTCGATATCAGTAAAAAGAAATATCTCCAAAAGTCGTTCTGAGAATGTCCTCGGCAATCGACAATAATGTTGAAACTTTCTTTTATAAAAAACGGAACAAGTTAACTAATAAATATGTTTAGTTAAACGCATAAATTTACTGTCGATATACAATGCCTAAACACACAAAGAACGCATTAATACATAGCACGTGAATAAATTGCATTTGCTATGTAATAATTACTGTGAGAGACTGTATTAAGAGCACACTTCTTGATTTAAGTAGGTACGAGACTTTCAGTTTAGACGTAGGTACTATCAGTACAGATGAGGATAGTAAAAAACAGATAGGTACCTTAACTAAAATCATTTTAAGCAAACCGAAGATGATGCTGTCAGTTTCAGATTAAAAATTAATTTCTGAATCAACTTTTTTTTACCTTAAAGTACCATTACAGAACGAAACATTTTCTACCGTACGATATTCTTTTACCTAATAAATAGTTTTCGTGTGAAAAACAGACGTTTTGTTCGGTCAACAATTGAATGGCGAAACCGCTAAAATATGTTGATGAATGTGCGTCATGTTTGCCATGTGTGCAGAACATTGTGACATTCAAATACAAAATAAAATGTTGAAGTAATTCGGTGTTTTGTCATTCAAATTAATAACATCTTTTCCTGTGTTCATTCATTCGTAAAAAGCGGATGGAGGCATAAGAAAAAAAAATGAATAACTAAAGAAAAAGATTAAAAATAAAGAAATTATTTTACCTTATCGAGATACAAATTGAAATAAATTCGTAAACTATGCAAGAAAACGAAAAAATATATTCAAAAAGCAGAAACTGAAAATGTCAAACGAAATTAACTTTCCTTTCTCTATTTAGAATGTTTTTGTAATTTTTTACTGAAAAAGTTAAGAAAACAAGCTTTTTTTTTGTCTTTTCGTCAGAAGAAATAAAATTTAAATTTCTAAAGAAAAGTATTTTAATTCTTTGGAAAAAATTCAAGCATACCTGATAATTAACATCAGAAAAAAGAAAACACACACAAAAAAAAGAAAAGATTTGTAAATTTTTGAAAAACAAGGAAAACTCGGGTGAAAAGTAATAACTAACTGTCACTATATAGCTAGGTATTTCGACGGAATGGGTTGTTACAGGTTATAGCAAAAAGGATGTTTGTACAATGTACATTTTGATTCAAAATTATATTTATACAATATCCACGTATTCTAATGAACAATTTTAGGGGGGTCAATTCTAGCTTTAGGGGGGTCAATTTAAAAGCTGCAATAATGCTTTCTAATAACAGAGCCCTCTGAGTTTCAATAAATAAATCGTATTTTGTTTAATTACGCCTTATCTGTTTCTAGCTATTGGAACGGGGAAAAAATCATTCCCAATTCAAGCAGTCAGTGATCTTCTGATATGGAAATCATGTCCATTATACTTTCAGGGGCGGCCTCAGGAAGGTCAAATGAAAGAAATTCGGCCATAACTTTTTAATGATTTTACAAATTTTTTTTTTTTTTTTTTATCGCCCATCAGTTAAAACCAACGTTATTATGAACAAAAAAGGTCTGAAATGTTTTTTTTTTCTTCTCAAACCAACGCAAATTTGTAATTTGAAATGGAAGATTTTGGGTAAGAAACCAATTACGCTTTCAATATGATACAACCTGCATGCTAAAGGCGTATGGAAGCACGTATTGAAGCCATATTGAACAATTGGTGTAAAATACCCCCCCAAACCATAGACCGGAACCACCAAAAAAATATAAAATGTCGAACCGTTTTCGAGTTATATTTATTTTTTGGTCAAATTTAGAAGTTAATGCCAGTAAGGCCAGATAACATGAAATGCGAAACGTAGGTAATTTATCAACACAAAGCGAGAAATATGGTTGAAAAATTAATGGAAAAATTAAATTGAACAGTGGCGAAGCACGGGGTACACCTGCTTCATTATAATAAATATGTATTGAACTAAGTACATACAAGGGTCGCCAGAATTTTCATTTTGCCAAAGATTTTGTGTTTTGCGATGCTCTGTTTTATTAGTGATGTTCTTCTAAAAAGAGGTGTTACGGGTGCGCAAAGCAGGCCATCCTGGCCGAGTACCATAATTTGGTTGATACACTTTTACCGAAAAAGTATATATTTCTGAGATTCTCCACTTAACTAGTTATGTGGGAGACTAATATCCTTCTTTCTCTTACTAACATACGTAATTATAGTTATTTGCATCCGATTCTATGGCGTCATGTTCCATTCACATTTTTCAGATTTTGGTCATCATCTCTGAGCTTGTCCAACTGATTTTAACTTTTACCAAAACGAAAAATCAAAAAAATTTCTAATCAATCAATGACTGCCCTTGGGTTTTGTTCTTTCATACGCAAATCCATTATCTCTGAGTCCAACCGGATGAATGATGATCTTGGTGATGATGTGTGTAAAATATAAATTAATGTCTTAATTTGGTATGTTAATGTACAGCTTTGAATTTAATTTATTTTTAAACAGTCTCTAGATTGCATTCAAATTTCACCACGAATTAAATTAGAAAGCAAAAAGTCCTTTCCAATTTCAATGGACAGATTTCATTATTTGACAATATTATTTATTGATTAGTATGCATCTAAGTTGAAAGGAAATCTAAATTTAATTCTGTAAAATTACACTTTATTGAACGTGTCTATGACACGTTGAATATACTCCAGTTCCCATTAAATAATTTATGTTAAGCAACGTCCAGTGAGGTTTTACTAAGTGGCGACGTAGGTTTGCACCCTCATGATAATGATTATTCATGGTCCAACGTAGACTGGGTGAAGTCAATGTGGGAATCTGATTTGTATTTTTTTAGCGAATGTGGGGTAAAACCTTTAACCCCAATCTCGAATAACCAGTAGATGTTAATAAGACGTTAAGGCTAGGTTCTAGGTTCACATGACCGCACGGTATCATATTAAGAAATCGATACAAGTTTGAAGAACTAGTACCGCGCGGCACGGTAACAATATCCACTATTTAGATAGATCTTGTGCCGCGCGGTCATGTGAACTCAGCCTAATAAGAAAGAAAGAAAAGAAAGAAGAAAAGAAAGAAAAAAAAAAACAGGTAAAAACTGAACCCGTCTACTAAGAGTAAAAAGAAGATAATTTTGGCGAGGCTTGGACCTAAAACATTGTCTCTACTCTCCTGTTGGGAGAAAACATACCTATGAATGTACCTTAGACGAATTGGTCTGGAGGGACATCCCCGCTGGCAAACCCGTCAAAAATAATCAAACTAATAAGAAAGTTATACTAACCCTTGATATTATTTTATAAAGAGCTGTCTAATTTACAGCTATTCAAATGTATACTTACTGACGTACCTAGCCCACCGAACTGGATACCTCAATCTAATATAAGCAACTAAATTATGTATTCCAATTTAACCACTGAACACAAAACTTCCAGGTAACCATAAATAATAAATTCACAGTTCCATATTAGCACAGGAAAAGTTTTGTACTTATAAATTGTATGTCAAAAAGGAAATAAAATGTTTTACACGAGAGTACATATACATACAAACATACGCACATACTCGTATATATATGTATGTATGTTAAGTATAATTTATTCTAAAATCAGTCAAGCATCAATGCAATTAATTCTAGTCTTGCTTGATATTTATTTATGAAGAATTGAAAACCAAGGCTCATCGACACAGCAAGGAAGACAAAGGCTTATCGAAGAAGGAGGGGAAGAAAAACACTCAATATACGTTTTTCTCTTACGTCAGAGGACTTTTCCTATTCAAAGGAATGGAGTTGTTTTCTTCCATGCGTCCTGCCCTAGAGTCGCTAGAGATATTGGATCAGTCACCAACAAGTGCCGCTACCTATAATAAAGGCTAGCCAAACTATGGGAAATTATTGCTACAGAGATATCAAACAGAGAGAGTCGCTAGAGATCAAAAGTAGGAACGCTACAAATGAGAAATACCGGATGCTTACTTATCACCACGCAACAATACAATAATGCTGAGATGAGCGTAAATTATTGTAACGTGATGTCCGCAACCATTCATTCGCTATGTAATAATGAATCATTCAGTAAATAACTGTTGAAGTTGTGAATTATATGTGATAATACATTTGAAAATCTTAAACACTAATAATTTATATGCCCCAGACCCATGTCAATGACTGCATCATTAACATAAACATAATAACAATATTGCTCAGCTGCTGCTTTCATTGTTATTTTACACCATCTCGACAGAGTGGATTCGGCCGGCGAGGAGTCACCCTCACCTCACAATCTGTAGTATGATTTTGAAAATTAGGTTGTTATTAATTAATTGGATTGAAAGAAATTACCGGATATATTTTTTCATGGATATTTTCTTAAATTCAGTATGAATTTTTGGTCACAGAAGGCACTCCTAGAAAAAAGGAATCTAAAAATTTAGAAATTCCTACCACAATTTTAAGCCTCTTAAAATTGTGGTAGGAAGTAGTTAAAGTGACATAAAAAAAAAGAAAAATAAATAGTCGTGAGGTTCGGGAAGGATTTTATCAGTACTACTCAAGAACACTGACCAAAATTAATTATTCTGCTACCACCATTTGTACCAGTAAACTCACAATTGCCAGAACCAACTAAACCGATCTTAATTTAACTCCATATGTATTTACCTACGTTGTGTTTCTCTACCAATCTTCATTTAACTCCATATGTATTTACCTACGTTGTGTTTCTCTACCAATCTTCATTTAACTCCATATGTATTTACCTAATACGTTGTGTTTCTCTACCGATCTTCATTTAACTCCATATGTATTTACCTAATACGTTGTGTTTCTCTACCGATCTTCATTTAACTCCATATGTATTTACCTACGTTGTGTTTCTCTACCGATCTTCATTTAACTCCATA
>CM022877.1:23050997-23074322 GCA_012654025.1 Pachypsylla venusta
CGCTTTCTCCAAAGTTTCGTCGATTTTCAAGCAATAAAATTGTGAATTAAACATTTAAAAGTGAGTTTTCTCGTATTTTCCACCATTTAATCGTGAAAATTAACCTTCTACTTTCAATTAATCATATTTTAAGTTAGGTTAGTTGCTCAGAAAAAAATAACAGTATCTGTCTGGTCCCCAATCTATCAATAGTGGTATGGTACTTTCCAAAGCTGGCTCTAAAGATGTTGTTGTTTGCTGCTAAAGTTTTTAATTGCCTTCATACATCTAATCTTGGAGACTAATAATTTGCATGGCCCCCAGAGCCATGTCAATCACTGCAATATAATAACGTCAGTAACATAATATTATTCCGGAGTTGCTTTCTGTTTAACACCATCAGCCCAGGCGACTTGACCCGTAAGGATGTCTCCCTCAAGTAACATCTCGCAATCTCAAGTATCATCTATCTTCGCTATGAAAGTTAGTAAGTCATGATTGGATTGGAACTTCTTTTATTTCATTTCGTTATTGTTCATTCACAATTTCTTTGCTAACTATAAATTTAGATAGGAAATGCGAAAGTACAAAATATATTTCATTTTATAATTGCAATTTTCATGTTCTTGTCAGAATCAAAATATTGACTCAATCGAAATTCTAATCGTTCCTAAAAATATTAAATCCGTTCCATCCAGATATCATAACTTAAGCTGAGCGCTCTCTTCACACTCACCCCATCTGCAAATTTACAATAAATGCCCATGTAAGATATTCATGACATTCTTTTTGTTAATCAGTTTTATGAATGTGATCATTGGTTATAAATAGATGCATTACTTTTAAGCTTTCATCCAAGGTCTTATGTTCTATAATTTGTGGTAGTGTTATTGTTTCACTTACAATACTTTGGTTTTTGTACTCTTTTTTAAGCTCAAGGTTAACTTTATTTTAAAGAAAACATATTTTACATTTTACTTTAGTTTGCAATGTATTTCATTGAACATTCGAATTTCAATTTATTGTTTCAATGTGTGGGATGACATGCAAAGAGTTTGTATGAAAATATTACTTAAACATTTTGAATATTGTCATCATCTCAGGGACGGTTTCTATTTTAGTTTCATTTCATAGATCTTCACAATAGGTTTTCTAATCAAGGTTCCTCAAAACTTACTTGAATATCACATTCTTCGTCAGATGTTTCTCTGTTTCTACCGTTTCCTAAATATTAAGAAGCCCTATGAACTATAGATCTCGCTCTGTTAAAATGAACTCCATGTCCATTTTAACTAAGAACTTTTTGTAAATTACAATACATATATATGAACATAATATATTTATGTCTATACCAAATTTCATGAAAATGATCGTATAGAGCAGACACTGCCATTTAAAGAAAAATAGTGAGGTTTAAATAGATCGTTAAAAAAATATTCTCACTTCGATCGATCAAAGAATATTCTCTTTTAGGAATTGAGACTTTTTATCTATTAAAATCTACCTGTTAGAACTTTACATATATCATCAAAGATAATTTTAGCTTCGAGATCAATAATAAAGACATTTTGGTGTCCTTTAATATGGAATCGTTCTTCCTACTACTGCTAAAGTTATAAATAAATTTACATAAAGCATATAATATTATTGTCATTTTCCAAATTAACAAATGAATTTCTGAGGGAGTAAACGCCTCAAATTTTATTAGGTTGTTGAAATCATCCTGTTCTTTATTTAATGGAGTTACTCGTCTACCGTCACCGTCTAGATACTCTAATATCCACCACTGTTCCCCATGTCATTCACATCATCAAACTGTTCAGTAAGAACCTTGCTACTATATTTTTCTATTTCAATATGACTCAACAATTTATAATAATGTTCTGAAGAAATATTCTGTTAGGATTTTATCATTTGCAAAACATTTTGACAATTGTGTGATGGGATTTTAAATTATTAATTTAAATTCATTCCTAAAGAAAGTCAAAGAGACTCAATATGTCGTAGGAATGTGCTACTATCATTAATGATTCTATCCTGTTAAATATCTGTGCTTTTTGAACTGATATGTTTCTTTTAAACAAATTTTTCAGAAATCTAAATTTTTAAGCAATGTTAAATTAGAAAAAAAAAAAAACAAATGATAAGATTGACAATATTAATAAAAAACTGAACAGTTAAATTACTTATATTTGAAATTACCCCGCAAAGAATAGTAGATACGAGTAACTTTTATCTATTGTCGAGTCATTTTTATTGTTTAAAGGCTGTACTCGAAATGAATTAAACTCAGACGAGGCTCGAATAATATATTCTATTCACTATTGCTATCTATTCATTCAATTCACCATTACTTATATTCAAGTCACTATTGCTCTCTTCAGCTTTCCATATGTTCTAAACTGGGTCAACTTCTTCAATTCATACATCCATACTCTTTTTTGTATTCTTCTGCTACGTGTGCCCTCAATTTTACCCTTCAATATATTAATTAGCAGATCCTCTTTTTACTTAACTTTCTTTGTTTGTTTATTCTTAGCTCGCTCTTCTGTTTCTTCATGATCCTTAATATTTCCATGTTTGGAAGTTTTTTCTCCGACTTATGTTCACAACTCCAACGCATTGCCTGATTGATTTTTCAATATTTGCAACCGTGGATGAACAAAAATATTTTTTTTTTTNTTTTTTTTTTTTAAATTTAACAAAGTCGGAATTTAGATTATTTCTATGTAGTTATGCTTCATACGTTTTGCTTTTCGTCAAGAAAGATCATGTGCATTAAGTTTTTTAGAATATCTTTCGTTTTAGATTATCGACAGGTACCTGAACTTCTCAGATATAGGCATTTTAATTTATTCTACCTTGAATCACCAGCATATTCATATCGTTCTGCTTCTTTCGCCATGTCTAGAAACTTGGGTGGCACAACATTAGTACATCTACATTATATTTATTGTGATGAAATTTCTTTCACCCACATCAGTTTTGTTCAAAAAGAAAGTGGTTATCACGTTGTATAACTTGTTCAGGAATACAAACCGCAAGATTGTATATTTACAATAATGATCATCTTAATAGTAATAATGGGTATCATTATTTTAATATACGTATAGGAGACAGGGATTAGGTTATGCAAATTCATATTGTATCACAAAGAGATCATTTTGTTCCATCTTTCTTCGTGTTAAGATCTGTCCCCATATATATGTCATTAGCATAATTATAATTTTAGTGTCATCTAAATTTAACCAGTAACCACAAGCAATGCCATGTCTCACCTATATTAAATATGCAGACTATTAAGTATACCAATGCGTTAATAAAAAGTATGCATTGTTCGCTATACGTTTAGATAGCTGGATTTGGGTTTACGACAATTTAAACCTATTCAATTATTCATTTTCAAAAATTTATATTGATTTATCAATTATAATTATGTTTTTCAATTTCAGTTTTCAAATGACCACCCATTTTAACTACCTTGACCAAAATCTATCTCCATTTTCACATTTTTCGCGTAAAATTCGGGATGTAAAATGTATAGAAAACAATCAAGTGCAACATTCCAAAAGGTTACAACGGGAAAGTAATTGTCTTCATAATGTTTGTAATGCGAACGACAAGCATACAAAGAATTCGAATTATGTTGACGGAGAAGATTTAGATGAAATTATTGAACGGATACGTAAAAAAGGTCTAATAAAAGAAATAGAAAAAAATAAAAGCAGAAGCTTAAAAGATTTAAGTAATAAAGAAATTGTGAAGAATAATAATGAGAAAGACAATGAAATTCAACCCAAGGATAAGAATATGAATATCGAAAATAATGGAATAAAGGAATTGGATGATAAGAAAGCAATGAAAAAAAATAAATTCCGTAACGAGAATCTAGCATTATCCAACGAACTGCATGCGCCTGAACATGAAATCAATCAAATTTATAAAATAGCAACAAGTAGTAACAATATTGAGATGGTTACGCCAAATTTGAAAATCTCGTTGTCTGAAATAACCAAACTATTAAATGAACTTAGCACATCTCATACATTACCCAAACTTGAGGATGAACACACTAAGACAATATCATTTCACAATAAATTCGATAAAAACGAAAATAAAATTGATTGGCAAAACATAAATGCATTCAGTTATTTGAATGAATCTGGTCGCAATAGGTACAATGATAGCCCACACTATGAAGGATCTTTATGTGGGAAAGAAGATATTTTAAATGGGGACCGCAGGGGTCGAACGAACCATGCTCAAAATATTTATGAAAATAACTTAAAAAACAAGTGTATAAGTTCTAAACTATGTGTTTCTGATAATAAATCAAATGCTATGAGACCATTATTGAAATCTAGTCGCCATAAAAGTACAAATAAGCCACAAAAATCACAAAATGTTTCGATGTATAATTCTTCCACTGAAATACAGAATAATACATTGAAAACCAACAACAATAAAATGAAAACTGCATCGCAAAATAGTGATTCAATTACTAATTCACCAAAAAACAATCGAAATCTACGAATTACTACTACTAAATTAAAATCAAAAAGAAAAAGAAATAAAAAAGTCCAAAGGTTAAATGAGAATGAAGCAGACTCAAATTTATATGGAAATCAAATTAGCACGTCAGTAAATACCATCAAAAGCTTAAACAATGAAACCATCAGAGAAATAGTCATTGAAATTCCAATCAGATCTGAAAATATGAAAAATGATAGAATTTTATTAGATTTAACTCAAATGAAAGATATGAAATTTCCAAAACTAAAATCTTCTGCTTTTGTTGATTTGGAAGGTACTTTTTTTAATAAAACCTTTTGTATGAAAAGGACTAAAACATTATAAATGAGGGATATACCAATCTAATTGAGTGGAATATGGAAAGCTTGTTTCACGATAACATTTGGTTCCCATTTCCGATTAAAACATACAGCCGTAAATTTTATTATATTATTTATTGATAGTTTAATGTCTTTAAATAAAAAGGATAATATTTAAATATAAAAATAATAACTAAATCATTTAAATTTTTGTTTGTATGGGTTACTCAGAAAATTGCTTGAAGCAATATAACTACCATCTAAATAACTAACTTCATATAGAATCTTTTATTTTGCGGTTTACCACAAATGTAACATTCTATTAATTTCTGTTCTCCAGATAGAAAGCAAAATATTAGTCAGAACACTAACCAAACTCAAACGATAACTTTAGATGATGGAGTACGTGTGAGTGCCTTGGAGGATCTTGAACACAGAATAGAGAGTAGTGTTGTCAAATATTTGGACCAGTTCAAAAATGAAATTGTCATGAAGCTTACTAATATTATAGAGAACAAAAAATATGTTGATGAAATGAAAAAAGGAAATAACCAGAGTAAGAAACCTGAAATTTCGAAATTCTTCTTCTTGTTCTTGATTCAGCTTGACTTCTATTTGGTGACAGTTGTTTTAATAATAATATGTTACTCGGGTGTTTTTCCCCGACGAAAATGTGAATTTATTTACCGGACAAGTGTCCGCTGTGCGAGCTTCACTTTTTACTTTTATGAATAATAAAAGGTCACTAATCAATCATATTTTATTATTTGACATGTTATTGGGAACGATATGTAAATGTATATAGGTATGATTGAACGGATCTTTTTTTTTTAAACAAAAATGAGTTTAGATATTTTTAAAAATTCTAAAAATACTGTCATAGAATAGAACTTTAGTTGAGTAATAACGTATAGTATGTACTTAGTAAACTAGTAGTTCCGTGAACAGTAGACGTCACTTACTTAAAATACTGTCATAGAATAGTACTTGAAGTTGAGTAATAACTTATAGTATGTTGTTAGCAAACTAGTAGTTCCGTGAACTGTAGACGTCACTTACTTAAAATACTGTCATAGAATAGAACTTTAGTTGAGTAATAACGTATAGTATGTACTTAGTAAACTAGTAGTTTCGTGAACTGTAGACGTCACTTACTTAAAATGGCCACCATGAGAGACGGTTGGGCCACTAGTTAGCCAATTCTGTGAACCTAAAAAATGTCCATACCAAATGTTATCATACCATATTTCCATACCAAATGTTATCGTGGTACAAAAGACAAAAAATGATAAATTCGTGAAGATAAAACTAGACCTTCACTTATATCAATGAAAATAGCAACAAATAATTAAATTCCTTTGCACCTTCGGACTTTTGATTATATTAAACCTATGCCAATATGGCCACCATGAGAGTCAATTTTGCTTTGTTGACTGTTGTAAATGTTGATTGTTAAGAATGTTAAGTGTTGTTTCTTCTTTTTAGAAAATGAAATAATATATTCAATAACTAAATCAAAAAATAAGAAAGCCACTTCACCTTCTGCCATGATACCATTTGAAACGGAAGAGAGCACATTATTTCTTGTTAATAATGAGATCAATAATATTGGAGGCAAAGAAAGCATTGAAGTTTTCTTAGATAAGATCAAGAAAAAACATGAAACGAATTGGAAACCTGCGAAAAGGAATGGAAATAATACTGAACAAATATATGGTACAAACACTAAAAGGAAGCGAAAACGAAATGAAATGTTAACTAATACTTTACATAAAGATATTAATAAAAATTATACAAAATCTCAGACATTTGAGGAGCAACCAAGCTTCTATCCTAATTCTGTAGAATTATCACTTGGTAATATTTTGAATCATTCTACTGTCCCCACTGGACAAAAAAACGTCAAAAATTCCAATGATTTCACTGACTCGAGTTTAAATAATGAAGCTAAAGAAAGCGCACTAGAAACAACGAACGAATCATTGCATGAAGTTAATGAAAATTCTTTAAAAACATTGGATGATCATGATATTATAAATAAAAACTTTGGATTAATACCCATCAATCTTAAAAATGAATCTGAAATTGCAGAAGTTATTGCACTCTATGAAATAGATTTAAAGCATCCAAGACAAATATTTATCGGACCGAAAAACTTTTTCAAAGCTTTACGAGCTATCAATATGACGGATATTAAAGAAAATGTTGGTATCATGGAAAATTGATTACTGGTTGAATTCTAAAGGAAAATCTGTTCTAGAAAATAGGTTGCGTCGAGTCACAGATAGATATTTATTGCCTTAAAATTGTAATTTGAATATTTGCTTTGAGTACGTATTGAATAAAATTGTAAGATCACTTATAATATATTCCCTTAAAATAAAACTTATGTCCGTACTAACTATAGAAACCTAAAATAAAATACCTACTTAGCGACGAATTTAGCAGGGAAAAAAATAACAGGTAAAAAAATCCTGTTAAAAAATAAAAGAAATTATATCATACATATATCCAACAATTATCTAATATGATAACGTCATCAAATGATGCTGAATGTTTATGTCTGATAAGTGCTGGGTCCTAACTGAGGTGAATAGGTCTTTATATTGTGCAGTCAAGTCACCAAAATCTTTTATTCAATCATGGTTTAATTTCGTAGTTGACTTTTTTTCAATTCATATTCAATATTGATTGTTAGTTCAGGTTTCTCTGTAATCTTGAGGGGATTTTACTTTACAATGTCTTTAATTGTTCTACGAGAATTAAACAAACTACTTGAAGATTAACTGTTGGATGAATTAATATTCGCATCATTATGTATTCAATTGAAATGTTCAATGCAGTTGTTCATAACAATCATTACATTGTACATACCTTCAATCGTACCTACGAGTATGTGGATAATAAATACTATTCCATAATACAAAATAATGTATTCAAATACAGATTGTGTAAAGAATATCGGAACATACCTTTTCAAAGGATCAAAACAAATTTAGGAACTTTTGATAACTTTTAAATTAGAGATAATTATAGGATTTATAGAATTTAGGATATGATCTAATTACCTTTTAAATAAATTAACCTGCAAAACATATACGGAAAACATCAGGGATGTTATATTATTATAAAGACAAAGATTGTTGTGTATAAAGCAATGTCAAAGATTACTAAAGGAAATATTAAAGCAATTAAATGCCAAAATAATTAGATGCACCGATAAAGAGCTATGCTTTTTTAGAAGACACCGTTGTGTAAAAAAGAAATATTTAATGGTTTATTAGACTAGACCTGCGGCGTCTGTGTGCGCGATTAATGTTTTTCTCGGAGACTCGCAGTTGGAGGAGAAGTCTTTTTGTGAAAAAAAACTGTAAGTTTCTTGTGGTCTTAAATGAAAAAAACTGCTAAATGAAAAAACTAAACAAGATCGAAACGTTTTTAAGATTTTGTGCATAAGAGAGAAGAACATACCTAGGATAAGTTTTATGTCGCTTACGGGAACCAAGTGATATTTATAAAAGATTTTATAAGCATAGATTTTTATAAAAGAAATTCGATTCAAGACACCCAAAATTGCGGAGGGACTTTCATCTCGGATTGGAANAAAACTAAACAAGATCGAAACGTTTTTAAGATTTTGTGCATAAGAGAGAAGAACATACCTAGGATAAGTTTTATGTCGCTTACGGGAACCAAGTGATATTTATAAAAGATTTTATAAGCATAGATTTTTATAAAAGAAATTCGATTCAAGACACCCAAAATTGCAGAGGGACTTTCATCTCGGATTGGAAAATTTACTTACATTATTAATAGCCGTTCGTAGCAGATAAAAGTTATTGATACCTTTCTTCGCCGTTTTTAACATTCCGTTCCATGGCAAAAAATTTTACATACCTTTTACAAAAATTTTCCATAGCAAAAATTTTTGACGAATTTTAGAATTCTCTGAATTGGAAATAAGTCCCCACAGAAATCAAACTAACGCATGCAAGGTCACAGTTTCCTAACCTAACAAGTTAGAAAAACCTTTTCGTGAATTTTGAAATTTCCCAGCTCGAAGGGGAAGTCTTTTTGTAACTGTGCGTACGTTCATAAAACATATTCTTCTTATATTATCATCAAAAGTAAACAAGTATGCCCTTAAATGATTTTCAATAATTTCGGACTCGCTCTGTATTGAAGATATTCAAAAGCCTGGACACTAGTTTGAAGACTTTCACGCACACACACAAGGTGTAAATGGAACATAAAACAGAAAGTCCATTAAATATCATTTAAAAGGGAGATGAAATAATGCAATCAACATGTTAATTATGTATTTAATAAAAGAATAAAACATAATGCTCGCGTTACAATATTTATTGATAGCATAAAAATTTATGCTATTCACTATAACAGCATCAAGAAAATGAAAGTAATTGATGTATGTAAATAAAATAAGAATACAACAACATGACATGTGTTCGTAGCGTTGTCACCTGACCAACACAGTGATTATGTCGCTTATGTTACCCCTCAGTAGTGGGATCTCTTTAAAATATATTAGAAAAGGTAGAAGAGTTTGCAGCCTTCGGGTGCGGACTTCGGTCTTTAGTGATGGTATTATTTTAAAAAGATTTTGAAGCCTACGGCTGTGGAATTTGCTCTTTAGTGATAGTATTATTTGTGGTATTATTTTAAAAAGATTTTGCAGCCTTCCGCTGCGGATTTTGCTCTTTAGCCTTCGGCTGCAGACTTTGCTCTTTAGTGATAGTATTATTTGTGGTATTATTTTAAAAAGATTTTGCAGCCTTCGGCTGCGGACTTTGCTCTTTAGTGACAATAATATTTTGAAAGATTTTGCAGCCTTCGGCTGTGGACTTTGCTCTTTAGTGACAGTATTATTTTGAAAGATTTTGCAGCCTTCGGCTGCGGACTTTGCTCTTTAGTGATGCTATTATTTTAAAAAGATTTTGCAGCCTACGGCTGCGGACTTTGCTCTTTAGTGATGTTATTATTTTAAAAAGATTTTGCAGCGTTCGGCTGCGGATTTTGCTCTTTAGTGATAGTATTATTTTAAAAAGATTTTACAGCCTTCGGCTGCGCACTTTGCTCTTTAGTGATAGTATTATTTTAAATCTCACGGACCAATGGCTGAAACTCGAGATGTGGGCTCTGGGGATGATCCCAAAAGGTATTTTGGCATTGAAAACTCGGCATCAAAATTTTCAGGCCATTGCAAAGTTGTGTACTGTTTACTTCAGATTTTTCATTTTTCACGTCTTGGGTTTCTGGACTTTGTAGTTCACGCGCTAAACTATGATTTCCCATACAAAAATCGGAAAATCGGCCTTAACTTAAAAACTGTTAATTTTTTTTAATTCTAATATATTATCTGGGGTTTCAGACTATGGTTTTGGGTTGGTCCATTCCCATCAAATTTTCGATATCTCTTACCGTTTTGGCTAAAGTATTTCCCAAATTTTATTTTCCCCAATCCCGGATTCAAACTTGTAACTCTGGAATGGATCGTCAAAATTTTGTAAACTATAAATTAAGTAAATATGGTTTATCAACAAAGACTAGTAGTGCCTTTACATATCCGCACAGAAAATAATCCAAATGTGATCGTGGAGGATAATTAATGGTGGGGGCAATTATGTGAAATTATGTCTTTTTAAGTGATTATGTCGCGCGATGTGTGCCATGTTGCTCCACTATTCTATTCAAAAAGCACCCTATAGATATAATATTTGACCCAATATGACCAGAAACATTATGATTATGATATTTATTACTATCAGAAGTAAAATCATCTTGGAATCAATTTATGTATATGATGTGTCATTGAGTCATACTAGTAGTTATGTTAACGAATGGGGCCCAAGAAATCATCACCTAATTCCATGACATTCTAGAGTTATCACGGAAAGAACAAACAGACGTTAAAAGAAAACTCATGATTCATGGATTTATCAATCAATAAGAACATTTTATTGACTTTGAAATGTAAACGAAAAATAAGTGAGTGCTCAAATATTTTATAGAAGATCCAACTGTCTAGGAAACAACATAAATACAGTATCAGAATGCAAGATCATGTTTCTGTGTTCAAAGTCACGTCTTATGAACGTAAGATACATCTATTAAACTAGCATTTGTTTGTGGTATTGTGTTTGTGTTGTACGTGACAGCTATCCGTAACTTGGGAGATCTTACTGACACACTGTTTCGTGTGTTGGAAGAATTTTAAAATTTTATCTACGGCTTATTTCACATCAAATTTACCTGAAATTTGGTTCCTCACATTTTCTGTTGTGTAAACTTTGAGTGATAGGCATATGCTACTAGTTAGGTGGAGAACGACGAACGACGGATGGAAACTTTAGCTCCTTACTGATCAGAGTAATCATTTCAATGAACAAAGCAGATATTTTTTTTTAAGAAAGGAAGCATCGGTTTTTTACGAACACATTTTAAATGGAGATATTCACTTTCCTTTTGCATCACTGAAATTAAGCAACGTTATGCGAGGTTTTTCTAAGTGGTAAAAAAATAAACTGCTGTCTATTTTCGGCCAAAGTCTGGTTGGGGCCAAGGTGGGTAGCTGGTTTGTAAATTTTCAGCGAATAGAGGGTGGAAGACCCTTCTTCTTACAAACCAGATACCCACATTGACCTCACCCAGCCTGGATTGGGTCGCAAAAATAGCCCGCATCACGAAGGCGCGAACCTACATGGCCAACCACTTGACAAAACCTCGCTTAACTTCAGTGTATTCAACGTGCAATAGATTTTTTTCACATCAAAAGTACCCATTACCTAAACTTTTATTGATACTTCTAATATGCTAATCTTGCAAAACATTTCTTGATCAACATCTGCATTGAAAATAGTCATTTGGAACGGAACTATTGTGTTGGTATCAAATAACATGGCTTTTCCTTTTCAAGCGGGTTATAGCATTCAAAGGCTTTGGAAGTCTAAAGTGTTTTTTCAAAGATTTATCTTTTCTTTTAAAGAAAGTAGGTAAGATTTTCTTCTCCTTCACGGGTTGCACCCGTAAGGGATCCACCTCTCGTCGGCAACCTTCACTTAGGGTTGGTACGATAAGGAGAAGAACCGAAACTCTTCGGAAATTCTATTCAGCTTAGGAGATTGTATAGTTACACCTAATTGTTAAAATAGTTTTTATATTAGCTAATTACACCAAAATTTGTGATAAAATGGCACAAAAAAGAATAAATAAGTATAGTTAATTGATTGAATTCAGGATATATCAGTGGTGTCAATCACAAATCACCCAATTAAGAGAAATAACATTTGGAATTAAGACCACGTATTGTTGGCTCTTTTTTCCGGCCCAACCCAGACTGGGTGAGGTCAATGTGGGTAGCTGGTTTGCAAGATGTTAAAGAAATGTTAAGCCAAATAGATGTTAAAGAGACATTAAGCCAAATTAAAAAAAAAAACATTTGGAATCGGGTTCGAAGCTATGTGATATGACTAACCTCGTTACCAGTAAATTCTGCTACTATCACATTGCCAAAATATAACTATTATAATATCAGCAATATCAGCATAGCACCAAATTGTTATTAGCTCTTACCAAATACAAACATGATCCAAATGGTGTTTTGATAAACCAGCACTATTAGGCAATCACGCGAATAATATTTACATTATCATGAGGTAGTTATTATCTGATTTAAAACACACTGGTCACATACATTCTGAACCATAGGTACAAACATCATAAAAATGAATTGAACGCAAAAAGGATCGTCTGAGTTCAGATGCACTCTTTGCAAATTTCTAATTTACATATCAACGCAAATGTGCTAAAAAGCTAAATAATCCCACGATGACCANTTTTTTTTTTTTTTTTTTTTTTTTTTAATTAGGGATTTTTGAATTCGGGATATATCAGTGGTGTCAATCACAAATCACCCAATTAAGAGAAACAACATTTGGAATTAAGACCACGTATTGTTGGCATTCATCCTTGATCACACATTCGCATAATTTTCAAACTGTCCTCTTCTTAGATTTTCTAAATAATAAACATTCCTAATAAAATATCGTAAATAACATACCTGAAGGACGTCTCCGTGAGTGAAGATTGATCAAATTTTCTGCTTGATCTAACTGTGTTTAAGGGTAATTCAGCATATTAGACAGCTTCCTTGGTACAATTGAATAGGTGATTCGTCAATGGCGACAAGTGTTAGCATCATACCATAATAAAATTGTTAAATATAGCTTAGTTCGAATGGATGGATATTGATTTTAGAGTGATTACGCCCAAAAATTGTGACTTCAGATTACAGAGAAAAATACATTTACAATAAAACAATATACGGTTGGTTAAGATTGTGTCACATAATGTGGCTTCCTTTTTATCTGTTTGAGGTGTCTCCAGTTTTGTTTAACGATTGAATCTAAATAGGCATTATTATACTGAATGAGCTCAGGTGTAGACCATTATGAAAAAAAAGGGCTTTATAAAACTAAACAATCCATTCGAACCTATATGCAAAGTGGAACATGAAATGTATCCACAAGCTTTGTATACAGGGGAGTTCTTGGAATTGTGTACACTACTGAATTCACCTGAGCCCTGTATCACAAAAAATATCTCATACAGAATTCGTTTTAACAATAAGTCCAAAGTTGACAGAGTTTCTGACAAATATTGTCATTCCTTGATTTCCGCGTCCTCCTTCAAGAAAAAACTCATAAAATCTACAATCCAAAAACGAAACGATTTAGAAAACAATTTTTTAATTAATTTTAAAAGAGTCATGAACTGAAAAGAAAGTAAGACCAAAAAATATTCTTCGGGCAGTCGTCCTTTTGGAAGCAAATTCACAGTAAGCGTATATCATTTAACCCTAACAGTCGACGATATTCGATTTATATCTGTCGCTCGACCGGGGTTATTTTGTGGAACCGGCGCGCCAATCCAAAAATGAGTCATCGATTAATAAAGGTTTGCAGTTCAGAGTTCAGAACTAGCCACCATCAGATTTTGGTATGTGTTCAACATCGCATCTATATGAAGATATAAATTGCATACCTACTTTCATTGTACATTATATTTATTCCATAAATTATCAACGTAAAATATGTGGCTTTAATCCCCCTTATTTACATTAAAAATACAAACCTATTTGATTTAGAAGTTGAAAATATTCCATTTGGATCAAACGTTAAGAATATTCCTTTTGAATCAAAAGTTAAGAATATTCCATTTGGATCAAAAGGTAAGAATATTCCATTTGAATCAAAAGTTGAGAATATTCCATTTGAATCAAAAGTTAAGAATATTCCATTTGAATCAAAAGTAAAGAATATTCTATTTGAATCAAAAGTTAAGAAATGCTAATTATTGATAACCGACAAGAATACTAGATTCGGACCGGCAAGATTACTAGAATTGTACATAGATTTTGTATTTCATGCCTCCGGTTAGAATATGACCGCCACTGAAAAGAGTCGAGCTATTCTTACGCTTCTCCATTTCACATTCAGTATAAGGATATTGCAAATCGATTAAGGGAGTCGTTAAAAAGCTCTCTTTATTATAAGGACCCTGAACATTTTTTTCTCTCAACCTGAATATAAAAACGACAAATTTATATGTTGGCAATAAAATGCTGACAATTTCAAAGGAAAATCTTTTACTCGTTGAACAAAGCTTTAAATGACATAATTTATACTACTTTTGGGTGTAGAGGACGGCTTTTGATTCATTTTTTATTTTTAACCCAATCAGACTACAGAAACACATAATTCGGTGAACATTTTAGAACTCTTAGTCCTGAAATAAATCATGCCAGAGTAAACTGATTCCAATAAATTTAGGAATAAATCGATTCTGGTAAACAGTAGGCGTGTATTCAAACCTAGCCAACCCATGAAATGTTGTCCTCATATATTTGAAATATTTACCACATAATATCACCAAAAAAAATGCCCTTTCCACCGGCATTTTTTTTTATTATTTTTATTTTTTATTCGGGCAGTATAGTCTTATTTGGGTTAAATAAATAAATATCTACTATTATTATTCTATCATGCTCGAGCCAGTCAAATTCATTGCTCTGCAAAGATTAGAAAAGAACAAAGATCATACAAAGTAGGTAAGTGAATATTTGACTGAACGACAATTTTTCTTTGAAGGTCTGTTTGATTCTTCGTTCCAAGATAACTGTCGAACTCATTGTTCAATTCTATGGACATGAAACTTAGTATGAGCATGTATTATGTTCATAGAATTTGATGATTAACTTGGGCCATCCGAGTCCTCATGATAGCTACATGAAGTATACAGTTAACAGAACTGCTAGTATGTATTATAAATACGAATAAAAATTTGATCTTCTTTTACCCATCAACGGATCGACGTGATTTTTCGGATTGATTAAATTTCAAAACCACCAATGGTAGATTTGATTTCAACCAAAAGTTTCGGGTTTCGTTCCTGTCATATTATGACTCTGGTACTTACCGTTCTTGACATATTTTGTTCGATTTGTTGTGGAGCCGCCTCCATATTTTTACATTTTACAAACCTGCAGATGAAACGTAAATACAGATACAACCCATTTATCTGACTTTTCCTCAAAGAAAAATAGTTTTGTCCTCTATTATATTATGCTACCTTCCACTTCTCTATGTTTGCGTCTCTCCTGTTAACTATCTATTCTGGGTGCTGGCGAGTTTACTTTTCCGTAGGTGTGTGATGGTGTATTGTGTATGAGAATTCCCATTTATATTCGTGAATCCAGATCAGTATCTACAGGGTGTACGGAATTCATTTGTTTAAAAGTTCACCATCTATTCAGAAGACGTTTTTCTCTCTTTTCCAAGAAGATTTTTAGTTTATTATTTTCAATAATGAACCTTTGGAATCGTCACGAAAAAAAAAATACCCCCCCCCACTACCTTTTTTTTTAAATTCTGTTCTCCATATCTCTGTTAGTAAACACTTACGACATATGCTCATAGGATTTTGGATTTTTAACCGGCTCAATCGATGGTGAACAGATGAATCCTGGACACCCTGAATATTTGGGTGAACTGTTGAGGAAACAAGAAACTGGGTAAGTACACTGGTATATGAATCAGTGATACAAAGCATTGATTTCAAAAGAGGAGACAGCACAAATGGTTAATATCGTTTGAATTTATCTTTGGCGCCGAGGTTCGTGATCAGGATCATTATGACTTAGACAGATCAGATTGTTAGATTGAACACTTTTGGATAGATATTTCAAATAATATTATCCATTTTTATTCTGGTAGGTGATTTCAGTTTTCTAAAACTTACAGTGCTTATACAGGGTCACCCCACCCCCAGTATTTCGAAAACCACTCGACAAGTGGTGAAATACGGATCGCATCATTTCCAGATGGATTAATTTTCTACCCAAAAAGTTTCGGCTGCGACTAGCCACCAACTCAAGAATCTAAAATGGGATGACCTATCAAATGATTAATTTTGAAGGTAATAAAAGGAGAAGTTTATTAAAAGAAAGTTCACGACTCCACGACTTACCGTTCTCGAGATATGAGGCAGGCCGTTCTAAAAAATGTCATAGATTCATCTTTCTACTAATTACAGCTTTTAAGATACAGGATGGAAAAAATTAACATTTTCTAGAACGATCACTTGATAGGTCACCCATTTAAGATTTCTGAGCTGGACGCCACCTAGCCTCAACGGCCGGTCGCGGCCGAAACTTTTTGGGCCACAAATTAATCCCCCGGAAAATGAGGCGACCCGTATTTTACCGCTTGTCGATATCTTGAGTAGTTCTCGAGGGTGGGGTGACACTGTAGGTATATGACAGAAAATGTCAACTATCCAGATTGTAGATCAATCACTAAAAACTCGCAGAGGACAGGTGACGGTATTAAGAAATGTTGCAGTTTCTACATTGTTTTATTTCGCAAATAGGTATGTACCTATTTGTGACCCAAACCCAGGCTGGGTTAGGTCAATGTGGGTTTCTGGTTTACAAGTTTACAGAGAATGGAGGGTAAAACCCTCTTTTCGAATACCCAATAGATGTTTAGAGCCATCCGCCTCACAATATCCAATGAACTTCAATGTAATAATGTAGCAGCAGTGACATCGTTTCTACACTTCTCTCCATATACTCTGTCAATTGGAAAGTACAGAAATTTGTATACCTGGACAGATTTATTCCAGAGGTCTACAGAAGTTGGGGTAGTTGGGTTCGCTGGACAGTTGAATAGGTGACTTGTATCATGTGGGCTTCCTTGGTAGAGTGGACATTGATCTCGGATATTGGGATCATTTCTGAATCCATATGAGTTAAAGATCTAAGGAGAATCCGGATATTAGTTGTAAAAATAATATACTTCAGTTCAATTTATTGAGGACTTAATAATGATCAATATAATAATTACAATTTTGTTTTATTAAAATAAAATCAATTAAACATAACGACTAGAGTTTTTTTTTAACAAAAACAAAAAAAAAAAACAGTTTTCTGTACAAAGTAAGTATTAAGTTAACTTATAGTATCTACAATAAAGTTTAGTAATGTAAGTAATGTTAGCATAGAGGTCAAGTGGGTCGACTGGCTAAGTGATAACAAATGTGTTGGTCTAGGTGACCAATGTTCCTGTTTGAGCACCTCCACATGTGGTACACAGGGCAGGTAAAGCAAAAATATGAACACATCGGACGACATAACTATCTAACATTGATCTTCTGGTGTACAATGTCGGTTCAACTCAATGGGAGACAACCCTGGGTACTGCTAAAGTATTGACATAGGAAGCGAACAGTTCCTTATGCGTTTACCCTAACTTATTGTCGTCCTTTGTTAGCGTCTACAAGCATGTACAGCTTCAAATTCTCCTGGAGTTGGATTTGACGCTTGAAGTCACTTGTAGTAGTGTGAGCTTGTGATCGGCCGCTCTAAGTATCATGTTGTACAATGTTATACATTGTACCACATGGGTTCCATGTCATCCGCATTATTTTGTATATTTCTCATTCAGGCGAAAATTCATTATGGGAAGTCAAGTCAAATTTATTTGTCATCAAGATATGTTGTATTAATTATTGTAATTCCCCTTGAAAAATTTAGACAGCCAATAAACCCTTCTTCACCAACCAGAGAGGTCAGGAAACGTTTTTATGTTTGTATGAGTTTTTTTTTTCAAGGAAAACGACACTTTATTCCTGTCTAGACACAAACAGAAGGTATTTATTTAATGGATAGCCTGTTGTTGTAATTAATGGAGCCTTTAAGTTAAATTCAAAGGGGATATAACGCCAAAGCATCATACATAGAAGGATACTTCAAATGGTTTATATCCCATAGCTGATCAGATTCGTATATCATAGCATTGTCCACTTTACAACAAAAACGTGTAAAACACTAAACCAGTTTACATTTTTTTACTTCTTATTAACAGCTCATTATCCAGATCGAAGAGGAAGATTAAAACAATTGATCTAACTAATGACCCGGTAAAGAAAGCAACCTCTATGAAAGTTTAATAAAATGGTTTGACCTTTTCCTTGTTAAAAAGATGGACTAGGGGTCTTAATCGTGATTAGAGTCTCACCTTACACAACGCAACATATCTGTGATGATATGTTGCGTTGGTGATGATCTTTGGTATTGGTAACTGAATCATAGGTGTGTGTATTGATAATATTATTAGAGTTATAAACGCTGCTATCTTAATTAGCACATTGATTTATTATTTCTCTTTTTCTATCACAGAATGTTTTTATGTGACTATCGATAGCGTGCCTCAAGTTCTATTACATACAAAAGTTAGGTATCATAAAAACCAGATGGGATTTAATAATTTGTATGAATATTCATGTATTTGAATAATATGAACATTCATTTAGTCGAAATGGCCACCTTTTGCTTTCCTGCCTTTAGTGTATTTTGACCTTTCGAGTCTGATTACCCTCAGGGAATCATTCAGTCTGATGAGTCGCGATAATGTTTCTTTAGGAATTCCATCTCTCTAGACAAAACGTTTTGCTTTCGCTTGGAATTCAGCCGGATACCGGGCACAAGCCGCCACGGCTTGGATCGCATTCTTCGTCCTCACAGTCCATGGTCTGCCATTTCGAGTACTGTCACTGTACTGATATAACAGGAGGGTTCCCTGTACCGTTTAATAGTATATCATGAGGGTTCCGTGTACCGTTTAATAATATACCAGGAGGGTTTCCTGTACCGTTTAATAGTATACCAGGAGGGTTCCGTTTACCATTTAATAGTATACCAGGAGGGTTTCCTGTACCGTTTAATAGTATATCATGAGGGTTCCGTGTACCGTTTAATAGTATACCAGGAGGGTTCCCTGTACCGTTTAATAGTATATCATGAGGGTTCCGTGTACCGTTTAATAATATACCAGGAGGGTTTCCTGTACCGTTTAATAGTATACCAGGAGGGTTCCCTGTACCGTTTAATAGTATACCACGAGGGTTCCCTGTACCGTTTAATAGTATATCATGAGGGTTCCCTGTACCGTTTAATAGTATACCACGAGGGTTCCCTGTACCGTTTAATAGTATATCATGAGGGTTCCCTGTACCGTTTAATAGTATACCACGAGGGTTCCCTGTACCGTTTAATAGTATATCATGAGGGTTCCGTGTACCGTTTAATAATATACCAGGAGGGTCCCCTGTACCGTTTAATAGTATATCACGAGGGTTCCCTGTACCGTTTAATAGTATATCATGAGAGTTCCGTGTAATAGTATACCAGGAAGGCTCCCTGTACCGTTTAATAGTATACCAGGAGGGTTCCCTGTACCGTTTAATAGTATACCAAGAGGGTTCCTGAACCGTTCAATAGTATACCAGGAGGGTTCCCTGTACCGTTTAATAGTATACCAAGAGGGTTCCTGAACCGTTCAATAGTATACCAGGAGGGTTCCCTGTACCGTTTAATAGTATACCAGGAGGGGTCCCTGTACCGTTTAATAGTATACCATGAGGGTTCCGTGTACCGTTCAATAGTATACCACGCAAACATTCGAATCAAAACCGAGCGGTTTCAGAGTTTTGAAAATAAGAGAACTATTTTTACCAGATTTATTAGACTCCAGTAAAGTTATTGAAGTTATCTTACCTCAAATTTTAAGCTTGATGTGCCTTGTTTACATTATACCTCAAATGCTCAATGAAAACATACAGGGTGCAACCTTTGTGACAGAACTTATCGCTCGAGTATGTACATAACCGTTAAGTTTCAAACAAGCCATCACGAACGAATTGACATTTTCAATTCCATTTTTTCATTTTTTTTTTTTTTTTTTTTATNTTTTTTTTTTTTTAAAAAAAGTCTTGTGTGGAGACCATTTGGCAATACTGAAGGTATTATCTATCAGAAAATCAGAGAGCTCTTTTTTATGTGGTGAAATTAATTAGGCCGTGTTTACTATAGTATTTTTATGGCGCCGTAGAGTTCTGATTCCAATTTTATTAAAGGCTCAAATTTCAAAATACCACCCGAAGACCCAATCCTAGTACCTACCTGGTATCTTCAAGGAAACACGTTCAACCAAATACCTACTCGTAATTTATCAAACCCAACAAATTCCTTGAAAAAGTTTGATTTATTCATCCATCCTTCTCACCCCCAAGGAGTCAAGTTGAAGGTGAACAGTCAATAACACATACCTAATGATACATTTTTTTTTCCTGGTTCAAGAAGTTCTCTACCTATTTCAATATTTTTTTCTTTTTCGCCTCACCTGATTTTCGATTTGGGTACAAACCAAATAAAGGGTTCTTCTTATAGGATTATGAGCATGTACCTACAAACCTACATATTTGTGAAATTGAAAGTTGTCTTTTTCTTTACCGTAATGAAAAATTTACATCGTGTGTAACGTGTTAAAATTTCTTTCACCTTTCTTCAATCTATATTGTTTGATTCATTTGACCTCTAAATTTGACCTCAAATTATACTAGAGGGCAGACGAATGTTTTGTTAACAAATTAATAAGGAATAATTGGTTTCGGATAGCAATGGAGAATACATTAAAGTTTAAAACGAAATGTAAATGAATGCTGGGTGACTGGACGTAGGAGCAATCCTCAAATCTTACTAATGACGAAAGTCACATCAGATCTTACTAATTGTATATTAAGCTTTCAGATTGGTTAATAATTAGACAATTTGTATCTACAATTAACACATATGTATCCTTACTGTCAGGGGATAATGTACTGACGAAGATAATTAAACCAAAACAAGTGGACATTCGCCATTTACACCAAACTTAGAGCGTGAATAATTAACAAGATAAAAGTTTTAAATTCGATTTTACAAATTATGGCATAGAAAAATAGATATAATTTCAAGCTTGCGTAATCTTGTAAAAAGAAAATTTGTCCCCATTCAGGTGTATTATTTTCAATTTTGAACTTTCCCAATCGGATCTAGTTGGAAGTCCAAGCTTCGAGCTACTATCAGTTACTTACAAAGGGTAACGTACTAGAAAAAGAATAGACCTTAATTTGAACCGCGCTAAAAAAATATATTTGAATATGGTTCTTATTTAATCAGTAACACTTGATAAAAAAAAACAAAAAACATAATGAAGTGAACAATGGGAGCAAGCCAGCTTTATTAGGTGACGGTACTAAGCCCATTGTAAATACGGAAGATTTGGTGTTACGAAGGGCATCCAGCCTTTAGAAAAAATTCTGCTTCCAACCAATGATGAGAGTTCATCAGCAAAAAGCGAGTTTCTATGGATACTGTGAGAAGCATGCTAGGAAAGAGAGAGAGTAGGCACCAAACAAAATATTGTGGCATTAAAGAAAAAGGAAAGCAGCGCCGACCCCAAATAGGATTGGGAAAGGGTGACATTAAAAAGGAGAACAAGAACATGTGTCACTCATTAAAATATGCATATTTCAATTTGGAAGTATTTTTCAAAGAATGCCATATAGTTACAAAATTTAAATAATTTTCGAGAAATACCTACCTATATGCCAAGAATATAAATGTCCCGCCACTATAAAGAAAATCAATGTATCCATTTGAGGAAGATTTTCATTTAAATAACTTAAATAACCGTCCAATGTCGTTCAATGAGAAGTCAATGTATGAATTTGAGGAATATTTTGACTTCAATAACTTTAAAAACCGTCCAATGTCGTTCAATGAGAAGATTTCCTAGTTTCTCATTCTTCTGAAGGCTGTGCGATCAGAAAGTGCATCACTGCCTTTCAAAAACTAAATTAACTTCGTTTGCAGTACTATTTCAAGACTAATTTTAGAAATACATCTGATTGCATATACAAGAAATTCCCAAGTCTTCACAAAACCAAAGTAAATCGTAAAATGTTAATGCATTATACCCATTCTTGATTTTTTTGATTACATTTTAAAATTTAATCAAAAATTCAAGAATAAGTCGGAGATTAAAATACATTTTTAGAGTTCCCCCTTTTTTCCTAAGAAAATTTCTTGATACCAAACTCCTGTCAAGATTATTAATTAATCGAGTCGATGGAGATCCATTCTATCCGTCATGCTTCTTCGCCAGATTGATTCTCTTCTTTCGTTCGGTCTCTATTGGCTTTCATGTTTATCGACATTAGCAGTAACGAACTATCTGAGATATCACATATTATATTCTGTACTTTGGCTTCGTTGTATAGAGGAGAGGTCACTCTTCAATCAAGTTGTATCATCTAGAAACAAATCGATACAAATAAATATATTTTTTGTATCACTTCAAATTCTCAACTTTGCGAATTACAAAGGCCTAAAACAAAAATTTTAAAGAAAAAATGAGAAGGGCTTTCCTTTTTGCGCCGATCGCGGAACACGACAAAATTTCTTCTGTTTCTCTGTCTTTCTGTCTCGACTGCATTTCCAATTTTGACGAAATATATTCATAGAATTGGTATGGTTAGATTTTGGACCCTGTAGGGCTACCGGATTCAATTAATGACGATTTTTATTAAGTGAGGTCTAAAATCAACAGAACTACTAGTGAATTAGGAGATCAACATAATAGATTTTGATGATTTATTCTCTCACGCATTAACCTGGACTATTATAGTTATTTGATAATATTATTATTATTGTTTTATTGTGTACAACAACCGGTGGTTGTTGACACATTACAATACCTGAAAAATAGTAAAAAATAATTAGAATACCCAGGTAAATAATATTTAAACCTGGAAAAAATAGTATAAAGATTAGAATAGCTGTAAAAAAAATATTAATGATAATAATAAATAAATAAAAAAACCGTTAATTGATTCAAAGGACGCCTTGTATACAGTACGGGGCTGAATTCAACAGATCATTTTTTAGCCGAATTTTAAATTCTCTCAAATTTCCCTCCCTCACGGACATGTTGATATTTTTGTAAATTCGGATGCCCCCGTCCAAGAAAGATTGTCCAAACAGTGGAAGTGACGATGGGACCAACGAATGGACATTTCTAGTGTTGTATCCGTGCTGAATAGTTGGCAGTTGTGT
>CM022877.1:23075600-23094920 GCA_012654025.1 Pachypsylla venusta
CCCCCCCCCCCCCCCCGGCCAACAGTATCTCTGTCTTTAGAAAACCATCTAACTTTACTATTATCTTACCTCTCTCCTCTGGTGTTTTGTTAAACGTGTTTTGAATTTTTTATTGATAAAAACGTATTTTGAGGAATTTTGGTTGAAAAAGTTAAAAATTAATTTATAAAACTCGGAGCTTTTTATTTAAAAGGTCAGGATGATATTGCCTTCCAGCTCAGAAGACTTGTTAGTACGTAATCTTTGATTTTCCTTATCGGAGAGCTAATGAAGATGAAGGAACTTTTGATATACGTAACATCCTTAGGCCGTTTATCCTCTCGATTTTCCTGGAATTTCATCCTCACGTATTTGACATATTTACCACCATTCTGGGATGTTGAAGTGTGGAAGAGGCCGGGATTATCAAAACATGAACATAAATAATATGCTACCCGACCCTTCCACCACCATCACTTTTTGCGTTCGACATGGAAAGTAAAGGCCTCCTAAACTTTAAAAGTAAAGTATGTAAGTCAATGGCATGATAAATATACCAGTTCACGAGAGATCATTGAAGTTAAGCGAGGTTAGTACTTGGTAGCTGATCTGTTGGTTCGAACCCTATTGCCGGTCCAACCCAAGCTAGGTGAGGACAATGTGGGTAACTGTTTTTTTTTTTTTTTTTTTTTTTTTTTTTTTTTTNAAACCCGACCTTATATATATATATGTGTGTGTTAGGCCAAAAAGGAATATGTAATTTTCGGACAATTAACCAAAAAATTGTTCATTTTATTTTTCTTGCCCACTATACAAAAGCACAAATAAAACATAACCTCTAACGAAGGCCTCTTTTTGCGCAGACTTTTAAAAGCCTTTGCTTTATGCAGAACATGATTGTTTGGTTAGCAACTTTTTTTCAAGCCATTTAACACAAAGGGTAATTAAAAGCCTAACTTCCATTCTCGCCCCTTACTTTGCTGTTCTCTTCAGAGACTACATTTTATTGGAATGGTTTTGATAGTCTCATAATCGTACAACAATTGAGGTTTTCATGGAGTTTTCCTTCTCCTAGAAGGAATTTATTAGGAGAAGTCTTTGAGGATACCAATAAATTTTATCAGTTTTGAATTCTAGTTTATATTCTGAATTAAATTTATAATTTTGTAGACAAAAACCTAAGTTAAGTCTAGCTTAGATTTATCTAAAGATGTGGAAAAATAAGCTTCTTGAAAATAAATGATAGAAATATAAATCTGGACACAGGGCACTCCAGATTCTTCCGAAGAATTGAATGAAAAATCACTTCCTATCGTCCTTTGGAAGGGACAACGCGAATAATTTACACGCCCAAGCTAATACCATCGACTTCAAGCGACTATATGAGTTACAAGCTTCAAATACTTCTCCAGTTGGATTGCTCGCTCGTAGTAGCGTGAGCTTGTAATCGCGCGTTGACGCTTCTAAAGGACGACCGCCCTTATAGTATGAAGTATGTAGATGCCATTCACTAAGCATACCAGAGTGTAAAGGAAAAAAAACCGAGGGTTGGCAGTTCGAGCAGTAATGATCGATTTTTCTTGATTAAAAATTGATTACTTCTATGATTTCTTAAGTTAACACAAATAAAATACATTGAATTATTTTGAGGGTCCCCAATCCAAATAAAAATGAACGGACAAACGGCTGATTATGTAACATACTATGAGTCAGTCAGTCAGTAGACCAACTGCGCTCCTCTAAAATGACAAAATAAATTCAAACTTTTAGAGCAGATACTCCGAAGGCTAACACACAACGATTTCTCTTTATTCCTTTGACCCTATCAACTACAATGTCCGGTTGAACACTCAAAGATACAATAATTATCATTTAAGATTGTTTGGTAATGGTGGGCAGCATAAAATTTAAGTGGGCTGGGGACATTATTTCACAAATTTACGCTTCCTAAACTGATAAAATTTGAATTTGGAACCAATAAATTTTGAAGATATCCCCGAATACAAAATCCCAAAATAGAAAATGAATAGCTCAGAATACTTCGTCACAATAACTCATATGGGGAAGATAAAATAAATAAAAAATCTGATAAAAAAATAAATGGATGATGGGACGCAATTGGAAAAACAACATTGATGCAGATGCGTTTAAATTAACAATGACNTGAAGAAAAAAAATTGGTAAAAATCGGTTGAGTAGTTTCGGAGGAGTAGGGTAACAAAAGTTTGCAGTTTGTAGGGAGTATAAGGCTACGCTTCGCTCTGCCCAATAAACTTGACTAATGACTATAAATGTTCACATTATTCGACGTTGGAGATCTGCAAGGAGAACGACAATGATAATTTTATAGGATCGTTCCTTCTTTTATTTCGTATAGAGAATATAAAGTAAAACCTAAGAACGATACAAAATGGATAGATTTCCATTCTCTTTTCATTTTAATTTGGAGAGCGCTGTTCATTTGTTTTATTCAAATGAAGATTTTAAATTAAGATTCCCCATTCCATTGCTTGATAATAAATGCATTTTCTTCAGTTGGCACAAGCCAAATGAAGAGTGCAGTTTGCATGACAGCAATGCGAACACAATATTCCGTAGATTATCCGAGACTATAATATGTTGACAAAGGCACAAACAAACTCTTATGAAAGTGAAAATGGCCGAAGAATTAAATAGAATATATTAAAAAAATCTACAATTCAAAATTCAAGAAAAACCCTTTTAGATATTAAACATTATAAAAAAGATACAAAGTGATTCAACGAGAAAAATGTGTTGGAATCAGAAGTGAGGAAAATTGTAAAGCTAGTCTCAGATAATGGAAGAAACAACGTCTCAAAGTGTGCAATGTGCATCACACTCGGCCTGCACCAGGGAGGGAACGCGTTCGAATACAGGTCGTTTAATAAGGTGTTTTTCCAATTTTTTGCTTTGTCTGGTTATGTTTGAGGGTAAGTCAGTCCCCTGAGGATAATTAAGTAGCTATGGCAAAAGCGACATGTGGTAGCATTGCGAGATAATTTTGAGTGTAAATTAGTAATACTGGAGTGATTGTGCTATACATAATAACACAATATAAATTTACAATTTTTACATAATGGCAGAAACTTTTTTGGCAGTTTGAGCACTTCAAGCGAGTTTGTTCAAATAATTTCCAAATTTATTTAAAATAATTCTACATGATTAGTAACAGGGGCGGGTGGAGAGAGGATTTGGCACCGACAAGAGAGTCAAATACCCTACAACCAACAAACGGATAATTTTATCTTTAAAATAAGTTCATAAAAGTAAGTACATAACAAAACGGACCCTCACTACACCCCATTGATCGTAGATAATTATTCATTAATTTTTGGACTTTGAAAATATTCTCAGTTTCAAAAATATATCAAAAACTCATTATCCCATTGAAGGGAAAAGTCCAAATTAAAAAGGTAGAACTTTTGAAAAGATAGGATTTTTTTACATTATGCTGGTGGGTACATTATTTGAATTTTAGGAAGAAAAAATAAATAAATGAAAATCAGCAATTTTTAATTAACGAACTTTTTTGTTACCTTTTTTATATCGGTAATGGGAACTGTACATGCGTCATTCTGGGGAAATTCAATAGGTACCATGGGAGAAAGTAAGTATTGATTTCATGTAAAAGAAGAATGATTTTTTGTATGGTACTACCTACAATTTATGTGAGACTATGTGAGTCCTCCATGAACAAAAAAAAGATAGCGAAACCTGGCCCTAATAGAGTTTCCGAACTTCTCTCGTGTGGGGGAAGTACAAAAGCAACATTAAATTACGTTTTACAGTCATGAATTGAACGTTATCAAAGTATTCCTAAACGTTAATCTAGACGTATAAAAAATATAGACTCTTGAGTGGAAGGTTACCACTAGGCGAAATTAATGCCTGAGACATTTGCTACCACCTAACCCTCAGAGCTCTATTTTTATGTGGTTAAATACTCAAATTAATGAGGAAAAAAATTCTGCCTCTGCTGGGGATCGAACCCACACCCTCCTGTTTATCAGACGAACGCTTAACCACTGAGCCACTACTTATACTATTTTCACTCTAAGAAAAAACGAAGGAGCAAGTCCAAATTAGTCCACGAAACTATTTCTGAATAATTTGGTTTATTTGATGTTTATACTTAAAAAAATATTGTTCAAAAATTAAGAGTTAATTCAGATCAAATAGATTTGTTGTACTGAAATATTAAAAGTTAGGTTATTTATTGAGCTTTGAACAAACTTACGCGGTCAGCCACCAAGTAAAATCTCGCTGGAATTTTCTTAACGCCAGTAATTTTACGCGAACTAGTGTGTTCAACGTGCCATAGGTGTGGGCTATAAAACATGGCGGCTCTTTTTAAAGAAAAGGAAAGATTGGATGTGGTTGTGGTTGCCCCGGTGGAAAACTATTTCAGCACCAGTGAAGGTATCACTTCATCCTATTTCAGCATTTTTAAAAAACTACTAATGTGACACTAAAGTCAAAAATGTTTGCCATTTTTCAATCGTCTCTTACGACCTAAGCATAGAGCTTTGCTAAGCATAGCCCAATGCAAAGAAACTTTATGGAGCACTCTATTCTGCCCTTTATGCCCTATACTAATTGTGTTGTGCAATCTATAAACTCACCTCCAAACTACAAAGGCAAAGTCAAGTCCATCATTATAACACCAGGGGCGGTAATAACCCTGTGCTTCCACGACACAAAACCTACGCACACTCGTACAATAAAATTCCCAACAATTTCAGATTTTCAGGAGGAAGTGTTTAAAACTCTGATCTGGGTTGCCCCTTACAATAAGATGAAGGCGGAGACGACCCTAAGCGAATTCCGTCCATAAAGCAACTGTTATAATTTTGTTCAATTCAAGCATGAAGAACTGTTTTATTCGAGCCGTACGAGTATGTATATACATTTCATGTTTAATTTTTCTTCAATCAATGTAAAATTATTATTGTATTGTATTTTGAATTTGCTCAAAACCTCATAAGAGGTGTTGTAGATCAAGAAATTGTTTAATGAATAAACTTCATCTACTGTTCCAATTTTAAATTTGGCGGAAATATTTAAAGCACAATTGGAAGTTCTACCATGGTTGTAACAGTCAAAGCCTTTCGCTAGAAAAAAAGCTGAAATATCAAGGATTTTGGGCTTTTTAGATTTTTTTGGTTTTCAGTTATTCACATCCGTAATCAGGGTTAGATTGTCATCGTCCACATTCATTTTGACTTGTATGTCATAATGAATGTCCAACAACTTTTTTATTCCATCAAGAAATTCAAAATAAAATATGTTAAACATTTCACGAGCATCTGAAATGCACCTCATTCTTGTCTTAAAACTCTGAACACAAATTCACCAAAGAAACAAAGTGCTTAAAAATAACATTTGAGGCGCAGCGATGATAGGGAGATTCATTACGTCTAACAATTTCATAGATATAATTTTTAAATGTATCCACAAATGTCTCAGATATTTTTAAGGTGGTAATTATAATAACTAACCCTTATTATTATTATTATTATTTATTGTGTTTCAGAGGTTTCTTTAACCTCTGACACATTACAATAAGGGATATTCGTAAGGGACCAGGGGGCAAAAAAGTTATCTCTTGAGTAGGAACTAAAAAAAGATCTTATTCCTCGGTAATAGAAGGCATGCCTCTAATTAATTTTCCGGTGACTGCACATGTGGCACAACCACGATTTTCATTAAGGGATGCAATCTTTTCAGTGGCAATATAACTTCTTAAAGATAAATCGTCGAATTGTCTCGACGCTTTATCTTTAAGAAGTTAGATTGCCACTGAGAAGATTGCATCCCTTAAGTCAACTTCAGTAATGAGATATGCGCTAGCCGAGTGCCGGGTTACATCATCGTATGAAGCATGATTTTATTGACAGGAGGGAGCTAAGAACCCTGAACTCTCTCCCAAAAGATGTTTTCCCTTCATCGCAACGCCTATAATATTTGGTTAAAATAACAATGCAGATTGACAGTTAAGGCATTACAGATACAATGAACACTAGCAGGGCCACAGAAATTGTACCAAATGGAGGGCTCAACAGAAAGTCAACGCAAACTTTTATTATACATTACACGTATTTTTTGTTTGATTATTATTTTTATGTATTGCATAACAGTGATATTTATAGCATCTTGGAGTAGGACAAAATATTTAGTTACGACAAAACTCGTAAAGTTCTTTATTTTGACTTTTTAATTGGTCATAAAACAGAGTAGATATTGCATACATTACACAATATAAGGCGCTTACAAGTATAACATATTTTATCATAAAAACGTCCTTTATTGAAGAACAGCTTGCTGAGATTGAAACTATTTGTAAGGAATTTGTAGTTCACATTTTTCCGAACTCCGTTGTTTTACTTACCACACTATTAGGAAAAAATAAATCCCGTTTTAATAATTTCTTTTTATGAAACCCGCACCCATTTTGTTATTGTCTGCTAAGCTACTAACAGAAGTTCTGTAGAACGAAATTTTTAATCAGTTAAAATGGGGCCCAAAATAGGGAAAAATGTGGAGCTAATATTAAAAATATTTAAAAAATAAAAATACAAAATATACATATTTTTGTGCACGCCTTAAATTGTATGCATAGTTATGCAATACAGGAAAAGACTATTAGAGGTCTCTATCCGGAATAATGCACCGGGAAGCCCTAATAATACAGGTCCCAGCTGCATTTAGTAATTGAAAATCATTTCAATTAACGTAGTATTGTTGCATTATAGATATAAAAAAGAGGGTACTTTGTGTGGAACTTACGCTGGAAAATAAATATACTAAGCCTGTTCTACAAACAAATATGTTCCGCAGTTTGCATTCAACGGTATTCATTAGGAGGTTGTTTGTTGAATTATACAAAAGTTATAAACAACGAACAGTTTTTGAGAAACCCCTGAAATCTACTTTTAAAAAAACCATGGTAAACTCGTAAAGAAATCTTTCCCGATTCCAAGATGCTATTATTTCATTTGTTCAAAAAACCTACATGCTTTTTGATGCAATCTACCAAAAAAAAAAAAAAAAAAAAAAAAAAAGAATTCAAACTCAGGTGATTTTATATATAAAAAAATTAACAGGAATCGTTTTCAAGCCAAAAATACATTCAGGGATATCTAAAATCTAAATCAGGAATCCTAAACTATAAAATTTTAATATATTTCCAAAAAAAAAAAAAAAATGACAGAGAAAAATCCCAAAAAACTAAAAGCGTATGGGATATTGTAAAATAAAAACATAAACAGCAAAAACTTGGTAAATTATACAAAAATAGAAGAATTCAGAACTGTAGAAGATATCCCCGTGGTATGGAAACTCAAGGACACAATACAAAGATTTGTGTATTTTAAATTCATTTTTTCCTTCGTGAATATGCATTAAAACTTCAAATATGCTACTGAGGTATATGCATTCTGAAAACTTCTACCGTACAATTTGAAAACTTTTAACAGCGTGGCAATTGGTTTGTGTGTTCTTTATTTTAGTGTCCATTGTTTCAAATGCCTTACCGTCATCTTGCTCACTACCGTATGTTGTAGTATCGACCAAATCTGTTACGCTCGTTGAATAATCTAGGGTCGATGTTATATCGGTCGTTGACATAAAATCGGTAGTAGTGCTCGTTGGAGTTTCCGTTGTACTTGTAGTCGAATCTACTTCAGTAGTTGTAGATGTTGTGAAGACTGAAAGAATAGTTATTTTACATGCATATCCTTATAAGTAGATGATTTGGGGTGTGAGTCAGCATTTCTACCAAAGCTTGTCTTTATCCTTAAATCTTCAATCTACAGGGTCATTCAGTGAACTAATATGTTTTTGACATCGCAGAAGTCAGCAGGGTTTATTGTGTTCAACAAGGGAGATTTTTTAGATTAATAGTAAAAATGGACATCGTTTTTTTACCGTGAGTCGGTTTTTAGTGAACAAAAGCGATTTTTGAAAAGAACACAATCTCAAAAAAAGAAATGCGTGGTTTTATGGATCATGGCTGCCATGTATTCAATATTATGTTATAAATATGTTCATCATCTGCAATTCACCCGTCTTCTTAGCATTTTAAGACCAAATAAATGTATTTATCTTAAAAATTGACAGAGTTATGATAATTTGAAGTACATATGAATGCACTAAATGACCCTGTTTCACATTCTTCACAGTAACCTATTGGGATACGAATAGTGAAATATTGGTAAAATAAATATTGGATAGAAAGATTTTCAATATTTCAATGGAAAAAAAAATTTTGCTGTTTTTTTAAAAGTACAACATCCCTTCCCTTTAAATAGCAAAGTTCAGACAATTAGTTTGGCATAATTCCACGTAACAGCAAACTAGAGCTAGACTATCATAATTATAAAGTTAAAAAAAAAACTTTTTTTTAAAAAAAGTTTGTATTAGTTTGAACTTTGAAGTCCAAACCCTGGAGTTTTGAAACCCCATAATTATTTAACCTCGTACATTATAATCTTCTGTATATTAAAAACTATACTTACTTTCATTGTCCATTAAAAAGAAAGCCATGCGATGTTCATAGCAGATTTTTTTAAAAAAACATTTCTTTCTTATTGAATATATATGAATAAAAGATATTCCAATATGTGGATCACTTTTGACGCCGCATGGTTATGATATGTTTTCCAGTTAAAAGAAATGACATAAGATAGCAAGAACATAATAATCATACAAAGCGGGGAAAGGTTAACAAAAAATAATTTATAAATAATCTTTTAAAACTCACTGTTTAGTTCATAATCTTCATACTCGTGAACAGTATAGTTAGCTTCAGGTATTGATAGTTCACAATCAAAAGTTGCGGCCGATTTCAATGTTTTAACATCAATAACAACGAAAGCATCAATATCATAAAGATCAGTGTCGTTGTCTTGTTCTTTTGTAATCTCCGCATCAAGAATTCTTAAAAAAGAAAACGATAAACAGTTTAATTATTTTTTTTAAAAAAATTTACATGACTTTTACATAATAAATAAAACATTTTTTATGACATTTCAGTCAACTTGGGCTTGGAAGTTTTACATCATTTTTTTTTATCTGAACCAATAGTCCTTTATTTGGCTGAGTGCCTAGCTTTCCTTTCTTCTGTACATTTAGCGACAAGAGGAGCAATGTCAGTTGTTAAGGAAATAGAAATAATTTTACCGTTCCCTTAAAAGTTCATATTTCTATCATAAACTCTATCATGAGAATTACGAGCGCCTTGAATAATTTTTTTCGATTCGAATTGTCTATTTGGAATACGAAGAGTTTTCACCAATGGAAGAATGAATTCTATATGAGTTTTAGTTGATCCAAATGAAACAATAATACTTATTATTTTATTAATTTTACATAGCACGTTTTACGATATGAGAATCCTTAAAATCATGGCTTTCATAGAGAAGAAAACAATAGGTAAGTAAGCCATTATCATTTTGCAAGATGATAATGTTCTATGAAGAATTTTCGTTTTTCCAACAAATACTAACACAAAATTATTTTAGTTTCTACAATACTCGTACATCAATGAAAGTAAAAAATAATTAATATTATATACCAGTCTATGAAATGAGGATTCACTACCGATAGATCAAGAGCCAATTTTTTATTCTCAACAAAAAGAGCAAACCAGAGTGTTTCAGAACAGACCGAATGAACCAATCAACTTCGGTGAATTGGATTTGGTATGTTGCGTTCAGTTGGTTTGTTTTCTGGTTGTGTATTTCCTTTGATATTGCTTTACATCTGAACATTTTCGTTTGGTAAAAAATATCACCTGAGGATTATCTGTTCTAAGAATGTGTTAGTTCTTTAGGTACAGGTGTAGGCGAACTCTAATTGTTTTGTGGTAGTAACAAAAACATTGCACTACCACATATTAGGAAATTAACGACAGTATAAATGGCAATTGAGAGGTCTTTGTTTGTTAATTTCAAATATAATCTAACCCGTATTCTCCCGATGAAGGTATCATCAAACATGCCTCGAACACCCACATGAAATACAAGAAATCATGCATGGAGAACACTATCTACCTCTATAAAACATAAATCTCATTAGAATTGAGGTTTTCAGGAAAAATATACTACACAGAAACCTTTGAAAAATGTTTACTCTGGAATTTAAAAATACATAGGAATGTGGTGAGTCTACTTTGACAAGGAATGTTTGTTTTTAGAATAAAATTTGTGCTAAATGAACATAATTATACGTGGGAATGAAAAGGAGATTGGCTGAAGAGGAAATAGCGAGCAGTCGTAATTACAGGATAGTCAGTACGAAATCGCAAATTACCTGCAGGGTTCTATGAATGCAGGGCACTATGAATTTTTTAATCTTAGGAGAATGATAGATTGTGTAAGAAAAATTGTAAAAATATTCTAATTGTAAAAATATTCTTATTTCTTGTGTTCGAGATTTTTTCCGAAAGTGAATACTGTCAATAAATTTTGGTAGCATTGTCAGGTGGATGTCAAAATGAGTTCCTTTTACCATGACTTCTGTAGAAAATTTAATATAGCCATCATGAGGAATTGTCTTTTGTCTGAACTGACATGATTTCTACGGAAATTCTGTCCCTCGAGAATATCACACTCTCTAACCACCAAAAGTCATCATTTAAGTAACGTTTGTTAGTGAAACAGCTGGCAAAGAAGGGTCAGAAACACCTTCATAGGTCCTAAACCAGAAATCGGTATCGGCAAAACCGAAGCATCGTTTCAATAAGTCATTGGGTGAAACGGAAGAAATCAAATGATGGCTGCACCATCAACGTCTCTCATTTGATTGAGACGCCCTCACCAATAAGAGAGTGAGTATCATTGGACCACTAAATCCTACAAAGAAGAATGAAACTCTCTGGACAGTATAAATATAGAGAAACAAGCCTATCCCCAAAACCTACACATAAATCTCATGAGAAGTCTAGGAAAGGTACACAAACTATTATTTTAACAAGCTACTTACGCGTCATCTACTCTGATGGTCATATTGGGTTCTGGATAAATGTCATTTGCTTCACATTTAATTCGGATCTTGTCAGCTCTTTCGGTTTTATTGTCGATAGTTTCATCAATGATGAGTTCTATATTTCTCTCTTTGACTGAAAAATAAGATCACAAACAAAATAATTAAGGGTAAATATATATGCTAATTTTGAACAATCTTGGAGAAAAACATTAAATGTTTTTCTCCCCTCTTGATATTTCACACAACGGCACTGTTCTAATCCTTCTTTTAAAAATATATATTATTTAAAAATGGTATATGTAGCTATACTATGGAAAATAATAAAATTACAACGGACAGAAGACAGGAAATCCTTTGTTGCAATTAATGATTTCTAGCTTGTTCATCTTATCGCTTGAGCAATCCTCCGTGACTGAGTCCAACGTATTCTATAATGTTATGCACATATGGGGCACGCGTCTCAACTTGCATCTTGCATGGATCTTAGAAGCCTTACTCTCTTCACTGAAGAATCCAACTTGATGCTGTATTTGTAATGGAAGAGAGCTATCTAGTCAGATATCTTCTTCTTTAAATGAACATTTTTTCGGTACTTTTTAAGCTTTTCAGTCCATGTTCCTATCACAACTTTCTAGAAGACTTTTCTCTTCAGTCCATGTTCCTATCACAACTTTCTAGAAGACTTTCTTTTCAGTCCATGCTCTTACCACAACTTTTTAGAAGACTTTTCTTTTCAGTTCATGTTCCTACCACAACTTTCTAGAAGACTTTTTCTTTTCAGTCCATGTTCTTACCACAACTTTCTAGAAGACTTTTCTTTTCAGTCCACGTTCCTACCACAGCTTTCTAGAAGACTTTTTTTTTCAGTCAATGTTCTTACCACAACTTTCTAGAAGACTTTTCCTTTCAGTCCATGTTCCTACCACAACTTTCTAGAAGACTTTCCTTTTCAGTCCATGTTCCTACCACAACTTTCTAGAAGACTTTTCTTTTCGATCGGTTCTCTAGTGGATTAATTTATCTTTCCATATCAGCTTTGGTCCACCTCTCCTTCTTCTGCATATAGCTAATACTATAAAGGTAGTCCACATTCATACGCAAATTATCTAAAGTTTTTTATCAAAGGCTCCATTGCCTACGGCTAAAGCTACATAAAATTTCATACCATTTCTCAATGTAAATAGTACACGCGTAAGGGTTTTCAATTTTTTCTCTCTTACTCATAAGAAAATGTTTTAGAAATTTGTTCCGCCATGCATTTTTCTATTGAAAAGAATTGCATATTGCATAATATTGCAATCGAAACGATATGGAGATTGTAATTCAGCATGTGCAATATTAAAATTGTGTTAGAAGTACCTTCGGGAAAAGTAAATTGTTTTCCAATCCGGCGTTTGCTCATTGCTTGCTCTATACTTTGGAATTCATAGTTCTTAAAAATTCCTAATATGTAATGAAAATAAAATATTATTATTACCTTCTTTGTACTTTCAAGTATTTTGACATTTTTTTTTTTTTTTTTCAGTTTAACGTCTCTTTAAGATCTGTTGGTCATTCGAGACGGGGTTTTACCTGAGGTCGCGAACTTACGCGGTCAACCACTTAGTAATACTAAGTGCAGTTAAATTCTCAATATTCTGTACGATAGAGAAAGTGAAAATCATCTATACCTAAAATCCTTTGTACAAGATACCTGGAGGTGAATTTGAATCAAGGAATACTTTTAGGATGCGTTTTCCCTCTCCGAGGAATACGTTACTTTTAAATTAATCCGCAAGTGCTCCAGTTAATTCCTCCTATGTTCAAAAATGAAAGAATTTTGAACGTTAGTGAACTGCACTTTTGACTCCCATATACATCCCGAAATGCACTTGTATATGTGTATGTATGTTCTCGATATAAGACACAATTTTCATCCGATTTTGACGAAATTTGGTATACATGTTTAGGGTATGAAGGAGATTTGCTGTATAGATTTTGCGGGCCCTGTTATATATTGTTTTTTGGAAATGATTTTTATCTTTTTAGCGGTTTGTTGCAGAAACGTAAAATTTTGATATGTGATGGCTTGTGTTAAGGGTATTTTTGATTTTGAAAAATTTGGGGGCCTTCCCCCCTCGGGGGGAGGGTCCCCAATTTTTTTTTTAAATTTGATTAAGACATTCTTTTCTTCCAATGACTACAACACTAACGTGAACACCTGATCATCTTGATCCACTAGTAATAGTTTGGTAACAAAAATTTCGGGAACTATCATGGATGACCCAAAATGAGAATTTCCATTTTCCTGTCGATTTGACGTAACTTCCCAAACAGCAATGAGGAAGTAAGTCAGGAAAAAATCTCATCTCTCTGATCTGAAATCTCATGTTGATATTCTTGGACTTGAAATGAAAGGATTTTATCTTTTAGTTTAATATTTCCCATATTTCTAAACATTTCATCAAGTTTGCTTTATTCAGATTTACATTTACACCTACTGTGTAGATTGCTATAATATTCTCTCTTTAATGCAATACAACTTCAGAAGTTGTCGGTAAATAAAATACACTGGATTTGACATTTTTCCCAATGTTAGGAACGGTATTATGGGGTTCCATTACCGATCCCGTTTTAATATCTCTTACGGTTAACAATAAAAAGCGTATTTTTTGGGAATAGTTCGCTAACAGTTAAACTTTCTTTCTTTCTTTTTCTTCCTTATTTCGTACCTAATAACATTCAATACGGTGAATTTCCAGGTTTATTTGTCATCGAGTTATACGTTTTATATAAGTATTATCTAAATATAACAATCAGAAATTTGTTCCAATACCAAAGCACAAACGGTAGCAGATAGAGAATAATTGATGGGAATGGACCCCCCCCACACACACACATTAAAAATCATAGTCTAACACCCCAGGAAAATTATCAGAACTAAAATATGTTAAGCCATTTTCGAGTTACTTCACCAAAATCAGACGGTCACCGTCCGATATCATAAATTTTGTAGCGAAAACATATAAACCGAATCGAAAAAGTTTTAGGTGGCCGTTAAGTCCTTATTTTAAAACATTTTCTGCAAAGGTATGGTCAGGCATTCCAGAGGTACGAGTTCGAAACCGGGAACGGGCAAAATAAAATTTAGACAATACTAAAAATTCAGAATGGCCGCGCCACTAAGGCCCCTAGCGAAATGTTTAAATTTTGTTTTTTAAAGGTTACAATATACAGGGTTGATACAAACCCATACACCCCCCCCCCCCCCCCCTTTTCTTTGTCCTTGAAAACAATAATACCAAATTAACAATATAAGAATCGTAGCGAATCACGGCCAAAACAGCTAGAAATTTCTAAAAGTATAGAAGATGAAAATTGCGCAAAAAAAGCCTCACGACTCCTGATTCAAGAATCTTTGATAAGTTAAGCAACTGTGCGACTAACACGAAGCGTTAGTTCATGTTCGAGGTACAGTCGCTTAGCTGGTCTCTTTCTGAACTTCCTGGGTAAATGAAAAGAGTTGTTTACCTACACGCGTCACGCAGTAAAATTTTATAATTACATAAATTCCTGTGGACCTAGCATCCGGAGGAAGAATCTCAGGTGTGGAAGAAAATTATTGTTTTGAACTATGTGATAAATATCTTTAAAATGCATTCGGGACAAGGGATTTGATTGTTAAGCATACTCCTTAAAGTTCAAATTTAAGAATATAGAAAAATTCAAAAAATATGCATTTATAAATAAGATTGATGGTAGTTATGTGAACTGTAGACCTCACTCACTTAAAATGGCAACAATTTGACCCCGGGTGGTTTATAATAAACTGGGAAACACAAATTTATACAAGTACTTATTCATCAGAAAGCTTGAAAGTTTACTCACCAAACACCGTCATCTTTTTCACGTCTGAAGCTTCATTTTCAAAGTTGGAAACTAAACACATATAATCCCCGGAGAGCTCAATGGTGGGATTTAATATCTGCATAGCCCTGTAAGTTTTGGATACATCATTTGAAGCTCGATGATTTAAATTTAATTTCTCCTTAAAGATACCAAAGGCTTGTGGCTTTTTTCCAACAATCCATTGGTATACTGGTGTTGGGTTATTATTGAAGAACCATTTGACAACCAGTCCCAATTTGGAAGAAGGAACATCATCAAAGTCATAATCACAGTCTAACACTATTGATGATTTGGTGCCATTTTGAACAACACTAGGAACGATTAATTCTCGTATATGAAGAACACATTCGCTTTCTGAAACACAGAAATAAAAGATCAATTGTGATTAAACAAAGTTTAGAACAGTCGCACATTATTTTGGTGTGAAATTAACTATTCTAACATAAAATAATATCCTAATTTGACAAATCAAATAACTAAACCTATGTAAATGTGTTATCATTTTAGTTAACGCATAATATCGGTCACTTAGCGTTGATCGATTTGGATGAAATGGTATATAGGTCCGATTTGTGGCATTTACACGAATTTACATTTGTGACATTGTAGCCCGAAACTTTTTTCCGCGTGTTAAAAGGGCCACAACACTAAATCATTACCTTATTTTTTTTTACCTTATAATGCTAGGTTGTCCTCACGAGGCTGAGTGCACCCCCAGCCACCAAGTACAGTTCTGAAAAATATCTTGGTGGCTACTCACATCTTAAGTAGCTACTAGGTTGTCCTCACGAGGCAGAATGCACCCCAAACCACCAAGTACAGTTCTGGAAAATATCTTGGTCGCTACTCACATCTTAAGTAGCTACTAGGTTGTCCTCACGAGGCAGAATGCACCCCAAACCACCAAGTACAGTTCTGGAAAATATCTTACTGACTTCGTCAGTAAGATCAGTGTGATACCAGCTAGGTGAGACTACTAAACAAATAACTATGTTTTCATCGAAAAACGCAATAAACCTATGCAAAAGGTATTCATGGTTTGATATTTTATTTATGCTTTAGTTCTTTGCCAACTTAGGCAAGGTCGGTGCAAAAGAATTTTGAAAACTACATAATTAAATGTACCCATAAATAATACTAATTACAACTTTTAAATAAACGTTACACAAAAATGGATCACATAAGTAAAACATTCCTTACACTTTATTCAACAAAAACTATCTTTGGAGATTATTTAACGTCTTTTCAAGACCTATTGGTGTCAGATATATGGGGGACAGAGATATTATCCTCCATTTTCTGGAAACTTACAAACCTGTACCCGCACATTAACCTCAGCCAGCCTGGGTTGGGCCGAGAATAATTAGCATCAGGAGGGCTCGAGCCTTCCATGGTCATTGGTCAACCACTAAATAAAATGACAATGCATAACTTAGTGATCACAGGGGAACAGTTTTATTTCAAAAGCCCATAGCCTCTACGCAGTTGTTCTGCACCCGAACAATAGACTTCAATCCAGGTACTAAATACAACCGAGATTAAAGAAAATATCTCTTTAAATCGAAAATTGTATTTAAGTAGGTATCCGAACGATACCTATTGATATAATTATCAGAAAGACGAGTTTACACATAGAACATGACACCGGTGGACCATGCTTACTATTTAGCAAACTGCCAAACATACCAAATATGTGAAAGTACAAAATAAATATCAATTACTTTAAAAGTAAAACGAGAATAAATTCATTTTAAAACATCTGCAGCTAATGGGTTTGCACACTTACTTTAATTGATAAAAGAAAATTTTAATGCAATATCTTGATTTATTTGAGCAAGACGGATTAAATAAGTAAAGTTTTGCTCATTTAATATGTACGAGTACTTGAGTTGTGACAGCTTCCAATGAGAAGGCAATACAAGTTGGCATTTACAAATGAAACTGTGAAGAATCCTTGAAAAAATTTAAGGAGCGACTAGTATAAAATGCCAAGAACTGTGCCTTTAACAAAACTAGGCATTTTTCACACTGCCCGTAAAAGAAAATTGTTACACCAGCATTTTTTTATGCCATTTTATGTGGTAAATATCTCAAATAGGTACATGAGAATAAAATTTCATGTGTTTTTTTGGGAGGGGAAGTTTTTTTTTCCGTGTAAATTTCATGGTTTTTTTTAGGGGGGAAGGTTTTTTTCGTGAAAATTTCATGGTTTTTTTTTGAAGGGAGGGAAGGTTTTTTTTTGTGAAAATTTCATGGTTTTTTGGGGAGGAGAAGATTTTTTTCGTGAAAATTTCATTTTTTTTTGGGGGGGGAAGGTTTTTTTTGTGAAAATTTCATGGATTTCTTTTGGGGGAAAGGTTTTTTTCGTGAAAATTTCATGGTTTTTTGGGGGGGGGAAGATTTTTTTTTTCGTGAAAATTTCATGGATTTTTTTNGGGGGGGGGGGAAGTTTTTTTTTCGCGAAGATTCCAAATGTTCGTTATTGAAAATAATAAACCAAAAAAATATTTGACAATAATAATAAAAATTAATTATAATGTATTGTGTGTGGAGCAGGAAATCAATAATGTTATGAGATATTTTGGTGGCTTGATGTGTTAGTTCTTTAGCTGACCTGAGGAAAAGGTGTGCTAGTGAATTTAATAATTTACACAAAGTGTAAATTATTAAACCGATGAAGGGTTTCATTGACTCCCCTTAGTCAGAAATCTGTCTGTATACTAATCAGAGATCTTCGCTGCCTATAGGAAACACAAACAAGGGACTCACTGAGTGAAACATCATCAAGGAAGGAACTGCCAGCATATCTTCCGGTGGTGATGAGACTTGTGGTTTAATGAAGTAGAATACCTATCTCCTACCCATTAGAGTGAACTGATTCGACGGATGATTTTATAAATCTCTAATAATGTGTCCATCTGTTGCTGTTGTCAGTAATGTGATACTTTGAAGTTGGCTAATATTAGTTTAACTCTGTGCAGGTCGCGAGATAAATGGAACAAACATGGCACAGAATGTTTATTTTATCAAAGGCCATTCGAGACGGATTTTTAGCCTCCATTCGCTGGAAACTTACAAAGCAGAGCTACCCAAATTGACCTTACCCAGACTGATTTTTTTACTGACATAAATAATTATAGTTACATGTAAAATACTTCATACATGGAACTTCCCCGATGCAGTGTGCCTAACCACACTGTGAAGGCGAGGTTCCTCCTTTGAATAGTTTTGCCTGAAGTACTCAAGCCTGAATTCGGCCGGAATAGCCAGCATCAGAACGGCGCTAACTTATGTGGTCACTGACCAAGTTAAACATTCCGTAGTCACCAACTATAATAAGCCTGAATTCGGCCAGAATAGCCAGCACCAGAACGGCGCTAACTTATGTGGTCACCGACCAATTTATATATTCCATAGTTACAAAAAATAATAGGTGTAAATAAACAAACAAAAATTCTAATATGGAAATATCTTTTGGTTTCTGTCTAACTACAAGCAAAATTTGCTCAATTTTTCTATCAATTTGGGCGCGCGATGATACTATGTTAAAGTGTTAAAGTAATACACCCGGGATTATAATCAAATCATATCATATTATGCATTTAGATAGTGAAAAGATTACGAGAAATGGCGAGAAACATTAAAATTAGTCTATTTTGAAAACTTGGATTCAAACGCCAAAAACGTTTTTATTATAATAACAAAAACACACGGAGGAGAAGAATTATGCCAAACATAAAAAACAGATAATTATAAAAATAGATTCCATTCTTAACCCATTCAAACACAAGAACCTTTTCTGTCTAAAATTATACAGCTTTTCCGGGTTCTCAAGGGAGAAACTGCCTCCGCCCTATCTACGCATTTATACGAACAATTTTTATTTCTGTTAACGTAAGAAACATTGTCACAATGATAGAAGTAAATGTAATCATTGTGGTCTCGAACTTCAATTCCTCGACATGAACGTCCTATGTTTAATTAACAGAGATAATTCATCTAATCGAACATTTCATATCATGTGTTTATGTGTCTTTCTGGTTCCTCCTTTGAAAAGTTTTGCCTTAAGTACTCAATTAAGCCTGAATTCGGCCGAATAATAAGTATCAGAACGGCGCTAACTTATGTGGTCACCGACCAAGTTAATCCCCACTAAGTAATAAGCCTGAATTCGCCCGGAATAGGACTAGGAATACCCCAACTCGTATTTATTTGCCAATAAATATCATTTGTTTGTGTGTCTTTCTGGTTTCCCCGATTCGTTGGATACAAACACATGATATTTATTTGCCAATAAATATCATGTGTTTGTGTGTCTTTCTGGTTACCCCAACTCGTTGGATACAAACACATGATATTTATTTGCCAATAAATATCATGTGTTTGTGTGTCTTTCTGGTTTCCCCAATTCGTTGGATACAAACACATGATATTTATTTGCCAATA
>CM022877.1:23104991-23118575 GCA_012654025.1 Pachypsylla venusta
CCCCCCCCCCTTCGCCTTGGCAATGCACGTAATTGAATAGAGCTTGGCAATCCTAGGGTTAAAGAATTACATCCATTGAAAATTCTATAGACATTATCTCCAGTGCTTAGAAATGCTAAGCACTTCGCTAAAAAAAATTGGAAGAATTTTTTTTTAACTATTTCGGAGAATTAAGCAACGAAAATTGACGTATGTCGGGCATATTATGCGGTCCAATGAAAGGCTCCTTGTTGAGATCATGCTCATAGGAGAGATGATGAGCCATGAAATGGTTGCATGTTGAAACGTATGGAGATATTAAGAGGATGTCGATGGACAGAGAAACTTTGAGGAAAAGAATTCACAGTGTATAACAAACTTTGGAATCAGAGAAACAAACAGAGCGCGGATCGTGGATCACTCAGTTTTCGGCACAAACACTACTAAAATTAATTGCGGTATTTTTAAAAAATATAGTTCACCTTCCAGATTTAATCATCACAGTGAAGTAATTGATTTAATGCTAATAGGGAGACCATCCAGACAAATTTCTTGCCGAGTTTTCACGAGTGAAATATTCCCGTCTCAGTGGAGTCACCTCATATCTCAAGGTACGCCATAAAATACCTTATCTTACGAGTACCTAGGTACAAAAATTGAATTTAGCCATGGTTTTCAAACTTGTGTTTGAAACCCATACGAGTTTGTAGTACCTATAACACTTTAGCAAACTGACATTGAACCAATCATAGGACACCTCTCCAAACAATAAAGTTAAAAGTATAGCTAACAAAAATACATCCATGAAAAAATGATAAAATTAATTATTTATTTACCTATACAAATATTTATTTACCTGTCTTCCTAATATTTATAAGAAATCAATTAAATATGATACACGATCCTAAACCATCAAATACCAATCAAGCCAGACTTTCTATAGAAACAAACAACTCGGCAATGAAATCAATGAACTGTAAATAATAAGGAGGATCCTTAACAAGGGTATTGCGGTAAATGTAAGGTTGTACCGGAATCTTTCTAAACATGCACATATTGGGTAATGTAAGTGTAATTGTACTAAACGCATGAATAAGTAAGTTCATAATACTTGTTCATTTACAAAGTTGCTTTAGTTTTTGGTTTATTATTTTGTATAATGAAGCTTGGGAAGCGGCAGGGAAAGTTTTACGTTTCAAGTGGAATACAAAAACCGAATAAAAAAATAAGTTGGTACGCCTATTTAAAATTTTAGTATTTATGTATTGGTATATGTAAGTATATTCGCATATAATTTTTAGGCACCCTCCTCCAAAGTTTTTATTTCTAATTTTGTATCCAAGGAGGGGGGATGAAGTTTGATTCGCATCAATTATGAATCCAAAATAACAAATTTGGTGTGTTTTCTTTCAGAAAAATATTGTACTATTCCTGTGTAGTTTACTGCTCATAAAGTATGGGAAATGTACCCAATATCGACCCGTCTGGTATTTTTTTATTTTAAAAAAATGGTGGAAGAAAGAAGGAGATCATAAAAATATCAAATTAGAGCCCTACTAAATATTCCTTTTATCGAAACCGGTTATTATTTTAATACTAATCTTTCAAACTGATATACCTTTGGTGAGGAGGAGAGTAGAAGAAACAGATGAATGTTTGCAGTAACCTTTTGTGGCCAATGGTCATATGCTGACGAAAATCATCTCTTTTTCTTCTTTTATTCTTCAACGGGTTAAAACCATTACACTGCGCTCGTGAGAATTTTTTAAAGAAGAAAAAACTTTTTAAAAATATTTTCGCTTTTGATTTCCTTCCTTGCAAAACTCTTAGGGGGGAAAATCATAACTGAAAGAGAAGGGCGAAGTGAAGACATTGGAAAATAGTTTTCAAATAGTTGTTTAATAACTTCTCCTAACCCCCAACCATCACCAAAAAAAGGGAGAAGGAAGCCCTGAGCTCCCCTTCTCCAAGATTAAATTGCTCATATCATTATCAGATGATTAAGTAGCGAAAACTTTAAGACTCAAGGAAGATGTTTTGAGATTATGGAAAGAATTACACGTTGCTTGTTCTCAAAACTCTGAGTTAACATCTGCGAATATTCATGTGTAATTGCATGGCGTAATTTCACCCCAGGCGTAAGTTTTTCCAATCTAACTATGACTCACTAACTTAAACAGTGAAAAACAAATCATACTTGAGATTGGGGGAAATTACATGAATGTGACATCCTCACGATCCGAGTGTATTTGAGCTGAAGGTGTAAAATAACACAGAAAGCAACTCTCCCATATTCTTATGTTTGTATTACTGATGTATTTATATTTAATTCATTGAGCTGGTTGTTGGTTCTGCGGGTCCATGTAAACTATTATCCTGTAAGACTCATACAACAACTTATTTGGAGCTGCAGTCTTCTACATCTGGCTACCATCGAACACGCTAAATGTGTTTACGAGAAAAGAATTCTCATCCCTGAATTGATATTGTAGAGTGTCAGTCTTCTACATCTGGCTACCATCGAACACGCTGATTGTGTTTAAGAGAAAAGAATTCTCCATCCCTGAATTGATATTGTAGAGCTGCAGTCTTCTACATCTGGCTACCATCGAACACGCTGATTGTGTTTAGGAGAAAAGAATTCTCTATCCCTGAATTGATATTGTAGAGCTTCAGTCTTCTACATCTGGCTACCATCGAACACGCTGATTGTGTTTAGGAGAAAATAATTCTCCATCCCTGAATTAAAATTGTAGAGCTTCTGTCTTCTACATCTGGCTACCATCGAACACGCTGATTGTGTTTAGGAGAAAAGAATTCTCCATCCCTGAATTAATATTGTAGAACTTCAGTCTTCTACATCTGGCTACCATCATCGAACACGCTGATTGTGTTTAAGAGAAAAGAATTCTCCATCCCCGAATTGATATTGTAGAGCTGCAGTCTTCTACATCTGGCTACCATCGAACACGCTGATTTTGTTTAGGAGAAAATAATTCTCCATCCCTGAATAGATATTGTAGAGCTGCAGTCTTCTACATCTGGCTACCATCGAACACGCTGATTGTATTTAGGAGAAAGGAATTCTCCATCCCTGTATTGATATTGCAGAGCTTCAGTCTTCTACATCTGGCTACCATCGAACACGCTGATTGCGTTTAGGAGAAAAGAATTCTCCATCCCTGAATTGATATTGTAGATCTGCAGTCTTCTACATCTGGCTACCATCGAACACGCTGATTGTGTTTAGGAGAAAAGAATTCTCTATCCCTGAATTGATATTGATTTTGAGAACTCTTACGAGAATGAACCTAATTTTTGCATCAAGATTAAAACCGGATAAGTTCCCACCCGTGGACGCACCACATCCTCCATTTACGATTGCTAAATCATAGGCTTACATCAAGCATAAAAGTAATGTAAATGATTCAAAAACACCCTATACATCAATCTTTACATCCTTTTGGACGATACACTATTTATGGAGCGTCCTTTGAACATAAAGTCCCTTGGGTAGTATCCCACTTACGAACGTACTGAAGCAATTTGTTCCCCTTTACAGAGTAAGTCAAATGCCATAGGAAGCACATTTTCCAAATGATTTATAGACACAGTTCCCCAGTTACATTTTCCGGCTAAACTTTTCCCCTCATTCACCAAACTTAGGGTTCTTAAGGATAAGGAGGGATAATGGAAACTCTGTATTTCTCGTTTTTCCAAACTCTCAAGTTTTTATTTACGATTATACCTCCCCCCCCCATATTTTTTGTATTTTAATGCTTTTATTTTTCTCTTTTTTAAAAATTCCATGTTTAATATCCTACAATTATTTTGTCAACACAGCAATAAATTACCGAGTTAGAGGAACCGATCAACTGGCCCAGAATGGCGAATATCTGACATTTGAGATTAAATCAAATTCACGGAGAACTACAACTTGGCTTGGGATACAAAGGTTATGGGTTAATTCATATTAATGTAAAATATAAAATTTATTGTGTAATCCCCCAAAAAACATTTCGCGATAAAAAGTTTCCGCCAAGTCATTAGTAACAAAAAGTACTGAAGTCAAAACAGTGCCCGCATCAATTGCATATCTTTTTTTCTCCCCTTTTAAACCCCCCTAAAAATCTTTTCATACTTTGGAAACTCACTTTCACATCTTTGGCGGTGTGCCTTCTTAACAACTCTAACTCATAAAAGCAGAGAAAAAAGATATGCCATTGAGGCGGACACTGTTTTGATTTCAGTGCTTTTTGTGACTAATGACTTGGCGGGAATTTTTTACTGCGAAGTAGTTTTTTGGGGGGATTTCAATCCTTATATGAAAGGGCCAAATTATGTGTGTTTGTCATAACTTTAATCCTTTTGTGATGAACTGATGAAATTAGGGTTTGTGTGATATGCTAGATATATGCCCATAGGGGTACTTCAATACGGCTGAGAAATTTAACAATTTCGAAATTTCAACTTTTTTTTAAATAAAAATACCGGATGAAGGCATTGTATTATAATTGCAATTTGGGCACTTAAATCTAATGAACAATATTATCCTAACTTAAAATTAAGAATTAAGAAAAAAAAATGTACATAAAATAAACAAACTCGTCTTATGAAACTGGTTACAATTTGGTGCACCTAAGGATGGAGCTCCATGTGAGCTCGTGAGGTTTTCTTCTTTTTAAACGTCTATATTGGTTGACATCCTCGAGGAGATCGTCGACCTCAGGTTCGACATGACCTCAGAGCCTTCCTTGGTGGGAAGACGCATTTTTTTAATAACATATGTTACTAGTTCTACATCCAAATCGCGATGTAGGTCTTCGTTTCGAAATAGTCATCAAAACATTATTCTGGAATCTTTGTACTATTTTTGTTTATTAGATTCAGTGATATAGCCCCAGAGCCGGATACCGCAAGTCTATATAGGTATAGGGACCTGTGATTATACCGTAGGTCCATATAGGTTTTAGGATTTTTTACCGCGAAATGATTTTTTTGGGGGATTTTAAGCCTTTTTGAAAGAGGCAAATTATGTGNTACCGTAGGTCCATATAGGTTTTAGGATTTTTTACCGCGAAATGATTTTTTTGGGGGATTTTAAGCCTTTTGAAAGAGGCAAATTATGTGTGTTTGTCTTAACTTTAATCCAATTGTGAAAAAAGGGTTTGTGAGATATAGGTAGGTAGATATATGCTTGTGCTTCGCTACGACTACGAAATTCAACAATTTCGACATTAAAACTTCTCAATTTTGGATTATTGGCGGTACTTATTTAGCCCTAGGATGAATATGATTTCAATATAGAATTTTCAATATTTTACTCGAGGATATTATTTTTGTACTGCGAAACACGAATTTCAGTTTTCTCGCTGTTCCTGAAATTGTGTAGTTACTTCACAATTTTGGATTGTTGAGTACCACTCCTAGGGTGAAAACGGATCCATTTGGAAAAATTAATCTTTTACTCAAGGATTTAACCTTTGGACAACCGAGTCTGCTGTAATGAGTGAATTATGATTTAGGCATTTGAGAAAGTTCGTTTAAAACCTTGTAATGCAGTGAAGTCTAATAAAAGGTATGACATGTTAATATGAAGAAACATTCATTTATTTTATTCATTTTTATTGCTGCATACCCATTTTAATATTTTATAACCGTTTGTTTTGGTCTGATGAGTAAATTGGGGAGATAATAGAGCCTGATACGCTATCACATGCAGTCCTCACGGTGATGTGCTCAGCATATACAGGATGTCTCATTCAAATTCAGACACATTTTATGTGAGCAGTTTTTATAAAATCACAATCAAGTCATGGAAAAAGAACTTAAATGAGACTCAATATGACCTCATAATAAAGTTTGTTTTCCGTCATATTGAGCCTTAAAACTATCGCCATGTGAGAGTCAATAAATTTCAATATAAATAATAATGATATCACCCTCTGGATGTTTCAATAGCACAAACATCACCCAGTAATTTGTATGTTCAGGAGTTGTGAATATTATGTGTTCTTGCTGTGTTTGAATTTCCGGCGACATGAGCGACAGGTGTGTCCAAGAAGATAGGAACCAATATCATTCTACCAGTTGAATGGTCGAGCTCCTGCATTGTATAGCTTGCTATGGAATACACAACTCAATGCTGACTATTTCTTGAATTGACGTCATCTTAAATCACAAATTATTGTATTGTTCAATCATTGATTCCATCTGAATGGATTATGATTTGTTAATATTTGTTTTTCCTTTTGCATTCGCGTATATCATAAGATAAGTATGCAACTGTCAGCGAGGAACTCAATACTAATAGTTCTGTGCACTATAGACCTGACTCAAATATTGGAAAGCCGCGCCGCGAGGCCACTGGTAGGCCATTAATGAACAAAGAACACTAATGATTTTTTTTTTAACGAAAAAAAATTAGTTGATTATAAAACTCATCAGTTAATTCCTGAACATAATGAATTGGCATACCAACATTCATCAAACTTGGGGTTATTGTGGAACGAACAGACAACAGTCGTTCAAAGAAAATTTGTGGAGTTAAAACTCAATTCTCACGGTAAAAATTTAATCCCACACAGAAAATGTATGTCTTCTGGGACATCAGTTACTCTTTACAATCAAGTATATTTTTACTTTCCTTATCTATGAAAAAAAAAAAAAAATATTGTAATGGGCTGAAATTTTCAATGTCGATTTTTCAACGCAATACACGTTTTCAGGTCCCCAGAGCCCAAATATCGAGTTTCAAGCAAGGGTCCCTGTGTGTGTCTGTCGGCCTGTGAATAAAAAACGGTGCGTGCTAGAGACTTGAAAATTGGTATATGTATGTCAGTTTTAGACCATGAACGAACACAACCATGAACTACACTTTTGTTTGAAATCTAAAGTACCGTTGGCGGTTTTTACCGCTTTTCAGCGGTTTTTTTAGAGTCTTGCCTAAAGGGAAAAATTTAAGAGCTAGAACTTGAAATTTGATGCCTATTCCTATCAATTTAAGGTATTGAATGTGCAAAGACACTTTTGGTCAAGTCTTATATATTGTTGGCGGGTTTTGCGCATCGTTGTGATGTTCGGCAGATTTTTGCCGTTTCTGTCTAAAACGAGAACGATAAGAACTAGAGCTTGGTACCTGTATGTAACAATTTCATGTATGGCATTCTCGAAGACACATTCAGTTGTTGTTTGCCGCTTTTTAGCTGTGTTCACGAATCCACCACAAAAATGAAAACGGCAAGATAGAACACACTGAGAAATTTTTCTTAGTGTGGTTGAATATACCATTTGCGGCTTTCTGTGGGTTTTTGGCTTTTTTCACTACAACACGAGTTTTGGCATTTAAAACTGTACATCGAAAATTTCAGCCCATTACAATACTTTCTTCTTTTTCTATAGATAACAAAAGTCGATGTTTACACCAGTTTGTTCCTCGTTTCTTATTTTCTAAAAATTGTCTGACATAAGTAATTTAAGAAGGTAGTTTGGGTCATTTTCCAAATGAATTGACATGAATAACGTTCTGTTTGATAAAACCTCCAATATGGATCTTTATCCATTGTGAGAATGCACTTTCTCTCCAATGTTCATTGTTTCCAAATTCAATACATACTTAGAAACTACTTAAGTAGACTCTAATAAAATACCATTGATGCAATTATTCTCATTGTCGACCAAATATTTTAGAGTTTCATACTCGAAAGCGTAAATTTCTGCAAGTAATGAATGACTTTCTAACAACATATAAAATAAATGAAGACCCAATTATGAAGGCCCATAAATAAACTCTGTAGTAACACGAAAACCTACACCTAAAAACTTGAAAATAGGAACACTTAGAGTCAATTAATTCTGAAAACAAAAAAAGCCATAAGCTCCTTTATTATTTTATCGGAATAGTGGGACTCTTTAATCATGCTGTGAAAATGTACTCACTAATAGACCCCTTTTGTGAGATACAGATAATCTTTGGATTGCCCTTTTAAATTAGATATTATGAATAAAAACTGTGTCAGCATAACTCATGGATACAAATGGGACCTACATAACAAAAATCATTCAAATGGGTCAAAGTATTATGAATTTTGAGGAATTATTCACCTCGCAAAAAATTCGCCAAAGGATTTCCACCGCAATGCTCTCTCAAATCATCATCATCTTGGGTTAACAGCCGTGGGACTGGTTTGCAACAACTCGCCATTCTTCTCTTTGCTCTGCCTTTCTTTTCAATTCCTCATAAGTTCTTACGTTTACGTCATTTTTTATTTGATCTATGTATGCAAGTGGGGGCCTTCCGCGTGTATTTCTTCCCTCTGTTATGCCCTCCATGATTCTTCCCAATAATCCCATGTTTCTTAATGTGTGACCTATGAGGTTAATTCTTCTTTTCTTCAAGTTTTTCATCAAGTTCCTCCTTTCGTCAGCTCTTCTAAATACTTCTTCATTTGTTTCATGATCTATCCATTTAATTTTCAACATTCGTCTCCAACACCATGCTTCAAATGCCATAATCTTTCTTTCATCTGCTTTTCCCATGGTCCATGACTCACTTCCATATAATGCAACACTCCATACATATGTTTGTATTAATTTCTTTCTGGTGTTCATTTCCACATTCCCCGATGTAAACAGATTTCTTTTTTGATTAAATGCACATTTTGCTTGGGCTATTCTACATTTTATTTCCTTTGTACTTGTCCCCTTATTCGTGATAATACTTCCCAGATATCTATATTCAGTTACTTGTTCTAGAGCTTTATTTTGAATAGTTATTCTTAATGACTTATTTAAATCTTCTTGATTTCGGCTGCAAATCATAACTTTTGTTTTATTCGTGTTTATGTTCATGTTAAATTTGGTATTCATTATATTGTCCATTGTTTTTAGAATAGTTTGAAGATCACTTTCCGATTCTGTTAATATTGCAATATCGTCAGCAAAACGAAGCATGCCTACTTTTTCCCCATGAATATTTATTCCACAATGAGTTTTTTCTTCTATCATATTAATTGCGTCCTGTACATATAAATTAAATAAACAGGGTGAGAGTGAGCAACCTTGGCGTACCCCTTTTTTAATTACGGCTTCTTGTTCGCTTTCTCCGAATCTTATGACTCCTATCTCATCTTTGTAAAGGCTGTAAATAATTCGTCTATCCCTGTATGTTATTCCTATTTTCTTCAGTAACTCAAACATTATTCTCCAATTCACGTTGTCGAATGCTTTTTCTAGATCCACAAAAGACAAAAAGGTGGCTTGTCCGTTTCTGTTACGTTTTTCAATTATTTGCCTAAGGCTTAAAATAGCTTCCCTAGTTCCCATACCACGCCTAAATCCAAACTGGTCATCCGACAAATAAGATTCGACGTTTCTTTCCATTCTTCTTAGAACGATGCGTGTTAATATTTTTGATGCGTGGGAAATTAAACTTAACGTCCTGTATTGGTCACAATTTTCAGCTCTAGCTTTCTTGGGAATCGGTATGATCAGACATTTTGTAAAATCGCTTGGAATATTTCCGGTTTTATACATTTCGCAAATGATATTGTAAAGGTTGATTTTTGCTTTCTCTCCACAGTTGTTTAAAAGTTCAGCTGGCATTTCGTCAATTCCTGGTGCTTTCTTGTTTTTCAATTCTTTCAGTGCTTTTTCAAATTCTTCTTTCAGTATGCAGTCACCTTTCTCATCGTCTTCTATTTCATCTTCCTTTTCCATGATATCATCATTAGTATTATTATTATCATCATCACCATACAGTTTTTCAAGGTATTCTTTCCATCTTTCTACCATCTCCCGCTCTTCATACAAATATTTCCCATTGCTATTTTTAATTCCACAAGTTTTCTTCATCTTTTTACCCAGAAATTGTTTGACCATTCTGTAAGCTTTGTCCAAATTGTTGTTTTTGAATTCTACGTCGATTTCTTCACATATACTATTTAAGTACATTTCTTTGTCTCTTCTACTTTTCCTTATAATTTCATTTCTGAACCTTTTATATTGTTATTTGTCCTCTTCACTTGTTGAATTTTTACACTTTCTACGCTGGGATATAAGTTATATCACTTCGTCACTTATCCATTGTTTCCTTCTGTTGTCCCCTTCCTTCTTAATTATTTTTTCTGCTGTTTCTAATATTCCTCTTTTGAAAGAATTCCATTGGTTTTCGATTGGCTGATTTGGTATGGTGTCGTTTTCATCTATTTGTCGTTTTCATCTATTATTTCATCTGTTTTCCTGCTAAATTCTTCTTTTATTGTAGTCAGTTGCAATTTGGCCAAATCCAATCTTTTCGGTTTCTCTTTTTTTAGTTTCTTGTATTTAAGTTCACAGTTCATCATGACAAGGTTATGATCACTTCCGATATCAGCACTGGGGTAGCTTCTTGAGTTTTTAACTTGATTTTTGAATCTTTCTTTTACCATAATAAAGTCAATTTGGGCTCTTCTGGTATCGCCTAGAGCTTTCCAGCTGTTGCGTCTTCTTTTGTGATGTTTGAAAAGTGTGTTTGTTATGATAAAGTTATTTCTTGCACAGAACTCTATAAGTCTTCCTCCTCTTGCGTTCCTAGTTCCAAGTCCATAATGACCAACGATTGCTCCCTCTCTTCCTTCGCCCACAGCAGCATTCATGTCACCAAAAATTATTACGTTATCTTCTGCTTTCGTATTATCAATTAGGTTATTCAGTTCTTCATACATTCTTTCTATTGCCTCATCATCTTCTTTCGATGTTGGCATATATATTTGAATCAATATCGTATCATTAGGTTTTGTTTTAATTTTGACTAGAATAATTCTATCACTATGTTGCACATATCCCATCACTCTGTTTCCAAGTGATTTCTCTAATATGATAGCCACTCTGAATAAATGACTCTGTAATCATCCGACCAAAAATCCCCCGTTCCCGACCATCTCATTTCCGAAATTCCAATAATGTTCAACTTTTGTCTTCTCATTTCGAGTTTAAGGTTTTCAAATTTTCCAGCCTGCAATAATGTACGGACATTCCAAGTTCCTATTCTTCTTGTGTTCTTTACTTTTCTTTCGTATTTGGTGTTATTTGGTATGACCAAAGCTTCTTGTGCTGCCCCAACCCGGAAATCCGATTGTGGGACGGTTTTACTTCCGGAATAAAATACATTCAAAGCATCCATCATAAGTTGTTGATACTCGAGAATCCTTATGGATAATGCAGTAGCTTCTCCTTTCTTTCTGCATAGGTAATGGAATGGATATCGTTTCCAACCCTGCTCTTAGTCGCCTTTCACGACCGGCATGGGCTTGGGTGCCTTGGCAGTTCCTATTCTTTCTTCATACATTTGTTGTTCTATTTCTATTTAGGAGAAGTTGATCGACCACTGCAGGCGGATCATTCTGGAAAGGGTAGCTTAGGTACCTAAATGTACACTGCATACTCTCTTAGTCCTATCTTTTCGCAAGATGTTCAATTCTTGTCGGATTTCATCAATGCTTTGCAAGAAAAACAATTTCACCAGCACTAACTGTTCTCGTTCGTTATTGTATCCACTCAGACTGAGACATGCACGCGTTGTAAACATTGTATTGTTTGAAATAACCTGAGCAAATATTTCAAGCATAAATTTTAGCCTCGATTGTGGGTTGTGCTAACCTTAAAATTTTCAAAGTTATGTAACAAGTGATTCGCTTTGTATGGATGGATAAATCAACAACGGAGATGGCAGCGTAAATGACACGTTGAATACAACAGTTTCCGTTAGAATCAATAGGTCACTGAAGTAAAGCAACGTTCAACAAGGTTTTACTTGGTGTATGACGAAGTGGGTTCGCGCCTCGTAATGCTGGCTGTTCCGAGCACAACGAATGCTTGGTGAGGTCAATTTGGGTAGAAAGAAATACTTATTTATTATCAATCAAACAATAGTGGCCCCATCGTTTCCGATGGTAGTCAGATGTATGAGATTATTGCTTCAAAGAAGTTGTTGTTTGTTACTTGAGTTTTTAATTGTCATACATCTAATAGTTATACAGGGTGATCATAAACTCTTGCAAAGGCCTAAAAACCATTTATTTATTTTTTTAAGAAAATAAAGACACTTATTCTCCCAAGGGGCATCTAGTTTTATTATTTGTATAGTCCAAGGGGAAAAAGCTCGGTGGTATTCGATCACTGTTTGCGGCGTGAAAACGAGAATATCTTTTGTTTTAGTCGATCAAGAGAGAGGGGAGGAAGAGCCCCCTGGATGCGCCACTGTTAGTGCCCATTAGGTTTCTTTTGGAATGTGTCATGATTTGACAATTTGTAGGATATTTTTTCTTTACACCAAAAGGGAAGGATAAAAAACTAATTGCCGAACTGGATACAATAAGACCCGTGCCCGTGCCAGATAATGACCACTTCCGGATGATTATTTAATAATTGGGTTCTCATTATGTAGGTTTTGTTACAACAAAGTCTATCTCCTCTTTAACCCTCATAGGTTTGAATATTTACGCTTTAACAGTGCTACACTTTTAGTTCTATTTAAGGCGTCTTATCGTTCAACAATGATCGTTCTTGATGAACCAACAGACAGTCAACCAATCTTGAAGAGCATGGATGAATGATCCTACGTCCTACGTCATTAGCAAAGGATAAGTGAATCTTGAAATAGGATTATAGTCAACATAATAGACGTAATATTAATCTGCTTTCAGCCAACAAAGAAAGTGACAACAAAATGAATAATTTAGAGAGCAATTAAAAATATGCAAATGAGGAAGGCCATTTTGAAGAGATCAAATATTTTAGAACAAAGCAAATGTCATTTGATCAAACGAAGAGAGATCTAGTTTTTAAACCTTGAGTTTCTTTCAACGTTTGTGTGCTCCAATATAACTCTCCAAAGTTTTATCTTAATAGAATTAGCTGATTTGTTTTAGGGACACCAAGAGCCTCCTAGTGGGCATTTTAACACAGTGAGATCTACAATCCACTAACTCGTATCGTAGGTGTGAAGAGATTATACAAAGTGTTCGAAAAGTCCCGGGACGGATTTTTTTATTTTTAGCGGCTAAAGATAAAGAATTGCAATTTTATATGTAGTTCTAGCACAAATTAATCTATTTTTAGGCGTAATTAAAATTTATACAGGGTGTCTCAAAAGTGGCAAACAGACACCAATTTCTGATTTTTAAATGGAAACCCCTAATTTTAATTTCATATTAAAATATTACGTCAAATTTTACACAATGGTCTTCTCACTTGATACTTTGATCAAACCGATCTCTAATCAAACCCGCCTAATCATGGATTTTTCTACGGAATAAAAGTGATAACTCAAGAGTGTAGTAGATCAAATCAGTCAAGTTTTTTATGCTGAATCTCGAGCTACCATTGGTTTTTTCATTTTTTACACTTTTTATTTCCAAGAAGGTTAAAATTTCATTTTTGGTTGATGTTAACATTTCGTGTTAACATTACACTCTTTGACTATAAAGAGTGAAAAAACCAATGGTAGCTCGAGATTCAGTATAAAAAACTTGACTGATTTGATGTATTACACTCTTGGTTTTATCACTTTTATTCCGAAGAAAAATCCATGATTGGGCGGGTTTGATCAGAGATTGTGTTTGTTAC
>CM022877.1:23140379-23161655 GCA_012654025.1 Pachypsylla venusta
AAAAATGTTAAAGGGAGAAGACCATATCATGGGAAAATCGAACTATGGGAAAAGAAATAGCAAAGGAAGCCTACTCCTGGACTTCGCGGGAAGCCTAAGATTAAAAATTGTCAACTCATTTTTGGGCAACAAAAACAACAAATGGACATGGCAATCACCAAAGTGGGAAAAACACGAGCTTGACTACATCCTAGTAAGGAATATAGAAAGGGTCAACAAATTCGAAATAAAAGAAAACATGAAATTTGAGTCCGACCACAGAATGCTAATAATAGACTTAAACCTGGGAAAGCAAGAAAGGCAAATTAATAAAATAGAATGCAAAAGATTGAAAATTACAAGATCATACGAGAAATATAAAGATTACTTAGAACAGAACTTGTCGCGAATCGAAGATGAAACAAAATAAATTCAAGAATACCACCGAAACATAATAGATTGTATAACTAAAGCGGTTGAAAGGGAAAATAGAGAGGAGGGAGAAGGAAATACTGAAAGAAGATTTCGTAAGAAAATATCGAATAATACAAAAGACTTAATAGAGAAGAGAGGAAAGCTAAACAGAAAACAAAATAAAACTGAAGAAGAAGAGAGAAAACTCTAAATTGAGAAAATTAGCCAGAAAAGAAATAAGAAAGGACGTGGCAAAATATGAAGAAAAATTAATAATAGAAATCATTGACGAGTCGGGATCAACGAAAAAACTCCAGAAACTGTTATCTTCGGTGAAAAAATATTATATCCACTCAATACACACAGAAAAGGGAGTCACTTACGACAGAGGAGAAATAGTGGGGGAATTCGGAAAATATTTTGAAAAATCGTATCGGAAAGAGGAAAGAGACGTCGAGGGGCAGAGAAAGGAGAGTGAGGTGGTGGAGGAGGAGGATTTCGAGATCAGTTTACAACAAGTAGAGAAAGCAATAACAAGTTTAAAAAATGACAAATCACACGGAGAGGACGGAATCACAAACGAATTATTAAAATACGGAGGCTACCAACTAAATGAAAAGCTAAGAAAACTATTCACAAGAATAATCAGAGAAAACTTATTACCTACCGAGTGGTAAACTAGCAACATTATCCTGATTCATAAGAAGGGAAGGAAAGATTTAAAAGAAAACTATAGGCCAATTAGTATACTCTCCAACTGTTACAAATGATTTGCTAAAGTCCTACAACAAATAATAGAAGCAAAAATATACAACGACCAGCCACATGAACCAGGAGGGTTTAGGACATCGTATTCAACCACGGATCATCTACCAATTAATACAAAAAATGTCAAGAATTTAATATAGATTTACATATGGGAATGGTAGATTACCGTATGGCCTTCGACTCTGTCGAACATAAAGAAATATGGCCAAGTCTCGAGCACGCTGGAATACAAAATCACGTAATAAAAATCTTAAATACCATTTATACAAAAAACAAAAGAATAATAGTGACGGATAAAAGGGGAAAACCATTCAGAATAGAGAAAGGCGTTAGACAGGGCTGCCCATTATCGCCAAATTTATTTAATTGTGTATTGCAAAGCATATTTCTTGAACGTCAATGGAAAAACTGTGGCATTAATGTAAACGGCACGTTATTGAGTAATCTTCGCTTTGCCGACGACATAATATTTATAGCAAAAAGTATTCAAGAGCTTAAAAACATGTTGGAAGAATTGAATATACAGAGCAAAAGAAAGTGTTTGATTATGAACGCTGGAAAAACTAAATTCCTCTCTAACTGTCAGTGTAGCGAGACAGATATATACGGTCAAAAAATCGAGAAAGTTAACAGCTACGTCTATCTCAGACAACTGATCTCTCTTGCTGATAGAATGGATTAAGAAATAGACATAAGAAGAGCTTTAGCGTGGAACAAATACTGGTAAAAACTAAAACAAATTTGCCAGTAAAAACTAAAACCAAAGTAATGAGTAGCAGTGTGTTTCCAACTCTTTTATATGGGTGTCAAACGTGGGCACTCTAAAGTGATCAAAGAGCAAAATTAAAATCAACACAGACCACAATGCAACGAAGCCTACTAGGAATAAAAGGCGGAGAAAGTCAGCAATATTATAGTAGAGTAGAAAGCAAACATGGAGGGAGTAGAAAAGATAGAGAAAAGACTAAAGTTTAAATGGACAGTACATGTGGCACGGATGACAGAGGATAGATGGGCAAAACTGGCCACAAATTGGTTGCCGCAGGGAAGGGACAGAAACATAGGAAGGCAGAAAAGGAGATGGGAAGACGAGATACGGAAAGAACTGGGTCCTCGGTGGCGAGTGGTTGTGCAAGATAGGAACAAGTGGACCAGATAACTAGAAGATGACAGAAAAGGTGGACCAGATAACTAGAGGAATGTAAAGAATTGAAGACAACTAAAAATAAAAAAGAAGAAGGAAAAAAACAAAACATTTTTATCTTTTTTTTAAAAAAAAAGAATACAAAACCTTGCAAAACTCTATTATATTTAAAAAAAAAAAAATTGAAAGGATGAATGTATATTTGTCTTAAAGTTATAGTTATAATAAATAATGTTTTAAAGCAAGAGGTCCAGGCTCTGAACAGAGTGTCTATGGGACTTATTATTATTATTATTATAATTCACCAACAAAAAGGACGTCATTAATAACTAACCTAAAACCCCAAGTTGCTGCACAATATTTGTGTGGTACTGATCTTTTTTTCTGGCCAGTTCACATTTTTCATCAGTACTTCTGCCCATTGCAAGCGTAATTTGTATTCTTATATCCAACACATAATTATTAATCTAAGTCTGTACTCGGGTATGACTCCGGGGAGAACCGTAGGGTCCCATAGTTGTGTGATTTTTGGGGATTTTTGTCGCGTGCGGCGTGACAAATCACGGGAAAAATCCCACCAACCATATTTTTATTTTTTCCACTTCTCTTTTGTTTTGTTTTTAACTTTTTATGTTTACTTGTTAGCTTTATTGACATATCTAACCCACCACGACAGGTTAGGAAACGTTTTTACGGTCATGCCTTTATTGCTTAAGCAATTTTTTTTTCCCAAACGGGAAAAATATTTGTTCGAAGACCCTACGGTTCTCCCCTAAGTCGGACCCGTCTGTCCTCTGTCCCACCTAAAATTTGTCGGGATCTAACTAATCCTCGAAATCAGTCCTTTCAGTTGATTTCCAACATATAATAATTGATAGAAAATGACTTTAGATAATATCTCATTAGGAATCTATCAGTAATGTTTCACTTGAATGCTTGAAAGCAGGGTGAGGGAACAATCACTAAAATTACCTCCTACGTTTGATGATCTTCAAATAAACATTTTGCGGGACCAGTATGACACAAAGAGGAATTAAATTTCTAGTATAGACATGGTGCAACGAATAAAGAAGTCATTTTCGCATTAAATTTCGAGCAATCTGTCTCTCCGTGTCGAAACAAGGTTCAGTGCGTCTTTAACTTTTCCTAATCTACTTAACTGTCTAATACGAAATGCACTTCTGTTTATAAAATTTATCTCTGACATAAACTTGGGACAGGGAAAGAGGAATTTAGGGTCTTCAAGGGAAATGGTAAATAGAAAGATATGTTTTTATATAAAAAAAAATGAGGATACAGGGTAGCTTATTTTAAGCAATTCATAAAATTTCGAAAACAGAGGTGACTAATGCAGGAGGAGCCGAGGACGCAAACCCCAGTAGAGTATAATATGTATAATATTAGAGATAATGAATTTGAATTCAAAGGTGATGACATTTCATCAGTTGCCATTAGGTACATCGAAATCGCAGACACAATAAGGCAGAAAAAATTTGTTAAAATCAAAGACAAAAAAATAGAAAATTCGGAAAAACACACACAGTACGTGTAACGATGATAGTATATTCGGGCACTCTATGCGGCATTCTCAAAACAATAAATAAGAAAACACCGAAATAAAAAGAATCGAGCAAGTGTAAGTTATACTTGGATATAAAGATTTTCGGAATTCTCGAGTTTTTCAGGTTTTCATTAGTTTGCCCAAGTTAAAACCACACCAATGGACAAGTTACTAAAATGAGGTACATAGGGTTTTACATGACATAGTATCCCAATTAAGTTGTCAAAATTTCAAGCAATTTAGATTCTGAGACAGACTCGTGTCACAGACTAGCGGAAGGATATCGAATTCTTATAACTGGGGTTTGTCTTTTTACTTTTCGATCGCAGAACCCTAAGTAATTTATTTATTTCAAAAGGATTCATTTTAACGTTCATAATCATTGGACTGCTTTATAAGATAAAAATACATTTTTGATTTGTACATAACTATGGAAAAAGATTTTTTTTTTTCTAAAAAAGTTATGCCCCGGAACCGCTTTCGCATTACTTCAGGGCACTCCTTTTTACAGCCATGCCATTCCGGAAACGAGAAAATTCGANTTAGCGTTTTGAATGTGATAGCATTCAGCAACACATTAGCGTTTTGAATGAGATAAAAGTCAGAGACACATTAGCGTTTTGAATGTGATAGCATTCAGCAACACATTAGCGTTTTGAATGAGATAGAAGTCAGAGACACATTAGCGTTTTGAATGAGATAGAATTCAGAAACACATTAGCGTTTTGAATGAGATAGCATTTAGCAACTCATTAGCGTTTTGATTGATATAGCATTCAGCAGCACATTACCATTTTGAATAAGATAGCATTCAGCAACACATTAGTGTTTTGAATGAGATAGCATTCAGCAATACCCTACCCATTCATAATTTATGATGTAAAGGGGCGGGGGGGCGTGGAAGGCTTTCATTTCAAGAAAGGGGGGCGCGGTACCAAAAAGTTTGGGAACTCCTGTTCTAGATCAAGATCCCGAGCCAAACTTGGTATGGACATAATCATATTCATGAAATTTGTCGATTAATTTTAGGGCCGAAAAGGGACATCCGGGTGCAATGTTGCGATTTTCATTGGTTCACAGAACTGTCAGTTATTTAGGCAGGATTTTTCTGAGGTAGTTTCAGATTCTGGTATGTTTATAGTCATATAATGAATAGACGAATACTATTTGGATTTTGTTTTTCGTCTTCGTTTTATAACCATTTTTTTCTATGACGCTGTCTCGGTGAGTTTTAAAAAGATAGTAGATAAGTAGTAATTGACCAAATAACGGATTACCATATTTTCCATTCTTGTTATTACCATTTCTGACACTTGGATTATTGTTGCTTTGGCGAATTATTTTTCAATCTTTAAGTATCCTATGCGAGGTTATGGATATGGTTTTTGTTTCCTGCTTTGGATCTTCATTTCAGTCCCCGTTATGTTCATAACAACCATGGCTAATGTGTAACTCGTGGTTTTCAAAATATTTTCAGTTTTATTATTGTTTGTATAGGTTTTTCTTTTGCTAATATTTTTACATTGATGACTGTATCATATTATTCTAACAAAAAGAGTTGTTCATTTAGAATGCTTACTGATTATTGAATATGGCCTGAAATGTAAGGAATAATTAACAATAATGTTTTGAGTTATAGTACCTTGCAGTCCTTTATTTTTTTCGTTCTGTGGGCGGGAAAAGTCTCCTGTGCACCACCTAAGTATTCATTTAATGGCATCACCTTTTTGTTCGTTTCAAATAAAATAGCCTTTCTAACAAACTTTCGGATAAAGTTGTTTACTGAATTTGAATAAAAAGAATATTTATTATTTATCTACTTCACTATCTCCTACGTCATCTTCATTGATAATTGTGACTGTTGTGAGTGCATCATTTCTCATCTCCTCAAGGTTAAATAATAATAAATTCAATATTTAAAATAGCATTTATTGTTTTGAATTGTCAAATATAATACGTTAAAATCAATATTCTTTATTAATATTGGCAACAAACCAATTTTGCCAAAAAAATAAAGCAAATCTCTAGGTATTGCATGGGACAAATCTTTGTTAAATATAGTTTTATAAATTCCAAAGATGTCACTGACGGATTAACTCATGACAATATTTCACAAACCTACGGAGATATGTTTTGATACAGACCTCCTTCATCTAATCATAAAGATGCTTATCATGTCATGATTTCCTTTTTACTCAGTCTAATACGGAAGGCAGGTTTTATAAATATTTTTTCCCATCTCATTAAAGAAATGAGCTCCCTACTATAAACGAGAACAAAATGGTGTCAACCTTTATTGCAATTGCATGTAATTTTTCCACTGAACTACTAAGTGAAGAATAGGAGGCCTTAAAATAAGAAAAAACCGAGCCCTCTAGGATGAGCAACAATAAAATGGGTGCTATTTTTATTTATCAGCTAACGTGATTACCGAAAAAACAGCAGATCTGAAAACTTAATGTAATAATGGAATATAAAAAAAATCAAAGCATTTATTTTACTCATAAACTTATATGTACCTATGTATATTATATTTTTCGTCTCATTTAGTAGAACTTCAAATCTTTGAATTTCTTCTTTAAAATGGTTCAATTGTCAACAAATTGTATTGTCAAAAGCTCTAATCGTTATACTTTGCTTCCTTTGTACATAATCTTTTTCTTTATTTTATTAATGGCTGTTACGATGGAACAACAACAGGGACTGCTCGAAGCCTCTTCTCACTCCTGTCTCTCTTATTCCAATTTGATCCGTACAAATGTATTAGAATAAGGAACCTTTATGTTCGAGTGTATCTTAAACCTTCACAAATATCATCCCACAATATAAAATCAATATTTTTCAAGCAGGTATGAGTTTTTTATACCTGTATGCTTGAAAAGTCATATTAGGAATAAGTTGAAGACACTGTCTGCAGAATGAGGTAACATGTTCAAATTATTAACAAAGACTTGATATTGATATTTAAAATCATATTTTATAAATCAATCAGATGAGGACAGTTCAAAACATTAGAATCTGGTATTGAAATTAATTTGAGATGGAAAGAAAATAATTAAAACTGAAAATAATAAAAATATGGGTCCCAATGTCATGTAATGATTTTGTCTTTGATTCCTTCAAAATAATTAACAATTACCTGTTACATGCTTAGGTAGGTATAGTTGGATGCCTACACAGTACACATATACTGTAAGCTATTATCTATATCTAGGTATACGACGCAAATGCTGATAATTGATAAAGTCAAACCGAAAAGTATTTTTTTCTTATAAAAAATACTCTTTTCATGTTTTGATTAAATTCTTATCACTAATATGAGTAAATGCGAATACTTTGAGGAATCGGTCTCAAGAATACTCTCAGTTTTGGTTCCAATTATTCGAACACTTTTAATATAGTTTAAAGGGATTCATTTTGCATAGTTATCCGAGTACCAATTTTTATATTGACTATTTCCCAGTGCCCCCCCCCCACCCTCAATTAGGTACCTACTCAATTAGGTTGGAATTGAAATACTAAAAGTGAATACTTATAGAATACATAGTAAATCCGAATATTTCTCTCATCTTATCACAGGCGCAGTTTCTCTAGCGTAGCGGCTAGCGCTAGCAAGTAAGTACCAATTTTAAAACTTAATATACTGAATTTTTGCTATTCGATTAATACTTCAGCCAGCGTCTATGGCACGTTGAATACAACAGTTCTCGCTCGACCACTGAAGTTAAGCAACGTCCAGCAAGATTGTACCTTGTGGGTGTCCACGTGGGTTCGCGGCCTCGTGATGATGGTTATTTTTCCGGCCCAACCCAGTCTGGATGATTTCACTGTGGGTAGCTGGTCTGCAAGTTTCCAGCGAATAGAGGGTAAAACCCCCGTCTTGAAAAAAAAAAAGAATATATAATCGGTTCTAAAGCGAATACAGTAGTCGTATTTAGACACCACTAGGAGGTACCTTACTTCTCTTGTCGTGAAAAAAAAAAAAAAAAATTAATAGATTTTGTTACTTCGAATAATGAAATGTACAAAAGTGCACTGGTGTCCAATAATTTCTATTGATGAAATTTGGCTTCATAACCATAGATAACATGGCACTTATGAACTAAAATACAATGATGACATCTGAACAACATGTTGCACCAGCAACCAGCACGTGTCTGTTGAGATAGTACGATTTCATGTTGCTGTCAGTGTTTGTGTGGCATTCAATGTAGCAATATTTCCGTAAAGACATCGATTAGCATTTGCGTGAGCGACTCATATGAGAGCAGATAAAGAGATAGAAAGAAAGACAATATTTTGGGAGAGATCTATTTATTCAACTGCTTTAACAGAAATATTTAATCCAGATCGAAGCTTTTAGCTTTTAAAGTCATCCGTGAATTTTCCCCTGCTGCGTTGAATTACAGCAGGAATGGAAAAACTATATTTTGCCCAACATTTTCTATTTCCTTTGAGCATTTCCCACAGCATTTTATACTTTTACATATTTACTTTATTTTTATTTCATTTCCTCAAAAATATAGCTTTCTATAGAAGTTTATCTCATTTAATAATTCTTGGAAAAATGTAAGGTAGTGTGGAGTGGTGCAACTGTACATTGTACCTCAGCAATCCTTAGATAGTTGGTTGGAGATACCTATGTATCTTGGAAAGATGTTAGGAGTAACAAGGCAATTGCAAGACAATTATAAAATTCAATCTGCACTCTGTACAATAAGTTTAATATTTCCCTTGATTTTTAATAACATCCTATTTTCTGATAGTCGCCGCTACAAAACAACAATGAATATTGTATGTCGCGACGACTTTGCCGCACGGATTGAACGACGTTTTCTTAGTCGCTGCAGATTGCCGCGTCAGGTGAAAAGCTTATTTTATTTTAATACCCAATGTACTATTACTATGATAAAGTGTAACTACCCCAACTAAATATTATCCACGTACGAGTATAATTAATGTAAACCAATTTTGCACAAAAAGTACATGTTTAGTCAGATTAAAGGTATTATGGTATTATGATAAATATGCAGGATTAAACCTATAAAGAAAATTCCAAGGAACTGTATCTAAACATTTATCCTTATTCCTGACCCCATTTGCCCCACATATATGACATATTTTTTTATAAAAAAAACAGTAGTTAATGTATTTAAAAGTTTTGGGCTTGGGGACTCAACAAAGGTATTTTGTTGGTGAATTTTTCATTAAAATTGCAAAAATAAAGATAATGGGTCCATTGGGCAAGTGTCACCCGTTCCTCTTCGTCTGTCTACTCTATAAAATTATATTACGCTCGTAAAACTAAATCATATGAAATATTTACTTAAAACCCAAGAAATCTCATCCCAATTTGTGGGATGCGCAGGGTCGACGAAGCATGAAATGTTAAACTCGGCATGAGTCAGATTATATGTGTAGGAGATAGGAGATCAATGGATAAAAGCCGAGCCAATTAAGACTTTGATGACATGATATTGTTTATTTATGAAATTTGTTTAAATTACTCGTAATATCGATACTATTGTTTTTCAATGATTTGATCCCAAAATCTGCCATTTATATCCTCCCTGCAGGTTTGGATATGTTGTTTGAGGCAATCTATTATTTCTCTTCATGTTTTGATATCTTTTTATTTCGCCCAATTTTTTCCTCCACACCACGTTTGACATTTCTGACAAAACATGTTAACCTAACCCATCTTTAATCTAAAAATATCATGTCATTTTACTTCACTTTTATAGTACTAGTTCGTATCTACAATTATACACACATCTGTGATTTTTTGAAAAATATTCAAAAAAATTGCGCCTTTAAAAAAAGCAAACTCGAGTTAAAAAAGTGAATCTCTCAAAAATCGAGGTGTTGGCACACTAGCGCTCTGGGCATCGAGTTGGACGAGTATTCTAGGAACTAAAACTTGGTAAAAGCGAAATTTTGTGTGAACCCCGGGTTGCCTCGCGAACTCGGTGTTGACTATTTTGGTAAAAATATTATCAAACACAGAGTAGAGAAAATATAGAAAGTGTTGCCAAAACTTCACCAACAAGAAATTGAATAAATTCGCATAATAATGTATATTTTTCGTCACTTTCAAGAAGTTGCCAGATGTGTGATAGAGGAATCTGTGTGGGGAAGATAAACAGTGTGAACGACCAAGTCAGCCAGATCATGTGAGGGTTGACAAAAACCACACGACGATGGTGACTCATTCAAATTTTATTTTGTCTGCCTGCTCCTGATATGATAATATGCTGAATGTGCCATTCCATCATATTTCCAAGATGGAGTGAATTTTATCTTTTTCCTGAAGAATTTGTGTATGGTTTTAAATTAGTCCACTCTTGTTTTTTTTATATATATCTTGCAATGTGGCCTGTGTAATTGCACCACCAAATAGATACTTATTCCAATCTACTGTTTCTGCCGTATTACCAAACTTTGCAACCACTATATCAAGTTGGATCAGTACACCACAATTATACAAGAATAGGTTGGGAATGTTTTACCCGTTTAACACAATGAATTGATCATTTCATATTTTAATAAAGGTTAGACAAAGTTTCAAAAAAGTATGGACTCCATTTTAGAAACAAGTTGACACATTAAAAGTTTTTTGGGAATCAAATTTTCTGCCAAATCTAACTTTATAATAGTACTTGACGGTTTTTATCTCTTGTATTTTTTACATTATTATATACCTACGTATACACATAATACTTTATTCTTTTACGCAAATTATTATCATAAAAATAATAGGAGAGACAAGGACGTTACTTGAGGAAAAAGAACTATTTCAGTACATTTTTTATCTCCCCAATGTCGGTTCGGCTTGATCCTACTTAATTAGAATCGTAATATTATCTTGGAATTGAGAACTCTAAAAATTGGTAATAAACAACACAAAGAAGCATTTTTGTCAGGATGTCTAATGCTGAAATGTATCTAAGACCAATCCGACACACAGCATGGAGCTTATGTCCATCTTTAATAAAAGATTCAAAATTGCGTGGTAATATTTTGAATCATAATAAATTCGATTTCTCTTTATTATGTGATAACAAGAGCAATGTTTCGAAAATAAAATATGGCGCGTGCGCAAGTCCATGAAATAATATTTGGCTGAGAGGGACGATAACAAAAATAGATTCAATCATATTCATAATATAATTTTAATATCAAAATGTATTATTCAACATTTGGTATCTTGGATAGCATCCACAATCTAAACAAAATGAGGATGATTTCTCTGAAGACACCAGAAAGACTTATTGGACATACTCGTACTATATAAGTATATAGAGAGAAAAACTTATTGGACATACTCGTACTATGTAGAAATCTAACCAAATAAAATGAGGATGATTGCTCCGAAGACACCAGAAAAACTTATTGGACATACTCGTAATATATAGAGTTATATGGGGTTGATAGATATGATGATATGTGATCATATGATGTTATATGATCCAATAGCAATCAAACAAAATGAGGATGATTGCTCTGAAGACACCAGAAAAACTTATTGGACATACTCGTTACTCGTACTGTATGGAGTACCAAAAGTTCCCAATATTTTAGTATTTTCGAGATGTTCATTAAAGTTGTGATTTAAGTAGAGCTGAAGATTAATGAAGATAATTAATTGCATTGATATATCAATGTTATCAAAATATTTGAGTAATATCAACTTGAATATTTCCAATCTATTTGGGATCATATGTTGTGTCAACGCACTGTACTGATGATGGCGTTATTGTTGCTGTAGCGGCGTTCCCGATAAAATTAACTGTTCTCCCATTTCTGGATTGAGAAAAANAATTGCATTGATATATCAATGTTATCAAAAATTTTGAGTAATATCAACTTGAATATTTCCAATCTATTTGGGATCATATGTTCTGTCAACGCACTGTACTGATGATGGCGTTATTGTTGCTGTAGCGGCGTTCCCGATAAAATTAACTGTTCTCCCATTTCTGGATTGAGAAAAAATCGTGGAAACAGATTGATATGAGGTTAACGAAAAGATATTAATAACCCTTGGCTGGAACTATGATGGTATGCGTTCTAGGTCGTCACGGTGCGTAGAAACGGCCATCGCGATGACGCTGAAGATGTAAGAGATAAAGCGATTGTAATGCAAAATTTGATTTGTGGTAAATATAGGGATAAAGAGTTTTCATTTTTATACATCGATTTCTGTTAACAATCTCCTTTAGAATTTTTATACACCCAACATTAGAAATTTCATTGCAAGTAATGATAAACGCTACAGCCATCAATCAATGACCTCTTTATAATCGGAGGTTAATGGAAAAAGATATAGAACAATTTAAAATTCACTAAATTGCAAGCACTTAGATACAGAGTATGCTCGAAAGGCCGAAACCTCCTCTGAAATATAATTAAAATTGGATTTAATTAATCTTCTGGTTATATTTTAATTAATGTAACCCGTTGATTTTATCAAATTGCGGATATTCGTAAATAATGTTCATATAAAAATATCCATGCCAGGAAAACCAGATTCCATTTTGTCTCATGTTAATTATAATAATAGCGGTAAAAAATTGAGCTGTTAACGTATTATTTACGGAAGACAGCTTTTCAATAATGAAGATAAAATCCTAGAACAGGCCTTGTTAGGCGAAAAAGTTGTTTATCTAAATATAAATATCTCAAAGAAGTGTCGGCTTTTATGTAGTAATCCCCTGAAAAGAATATCCCAAACCTGAAAGGAGGTGTGATTAATAGATTGCTTTTTTTTTTTTTTTAATTTAATCTCAACATAACATAAATGAGCTNTTTTTTTTTTTTTTTTTTTTTTAATTAATTTAATCTCAACATAACATAAATGAGCTATCTGTAATAGCAATGAAAAATAGGACTTGGCTACTTTGCAAGGACGATGGACGCGACTAACGCGATATAGTTCAAATTATAAACTTACATTAATTTAACAAAACAAAATAGTTTTTTAAAATTCATAAATGAAGGAATGATATGAAAAACATATACCTATTGACGGAACGACCTCGAAGTCAGAGCACCTAAATTAACAGAAACAATAATAAAGGTAGAGAACAATGGACTTACCTTTGAATAAACTCCCTAATAAAATAATTATCAATAATAAATTTGATATTAAACTAGAAAACACTAATTTATTATACATCATTATTTAATTAAAATAATAATAATTAAAGATAATAATAATAATCATTAAAAGTTAATCACACATAATAACATCGATTAAAAACACTCATTTAGAAAAGGGTGGGAGGGGGGAGGTAGAATAAAATTCGAAAAAAATTGTTGAAAAATAAAATGCGCGGGAACTAATTTAATTAATTAAACTCTGAATCGATATTGTCAATCATGTATTCAAAAATATTTAATTTTTGTCAGAAACACTCTTCTTCTACTTTATCTTAACATTTTCCCAAATCTATTTGGAATTAGCGTTGCTTTTCTTAATTCTACCATGCCACAACCTTTTGCCTTGTGCACACTCTCTTTAGCCTATGGTAAACCCCGCTTGCTTCCACAGTATCCATAGAAATTGCATTGTTCGGACGACTTTTCGTCTTCAGTTTGAAACAGTGTTTTTTAAAGGCTGGATGCCCTTCCAAACACCAAACCTTCTGTATTTAGACAGGCTTAGGACGGTCCCCTGTGGATAGGGGAACTTAAAAAGAATACTTCCAAGGCACTATTCTTAAAAAGAATACTTCCATGCCAGTGGTAAAAGGCGACTGAGGACAGAGTCGAAAACGATATCCTTTCCATTACCTACACAGAAAGGAAGAGGAGCTACTGCATTATCCGCGAGGATTCTCAAGTATCAACAAAACTCATGGCGAGTTGTTGCAAACCAGCCTCAAGCTGGCTGTTAACATATGATGACGAGGACGTCACCTAATTAAGCTGGCTGCTCCCCTCGGTGGCTATATTTTTTTATACCAGAAAAACTATTATTTACGAAAAAACGAACGTTTTTTGAAATGTTATTAGTGTTGTTGAATCGTTCTTTGTACAAAAAATAGTGTTTTTGGTAGGTCGGTGTTTTATTTTAATTTAATTTACATAATATTAAATTCACAGTATTATTATTCAAACTATTTGTCATTGTTCAAACATTTTGAAAACCTATAACTTCCTCATAAATTGTTCAGTGAGCTTCCCCCATAAAGGGTTCTGCACTATGTTCTTTTGTCTAGATAATATCCAGGTACCTCATTAAAGGATAATATCCAGGTACCTCATTAAAGGAAGTTTCCTTTTAGCATAGTACGAAGAAGTTAAACTGCTTAACCGATTAAAATATTTTTTCACGAATAAAAAGCGACACTATTTGTGAGTATTTTATAGTCTCCTCAGCCTACAAATAAGTTATGTAGACTATACTGTACACTTTGTTTCTACCACGATGAAACTTGGGGCTTGCTTCTGAGTTATATTTTCTGAATTTGATCAAAGAAATGTTTAAAAAAAGGTAACTTAATCAATGAACGAGAAACATCACCACACTAAAAAACAAATACTAAGCAGTTGCATATTATACTATGTCAGATCGCCTTTAAGTTTGCTCCAAAAGAACTTATAATTATTAGAGTAAACAGAGCTGTACTACTTAGAATACATTACACCTGACTTATCAGTTGAATGTCTNGTAAACAGAGCTGTTTAGAATACATTTCACCTGACTTATCAGTTGAATGTCTTGCTTGTTGGTTTAACTTTACCAGAATCCTATTTGGCAAAGTCATTTTTCACTGCACTAAGCCTCATAAGAGTAACTGCGCAGATGGTGTTGATTGCAGCCAAACAACATCGGAGGCCGTACGCCGTAAGTTAGTGAACAATTGAACATACCTGCAAAAATAGGTATTGAATAAAGTGAATCGATGTGCTTTCGGATTCAATGAATGTTCGCAGTGTAAATAAGGAGCTACATTTTTTCAGTCCAGAAGAGGTATGGAGATTACGGAGCATTTAATATGTAATCAAATCTAATCTGGATATTACCATAACCATTTGATTGATCAGCCACATATCATCGCTGAGAGCTTTTCAGAATTCGAAGCCGTTCAAAGGTAAAGGAGGTGGTCATTCTGGGACCCGCTCTGTGAGAGTTTTCATTTTCAAGAGGGGGGATTTTGTATACAAGGTTATTTTACTTTCCCATCTTTATAGTACCGTGTACATTTTTCATGAAAATAATACCTGAGATCAGCCAAAAATCACAACTAAATAGTTTGGAAATCAATCGATTTTCAAATTGGCATTTTTTAAAATTAGTGAGGCCTTCTTTTAAGGAATAACTCTAAACTTTGCGGTAAGAAATATAAATTTAGCAAATAACTCAATTTGGTTAAAAATGTGAATCTTGATTTGTTAGACACGAAAATTTCTTTGAATGGGCCACAAGAGTTTATTATTTCTTGATAGGGCTAAATTTTTCCTATTGAGACCAGATTAATTTTCTATATATTATGTTGCCAAATAATGTTCTTTTCATGATCAATTGGTCCTCTATTTTTGAATGAGTTTGTGTCCTTTTTTTAGAGTGGCCTCGAGTTCTGTTCTAAATTGCCATGTTTAATATTGGTTTTAAATGTAAGCTCATTTTATAATATAATGTATGTATATATAAGATCTGCTCTCGTTGCCTTCTTTATTCTAGTGTTGTCAATTATAATCTTTCTTTATATGTATTGAATTCTAAATTTCTGATAAATCTTGTTATTTTTCATTGAACGTGTTCTATAGATTTAATGTGTTTTATCAAATGGGGCTTCCATATGTGAGCATTATAGTCAATAATTGGTCTAATGTATGTTTTATATAGTTTATCCCTTGCTTTCATTCAACCTTATTTTATTAATGAAACAAAAAGTTGGAAATATGGTCGGCCGATTGTCAAATTTTTGTGGTATATATGGATTTTCGTAATTCTCAGGTATAATCTTTTGTGAAACAGGCTTCTATTTCAATTTCAAAAGTTGTCATTTCTTTTAAGTATACGAAATTTTCGTCACTTTGAACTAAATGATAGTTCTTTTAATCCTATCTCAGCGCGTTCAAAAGTTAAGGTGTAGGGACAGCCTTTATGATCCGCCTGTATGCATGCATTTACAGGATAATTTGGTTAAATTAATATGTCCACTTTAGTTCTTGGCTTAAGGAGTAAATTTAGTCCAGTCAATAAAGGGTTTGAAAAATGTAGCCACCCAGGGGAGCAAACCAGCTCATTAGGCCGTTTAGATGCAGAGGGTTTGGTGTTGGGAAGAGCATCCAGCCAGTGTTTATGCAGTATCTATTGACAATGTGACGAGCAAGCTAGAGTTACCGTGCTAGGAAAGGGTTACAGCTAAAGAGTGTAGACACCGAACTTAAGGTTATGATATGGTAGAAAAGGAAAACAGAGCCGACACTAAATAGAATAGGGAAAGGATGAAGTTAAAGAAGAAGAAGAACGAAAGGTTTGAAAAATGAATTAAATGATATAGTTCTGGAGTTTTTTTTAAAAAAAATATATCTAATAACTCCACTTATGCAACCGGCCGCCATAAAATCCCTTTTTTGGGTTTTCTTTAACTATCAACTTTAAGTCCACCATACCAAAGAACAAAATGAACGACAACTAATTTTGCTAAAATATCATTTATTACATTTTTTGTGTCTTTAACCGTTTACAAGATATATGATTATATGAAGTGGAAACATAAGTTCGTAGTTGAAATAATCCCAAACTTAATAACCTTTCGATATACTGTTTTTTGGGGGAATTCGATCTAGACAGGCCCCAGCTCTGGAAAAAATGTCTTTAACACGTGCGCTGCCAAGTAGGTATATCATTACATAGACCTTACTGCTATTATTGGATGAAATTTAATCTTCAGACGTGAATTGGAATGATCAATGATTCTAGATGTGTTTCCGAGACAAATAAGAAGCTAAACGAGTCAAAGAACTTATGAACTAGTACATAGGATGTGGATAAGTGGGTACGTTGTGCACTCCGAGTACAAAAATACATCCTACAGTAAACTATTGTTTGCTATACATAATAATAGGAGACCCTTTCACACTAGGGTATATACAATAAAAAATCAAAAATTGAGAAGTTCATTTCGGGACAAGCTAAAAAGCTTAAATTTGAAATAAATGTGTTCCGCAGTACAAAAATATATCTCACATTAAAATATTGTTTGCTATATAAATAAGCCCCTTTTCACACTAGGTGTAGGTACCACCAAATATCCAATATTAAAAATTGCCCTCTTGGTATGAGCTAGAAAGCTGAAATTTGAATCAAAGATGTTCCGCATAACAAAAATAATATCATTTTTCAAAATTAATTTGTGTATCAACTACTAAAAATTTTTAAGAGTTACGGAGCGCTTTCGTCTATTACCACATTCTCAACATAACTTAATGTCGTAATAGAAGAAAGTGCTTTCCTTCCTTATTTAAACAAAAAAAAAATATCCTTCAGTAAAATTTTGATCATTAAAAAATAGGAGCCCTTTCACACTAGGGATAGGTACATTTTTGATTTCAGAGCTTTTTGTGACTAATGACTTGGCAAGGACTTCTTAACGCAAAGTGTTTTTTGGGGGGAATATATCTATTTCAAGAGTCATCAAACATGGAATAGGTGTTCACGAGCGGTTCAAGAGTTAGCATAACGAAAAAAACTGAAAATTTTATATATTAAGTTTCAAGGTAGGTACGTACACAGAATCCAAAAATTGAATAAAAAAACCGTTTGCCCGTCTTTTGCCGTGATTGGCAATTTTGAATTTTTTTAATGAACTTTTGTATGAAGGTTCCGTTTGGGGTCTAATTTTAAGCTGAAACTTTTTGTAGCTGTCAGTCACATAAAGATATATCTACATAAAGGGTTCCATCCTAAAATTTTAAATTAGACCCCACGTGGGACTTACATACTAAATTTCGTAAAAATCGGTCAACGCTAAATTACAAAAAATCACTTCACGCTTCACGGCGTAAACAGGACATTTTTTTTTATTTGATTTTTGGATTCGTACATTGTAACGTAAAGAGTGATATTTTGAGGTGGGATTTTTTTTTTATAAAATAAAAAAACCTATGTAAAGGTCACATTGGCAGAGCTTTCTTTATATAAAAAAAAAAAAAATGTCTCAACGGAATATCTCTGACGCGCTTGTTGTTGTTATTATTCAATGAAAAATAAATGTTTCCCTATTAATTTTACTTGGTTTTGTTTTGATTTTCTACTCCCTGTGTTCTTGAGGTTCGTTATGTTGTGTTCTTAGTTTGTTCTTTAATTTATTGTTTTTACAGAAATATAACTTATTCTCAAAAAATAAATTTATTCATTTACAGTTTAAACAGTGGCGTACAAATAATTAAATAAAACAACCTAACGATACTCGTACACTCTTAAAACAAACAAATTGACGAATTACATGGTTGAATACTGTAGGTCCCAGCAGATCACTGAAGTTAAGCAACGTTGTGGGCATAGTGATTAGTCGAATCGGAGTCCCGTGGGCATACTACGAATCGTTGACATTACTGGGATACACTAAGCCTCGTGGGGGAAAATGAGTAGGCGCTGTTGATTAAAATTAAATGACAATAGGGCGTTTCCCATAACTTATATCGAATATTTTATGGGAATTAACCCCCCCCCCCAAAANCCCCCCCCCCCCAAAAAAAACCCATAGGCTACAACCCAGAATTATCAGAATTCAATAAAGTCGATTCGTTTTCGAATTACGGCTGATTTTAATATTTTTGATCAAGTTCAGCAAGTTACGGTTCAATATCTTAAATTTTGTCGCGACAACATATCAACTCATAGCGAGAAAGTTTTAGGTGGCCTTTCAGTCCTTAATTTAAGACATAGTTTGCAAAATAATGACTAGCCGTTCCGGAGTTACAAGTTCGAATCCCGGATCGGGTAAAATAAATTTCGAAAATACTCATTGTTACCCAAAACGATATGAGATATAAAATGATAGGAGTGGACCCCACCAAAACCATAAGCTGAGGCCCCAGAACAATAATCACAATTCAAACCTTGGCGTTTTCGAGTTACGCCCGATTTTCCGATTATTGAATGAGTATCACTCTTACCTTTTTATCTAATTAATTAGCTGAAAAATTAAAAGTCGTAGACCAGATGAAAGTTAACCTAGGAGTTCATGCAAACCCATTATCGGATTCTACAGAGTACCTACTTACTTACGTCTAGAATCGTTATGAGAATTACAGGAACTTAACACGTTGACTAACAGATCCAGAAAAATACTTCATTGGTCCGGTGTGGATCCAAGTATTTGCCATCAGCCAGACTGGAACACAATTCAGAAGGTTTATTTCTGTCCCAATTATTTTGTGATTCCACTGCACGGCAAGTTAAAATGTCTCCCACACAAACAATGAGTCATGAGTCAACGCTTCGCTAATTTGTCTCAACATACTCGTTTTATGACATACGCTATACATTATTAATAAATATTACGTCACGTCACGTCGTATGAACATGAAGCATTGATAATTTTGTATTTTTTATAAATTAATAAATTTGCAAAACAAGAATAGAACAAATAAATTAGAAGCGTCATACGTATGTCAAATGTGAAACTATTCGTAACCAGCGATACGTTGATTACACCAGTTCCTGTAGGATCACTGAAGTTAAACAACGTTAAGTGAGGGTTTTACTTGGTGGGTTACCACGTAGGTTCGCACCCTCGTGATGCTGGCTATTCCCGGATCGACCTAGACTGTGTGATATCAATGTGGATTGCTGTTTTATACATCGAATGGAGGTTAAAATCTCCGTCTCGAATGATCTTTAGATGGTAAAGAGACGGTAAGCAAAAAAAAACGATAAAACATCAAAATTGGAAAATGAGCAAATTGTAGGTTTGGCTAAAAATTGATCGAATTAAGTGAGATTTTTCTTTAATCGTCTGTTTGTCTGTTAGTACCTCGATCTATCCAAGGCCTTGACTATTTTATTCAAACTATGGACATTTATTATGTTCATGGAATTTTCTGATCAATTTTTGGGACTTCTGGGTCCAAATGGTGTCCATTTTAACTAAGTGAAAATTACAGTTCTTTTCACGGAGTTATTAGTAATTTTATAACGCATTCATGATTTAATTTCACTTTCCACTAATTTCTTTCATTCTTCAAAAATCAAACAAAAACGAAATAGCCTCGAGCCAATACATGTCGTACTTGCATATAAAGGGTTATATACTAGAAAAAAAAAAAAAAAAAAAAAAAAAAAAAAAAAAAAAAAAAAAANACAGAAAACTATTAAATTCCACTTGTGATAAGTTAGCAGATTTGACGGTTGATTCTACTGTTCTTGAAAATGGTAAAGCAAAAGCTGAAAATCATGAGGAACCCATTTTGGCCAGGATTTTGATTATTAGATTAGTTGATGGTTTTTCAATAATCTAACTTATGAAAACCACAAAAAGGGACTAAGATTGCTATAAAACTGAATATAAAAATCACCCCCCCCCCGGTCGGGTGNCCCCCCCGGTAAGTGAACATTTACAATTAAGATTTTACTCAAATTTGGCGTGTAGGTTCCCGTTCGGGTGGCGTCACATGATAATGAACCCATGTGCTACAAGTTTGTTACGCCACGCCACTACTATTTCCAATACAGTTGTTGAGTTATGATACAGCGGACAAATCCAAGCAAGGGGTTATCTGGAGATTTTTTCCATTTACAAATTAAATTTTTTGCTGAAAGTTTCCATGTTGAGTATTGACTTTAGTTTGACCGAGTTTTAATTTAGGATTTATAACTCTTTCACGATTTGGCAACTAAGGAAACCCATAAAGTTGGGACAAGTAAGTTATAAAAGAAAGTATTGGAAATTGCAAAGCTCTATGGGGTGTCTGAAGGTGTTGGTATTACAAATGCAGAGGTAGGTAATTTGTGTGTTTGTTGGTTCTCATGAGGTTCAATACAATATTTTGAATTCACACGGGGTACAATATAGTGCCAATTACTAGAGGTGACTAGCAGGCCCGAAGAGTGGGGGGAAATGGAGGGAATCCCCGAGGCCCGGGATTTTCTAAGAGGCCCGGTGAGAAAATTATCATAATGAAATTTTTCAAGTTTACTTCTGAATAATAAATAAATCAACTTAAAAGTTTTGAAAAATTTTCAAACACACAAAATCAGAAGTTTAGCAATAGTGGGCTAATATGGGACATTGGCTTTTTCAGGACACTGATTTTGCGACCTTTCAGCTTGTACAGCAATCATAAATATTGGTATATTTCGTAAACATTAACATCTGATAATCGAATTATTTGTTGCCAAGAAGAAGCATACACGCCTTTTCACATCAACTAAGTGAATTGCCTACTTTTA
>CM022877.1:23169977-23200224 GCA_012654025.1 Pachypsylla venusta
AACCCAATACTACTCCCAACACGTTCTACACAGCTTAACAACCCGTTACTACTCCCCATGTTCTATATATAGGTTAACAAACGTGTATGTAATATGTATTCTATGTGGATCCTCTGATCGCGTTTAAACGGTTGTACCTCGGTGATATGATTATTAATGTGGGAGTCAGATTTATTATCATTTTTTTCTCTCATCTTCTCGAAACGAAGTTCGGGTACTCAGCTAGTATTTGATAATTTAGGAAGTCAGTCAAATATCATCACAATGACTAACAATTTTGCAAACCTTTTTTGTGAACTTGGTACCTGAATAAGGATTAACGCTGATTAATCAATAGTTACAGGCTACCCCTGCATATTGTATGTTTTGTGCAAGTAAAGTATGTCAAACTTGTAGGGCTTATTATGTCAAAAAATACTGGTAACATTAAAACGTAATGGGTAACTATTGTTACAGAGTTATAGAGTTTCTTTGTGGGAAGGGCTGATGGCCGCTTCACACTTTTTGTCGCTATCACAGCATTAATATCATGTTCTAATAATATTTTAAATTTTCTACAAAAACCAAATCTCTATTCTGGTACTGCCGCTACTGGTCGCTACTGATCTCGGTACTAGTCTCTAGCTACGAAATAGTCCTTATAAAAATGAGTGCACTCCAAAATCACAAGCAAGTCTAGTTTTGTCTGAACCAGATCCCCTGCATGCAATACTAGTATGATACCCACCAGGGCCGTAGACAGGAAATCCGAGCTGGGAGGAAAAAATTTACGGACCCCTCCATTATTCTTCCATCTAAAATCACCGTATGGAGAGTAATGAAAGTAAACGTAGGCAATTCACTTAGTTGATGTGAAAATGCGTGTACGCTTCTTCTTGGCAACAAATAATTCGATTATCAGATGTTAATGTTTACGAAATATACCAATATTTATGATTGCTGTACAAGCTGAAATGTTGCATTATATACTCGTATTTTGAAATAGTGCCCTGCAATAGCCATTGTCCTTTATTAGCCCACTATCGCCAAACTTCTGATTTTGTGTGTTTGAAAATTTTTCTAAACTTTTAAGTGTATTTATTTATTATTCAGAAAAAAACTTGAAAAATTTCATTATGATAATTTTCTCACCGGGCCTCTTAGGAAATTCCTGGCCTGTGGGGGATTCTCCCCATTCCCCCCTCTGGCCGGGCTTGATACTCACTAGACCAGGGGAACTTTCTCCGCCTACTGTTGTATGGCATAACTTTCAAAATTTTCCACAAAAATGAAAGAGATACATTGCATCCCAAGGTATCTGCACGGGGCAACCTATACATTCTCTGCGGAATGCGAGTCTCCGGAACTGTACAATATTTCACTATAAAGAAATGAAAACGGAAGTCTCCCCTATATGAGGGTAGGGATCTTGAGCCGCACCTTGTATCAGAAGGAAAACAATGAAAAACACTCCACCATGGCAATACCGGAATTCCTTGAGTTTCCTTCTAAGATCATAAATTTATAAAATAAAGGTTTGCACAGATTTCAATGCTTCCAGGACTCCCTCCGCACACCCCATACTCTCCATCTCTCCAGTTTCCCTTTAAATTTTCACCAATAAACCTCAACTCACGCCAAAAAATGTTATGGACGATAATTTTTTTGTACAATAAACATATTTCCACTTAATTTGGGGAGTAGTTCAGGATAAGAAATTACCCTTAGAGAGGAAGAATAAAATGAAAATTTTCAATGTCTTGCTTTTGAAAGAGGCATTCCCCCTCTTCCCCATTGGTTCTAACCAGTGGACGGTATCTTATAGCCTGTAATAAGGTAGGCTGTACTAACACATTTCAACAACACTGTTTGTCGAAGCACTTTCGCTCCCGACGGTTCCCTCCGCCCTGTCAATTTTTAAAAGATCATTTTTTAATCCAAGATTGCCTCTTTTTATCTCTCTGACTCACTCGCTCACTCCATCTCTTCCACATCCAAAAATCATAGCCTGGACAAACACACACCCAAGGGGAGAGAAAACTTAAATTTCACCCTCGTTGTCTATTTCGCTCCATTTTTGTCGGTCTCTCCCACATCCAAAAGTTATTTTCCACTTCCCTCCCAATCCCTTTATATTTATTAATGATATTTGGCAAGAATTTCCCATTTGTTTTCTTGGTTTTCTGATAAGACATTATCAATTTTCCGGAGATGTCATTTTAAATAATTTTTCCATAAAATTTACTAATGTCTATTGATTGCATCATTTGTAATTTTTTATTTTTATAAATAGTCGAACGCTATTAACACTTTACTCCATGGCATTGAACTGTACAATCAAATGATTCTCTCATGTGGTTTTCACCTAATAAACAAAACTGGTTACAATCTTTCTCACTCTGAGACCGATAGCAAGATAGCAATTCAATTATCACTGCGAAATTTATTGTGACCAGTGTTTGATTTTTCCAATTTACTTTTCAAGTTGCCATAATATCAATAGTCTGTTATAGTTAATAAAGAGTTCATCCCCCAGCTTATTCTGTCCAGAAACCCTTCCCCTATATAAGACCTTGGATAGGTGTAATTTTCAATATCCTTTGTGCTTAAGATCCTGAACCTTTTATCCTCCAGCGCCTCACATTCAAAGGGGGAGAAAAAACTTGTAGTGTTTCTTTGGACAAATCCAATATCTAAAATCGGATGTCATCTTGAAGGAAGGGCTATGTGATAGCCAATGGGAAGTCAAGTTTTGGGAAGTCAAGTCAACTTTTGGGAAGTCAAGACCAACTCAGCATTTAATGATGACATCACTTATGACGAAAAGTATAAGGACAGGCATTATTAGTGATAATCGAACAATGATTGTGAAAATTGTCCTGTCAATCTTCTTGTAAATTTGATCCTGCCTTGTTATCTTGTNCTTCCCAAAAGTCAAGACCAACTCAGCATTTAATGATGACATCACTTATGACGAAAAGTATAAGGACAGGCATTATTAGTGATACTCGAACAATGATTGTGAAAATTGTCCTGTCAATCTTCTTGTAAATTTGATCCTGCCTTGTTATCTTGTTCTCCTATGTTTGAGTCTTTATTATAAAAGTCTTTGGCGGTCTTCTAATGCAGCTTCAAAATAATTGCTGCTATTTCTAGGATGTAAAGTCAGACACGAAACATTTATTCCCATGTGTTCAACAATATTATTGCATCTTGTTTCCTATTTTATTACTTTTTATTGCATTGTATACCAGCACCTTATAATAAATATTTACTATTTCTCCTATTTTTACTTTGCATTCAATATATGTATTATTTGTATTATGTACATAAGTATTATCCTACTAACAAACTGATTATACTCACATATATTATAATAAAAACACATAATCTATAATTATATATATTTCTGTAGCACAAGCGAAATAATACCATTTCGAATTAATAATACGGAAACCCTTACTAGAATTAAGCCTTCTGCCGTTGTCGCAGATCCCTGGTGAAAATATTATTTCATTTATATTTAGCAACTTTCGGCTATATCCGTGGATCCCAATTGGAAGCCTTCGGCTGTTTTTATAGTTCTACAGTGAAGAATTTTAATCAGATTTGGCAATCATTTTAATTATATTTGGCAACCTTCGGCTGTTGTTGAAGCTCCCTAGAGATAAAAATTATATTTTAATTGGCTTTGACAGCCTTCGGATGTTGTCGCAGCTTTGTCGTGGAGACATTATTCCAATTAGATTCGGCAGCCTACGGCTGTTGTCGCGGATCTCTAGTGAATATATTATGTCAATTAGATTTGGAAGCTTCCGGCTATTGTCGCAGCTCTCTAGTGAAATTTTATTTGAATTTGATTTGCCTATGAGACTCAAAATTTGTCGATAATAATATGCTAGAAAGAGTGTCAAAATCGGACAAATATTAAAGGTTCACAATGCATGAATACTCGTATATGATGCTTGATAGGCGGTCATACATTTTTTCTAGACTTGTTTTTTGGAATGTAGTCATCATAATTCGCCCAGAAAAGTGAAAAAAAAAATAACATCGAACATTTTCACCAGTGCAATACTTTATTTTCCTAAACTTCGCATACGGGAATATATTGTACTTATAATATTGGGTTCCACATCTGATATATAAGAACAGTGGCAGTAGCTTAGGTAAGGGGACGTTTAATATTATGATGTATTTTTTAAATAAATATAAACTTTCACAATATTTGTCGGATATACGACTGAGAAAATCAATTATCCCGTTCACATTATTTGTTCTGCCAAGCACTGAGACCCAATTACTTTGTACGACGTCATGAAGTAAGTTTGAAATTTGATGAGGGATGAAGAAAGCAATGTGTCTATTGACCACCTACAGTCTGCAACTATACCTGAACTTTTCTTCTTGATTTTTTTGTTCATAAAATCTGATAATTGTAACAGTATGTCTTGTTGGGGAAACTAAACAAAGACATATATTTTTTAGTTATTTTTTAAAAATGTTGACATTTATAAAGAAAACCGGACTTAGATAAAAGCTTTTAAGTATGATAAAAGATTCTAAGTGCACGGTATAATATGTCTTCAAAACATGTGGCAAGATATCCATACAATAACGGTTCTGCGGATATTTGAAGAGATTTTTCAAGGCATTTAAAGTCTTCTTTATTTTCTTCTGTATATTTCAGGGTCGTAGCAAGTTCATTTACGTTATCAATAATTCAGCCTTCTTTTTCTCGAGAACTGTACATTGAATCGGCCAAAATAATAATATAATAGTATCACTATCATGAAACGAGGAGGGAAGTTCCAACACAAAGTGACGGATTGTACATGAATTTGAAATTAAAAACAATTTCTAGGCTATCCTGTATGCTTCTGACAATTTTCCATCTATTATTCAAAATGATAAACAAGAAATGGGAGGGATCCCACACATAAATTCCACGTTCTGAAGTAAGGTTTGTTTAGAATTAGAATATTGTCGTTAGACTTTTTCTGTTTTTCTCCCTTTTTTCCTTTAGAAAATTATAAAGCAGAGCCTAATATCCAAGCTCCTGTCTTCTCAATGGGGAAACTTTTTCCGGATAGAAAAAATAATGCGATTTGATTATGGGTCGACAAAACATGTGGGACCTTGCTAGCCTTCTAACCCCTTCATGTTGTCATTACAACTCAGTAAAAATGTCTATCACAACGAGGAATTAATTGCATAAGAATAGGAAGCCCATTAATACTTATTAAAAAAGAACAACATTATTTGGCCTTCCTTTTAAATTCAGTCGTATCTTTGATACGGACCGGAAAATATAAGTTTTATAATTTTAATGTTTTCCAAACAACTGTTTTTTTGGGTTGTCAGCATCAATTTTTCGATATCTCTTATTGTTTTGCTGAATCAATTGGTGATACACATATTACATACACACATCTATCGTTACACAAACAAACTTTCACATCTACATCAAGTGATTTAGTTGATAACGAACCGGCGCCTATGGCTCGTTGAATATACGAGTTCCCGAAGAATCATGTTAAGCATTGTACAGCGAGGTTTTACAAAAAGAGCGACCACATACGTTGGCGCCTCGTGATGTTAACTATTCCCGGCCCCACCCACAGCAAGGTGAGGTCAATGTGTTTACAGTGTAATGTGTATAGCTAAATTGTAAGTTTTCAGATAATAGAGGGTAAAAACCCCCTCTCGAATGTCGTTTAAATGTTAGAGAGAATTTTGCCGGTAAATACTCGTTAAAAGAACTACTGAAGAAGCCTCAAAAGACTTTGAGTTCCAGTGCTCTAACTTCACTGGGAATCCTTACTGATATTCCACTCTCTAAAACACGGAACACGGAGGCTGCTTTGGAATACTGATGATGTGAAGGAAACTCTCAAAAACCTGAACACTTCGTAAGGAAAGTAGAAAATGAAATGAAAATGAAGAGAAATAAATTATTTAAAGGAGAAATAGTGAGAAGCAATTTAGCTGTGGTAGACAAAGAAATATGGTGTAAGAAAAAAAAAAGTTTTGTTCACACTAGTGACAGGGAAGGTGTTCACACTAGTGACACGGAAGGTGTTCACACTAGTGACACGGAAGGTGTTCACACTAGTGACACGGAAGGTGTTCACACTAGTGACACGGAAGATGTTCAAACTAGTGGCAGGGAAGGCTTTCACACTAGTGACATGGAAGATGTTCAAACTAGTGCAAGGAAGGCGTTCACACGAGTGACACGGAAGATGTTCAAACTAATAGTTACACGGAACGTGTTTACACTAGTGACACGGAAGGTGTTCGCACCAGTGACAGGGAACGTGTTCGCACTAGTGACACGGAAGGTGTTCAAAATAGTGACAGGGTAGATGTTCACAATTGTGACACGGAAGATGTTCACACTAGTGACACGGAAGGTGTTCACACTAGTGTGTGTGCCTTGTGATAACAAATAGTTCTAAAAAAGAGCATCCTGTCTAAATTCGAATAGTCCCCTGATTCTTAATACTTCTAATTAGCTTGATCTACATACTTCTTTAAACCTCGAATTAAATATACACTATTTTATTAAAATTCAGCAATCCCATCATTTACAGCAAACCACGTGACGCAGCCATCCTCCCGATGGCCGTGCCTACCCACCAGAACGACCTGGAATGCAATCCACCGCAATTCCAAACAAAGGGCCATCAAAAGCTTTTCGGTTACCTCATATCAATCTATTTTTAACAATAATAATTGATATTAATTTGATATTAGGAGGAACATTGTAACATCAAAAACCAACAACACAGATTTGTCTTTTAAGTAAGACCAACGTCTATAAGTACCTATGGGTCAACTCTTTCAGAAAGACAGCGATTATTTGAGATGTTTCTATAAGATGTTCAACCATATATTGTAATTTTGATGAAAATTCTAGTCATGGCAAAATGAAAAATATGTCTCTTAACAAGCTCTTTTAGAGCAAAACGGACCATCATAACTATCATGCACCACACAGCAGAGCTGACACCTTCAGTTTAAGATCCACCTTGAACCCTCGTTCACATTTTAAATAAATAAATCTCTTTTTCTCCTCCCAATACATCGTCAACGCCTCCCCGGTTGTGGTTTACAAATATTTATTTAAGATGGAATGGTTTACAATTGGGCAAATAATGTGGTAAAGACACGCCACTTTATTTGCTATTATGTGTATGTACCCTTGTACCTCAAAAGTTCAAATGAGGGGGGGGGGGGTCAGCAGGTGTTTAAATATCATGCTTAGAGTCGTTCATGGAAACGAGCAATTTGTAAGAAATATGATAAATGTTAGAAATGTAAGCTGAACAACTGTTTCAGACCTTCAAAATATGTGACTGTTTCTAGTACCCGCACGTAACATCCAAATATTTTGAACAAACGATTTGCCACGTTGGATATACCAGTTCTCGTCAGCTCACTGAAGTTAAGCCAAGATAGGCCTGGTACGTGCTTACGTGAAAACCTGTCCGAGGACATTACGTATAGTAGTAGACTTAATCTGTATGCTCTCAGCCTCGTGGAGACAACTGGGGAACTATTGTTGAATGTATCGGAACACTACGGGAGGCTATGCCTCTGACTTCCTACAGCTGCTTTAAAATTAATTTTGAGAGAGTGGTCGGTCGCAAATTGAAGAACTTTCGCAAAAGAGAGAAACCGACTTATCAAATACGGACAGTTATCTTTTTAAGTATCCACAATAATATCCCAAAGTGGGAAAGTTGTCTTTCCATGGGCGCAGGAAGGGGGGGGGGCAGCCCCCCCCCTAGAAATCTCCAAGAGTATGCAGCACGGAAGGGGCAACTTAGATTTACACTAGATAAAATGATTTTTGGAAGCAAAAAACTCATCAAGTACCGAAATACGATAAATGCCGCATTTTGTTCCTAATCCAACAGCCCCACTGTGAACAATCAAATGTCTCTGTGGCAATCTTGTCGTATCGTTGAATCGCATNTTTTTTTTTTTTTTTTTTCGGCTTTCCGTCTATTTTCCCACTGTAAAACCAATATTATTTTCCTTGTGACAGTAGTATGTCAGAATAGTTATTGATGGCTTTGAAGAGGTGATGCTTACTGTTTAACCTGATCGACATATTCTATGTATTCTATTAATGTATTCCTCAGTCTCTTTCGCACTTTTTTGGTCAATTGATCTAGCTTACTGATATCTATTAATTATAAAGATCTCGTTTATTCATTGACTCAAATCCTCCTTCTGCTAGTTGAATTTTGACGGGATAGCACATTTCTTTAATGATATTTATCACCTTGCATTTGTCAAGCCCAAACTACATACATATATCCCTGGAGAACTGTTCTACTATACCGACCAGTTCTTTCAGTTGATCATGGGATACCGCGTATAGTTTCAAAAGTCATCCATGTATAACTGGTGTGAGATGGTGTGTTTCACTTGGTTGTTTAAGGTATCCTATTTTCATTCTATTGAATATTTTGGAAAGCGGATTTAATGCTAGGCAAAACCACAATGAACTCAAAGAATCTCCCCGATAAATACCTCGTTTTATTTTGATTTGAGGAGTCGTTAAAGATGTTTGTTTTGTCGTTAGGTGTATGGTGGTGTTCCAGGATTGCATCATTTGGTGAAGGCATTCCATCAATATGGGGTGCACTTTGTATACTTGCAAGATCTTAATCTTAATTAACCATTGATGGGGTACGCTGTCATAAGAATTCTGGTAATCCACGTAACAAAAAGATAGTTTTTTGGTTTTCTTCTTGACTTCTCTGAGTATTAGGTACTGAGTCTATGATAAGTTGCTCTTTACATCCTTTTGCGCCCTTCCTGCATCTTTTATGTTCCTCACCTATTATATTTTGGTTTTCTTCAGGTTTGTTTAAGAGATGAGTAAGGCATGCTGCCATGATCTTATAGATAGTCAGCAAGCACGTGATTGGCCTTTACTTCAAGGGGTCTCTGGTGAACTTGCCTTTTGGTAGTAGATATGTTTTGCCTTCCATTATAAATGGAGGAATCTGGGTCTGGGTTTTTAATGAATTAATTGATAAACTGAGTTAGCTTGATGTGAGTGTTAGTTAGTTTTTTATAACAATAGTTCTGAATTTTATCACTGCAGGGCTTTTCCAATTATGACTTTTCATGATTATTTCTTTTAGTACTTCTTCTGATACCGCCGGTTCTGTCATAGATGTTATATTGGTATTTTCTTCTTCTTCTCTCTTCCTTCAGCTCGTTTCAAGATCACATGGCGTCTCTCGGTTCCATATTGATTCCCAATATTCTGTAATTTGATCTTCATCGGGTATGTCTGCAGACCAATCTTCATTCGTTGTTTTTGTTTTAATCTTTCTATAAAAAAAAATTCTCGTTGTTCTGAAACTCGCTGTTTTCTTGTTTTCTCCTATCGCATTTCGTATACATCTTTAGTCTTTCTGCTAAGGTGGTCTCAGGTAATAAGACACTGCCTAACTGAGAAGCACTCCTAGCAGTCACAGTCCTTCTGGATGTATTTTGTCTGTTATCATTTGTGTCGGCATTTTGATTGTTTCCGGGTACCCCGGTCGCAGTCTGCCGCATTCTTCTTGTCTCCCTGCGATCACTTATAGCGGTGGCTCCAGTGGTGTCCTGGTACCGCCCCTCAGGAGGTAGCGTATTTCCGAGGTCTGGGAGTTCGCAGTTGATGTTCATGTGGTATTAAAATATTACCACACTTCTTCCGGGGACGTTACTGATACTCGTAACTATCCAGAGATCATCAACCACTTGCTCGGGCCCTGGGTTCGCCCCTCCCAAATAACTCAACCATCAGTTACCCTTCGGAGTTTATTATTATTTTGTAACGATTTACTTTATCGACCCCCCTCCCTCCCGACATGAAGATCTCGGCTGCTATTTTTATATTTAAATGCATTGAGCCTTACCTCGCGAATAGCTACTTCATCTAAGAAAAAGCCGTTGATCCCTTGGCAAAGTCGCGACAAAACCTGGTACCGGTTCAGCGAGTCCAACGCAACTTAAATGCAAGTATTAACAATAATATTTAGCTATATTACTTTTCATTGTTGTCTTGCACAAAATCACCCTGTCTGATGAAATCATTTTAACCTATCTGGTAAAATGTTGTCTAGTAAAATCATCCTGTCAGGTGAAATCATTTTACTCTGTCTGGTAAAATGTTGTCTTGTAAAATCAGCCTGTCTAAGATCACAGAGAAATATACATTTCACATAGCCACAACCAACATTGGAAAGCTAATGGTCAAATATGAGAATGAATCCCATACATTGTGACTGAGTAAAAATTGAAACAACAGTAAAATCTCTTTTTCCGGGAAAATCTCAACCTTTTTTCAGTACCCCTAAAATTGCTAATAAAATGGGCCATAAAACAGTTCCTCGTAGTGCCACCCTTAACAGAAGTCATATGTCGTAAAAAAGTATTTATCAGCATTTTAAAAGGCTTCTTTTTATTGCCAAAGTCAGCTTTTGAAAAAGCATGATGGGGTTTTGTAACATTCACAATCACAACACTAAGTTAGAGTATTCTAACAAAATATTTTTAACATAGTAAAACTACCTATACATTTTCTGAACCGAACTTCACCAATAATCATCATCATTAAGTGTTATCATTGTGGTCGATGATAGCTAGATGTTTCAGCCTGCAGCTCTAAATAATTTTTGGCTTCTGCTTCTAATTTTTTGAATTGTCATCAGTAATCATGAATCTATTATTGGAGACTAATTTAAATATATAAATCAGGAATCTGTTTACTATGTATCTATGTAGTACCTACCTATGAGTTAGATGTTGCCTGGTCCAATACCTCAATTTATAGCGGATAGCAAAAAATGGGAATATCCCCTTTACAAAAAATCCAGGTCTATGGAATCTGAGGAATATTGCTAAAAATATCAAACGGTTTCCTCGTTACGCCCAAATTTACAATTGATTGAACAATTCCAGTAAGTCACGGTCTAATATGTAAATTTTTGTACTGCCCCTATATCTAGTCAAAGCGAGAAAGTGCTAGGTGGCCGTTTAGTAATTACTTTAAGACAAATTTATCAAAATTATGCCCAGTTATTTCAGAGTTACGAGTTCGAAACCGGGATTGGGCAAAATAATATTTAGTAAATACATATATCTACCCAAAACGACCATGTCTATAAACCCCCGGGCAAAATATGTATATATCAGAAATCTGTGTTTTTAAGGCTACAATATACAGTGTGGCCACAAACCTTATCCTCTAATTCATTCAATAGCCGCATCATCGTATCCGATAGTAGCCAGATTTATATGAGACAGAAGCTCTAGATAAATTGTGGTCTACTGCTAAATTTTTTATGTCATCATACATCCATTCTTGGAGGCTGATAATTGGCATGGGCCCCCAGAGCTATGTCAATCACTGCAATATAATTATACGTCAGTAATACATGAGTTACAAACATAAAGATATTACAGAGTCACTTTCTGTGTTACTTTACACCATCAGTTCAGTTGAAATAGGGCCGTGAGGATGTCACCTTCAAGAAACTTCCACAATCTAAATATGATTTACTTTTCCTCATGGATAATTAGCACGTCATAAATGGATTGGAAGAAATTACGCCTTCGGTTTTATCCTTTGGAAACAAAAATTGTCATATAATAATCGTAGTGGAGCACGGGTGAAAGAGCTAGTGACTAGAGATGTAAATAGAACTAATTAGTTTCATCCTCTCCTGGGAGCATGACGAACTCAGAGCTTGCCGAACTCACAAAGCAATTTTATTAACCTTAATTTTAGTTTCACTTGACATAGTATCCCAATTAAACAAAGCAGAACATGTCACAACCCAGAAATATTTTCACGGTATTGTACTCCTTATATGGGAAGTTGGTAGGTAAGTCATAAATTGATTTAAGGAGTTTATTCTACGTCTCTCATAATGGGTTACTAGTTATTAGAAACATCAAGTTTAGGTACAAGGCCGTACCCGGGGGGGTCCAGGGGGTCAAGACCCCCCAAAATTTCAATCGTTTTTTTTTTAAATGAAAATACTTTACACGTGAGTAATAAAATTTTTTTTAAAAAAACAACAGCAGCAACAATATCAACAACAAAAACAACAACAACAACAACAACAACAGCGACAACAACAAAAACAACAACAGCAACAACAACATCAACAACACCTTCCATCATCAGCATTTTCAGGTGTTAGTCCTGGCTTGGCTGTCATTGCTTCGACCCCCCCCCCCCCCCCCNTTCGTCCCCCCCCCCCGAAAAAAAATCTTGGGTACGGCCCTGAGTAATAACCCTGCCCGGTTTCAGCCATTCTTATTGCATTTGAAAATTTATTGACATTTTTTTATCAAGATAATACACAATATTATTGGTTCAGTGCACTGTAGATGTAGACCTCTCTCAGTTTTGTAGAGGTAGAGATAGAGATGGCGAATAATTTATAAACATCATAAATCATAAGTCATATGAGTGGATATCCAGTTTTACTACCTGTTACTCGTAGTTCTAATCTTTCACTTTTATTTATATTTTAATCTCGCGACCTTTTATTGCACATAAACTCGCCCTCCACCATTCTGAATCTCATATTTATTTATCACACTGCGTGCGCAAACATTTCTCATAAGCTGAGTACGTATTTGTGTAGGATTCAATCTTTTATGCAGGAAATATACCTCTAACGAACGGGTGGTTGAATGGTTGCCATTTAGACACAGGCGAGGAAATATACCTCTAACAAACGGGTGGTTGAGTGGCTGCCATTTGGACACAGGTGAGGAAATACACCTTTAACGAAAGGGTGGTTGAATGGTAGCCATTTGGACACAGGTGAGGAAATATAACTCTAACGAACAAGTGGTTGAATGGTTGCCATTTAGACACAGGTGAGGAAATATACCTCTAACGAACAAGTGGTTGAATGGTTGCCATTTAGACACAGGTGAGGAAATATACCTCTAACGAACAAGTGGTTGAATGGTTGCAATTTAGACACAGGTGAGGAAATATACTTTTGACGAACGGGTGGTTGAATGGCTGCCATTTAAACACAGGTGATGCAATATGTCCCAAACACTAATCAGCTAATTCAATGAATGTCCATACCAAAATTCAAGAAACTCTTGCAAAGGCGTTTGAGGATTATATTGGTACCAAAAGACAAACCGACAAGCAAAGAAAATTCGCTGTGTTAACACTATGAACCTCCGCCAGCCAAAATCATCACGGGGCCGTCACAAATATCAAATATCCATGGACTGATGATTGTACCTTAATAAGCGAAAAACGGGTGGTGTTCCCGAGCCGACTTTTAACCGAGTGTGTACTCAACACGACCGACATTGCTGACCTTGAGTCAGGGGCGTACACAAGGGGGGCTGGCCGGCTATAGCCCCCCCCGATTTTTTTTCGGGGGGGAGGGGGTTAAAGCCCCATATTTACACTTTGTTTACATTATGTCTCTGTGAAACTAGTTGGGTTCAACACCGCGACGTTGTTATGGTACCTAATTAGTTTGCCCAGCCCCCCGAAAAAAAATCCTGTGTACGCCCCTGCCTTGAGTGATCGAAATGAAATTTGGGGATTCGACGAATAAAAGTAGTTGGCAATAAAATAATTTAAAATACTTTCGCATACTTACATGCTGTGTTGTGTTTTGCCGTACAGTCGACAACACTGGCCAAGGTCAATCCATGTAGCATGTCAACTCTCTATTATTTACATAGGTAATAATAAATTTATATTACCTTTTCTTTTTTAGCACACATCAAAATACCTATTAAAACAAGGTAGGTATTAATTTTTTAAAACAATTAAATTTAAAATACAGGAAACATCAAAAAATAAAATACTATTCTAAAAATATTTCAAGAAACGAAAAACTAGAATTGAAACTGTTGTGTGGCGTCGGCGCTTTAAAAAAAAATATTGCAAAATTGAGGGTCTTGAACCGGGGAGGAGTGTCTGGCAACAAAAACTTATGTTTTTTAAAAAAAAACCTTATTTTTTAAAACTCGCTTTTTTATTGGCCGCCATGGGTCCACATTGGACTGCTATACATACGTAATAGGGGCATGACCGTAAAAACGTTTCCTAACCTCTCTAATTGGGTTGAAATTGAAAAAAAAAAACGTTTTTTTCGATCATTTTTGAAAAGGTACCCTAAAATGCATAATTACCGATACTCAAAAGGTTGCCAGACACTCCTCCCCGTTTACAGACCCGCAAAAGTGAACAAAAAACAAACAGTCTGCGCATTGCGCAGTTCGATAATGGGGGTTGTTTCCGTCTTCTTTTGTCTTCTGTGTTCGAATTTATTCCGGTTATTGATTATTGATGTGAAAGTTGTTTTCTTATCACTTATCAGTGAAATAAAATGTTTTCATATAATTATGGAGGGATTTAAAAATTTGTTAAGTAGATATGTTCAATATTATTATTTGAAAGTTTAATTAATTATATTTTTTAATTACCTAATCGAATCTTTATCGCGTTTTAATTACCAAAGTTTAATATAATCGTGCATTATCTAGGTGAAGTCGACCCAATTGTTTAAATGCTGATATAAGATAATAAATTATTATTTTTCTGTCGTGTGATCATTATTTTATAATTTTAATATAACAATAATAACCAAATTATTGTGTTTTAAATACCTATCTAATAAGTGCTTTTGTATTTTGGGGCATTGCCGAGTCCGCAGAAGAGTATTTTTACGGTTTGAGTGTATACAACGTGACCACACTCATCAAACAAAATTACCCATTTAATTAATAAGTAAAAATCTAAAAATTGATATTATTTATTTCCATCAAGTCCAGTAGGTCGATCCCTGTGGACCAAAACTCATGAATAATTAAAAAGTAAAGTTGGATTTGGATGCATTATGCAGCCGCCATTTTCGGTTCCTCGTTGATGTTGATAGTACTCAAAGATTTGTTTGTTGTCGGTTGCAGGTTAGAAATATCAAATTTAATTAGGTACCTATTTAATAGATACTTTATGTTTATGATCTTCTCAAAATTAGCCTTTCACAATACTCTCTCACTTTAGTTTATTAATAACGTTAAAATCCAAATATTTTTTTTTTTTTTTTGGCTTAACGTCCCTCTAACATCTATTGTTAATTCGAGACGGGGGTCTTACTTTTCATTCGCTGGAAACTTGCAAATCCACATTGACCACACCCAGACTAGGCTGGGCCGGAAAAAGGTTACTATCACGAGGTCCTAAAGCCACGTGAACACCCACATGATACAACCTCTCTGGACGTTGCTGAACTTCAGTGATCTAAGGGGAACTGGTGTATTCAACGTGCCATAGACGCTGTCTAAATCAGATTTCTAAATTTAGAAAGATACCTACTGATTTACATATATTCATTCCTCCAAAAATCTTTAATCGTATAAATAAATCTCTTCAATTGTACGATTTCTTTCATATTCCCATATTATTTCCATCGCTAGATTTGTCAAATTTCAAAAAAAGAAAAGAAAAAAGAAAGAAATGATCTATTGGGCGAGTTTTAAATAGGTATATTCTTAACCTGAGATTAGAACAACTTTTAATACATTGTGTTCCAATGAGATCATTAATATTAGGCAATATCCATCCGGTGTGGTAAGTGCACAAGTAGGATACTGCTTGGATACACTACGAGCACCTAGTTTTTTAAAAAAACGTCTCCCCAAGAATATTTGATTCGTTACTGGAGGAGCTACTTAGGTAAAACTTGGCATACTTATAAATGTTGATTTAATAGAGCAGCTGTGGGTAGGTAATTATTTTTATAACCGTGTCGTTTCGCATCAATAACAGCTACTCAGTTTGTTTTCTCGAGAATGAAAATTAGTGCACCACCATAATGTCAACGATACGTAGTGTCCTCGGGCTCCATCCGAGTACGCGTAACGCTCAACGTTGCTTAGGTTCAATGATCTGCTGGGAACTCGTGTAACCAAATCGCTGACGAATAAATTTTTAACAGAAAGAAGTGAAGTCCAGTTTTAAAACGACAAAATGTATTTTGCTTGTGTGTGCCACGGTAGCTCTCCAACGCCTTATCCGATTTTGATGATTTTAGGTATTGGCATGCTTTCAGCCATATTGGGTACCCAGGGCCAAATGCTGGCCATTTACAAGAGTATGTCTACAGTTCATAGAACCGCCGGTAATACCTTCATATATGTAGTTCGAATTTTATTTTAATGGTTTATTATTTTCTACAATGAACCTTGGAATCGACCACGACCCCATCAAATATATTTTTAAAATCACATATATTACAATAAGTAATTATTATTACTAGTGATTTTCTGAAATGCAGACTTCCTCACTCACTTGAATTTCCACCATTTGGCATCGGGTTGTCCAATATCAGCTAATTATATAAATTTTTAATCTTGAGTGTGCCATTGTGGGTAAGAAAGGTTTACTTATATGAATTAAGAGGCACATGTCTAATATTATCTGCCCGTAGAGAGTTAATATTCTTTTTTCAATAAAATATTCCCTGCAATCGGCTATGTCCTCAAGGCCATAGACAGCGCTTGTTAATTGTTAACTATTATTTGGGATACAAAATGATCTTTTGAATCCGGGAGTGTTTTTTTGTGCTTTTTCGCAAGAGTTACTGTGGTTTTCCTTGGTGCTCGTCAGCATTGTTTGGACATCATAATGACATCATTTTCAATATTGAGGTAAATCCTTGTATTTTAATTTCTTTAACTCTTAGTAAATGTCCATTATAATAGCTGGCATGTTTTTTTTTCTTTCTTTTATTATTGATTTTTTTGATTGATCCTTCATTGTCAAATTTCAACCGGCAAACTTTTGTAATTGCGTATGTATTATTTATACAATCTTCTGTATAAATAATATACAGAAGATTGTATAATATGTATAAATTTATAAAAATCATTTATAGTATAAAAAATACTATCAATGATGATATAGACATTGCGGATTTACAAGCTCTGTTGGAACAGGCAGAGCCCGTAACAGATTGATTAGATAAAAAAAAAAATACAATCTTCTGTCTAAGATTGTGCCACGCCGCGGTCCTAGCAGTGGCTTTTTAAGCTAATCAAGTATACAGATCACAGAATCACTAGTTATTATGCATTGCTCATAGTTACATCTTGGAATGTTTCGGAGTGTAGAGTGAGAATCCAATCAACCCTTGAGAAAACAAAATCCTCTTCTGAACACACAATATTTCTCGCAAGATCAAAAAGACATTTTGAAATCTTTTCTGCCACCCCATTTCAAATCCTCCAAGAGGTTGCAAAGTGTGAAAGTCATGGCAATGTTACTTTCTTCGTCCATTATCTTCACCCCTTCTATTAAAGTGTGTAGGTATTCCATATACTGGTTGGTCCAAAAGTACTTTTCCTATATTAATAAATGGTACGGAAAAGCGTAGGTACTAGACTTTATTTCCCTGTTTCAACTAAAATTGGCAACTTTCGACTGTTATCTCTGCTCTTTATTGAACATGTTATTATTATTTCATTTATAAAAATATATAATTCAATAAGTTTTGGAAGACTTCCTGTGTAGTCGCTGCTCTTCAGTAAAATAATAATTTGATTAAATTTGGCAGCCCTCGACTGCTGTCACAGCTCTTTAATAAAACATTAATTTAATTGGTCTTGGCAGTCGTCGACTGTCGTCACTGCTCTTTAGTAAAATATTCATTTGATTAAATTTCGTGACCTTGGACTGTTATCACTGCTCATTAGGACATATATAATAAACCAGTTCTCGTAAGATCACTGAAGCTTTACTTCGTTGGTGAGCCCTCGTGATGCTGGCTATTTTTCCGCTGGGTGGGGTCATTGTCGGAAGGTTTGCAAGTTTCCGACGAATGGAGGCTTCAGCCCTCGTCTTAAATGATCAAAAAATATCTAACTTTTCGTCAAAAGTTATTACAGATTTACATAAGAAAGGTATTTTTGGACCACCCTGTATTTTGTATGAAGCAATAAATAACATATTTAAGCCGTTGACCATGTTGAAAAGGAAAAAGAAAAGATACCACTCTATACACACATACCGACCCACCCCCGCCTTTGCTTTCTACCCCCTCTCGGCGACCCTATCTTTCTGCAAATTCAATTTCAAAGGATTTTACAAAAAAATTTATCAGTTATGTACCATTCAGGAAAGATATTTCTACAAACAAGGTAAAAAAATATAAACAGTAAGGATATTTGTCGCCATTTGGTCGTCCGAAAGGTTTACAAGTGAAAGCGTCCATAAAAAATATAATTATTAGTGGCAGCATCGTTTTCAATTGTAGCGGGATGAATGAGACATTAGCTCTAAAGAAGTTTGCTGCTAAAGTTTTGTCACCATACATCTAATCTTGGAGGTTAATATTTGGCATTGGCCCTCAGAATCATATCAATTACTGCAATATTAATTGTCAGTAACATACCTATTTATATTGCACAGTTGCTTTCTTTATTATTGGTCCGAAGGTTGTGGGTATCAGTTCACGTGGAGTATGCCCAATTCAAAACTACACGATCTTTCTTTGAACGTCAGTTCGTTTCTCGATAACTCTTGAACGTTTTTTCCGGTTTTGACGACATTGTTGTTGTTTTTTTTTTCTTTTGAATTTTATACTTCGCCCAAACCAATTTCATGAAAATATGGGAAACCGCTAAAAAACGGCATAAAAACCGACAAGGTTATATTCTTTATCCACCAAAAGCTTATTTTGCCGTTCATGGCTTAAAACTGACATTTATACCAAATTTCAAGTCTCTAGCACTTGCCGTTCTTGAGATATCTAGTTCACAGACAGACAATTTTAAATGAAATTGTCTGTCTGTGAACTAGATATCTCAAAAAAATGACGGACCAGTCGCTGAAACTCGAGATTTGGGCTCTGGGGACCCCAAAACGTGTTTTGGCATTGAAAACTCGACATCGAAAATTTCAGCCCATGACAATAGTTTCATTTTTATAGGACAAGGAAAGTAAAAAAAAAAATTAGGCTATCTCGTGACCGTACGAATTTTTTTTTCGATAGTGATACAGAATAAGATGTAAAACATTGATTCCCATTTTATTGCTTTTTCGTCAACCTTTGATGAAGAGGAAACCTAAATATTGGACTTTTCCCCACCTTAACATGGAAGAGCAGAATTTTTATGATACGCTCAATGTGCAAATACGATTAATGACATCAAGTGCAATTGGCAGCCTAAATTTGTTTTCTTTTAAAATTGGCTTCTGCTATATTTCTCTTTTTTGTCTCTTATTAGGTCCATTTTATTTCGAATGGGAGATATGCGAAAGCGTAACTTCTTCCAATCGATTATTCTACTAACTTTCCAACCTTTTCTTTACTTTGTGCCAATGTGAATTAGCAGCCACTTATGTGGATCTGCAGTCTCATACATCAGAGATAAAAATAATATTAATTTATCATGTTCGTATTAGTTAAGGAGTTGATAAAGTTGAAAATAAATAAATAGGTAAAATTGCAACCTTAACGTAATGCTACCTATGTATAATATATTAAGGTCACTTTTCGCGTCTGTGTGTTTGTTCGCGATAAACTAAAAACTACCGAACGGATTTTAAATATCATCTATGTGTGGTATAGTCAGATGGTGTTTATAGGGTGATGACTCGGTGATATGAGTACAATTGTAAAAGTCCCATTTATTATCATTGTTTCTCTCATCTTCTCGAAACGACGTTCGGGTACGCACAGGTATTAAACTATATAGTAGTATTGTGAAATGCAGACCGTACTCTCATAATATAAATTAAAATTTCGATAGAACCTTTTAGAGACCGAACCCGAATTCTATTACTGATAATATAAAACTTATAGTAAGGATACTAATTACTAATATAGTATCACTAATTGTTTAGCCAAAAATGTAATAGATATCGATCCGTTTTCGAGTAACGGCCGATTTTTTGAATTTTGACGAAAATCGGCCCGAAATCTTAATATTTGAGGCGACAAAATATCAACTCAAAGCGAAAAAGTTTTAGGTGCCATAATTTTGGACATGGTTTGCAAAAAACTGTCCAACCGTTTTCGAGATATGGCCGATTTTTGTAAGGGAAATCATAGAATACCATTAACACGGGAACGGCCATGCCTCTAAGTAGCTGAGCGAAGCGGGTGTAGCTTGCTAGTAAAGAATAATTTTAAGTATGACATTTAAAAATCTCGGAACATGTTGCTATTGTACTTTCCGAGGTATTTGACTGTTTTACTTAAAACGACTCACCCTGTATATTGAAGAGCTACAGTAAAGAAATTAGATTTATTATCAAGAAGGAGTCGTCATGATTCCAGCCTACCCTTGCTCAGACCTCAAGAAACATTTTAATTTTTTGTAACCTAATTATCAAACTCTCGCTCTTACCGTTTTCTTTTTAGGCAGAATTTTTGTAAACCGCTAAAAAGCAAGAAAAAAATGTCAACAGTAAATTCGATTTCAACGAAAATTGAATTGGTTTGTTCTTGGTATATCCAATTTCATGTCTCTCGCACTTACCGTTCTTGAGATATTTCGTTCACAGGCCGTCACGCACATCACAGATTAAAGGCTTAAACTCGAGTTTTGGGTTCAGGGGACCTCCGGCATGTTTTGGCATTGAAACCCTTATTAAAATACTTTCCTTTTTAATAGGATAAGGAAAGTAAAATAAAATAAAATGGAGTCATAAAAAATTCAAAATTTGAAACTTTTTTTTTTTTCAATAAATAGGTAAAGAGTTAAAATAAACAATATTATTATCAACAAAATATTTAAATAGGAAAATCGGGGACAGAGTGTAGCGGGGAAATTGTTTGAAAAAGTACATTCTTGGTTTGGAGGGGGGATACAAAATGTTTCTTTTCATACACCGAGTAAAAAAGTGCTGATGAAAAAAAAAGCTCGCACACTGAGGAAAACTTTGGGGAAAAATTGATGTTGAACATGCGCGCGTTGAACAAAAATCAAAAACAAGGGAAACGTATTATTATTCTTTAAACATAGCTCAGACGTTCGCGAGCTACGCGATAATATACATTTTGCGTTGAGTGAAGAAATAATTTCGATGATTTGCTCTCGTAAATGATGGACCATGCACGTCGTGCTGAGGTGTATAGTAACAAAAAGTGAAATTAAATAATTGTCTATTAAATAAACAACGACTCCGTGTACTCGTACTTCGTTTCGATTTATTAAGTTCGACGAAAAGAATGCAAGAATATTAAAAGTGTACCGAAAAAAAATATACATCAAGGAAAATCTATTTTTAATTTTTATTATTATGTTACATTCTGAGTTCGTTGAAATTATACGTATTGTAAATAGTATCCAAAACACACACCCGTTAGTGTTTACTTCATATTCTGATGATTCAAAAACCAAATTTGAATTGTTTTTTTGTAATGCAATCGCCTGAAACAACATATCGTAAGTGGTAGAGTAGCTAAACAGTACTTTAGTGGACAATGCGAGGAATTTATTGATTTATGGATCAATTCTGTAGTTAGATATTGCAAACTCAATGTTCAGGGTATTATAACCATGCAGATAAAAATTCTTGACTGTTTTCGCCATATTTGGAGTAGTTAGAGATTACAACCACATTTCAACTGGCTACCTCATTTCGTTTCTGAGATAGAGCTGTGTGAAAGGCCGTCTGCCAGACATGGCAGACTTATCAATGGGTTAACACGGGAAATCATATAACCAAAATGAGGAATTATAATTCTAATATTTATACATACAGGATGGGTCAGAAATATAATTGTAATAAGGCCATATTTTTGAAATGAAAATGTTCCATGAATGGGGTCCAAAGTACTTCTCCGAGTTAGAATTACTTTTCAATCTGTGGTTTTGTAGTTTGAACTAATGTTCCTTCACATGAGGTCAGTTTGATTTGTATACCTTTGTGGGCATCTGTGCTGTAAGCTTATAACATTATCTTATAAAGATACCACCCAGTCACAACTACTCCTATACATAAGCAGAACAAACAGAAAATTCGAAAGAAAAAAAAACTTTCACTTTTCGACCAGACCTCCTGATTTATACCCGATACCTTATTGGTGCTATCCGAGTGTGATGCATTCATCACACTCGGATAGCAGCACGTCTGTCACGTCAATTAGGGCTCAGGCAATAATCTTTTTTTTTTTTTTTTTTTTTTTTACTTATTTTCTTTTTGATAGCTTCAAACAAAACTTAATTATAACTATCAATAATATAATTACTACCGTTACGAATTGAATTATTAATATTTGATAACATCCTAATAATCATCGTTTGTTCATGTGCTTCCTCCATTTGATTGGTAGCCACCATGTTGTCAAGGTTCCCATCATTGTCGCCCAACGTTCTCTTGTTTTGCTGTATAATAGCACTTCTTTATCAACAAATTAAAGGTAAGATTCAGATTTTTAGAATAAATAAAATAAGCCACATACCAAGATACCTCAAACTATGCTAACAATGGCTGATGGTGACTGTAAACTTTGAAAGCCAAATTTCAGTTTTCATTGTTCACCCTGGAATAATATAATTATGGTCAAAGGGTACTACTTGATCTCGCTATTAGCGGGACATTTTTGCTAAAAAGTGATGTAATCTTCTCTTTATATTTTACACTAGCTGGACCCTATGCTTCGCCTTGGGTTAATTTTAAAATGTCATTATTTTTTACCACATATCTTTCTCGGTTTATGTTGATAATTTGGTGAATTCGACCAAAAATTCAGCCTCATCTCGAAAATGCTTTGACATTTTGATAATTTATCTAGGTCTTAGTCTATGCTTTGGTGGAGGGGGTCCATATTTTCGATATCTCTCACCCATTTGGCGAAACAATTCGGACATACCTACCCTAAAAGTCATAGTGTCATCATCGTGGAAAGTCCACATTCCGCAATGTGTTATTCTTTACCAAATTTCATTGTGTGGACGCACTACAATTCATTCATTCAATAGTGTCATCATCGCGGCAAGTTCACATTCCGCAATTTGTTATTCTTTACCAAATTTCATTGTGTGGGCGCACTACAATTCATTCATTCAATAGTGTCATCATCGTGGCAAGTCCACATTCCGCAATGTGTTTTTCTTTGCCAAATCTCAATGCTTGGACGCACTACAATTCATTAATTCAATAGTGTTATCATCGTGGCAAGTCCACATTCCGCAATGTGTTTTCCTTTACCAAATTTGTGTTATTCCTTACCAAATTTTATTTGTGGACGTACTACCATTCATTCATTCAATAGTGTTATCATCCTGTCCGATGGTAGCTAGACATGTGAAACAGCAGCTCCGGATAAGTGGTGGTGCTGCTAAAGTTTTTAATTGCCATCTTATATTTATGTTCTTGGAGGCTGATAATTGACATGGTGCCCAGAGCCAAGACAATCTTGATCTATAATTACGTCAGTTACACAATAGTTACAAACATAATAACATTTTTTTTTAAACCATCGGCCCGTTAGGATGTCACATTCAAGTAACATAAAATCTCAAGTATGATTTTATGTTACTTGAATGTGACATAAAATCATACTTGAGACATTTCCCCATGGAAAAGCAGTATAATAGCAATCAAATCACAATCTAAAGGAATGAATACATATAAAACATATAGGTACATAGAACGTATCATTTCCAAAAATAAATTCGCTCACTTTGATTCGAGGACATTTTGTGATTTTCCCAAAACTCAATACTTCTCTAGAGCAAATGACGTACAATTTTATGGGCTAATAGGTGGTTAAATGGTCTAACCATTTTTCCTAATTTTTAGACAAAGAAAAGTTTTTAATTTTTAACGTTTTACGGGATCACCCTGTATGATTATCATTACTACGGACATTATAAGGCTCAACGCATCTGTACATTTGGATCAGAGAAATTTACTGAAAATGAGAAGGTCTTTCTTTGGCTGTTCCCTTGTAAACAACTGACTCTCATTGCTGTCGTGTCGAGTGGTCGGGGGTAACATTTACCCTTTATGTTTGTTATAAATGCATGTCTCCCACACATACACTAAGGTATTTGAAACCCCTCAAATGCCCTATCATAGAAACAGGTAGATACCTATGTATTCTCCTTTTCCATGGTTGTGTGTCGTAAACACTAAAACCCGCATAGTTTTGACATGAAACATTCAAACGATGCAAGATGCACGTTGCACATTTAGGCATGGAGAAACTATTAAACATTTGATTTTCTCATAGCATTGCTCCTCCCCCTATACTTCTTGTAGTTGCTGAATATATAGGTCACATCAGCGCCTTCGTGTAGGTGTACATCAGCATTTTGAAAGTGGAAGGAGAGGATCGTTTGTAGGAAAATTTAGACGAGGTGGGCAGGTGAGGTAGAGTGTTCATTATTTTAGAAAAGTTATCCCATATCTTCTTCATTGCTTGAAGGTGAACATTGAGAAACTGTGCAGCTAACAGTATTCATAATCATTTTCTGGGGTTTGAAAGTTCATGCAATACACTGACTTGGGGATTCGATTTCATTTACATAATCTTGTTGAATTAAGGGAAGTCAGCTTGTTTTTATCTGTCCGACATGTTTAGTCAAAGTCAAAATAGTAAGAGATGAATTGGGACCCAAAGTTAACAAGAAATCTTAACGAGNTGTTCATTATTTTAGAAAAGTTATCCCATATCTTCTTCATTGCTTGGAGGTGAACATCGAGAAACTGTGCGGCTAATAGTTTTCATAATCATTTTCTGGGGTTTGAAAGTTCATGCAATACACTGACTTGGGGATTCGATTCCATTTACATAATCTTGTTGAATTAAGGGAAGTCAGTTTGTTTTTATCTGTCCGACATGTTTAGTCAAAGTCAAAATAGTAAGAGATTAATTGGGACCCAAAGTTATCAAGAAATTTTAACGAGAGATAGCGTAATTACGCTGTCGGTGAACGGTAAATGGGCAACTATGTTTCAGAAAGCAAAGCAGTCGACGCAAAGAAGAGTCCATTTCTTTTATTTGGTTTTTAAATTTTTGTATGAACACAGAAACGCTTTAAGAAGAATATAGAATAACGAGTTCACTTCTTGCAACTCATTCCTTGTGTTACTTTTCCAACGAGTTCACTTCTTGCAACCCATTCCTTGTGTTACATTTTCAACGAGTTCACTTCTCGCAACTCATTCCGGTTGTTACATTTTCAACGAGTTCACTTCTTGCAACTCACTGACGCCTGTAAACCTTATATTTCCTCTCGTTTCTCTGGAAAAACTTGTTAATTAAATTACTGATATATTATTAAAAACATCCGCCCCTTTCTCTTTTCCTCTTCGGACTTGCACGATTTACGAGTAGAGTGACGACCTATCGTTTCCCTGCACTCTATGTTCACCGAATGGTAGTGCCCTTTATAAACGTCAGGATAGAGAAGTATTCCTTTATGTCGTAAGATATTAATGGAGGACCGTCTATTTTATGAGTTTATCAGTCAAAATTGACATTTGAGATAGATGGCAAACTATCCGTTCACTAATTTAGTACTAATTCTATAATTTGTAGATTTCACCCACTTAAAACGTTCGTCATTAGTCCAATCCATATATCATTTGGCCTAATGTCGCCATTAGCCCAATCCATTGGGTCGAAAAATTAATCAGCTAATTCTATTAATATAGTGATGTCCATACCAGATTTCATCAAAATTGGAAAAGGTATTCGAACATTGTTGCGGAATATTTTCTATCCTGACAAAAAAAAAAGATATATTATGGACTAATCTGGCAATGAGCATAATAAATGTCCGTGCCATGTTCGAGAGTTATCAATTCCTAGAAGCTAAGTAAAAAAACTTAGGAAAAGCCTCTGTATTTATTTATATGTATAAATAAATATTATTATTATTTCTATTCATCATGTTATGGTAAGTTTCTGAGGAATACCGGGTGCACACCGTGTGCCTATGGTATCTCTCTTAACGCTGGTTAAAGTACTTTGCGTACTATGTATGCGGTACTGAACAGAACGGCTTTTTGTTTTGCTCAGTTTCGGATGTATTGTGAGAATTTCGCGTGATGACGGTCTGAGACACCTGAAGTCTCCTACCGGGCGCGGTGCCAGGTGTTGCCGCACAGGCCCCGTTTACGTCATTATTCTCATCCGAGGCACTATTTACCTCCATGTGTCCATGGGTCCTAACTCCACACGAGTTATTATTATATATCATAGAGTACAAACAGACAGACCAGGAGATGCATTATAGATGGCGGTAAAACATAAACTTCAGTTCTCTCAGTGAATTGGAGATACATATCCATAGCTGAAATCCTCAATAATAATAATAAAATTAAGACTGCGAAATTTGCAATCTTTTGACAGAACCTAAATAATGAAGTAAAATGACTTCAGTTTTTATATTATAATTATGAGATCTGTGTTAGGGGTGTGCGTAGCAGAGGAGCAAGAAAGTGCTATTCAATAAATTTGAGGGAATAAAGTTAATATATTACGTATCGAAATTGCGTTAAGATTAGTCCAGACGATGATTTTCCTCAGACTTTAGATGGATAGTGATTTTCTGGACGTACCGTGAACTAACAAAATATATATTATGGTGATATATGACAGTTTCATTGACGATAAAAGGTCAACCAACACAATCAGAACTAAAAATATACATTTGCCACAACACAAACCGATGCACCTTCACCACTTTCTGCAGAGTCTACATTTAAATGTTTAGGAATTATAATTAATATATTAATCTCACATGGAAAAAACATATTGACTTCGCAAAAATAAGAAGACAATTCCATGTGTTCTACAATATGAGATGTCCTTATCAAACCTGAAGCAACTTACATACCCTAGGTAATTGTTGGTGTTGAATCCTGAGAATTATGTATTTTTTTCACCATCTTCGCAGAAAATTGTTTGATGTGCGTCAGTTCGGAACTCTTCGTCAGGTGGCTTGGCGTACTTGGTTTCTCTTTGAGGAAAAAACACTAGTTTTAGGCGAAAAACAATATTCTAGGAGAGAATAATCAAACTATCAAATCTGGATATTCTTTTAAAGTACGAATAGGATTGGTCAATGGTTACTCATGCAACAGCTTGCCCGTCCACGGCAGAATTTATTAATTTTGCTTATTCATATTAGCCGTATTATAACCTTTGCGTTTAAAAAGAGACTTAATCGTTAATACTAAATAACCTTAAGTGAGCCTTTGCATATAATAGAACTCAACGATTTTTTTTAAACGTCTGTTTCTCCGTTTGTTCTACCATAATTCATGGTCGAACCAGGACTCCCATATCGGTTCTATAGTGGTATTATTAAAATTGAAAAAAAAANAAAAAAAAAAAAAAAAAAAAAAAAAAAAAAAAAAAATACACGGCGGATAAAGTTTTTCTTATTCTTGTCATCATCATAGATTAACAATATTGGGCTGGTTTGCAACAAATCACCATAAGTTGTTAATACAAAAGGATCCTTACGGATAATGCAGTAGCTTCACCTTGCTTGCAGCATGGGTATAATGGAAAAAATATCGTTTCTGTCTCTTCCCTTAGTTTCTTTTTACGACCGCCATGGACTTGGATGCCTTGGAATTATTCTTTTTAAATCTATGTCTCTACTCCTGTTTGTCTTAGAAATCTCAAATTTTATATCACTTCCTTTGTGACCATCATTTTTGGCTTTTGGCAAGAGACAATTATCTTACAGGCCAAACCTTGCCTTAAAAACTTTTGTAATGAGGAAGCACGTACGTCTCCGTCAAAAAATTCACTAAGCAATCAGATTCACTGATTTAGCACTTACCTACGAGTATAGTAAGAAATTTTCCACAGTTCACGGAACTCTACTAGTTTTCCGCTTATCTTGTGAACCCTGAATTGCTTTGATTTGTTTTTCATTCAAGTCTGGACATAGTTTTTTCCACAGTTCACGGAACTCTACTAGTTTTCCGCTTATCTTGTGTCCTGAATGGCTTTGATTTGTTTTTCATTCAAGTCTGGACATAGTTTCACACTCGTTGTGCTTTTTATTTTATTAAAAAAATATGCACAAAAGAAATGGAAGAAAGAGAATGGTGGAAAGAAGGGATTCTATTATTTGAAATCCTGATAAAAAGGAATTGAGAGTCGCATCTTGAGAGGGGATGAAAACAAATTTTCATGTTTTATATATAGAGTTTTAACATTGGTAATTTTCAATCAGTTCTACAATGTACAGGAATGCATTGTCACCATCACAGAGGGAGGTGATTCATTGGTGTTAGATTGGGTGCCTCTTGGGGATGTCAGTACAGAATACACCATAGCCAAACATCTGAATTATTGTTTTCTTGTAAGTTTGCCACAAAAAAAGAAAAGTATTACCTAAACCCTTCATATGATTGAGGCAATGGACTTTTCGATACATTTAATTTGATTTTGAAGTTTTTCCACTTTTGAAAAATTGAAGTTATTCACTTTTAAATAACTTTAATTTCTAATTCTCATTCCATAAAGGGTGTTGGCTATTATATACTTTCCTTGAGATCCTGAGAAACTTATGACTTCTCATGACCAAAGGTCACAAAAATAGTTGTCATTACAATAGCAACATTTTTTATGAGTAAATGTAAATATTGATATCCTGTCTAAAATGATTACCACTATGTACGAGTACCACAAAGATGACAGTGGAAACATTAACCCTAACTATCCCTATGATGTCTTTGTCATTGATTATATACCACGTTTAAATATAAACACTTTTGGCGTTGGTATTGTCTTGACATCAGCAAATAATAAAATCTTAAAAAACTAAACAGTTAAATGAAGAAGATTACTTTAATTATGCGTTGACATCTTGCATTTTTTATGATTATATTATGGTGATATGTTACTTGAGGGTGACATTCTCACGAGCTGAGTCCACCTGAGCTCATGGTGTAAAAAATAGAGAAAGCAACTACGTAATATAATTATGATACTTATGCATTTATAATTATATTACAGTGGTTTTGGGGCCCCATGCCAATTACTAGCCTTCAAGATAACATGTAACATCTTCAGAGGTGTGCTCTCATCTAATATGTGACTACCAAACTTACATCGGAGATGATGATGCCATTATTTATTAATTTTGCTTATTCATATTAGCCGTATTATAACCTAATTCCTTGTTTTCTTTCACTAATCTCCAGAGTCCAAGCTTATTATCTAATTAATACCTACTTAAATAAATAAAAAAATCATTAGGGGGGCCATTGTTACATTGTTTTGTTAGAACATTTTCTGAACGGGATGCCAGCTAAGCTGAACGGCAAGGTATATGTATAAGACCGCAATCAGACCAGCGCTACTGTATGAAAGGAAATGCTGGACTTTGGACAACCCAAATGCATACTACTGAGTATGACAATGCTAAAATTAGCGGCTGAGGTCTTCATGAAGGAAATGGAGTAAAGGCGAGGAATATGGAGGAAAGGCGATGGTTTTGAGCACATGAAAATAAGCACTACCAAGCACATTGCATTAACACTTCCAAACCAAATCAAACCAAAGACCTAAACTAAAAATACATCAGCAACAGATTAGACAAGAAGCTAGCGGTATTCCAAGATCTGAGATTGAAAATTAGAAGAATCTACAATTTGCGAAGAAGGAGACCCATCCTATAATTAAGGCCAAAGAAGATTTTCTTCATAAGTTTCCACGTACGTCTGAACCATCCTGTAATTTAGATGAAGAAGACAGTTTGAAAAGAATTGATAAAGTCAATACACATGACGGAAGCTTAAAAAAATTGAATAGACCTTTTCATAAAAATAAAAACCTTTATACATACAGATGAAAAAATACACATTGTGCCTATATGAGTACAAAGGCTATAGGATAACCTTTATTTAAAATGGTCCCTGGATGATTGTCCAATTTTTTGTTTAAGTTTTCCTCTTTTTGTTTTCAGTTCATTAGATTTTGTAAACATGGCAGCCAATTTCCATCTCCTTCTCTTCTCTATTCTGATGCCTCTATAATACTTCTGCATTTATTTACACTAGGGAATGTCGTCTGGCCTTGCTTACCATCACCAAATTCTGACTATAGAATCGAATATTTAGGTTCACCATGGAATCTTGTTTCATAAAAGCTATTTGTGGATTGGAAGGAAAGCTCGTTCGCTCTTATTGCTAAAATACTTGCCAGCGCGTGTACAGGGATTTTTTTATTCAAAAAAAAAAATATATATTTTTTTTTTTTGGGGG
>CM022877.1:23201323-23215411 GCA_012654025.1 Pachypsylla venusta
TTTTTTTTTTAGCCATCTTTTTTGTATACCTGCTTTTATAACCTACATGGTACAGTAACTTACTGGATGAGAAAGAAGGGGGGATGATTTTTGTGGAATATCGTTTCAGTTATTGCTATAGATTGTTTTGTATTTCAAAAATTTGATTTGACAAAGCGACTGAGGTTATGATGTATATTTTGTTCGTAACTTTTTTTAAAGCAATCAGCGATTGTTTGAAATGTACCTATTTCAGCAACTAACCGTTCTTTCTCCTATGCTCAGGGGTATCCAAAATGTTGCATGTCAGACAGTTTTCATCTCTTGCTTTATTTATTCTGTACAGGTGTATCTGAAACTCTCCATGTCCGGACATCATGCTTGTGTAGATGATATCGTACTGGGCCCGATCATATACTTCCGGGAAAACTTCCCTTGTACACTTCCCTTTGTTTGAGCGTTTCCATTGTTCGTTCCAGAGTTCTAAAGTCTTCTCCAGTTGAAACCACTCTCCAACACTGAATTAGGGCATTTTTTGTTGTTCAATTCAAACAATCATTATGCTATTTAACTATTCCCGACCCAACCCAGGTTGGGTGAGCTTAGTGTGGACAGCTGGTTTGTAAGTTTCCAGCCAATGGAGGTAAATCTCCTGACTCGCATAACCGCCGATGTGAGATGCCTAACCATCATAGGGTTGCCACCTCATGATGAAATCATGAAGAAAATAAATTTCAATCTTGTTTCTATACAGTGCACCAGACCATACTGAAATAAATTTCTATTGCTTATATTATTTTAATTATTTATTTCTCCATCTTTTATTCTTTCTTCACTTCATGCTCTCTTATCTTTTCTTTTTAATTTCTTCTTTTATATAATTTAATTAAACTTCTCTCCTTACTGCTATCCGCGTCCTCTGCCGCCCTCTTCATTATTCAATTTAAACCGACGAGAGCTTTAGAACAGTAATTTGTGTTGGTAAATAGAAATAAATTTGAAAAAAAAAATATATATATATATATATAAAATTCACTATCTGAATTAAATTATTTTTCTTAGTTTTAGCTTTCAAGGAGAATTTTAAAGACCAACGAGCGTCTTTTAATGGGGTGTAACAGAACTAGGTGAGATCCTTGAAACTACAAAACTTCATGTTCCACCCTCTGAATTGCAAAAATGACCTAACGCCGAGGTATTAAAAGCAACATTGCGTCATTAGGCGGAACTGATTCGATTTCAATTTTTATTTTCAATTAGGTACCTTAGGCAGGAATCGACTACGATTTCTTTTATATCGTTGTTTGTTCCTCGAACTACTTTTTCGTTTTTGATGAAATTTGGTTTGGACATTCATTATACAGGGTGTCCCATTTTAAGTGACGTTCATGTTTTCTACTTCATGTTTTCGTTGAACTTTTTTGCGCCAAATTTTGGGAATGTTTTTTTGGCTGACATACCCGTGTGTCATATTGAATGAAAGCTGTCGCCATTTCCTATACAATGGTTTCATTTTATAAAACAATCACTCTAGCAATGCATTGATCAATATGCCAATCTAGCAATGCATTTCAATATGTATGTCAGACCAAAAAACATTCCCAAAATTGGGGGGAAAAGTTCAACGAAACATGAAGTGAATAGTCAGATGAACGTAGAATTATATGGGGAATCCGAAAATGTAATAAAATTCAAGTCGTCTTATTTAAGAAAATGAAGTTAACCTTCATCTGACCTTGAAAGACAACTTTGACTCATCAGCCAAGGTCATCATGATACGTCCCCCTCTTTTTTATATACATTCGGTCAGAATGATTTTTTTGTGACTCCAACAGTTTCGGAATAAATTGAGTTGGTCACTTAAAATGGGAAACCCTGTATTCATTTAGTTTTTGAGCCTCATAGGTGTTCATTTTATTGAAATGAGGTTTCACCGAACTACTTATTAGAACAGATTGAGTTATTCCCCACAGACTTTAATTTTGATTTCTTTTTCAGTCAGGTCTGTCGGTTCCACGATAACTCTCAAAGGCCTTGTCCGATTTCTTATATACATATAGAATTACCTGATTTGTATTTGAACTCTATTGGGCCACCTGAGTCCAAATGGTAGCCATTAAATATGAGCAGGTCTACAGAACTACTTGTTTTAATTTTACATGGTACATCCAGTTGAGTTATGTTTTTTTCATTATCAGAAGACGCAAAATGCTATCTTTTTATTTGGACCTTTGGTTATATGCTACTGAGGGAAATTAAATTTACAGCTTACTTTAATAATGTGAATTCTAATTTCGTTTCCTCTCAGATAGTTATTCTTATAATTTTCATTTTCCAATACTGTGTTCAAGAGAGAGAAAAACTTATAATTTCTCGCCTTTTTGACCTACATTCAACAAATTCGCTTTATTCTCTTTCTTTTTCGGTCCCTTCCGTTTTCTCTTCTTTAATTTTATTTATACGGAATTATCTTAGTGGACAGATGTTAATTTATCGTAGCTTGTAATTGTAGCTGTGTTAGCTTACTTACAGAGAACAGAATCATATTAGCTAAAGTTTGAATGGGAAAGTCTGTATATTCTCCCCCTCCCCGGTTCCGGATTTCTATGACCCTGTCTATGTATCTGCATACATAAGTTTACATTTTGGTTATTGTTGTTTCAATAATGGAACGGAAAAAAAACTACCCTCCCTCAAAATTTGATATTTAATGTTTCAAGGTACGTAAAATCCGTTCGTCCGCCGCGCCGCACGCCGTGATGGGCCCTTTTATCACTTAGCTGTGACCGATTTGTATCAGATTTCGTATTTAGGTTTCTTTTGGGGTTTTATTGCAATCGAATTTACTGTTGGCGGTTTTCTCCACTTTTTATCAGTTTTCAGTATTCTTGGTTATGTGCCGGAAATTTTGTATGCTTATAAGTACCTACATTAAAACATAGAATATCAATTTTTTTTTTAGGAGGGGTGGGTTTTTTTCCAGTCAGTAAAATAATAAACCCATGTGTCACATTTGCAGATTTTTTTTTCTGTAACAGTATAATATATACTTTAGATGTAATCACACCAACGCTATGGATGGAGAATTGTGTGGGATAAAAAATAGGTCACTATCAATATGCTAAAAAAAAACGTCAATCAATTATTCCGCCAAAGAATGACAAACACATTTTCTAATTCATAATTTTAGTAGGATATACAAGAAGAACTTCCCCGGTGTTCAAAACTGTTTTCATTTTTTTAACAAAGGAAGTCCTGATTTTTTTTAAAAGAATCCGTACTCACACTGAAGATTGAGTCTAAAGAATGGTCAGAAACTTGCCATTTCCTGTCGATGCGATGGTAGATATAATATAAATGTACAATGTAAGACAGAGAAAAAAAAAATTGAAGCAAAAACGATATTGGGAACAAAAACTGCTTGGCTTTTGGAAAAGGGACAGAAAATAAAAATATACTTGGGACACCAGGAGAGTTACCCCCACCCGACCCGTAGGGGGATTTTATTGATCAGCTGTCATTTGATTACTGCTAGCTCTTCCATATGTGGTGGACAGTCGACGTCAGACCTTTTAGTCTTTCGATAATATCTTTTATTCATTTTTCTTGTTCTCCTTCTTTCTTCTCTTCCTTTTTTACTCCTTTTTACATTGCGCTAGGAAATGATAAGTAAGAGACAATATCTGATCTCTGGAAATAGCTATATTACATTTTTGTTGTGATACAATTTTCATTATCGTGGGGTATCACTTTATCATTAGTAGTTCTGAGAACTGTAAGTAAACCTTACTCGGATTTAATGTACATGAGTTTTTCAATGGAGGTACCACAGAAAATTAAAATTTAATTTGTATTAACGCCATTTACTTGTCTAGATGATATAATCAATTTTCAGTTAAAATCCGTCATTACTGTAGGCTCTAAAAACCGACCCTCCCCTCGGTACGAAAAACCCATGCCTAATCAACTGAGCTATTTTCGGGTACGTGCCCAAAGGAAAAAAAAAACACGTTTTGGAGTCTATTCTCGATGGTTCCCAGTATCATAATCGTGTGTATTGCTGAAACATTTGAAGACGTCAATGCGTAAAATGCGTTACAGAGCCACATTTTGTTTTTTTCAAATGCAGTTTTCAGTTTCTGCTAAATAAACAGTTCTTATCATTTAAAGAGCGCATTTTTAAGAGGGGTGACATACACTCATATTTAGTATTACTTAGGGGCCACGTAAGGACTGATGAGCTATATTGATTCGGTCAAAGTTCGACGACACTGATGTTCCTGATTTTGCAGGATGAGTTTTTTATGAATTCGCATTCATATGCGAAGGGTCGAAAAGTTTTGATCTTTTCAATTCGTGTTGTTTATAAATGACTACAGATATACACTGTAGGTATATTAAATACAGTGAAGGACCGTAACCAGATAATTTAGAAGTTACAAATTGAGATAAAAATATTATTTTTCAGTTTTAATTCAAAATTATAATAAAAAAGTTGGTTTTCACCAGCCGTATGCAAACAAATCTTCAATGTGATTTGGTTTAGATATCTTTTGAGGTATTTTTTTTTTTTTTTTGATTTTTCAACGGGAACAATAATTGTAAAAGAGGAGTGCAGTTAATATGCTGCGTACATTTTCCTAAACTCATGTTTCTTCTTTCACCTCAATAACCCGAAGGACAAATCCATTTAGACACTCCAGGCTAACCTGATACAACCCTTCGGATCCTTGTTTTTGTTGATTTCCCTACGTCTTGTACCAGTTTCCTTCCGCTGACTAAAGGGAATATGAGGGCAAGATAAAATATTGGTGTAGACTTAGGATTCGAGGATTAAGTCATCGTGAATTTAAAACGCGTTAACTAACTTTAAAAATAATTAAAATAAAACTTAAAATAATAACACAAAAGTTCAATTACTTTTCGCCAACACCGAATNTCGAAAAGGAGAGATCAAAAAAATAGAATACAGGATGTATATTATATATACAGGTTGATCATTTCAATATATACTCATAACTATTTCTCTGGCTGCTATTTTTGGTAAACGATGCACTCATGTGATTTTTTTTTTTTTTTTTAGTGCACACATTCTGTATATGATTTAGAACGAAATGAAGCGAAAACCTATTTTTTATTATTATTTTCAAGAGGGAATTAAAATTTGAAACTTGTGAAGTAGCCAGGATGAGGAGTATTCGCAGGGGTAACGGATCAGAAAAAGTTTTTTTTAGGAAGAACATCCTGGCATCCTTTTTAAAGTTGATAAACATCCCTGCATGATGCTGAAACCTGATGAGCTATAGTAATAGGGTGACCATTCACAAATCGTTACGCCCATTTAGAAAGCTAATATGCTGCCTGCATGATGCTGAAACCTGATGAGCTATAGTAATAGGGTGACCATTCACAAATCGTTACTCCCATTTAGATCGCTAATATGCTGACTGCATGATGCTGAAACCTGATGAGCTATAGAAACAGGGTGACCATTCTCAAATCGTTACGGCTATTTAGAAAGCTAATGTGCTGTCTGCATGATGCTGAAACCTGATGAGCTATAGTAATAGGTTGACCATTCACAAATCGTTACGCCCATTTAGAAAGCTAATATGCTGCCTGCATGATGCTGAAACATGATGAGCTATAGAAACAGGGTGACCAGTCACAAGTCGTTACGCCTATTTAGAAAGCTAATATGCTGCCTGCATGATGCTTAAACCTGATGAGCTGTAGAAACAGGGTGACCATTCACAAATCGTTACGCCTATTTAGAAAGCTAATATGCTGCCTGCATGATGCTGAAACCTGATGAGCTATAGAAACAGGGTGCGACCATTCACAAATCGTTACGCCTATTTAGAAAGCTAATATGCTGCCCAATCCTGAAATTCACAATCAAACCAAAACTCGCGTATTAATTATAATTAAGTCTTCTGCCCGGCACTAAAATTTTATTAGATCTTTGAATAACATGTTAATTAAGTGTTAAAAAGTATTAACTTTTAAAGTACCTAGTTACCTAAATTAAAACAAAACACCAAACACACTATTTTTATTATTTATGAAGAAACTAGTTTCGAATCATTCAATTCATTATCAGTCTAGTCGAGTCGAAGTAAAGTATGTCTGCAGATACAAGTGAGTGTTTACTCATTTTGTAGGCTTAAGCGCCCAACAATTATAAATAGTACTGGACAAATATTTTTGTCATTATCTTATCATTATGGGGGTAGCTCTATCATAATTGATGGTTGCCAAGTTCCAGAAGCTTTATCTTGGTGCAGTGCGTTCTCAAGCATTATCTTAGTGCAGTGCGTTTCCAGTTTCTCAGAACTCGCACCCAGCACTCATGATTTCAGTTTAATTACAATTCTTTCTTAATTTATCAACTGTATCGCAAATGAAAACTTCGGACTCTACACTCCATGAAGACACAATGACGACAGTGACGACCTGTTGATAAATTATAATTTTAAAAAGACTAACAAAATCTCCCCCCCACCCCCTCTCTCTCTTTAATAAAATGTCCATACATATAACAAATGGCACCTCTCTACATCCCCTAGTTCTCTTGTACCTGGCTGTTCAAAAAGCATCAGTCTGTACTACAGTACCCTGTATTATATATATTGGAGATTCATTAATTATCTTTGCCTTGGCAATTTCTTTTGATCTCGCAATTAGATTTCTGGTGGAAATCTTGAACAATGTGGATCAAAATATTTCTCTCATTTACTAAGTTTGACCTATTGATTTAGCCAGGTACCACATTATGGAGTTTTATGTTAACAAACTGTTTAATAAACCAGAAAAAAAGAAACACAACGACAGACTGACATTTAGAATATACAAATTTAGGAAAACCCCATATTCAGGCCGACAGACTTGACGGTGTTCAGAGAGTATATATATGTACATCTGTATGTTTGTGTTTTCAGAACACAATAAAATCAGCAAGTTTGTTCTTAGAATTGTATATTTATATTTAACCAGCAGGTTCCGCCGGGCGTCTTAGAGGCATCATGTCCTACATGGTCATATTGAGGTAGAAAGGCCTATATCTTTGTCTGCGCAATAAAATATACTATACAGGGATTCAGTCATAAAGTCTGAATTCAAAATATAATAAAACTCAAAAGATATGAATATGAGGGGGCATTCATTTCGAACTGAAATCCAAATCTCGCGAATGCAGTGGCTGAGACATGATTACTGTGTTGTTCTGGATCTTCGTTGACGTCAGTCAATATTTCCTGAGCGATGGTCATGCGACGAGGTTTTTAGTCAATATTCAACAATTTTGAAACGAACATCGCTACCATACGTTGTAGACTCAAAATATCCAAAAAAATTGCATGGAAAGAACCATTCACCTTTTTTCGACCTTCTGTGAAGAGCGTGTACCGTACGTACGGAACTTGTAAACAATTTTTTGACTTAGAATACACTCACCGTTTGCCACTTTCAAACAGTCTCACAGTAGCTCAGTTGCTTGCGTAGATTATTTATCAGGAGGCTGTTGGTTCGAATCTAACTCCAACTCCGACTCTCTTTAGATCTAGAATAGGTCGCACGTCGCAGTGATAGGTGCATTTAGAACCATAAAGACAAAGTAGATCCGGGACCAAATAATCGAACTTATTATAAACCTTTTTTATGATAGACATTTTTAATATTATTATTATTATTATTATTTAGCTCTTTATAGAAGTTGAGAGAGAAAAAAAGGAAAGAAAGTAGTGAGGGAGAGAGAGAGAGAGAACTAGAGTTCAATTTTGTCTTTTGAATCCCCCCACATGGAAGTCACATATCTACATTAGGTATCAGCTTGACTTTCGCCAATATACCTACGCTTCTGAATGAAGTTTAGATTTACCCCCACCTCAATTTTATATTTTTCACGGAAACATTATAATTAAATTTGATTTATTTGTATGAGTATGCAAAAACTTTTTTAAAAAAAATATTTTTAGGGGTTTGTTTTGTAACTATTTTGCTTATCATGTTCACATGAGTTGGCAAAAAAATCGTAAATTTTATATGATGAAAAAAATATTGGGGAATAAATTTTTCGGAAAAGACGAAAAAAAATGGGGAAAATTATGAATTTATAAATTTAATTGTATAACTCTACCTCTACAGTGTGAGGGGATTCCACTCTGATCCTGTTTACAGTTGATTTTTTTAAGCTTTGGCAATACAGGCAGCATGGCGATCAGGTGGTAGATACTTGGTAGACCAAGTCTACCAAGTATCGTGCACAAGGGAAACTTTGTATTCGTGCTAATGTTAAAAATATTAGAAAATATGAATTTTTCACAAAATTTAAATATTGCAGCATGCTTTCAGTAATTCAGTTATCTAGAAATCTGTCCAGGTATCCAATATCATATTTGTAGTTTATTCAATTTATTCATAATAAAGTGTCATCACTGACGCCCGTTTTTTATTATTAACGTCTCTTTAACATCTATCTATATGTCACTTGAGACAAGGGTTTTACCCACTATTCGCTAGAAACTTACCCGGCCTCAACCAGCCTGTGTGGGCCGGGAATAGCCAACATCACGAGGGCACGAAGCCGGATATTGTCTCACTTCAATGGTTCTAGGAAAACTTCTATGCTCGATTTTTTTCATTCGATTAAACGAATTCAATTTTATTTTTAACCCCACTGTGTTTCTTTAAACGTCTGTTTGTCAGTTTGTTCTTCGATATATAAAAATATACAAATCTATCTCCAACACTGAATTCTGCATTTCACTCCAACTCGATCTGGACAACTTCCATCAATGAATTTCTCTCAATGGAATATGGAATGCAGTTGACTCTCAGTAAATATGCCATAACTCAGATTTTCAAGACGAAAACATTCACTTAACTTTCAATATATTAGGATCAATATTCAGCCACTAACTTGTCCTCCCCATCAGATCGGGGACTTGGGTGTCATCTTCGATACCGAACTATCATTCGTCCCCCAAATATCAATCTGCCTATGAGGGGTCATCGACTGTTGGGTTACATTTTATTGAAACCGTTTAGGTCTTTCAGTATCTACTTTTCGGCTGTTATATCGTTCCTTCGAGTATACCTGCGTGGTGTGGTCTTCTCGCTGCGGTGTATTACTTGAAAGGGTTCAAAAACGATTTACACGTTATTGCACTTTTCGCCATTCTGATGCACTTCAATTAGATCTTTCTTCCCTTTCGGAACGTCGCGAAGTAGCAGACTTACGACTTATAAATAAACTTTACAATAACGAGACTGTGCTCCGTTGCTTAATCTCCTTAACTTTGACTGCTGAAAACATGTGAGACATAGACGATCTCTATTTTATGTCCCGTTTTGTAAAACAAATTATAGTATTCACTCTCCATTATATCGGATGAAGAGAGCTGCTAACGACAGCCTTTGAAAATTGTTTATTATACTTTCTTTTCTTTTTTCAAAATTTTTATTGTTTATTTACTTTCAAAAAGAAAAAAAACTTAAATATTATTATTAATTATCCGTAATTTACTTTATTCGCGCATTTTATGTTTCGTATTCTAGTTTTTGTTTTACGATATTATTCGAGGAATTTCGATTAATTATTATTTTTGGATCTTTTTTACTTAATTTATTATTTTCCGTATTTTATTAATTTCTTTTTAGGTACATATATTTCATATTTTACTTTATATTAATAATTTTGTAATCTTTGTACAAAGGGCTTTTTTTTTAAAAAAAAAAGATAAATCTCGAACGCCTCAATGAAACTTTTATAATCATTTATCATGTTCATAGGATTTGTTCATTAGTTCAGAGGTCTACTGGTATTAAATTTTCGTGTGGTATTTTTTTAGTGCACGATGGTAGATTCCAAACATACATTATACTCGTCAGAATAAGTTTTTATTTTATTTTCCACCCAACAAAGCTGCAGCTCAACTTTATTTTAATACAAATTCACAATCCACATTTCACTTTCATGTTTACAATTTTGGATTAAGCATGGAGGTGTAACAATATATCTGATGTGATTTTGTTGACCTTTCGCATTGTCCTTCCAGTGTTTGAACTCTTTTGATGAAACGAAGAACGTTCTTTTCATTGAGGTGTTAAAATGAGAATTTTTTTTGTTTAAATAAAAGAGCTTTTTCATTTTGTGAGTAAAATATAAATTTTAAATAAAATTAACAACTTTTTGATGCACGCTTGGCTGAATGGAGATTACATGTATATTCCATTAACTAGACAATCGAGGAATAACAATGGAACGGCCTGGAACTCTCTCTCTCTCTCATTATTATTGTTTACATTTGGAATTACCCTCTCTTTTTTTAGACTAAAAAAAATTGTGCTCTTTTTGGCAAAATTGTAGAACATTTTTTCTCCTTAAGAACAGAAAAATATGCTAGCTAAGGCTTATTATATCTATGAAGATTATAACTTAAAATTTGCCTCCATTTGATGTTGTATGCCAGTATAATACAGTGTATACCCGGTACGAATAAATATTTTTGACTACCTGAAATTCCTCTGAAAGTTTAAAAAAAAAAATACAAATAAACAAACATTCTTTTTAATGTTCCTTAGTCCCAGGGCCATACCTAATTTTTTTTAGGGGGGGGGGGAAGGTCCGAAGGATTGACAGCCAAGCCAGGACTAATACCTGAAAATGATGAGCATGTAGAAGGTGATGTTGATGTTGTTGTTATTGATGATGTTGTTGTTGTTATTGATAATGATTTTGTTGTTGTTATTATTGTTACTGTTGATGTGTTGATGATGTTGTTGTTTATATTATTGGTGGTGATGATGAGTTACACCTTACAATATTGCATAACTCATGCATAAAATAAAGTCGGGGGGGGCATGGACCCCCCGGGGTACGTCCTTTTCTTACTGCTATGGATCACGCAATTTTTTTATCTGAGGGGGTTTACTTTGAATGGAGCAACGTATTTGCAGGTATGTATTGAGGAACAATTATGAATATTTTACTTTGAATGGAGCAACGTATTTGCAGGTATGTATTGAGGAACAATCATGAATATGATATGTTGGTACTCTCGTGTTATTTGGAGCTAATGCATTCCCCCACAATTCGCTCCTCATACTATACATATTCCAGCATTATTATATGTATTCGTCCGGAGGGAAATCTTTGTGTAAGACTGAAACTTTTAGTGAGACATTATTTGCTGTTTTAGTGCTATGTTTTTAGTCATTGAATGCATTATGTATCATTCTTGATGCACTTATTATTGACCTAAAAACAGCACTTTAACAGAACTTAACATATTTGAATAAGTTACAGTTTATAAAGGAAGTGAAGTCATGCTAGAATTTCTAGTGAGTTGTCTTGAGTATTTACCTATGTCCTCCATTTATATAAACAACATTCTTTACGAAAACTTCCCAAAAGAAAAGGAAAAATATATTGAGGGAAAAGGCATGTTACGTACAAAATGTCATTTGGACTTGTGTGAAATTTGGCATTCATAAGAGTACTAAACGTCCCGTCGTATAGAGTAACAATAATATTCTGCACATTTTACATATTTTTTATTAAATTAACTTTTAGACTTTTCCTTTCTGTCCTGTTGTGATAAAAAATGTAAATTTCCAATCATATTCATATGTTTGTGCAATCATGAAAAACAAGATATTAAGGAGAATGATGGTTATATAGCGTGCCCCAAAATGACCGGTCACCTCCCCCTAACTTTTAAAAAAGTTCAAGATCCAGAAAATATTAAAAGACTGATATAAAAAGAAATCAAAGAATAAAGAGGTTTTGGTTGAAAATAAAAGAAGAATATTCAAGGCGTCATGAGTTAAACGTGGTCCACAGGAGGGCCAGTCGATTATTATTATTATAATACAACCTACAGTAATTATTTACCGGAGATCTGGCGAATTGGAACCATGTAGGAACCCTGTCAAAACGATGGAAATATTTCCGAACGAGTTATGTGCTGTTTGTTTTTCAATTTGGTGAACTTATTGAATTGAGAAATAATCTTTTACATTTATACTCCCCCTCACCGTCACCCAAAAAAGTTAATCAGAAAAGCGTGTCTAAAACCATTTCAAAGAATTTCATTCCAAAAAAAGATTTCTTCCTTTTTAGAGGGTATTGTTTGCTTAAAAAGTGTTTCCTTTTTTCCTATGCTTAGTGAAAAGAAAATTTTCAGCTTGTTCTGTTGTTTTTTCCCCAGAAATGGTTGTTGTGAAGTTATTTTCAATTCCTTGTAGTTGATGTACTTTGTACTTACTTACATTTTTACTTTTTTAATGAAAGGTAAAAGGTTTTATTTTATACATTGTTTTTAAATATAATAATCCTGGATAATATCGTCATTCTTCATAATGGTATATTGAGTGCTTTTTTCATACATGGGTCTACAGAATTACAGATTTGTGAAAAGAGAAGGAAATGCTTTTCAAACTGGGAGATGGAAAAAAGTTAGAAGCCTATGAAATATCCAAAAAGTCGACCCTGAAGTAAATTTGAGAGGGAAAATTGGTCGAGGCCTTCAATTCCGAACCAAATCCAGCTGTGGTCGATTAATTTATTTAACCTATTTGGATCCATTGCCAGAAGGCACAGAAAAATATTTCTGACTAGCAGTGCCTTTTATATTTATAACTTGTGTTTTTCTCATCAACTCAAAATGGCGGAGAGTTGAGTGGTAAAAAGTTATCAAGGGCTAAGATCTTAAAATATAAAGATTTAGAGGAAGAAACAAGTAGCTCAATGTTATGAACCTCATTTCAAAAGTCACGTGACTTCAATTGTTATAAGAAATGGCAAATTTCTTGGTTTCAGCTTTAGAAAATTGTCTTTTTAAAATTCTCTCTTTAGGTTCATTCAAACACCATAATTCGGTCAGCGTCTATGGCACGTTGAATACAGCAGTTCCCATTAGTTGACTGAAGTTAAGAAACGTCTAGCAAGCTTGAACTATGTGGGTCTCCACGTGAGTTCACGCCCTCGTAGGTTCATTCAAACACCATAAATCGGTCAGCGTCTATGGCACGTTGAATACAGCAGTTCCCATTAGTTCACTGAAGTTAAGAAACGTCTAGCGAGTTTGAACCATGTGGTGTCCACGTGAGTTCGCGCCCTCGTCATGCTGACTATTTTTCCGACCCAACCCTGTCCGGGTGAGGTCAATGTGTGTAGCTTATAGTTTGCAAGTTTCCAACGATTGGAGGTTAAAACCCCCGTTTTGAATAACCAATAGATGTTAAAGAAACGTTGAACAAAAAAAAAAAACACCATTAACATTTCAGGCCGTCTTATAAAGGTCGTTCTTTTTGTCAATAGGAGTGCTATATAGATCTATAGACTATAGAAGAACACTTTCCATTAACTCATTATTTAAGAGCTCCCTCTTGATTCAGTGTCACCATCATGCAGATCAACATTTTTTTTTGTCAATTGTTTTCATCATATCATATTGGACATGCCGATTTTTAATAAATCCAAAAGATAAATCCAATTTTGTAAGGACTTATCTTTGAATTGTTTATAAAAATTGGACTTAATGTTTTGGGGTATTTTGAAAAGTCTGGGGAAATGGAAAAAATTCTTTGAAGGCTCACGTTGATCGATTATGAACTGTCAAAGGCTAATCCTACGTTGTTTTCTTTATTTCTTTTTGAAAAAGAATATTTTTTTTCTCAACATCAGGAAGCATTTTTGATATGATGGTAGATATGGGGTGAGCTTTACAGATGGTAGATATGGGGTGAGCTTCTAATAACAGAAACAGAACTGTATTAACAACGCAAGACGGTTTTTAACAAAGGTCGTTTGCATCGGTTTTTCAAAACTAATAGCATTGTAAACCCGTTTGAGGTCCCGGATATTAGGCATTTTGTTATCTTTGTAGTGGCTTCTGAAATAAATATTTGAAAAATCGCACCAGGCATTTGTGTTAGCAGAAGGACGGCAGGCTTATTCATTTGTGTTTGGTAGGTATTAAAAAATTGGGGTCAAAAGAAGGAGGAGGGACTTGCATCAGGAAAAAATCCTTTTCTCCTTTACAACTATTTTTTTTTTTTTTTTTTTTTTTTTTTTTTTTTTTTTTTTTTTTTTTTTTTTTTTTT
>CM022877.1:23242702-23263269 GCA_012654025.1 Pachypsylla venusta
GAAATTTTCTCATTAATACGGCCCTGTTGTGAATGAGTGTGAGGGTTAGTAATTATTTTGATTGGCTAAAATGGTTCCTTATTGAGGCCACTCCCCATTTTAAGTCTTAAATCGTATACTTACTTCTGAATTTCTAACCCAAAATGACCGTTTTCTAAAAGTCGTCATTTTAACCTCTGGTAGAAATACGAGATTTGGTTTTCCCGACCTACGGCACTGATAAAACTTAAAAGTAATTATTTTTATCACTTATGTAGATGGACAACTTTTTTTGAGCCACTCTAAACGAATTTCTACATCAAAATAATATTCGATTTTCGTTATACAGGGTGTAACAAGTTTTGGTTTTAAACCCCTCTGGCTCCGCCCCTAATTATTTTTTTGGGGGAAAAAAAATAAAAAAAATATTCCTTATTTTATTGGCACTTTTATTTTTCAAAAAAATATTTGTACCATTCCATTTAAATTTCCCGAGAAATCGACTCTTTGTGTCAAAAAAAGCCACTTCCGGGATTCGAACCTGGATACTGATATTACCATTCGAATGGCCATGGGCCCTTTTCTATCCCTAGAAACAAACAGAATTCCAAAATTCCAAGCGGTTCAAAAATTATGGGCACCGGGCAGTACTCCTGGGACATACTGTATATTATCTATTCGCTATTCGTGTTGGTTTGCCCCTCTTTGATTTCAAAATAATTGAATCAAAGGACAATCACAAAAGAATTTGACTATGTCTGTAAGGTGCCAAACGGAAGAGCTGCTAGTCTTTATATACAGGGTGCCCTAAAAGTCCGAGCCCACCTGAATATCTTGAGAACGTCTTCATGTGGTGTTTTGAAATTTTGCATGGTATTATATCCCAAATTAGTCCACCTGATGGTGTGACCAATTTTTCAGGGACGGGTCCCATGTGGCCCTCAGGGGGTCCAACTTTTGTTTTTTAAATACGAACCCCCATTTTGTGATACATTTTCAGAAAGACAATAGAATTAGAAGTACTTTACAAAAAAAATGTCTAGCGTGTTAGGTTTAGAAATGGCGGCCATTTGAAATTTCCAAGATATGACTTCCAAGAGTGTCTAAAACTAGGCGAAGTGTCTAAAACTAAGCGAATTATGTCTAAAACACAGGTTCCTTAACATTGGTGGTCCTATGCAATCATTCAATATCGCATTGCAAATAATGTGCCTATATAGTTTTAGACACTCTTGGAAGTCATATCTTGGAAATTTCAAATGGCCGCCATTTTTAAGACAAACACGCTAGACGTGTAATCTTTTACTTTATCTTCCCTTATGCGAAGTAAAGGTAAGTAAAATATTGTGACGGTGATTTTTTTTTTTTTTTTCAAAAAACGGGTCTAGAAAAACTGTGTGTCCGTCCATCTGTCCGCAAAAATCGTGTTCGCGCATCTACAGCCTTTATTATTTGTCCGATCTTGATGATATTTGGCCACAATATTCCTTGAGGCCATAATTCCAGCCAAAAACTTAATATTGGAGATAGCACATTGGAGGGTTCATTTGTGGGACAAAAGGTGTCATTTTGGGTTGACCCTCTAGAAAGCAAACGGCACGCCCGATTTTGATGAAATTTGAAACAGACATTCTTTGTGACATAAATTATGATCGTCAAATTTTGGACACCATGGGGCTATTTTAATCTGCGGGCACTTTAGGGCACCAAACTTGAAATTCGGTTCACTTCTCTAAAAGCGGCAATATCACTCCAATTTTGATGAAATTTACAACAGAGGCAGTTTGTAGCATATCATCGACAAATTTTGGACCCGATGGGGTTACCATTATCTGAGGGCACTTTAGGGCACCAAATCTCGAATTCAGGCCACTTATCTAAAAGTGGCATTATCACTCCAAATTTGAAATTTAAAATAAACACTCTGTGAAACATATTGTTGATACATATTGGGTCTTTCAAAGCTATATTTCCACAGGGGGCCCTTAAAATATTTGCACTAGAGAGCTGTGACAGCAGCTGAAGGCTGCCAAATCTAATTCAAATAATATTTTCACTAGAGAGCAGTGACAGCAGCTGAAGGTTGCCAAATCTATTTCAAATAATATCTTCTCCAGGTAGCTGTGACAACAACCGAAGGTTGTCTAAAGTAATTAAAATATTTTTTCCACTACAGAACTGCGACAACAGCTGCAGTCTGCCAAATCTAATTCATATAATATTTTAACTAAGGAGCTGTGACAACAGCCGAAGGCTGCCAAATCTAATTCAAATAATATTTTCACTAGAGACCTGTGCCAGCAGCTGAAGGCTGCCAAATCTATTTCATATAATATTTTCTCCAGGTAGCTGTGACAACAACCGAAGGTTGTCAAAGGTAATTATTAAAATATTTTTTTCCACTATAGAGCTGCGACAACAGCCGAAGCTGCCAAATTCCTAGAATAAAGGAACATACAGTTTAGTACGGTTTTCCGTACCCTTTATTTTGCAAAGTACTTTTAATTCTATTGTCTTTCTGAAAATTTATCACAAGATGGGCGTTCGTATTTAAAAAACAAAGGACCTCATGGGGGCCACATGGGACCCGCCCCAGAAAAATTGGTCACACCATCAGGTGGTTTATTTTGGGATATAACATCATGCAAAATTTCAAAACTCCACATAAACTTTAAAGCCCTTCAAAAGATATTCATGTGGTCTCGGACTTTTGGGACACCATGTAGGTATATTTTTTAATTTCCGTATCCTATAAAAAAGAAAGTATTTTAATGGGCTGAAATTTTCGATGTCGAGTTTTCAATGCCAAAACACGTTTTGGGGTCCCCGGAGCCCAAATATCGAGTTTCAGCCATTTTGCTCCATGTGTCTTTCTGTCGGTGAACAAGATATCTCAAAAAGGGCTAGAGACTTGAAATTTGGTATGTGTATCAGTCTAATGCCATGAACGGTAAAATAAGCTTTTGATGGGAATAGAATAGACCGCTGCCGGTTTTATGCCACTTTTTAGAGGTTTTCGCATATCCTGCTTAAAATGACAACGGTAATTGCTAGAACTTTAAACTTGGTGCCTATTCATATAAATTTCATTAAAGGAATTGAAAAATACAACTTAAGTTGAAGTGTAATATATTATTGGCCGCTAATTAGCGTTTGAAGTCCACTTTTTGGCGGTTCCGCCTCAAACCAGAACGGAAGTTAAAAATATACATGGTGTCCCAACGAGGGAGTAGTGCTCCCTCGTTAAAAAAAAACTGAAGGAGTAATAATGTAATGTAAAATATAAATGTAAATCTATATTTTCTTTGTGGTAAGGCCCAACTGCCTTTTTACAATATTCGTGGCTATCGCAGCATTACTACAAGCCTCCTCTGTAGTAATTATCCCTTCAATCTCCAAATCAATTTACTCTGGTAATTCCGCCATTGGTCGCTACTCACATTAACGTAGCTACTGCAGTGTCCTCATGATTGCACTCCGAAATCACAATCATCAGAAAGTCGAAAGTTTTCCCGCTGGGGATTGAACCCGGGTCAACGAAGTGCAATGCCAGTGTAATACCCACTAGACCAGGATGTCTGCTTCTAGAGGAATAATAAAACGCAGGAATTTCTGCATATTTTTTCAAATTTGCTCTTTACCAGCACGATTCTTCGTTAACTTTGGATAATGCTACAGAATAAACTCAACGGGTTCAGTTCACCCTTCCCATCCTAATGTTTGACTTATGACATTATAAGGTTGCCCTATCGAATGAAGAATCTGGATAGTACCGATATTGATATTATCGAAAGCTTAACATCGATAACCGAAATTATCGGATGGTCGAATATCGATATAAAATATCGGTTATATCGAAACCTTGATATCGATACTCGATATTGTCGACAGCTCTACCAGTAAAGCAGCATAATTTCTGACGTAGGTACCTTAATACTTTTTTGTTTCGATACCGTTATTATTTTTGATAATATCGATATTATCGAAATCTTAATATCGCTTACGTCGAAAGTTTTAAACCTGGAATTTTAGATGAAAAAAATTGGTTAATTGAAGGTTATTATTTTTTTTTTTTTTTTGTGTGTGAGGTGGGAGGTTTTTTCTACCAAGTAAAATAATGAATCCGTTAATGCCAATTTAGACAGAGATTTTTTAAGAAACATTTATTTTTTCATGATTTTTTTATATATAAAAATAAAACATTAAAAAGTGAAAAAAGAGATTAGCAAACTTAAATTATGAAAAAGTAGATCTTTCAACCCTGCCGCCATAGACACTTGCTCAGCGCCTCAGTTGCTGAGTAGAAAAAAATGACGACAAACAAAAATTGAGATAGAATTAATTAGAGAAATGTTTCTCAACGTGGGCAGCACCAATTTCGGAACATAAACGGGTACATTTAGAGTCAACTCAGGAAATCGCATATTAACTTTAATCGATTTATGGTTTTTGAAGCATAATACATAGATTAAAAGCCGTAGTCCTTAATGGTCCTTATATACAATTTGGGGGGTCTATTCTCGGTCATTTTTCTTTATCTCCTCTTTAATTTGTCCAGAAAATAATTACACTTGCTTCCACTTGTACTTTCGATTTTTTCCTTTCTTTTTACGCATCTACTAAAAGGTCTCTGTGCCAAGTATCAATTCTCTAGGTTTACCATCGTGGAGCTACGTTGATTATGAGTCAGTCAGTATACCAACTGGGCTTTGCGTTTTATAATTATAGATTATATTATATAGACCTATTTTTTTAACTTATTTAAAATAAATAATGGAACTTCAAATCAAATTCTGGGAGAATTCCAAATTTCTCTATTCCCCAAAAGTTAACTTTTTTATAGTGAACTAAATTAATATTCAAGGTCAAATCAAATTCTATGAGAATTGAAAATTTCTCTGTTCCCCAAAAGGTAACTTTTTTTTTACAGTGAACCAAATGTATATTCAAGGTCAAATCAAATTCTAGGAGAATTGAAAATTTCTCTATTCCCCAAAAGTTAACTTTTTTACAGTAAACTAAATGTATATTCAAGGTCAAATCAAACGCTAGGAGAATTGAAAATTTCTCTATTCCGCAAAAGTTAACTTTTTTACAGTGAACTGAATGTATATTCAATTTCAAATTAAATTCTAGGAGAATTGAAAATTTCTTTATTCCCCAAAAGTTAATTTTTACAGTGAACTAAATGTATATTCAAGGTGAAATCAAATTCTAGGAGAATTGAAAATTTCTCTATTCCCCAAAAGTTAACTTTTTTACAGTGAACTAGATGTATATTCAAGGTCAAATGAAATTCTAGGAGAATTGAAAATTTCTCTATTCCCCAAAAGTTAACTTTTTACAGTGAACTAAATGAATATTCAAGGTCAAATCAAACTCTAGGAGAATTGAAAATTTCTCTATTCCCCAAAAGTTAACTTTTTTACAGTGAACTGAATGTATATTCAATTTCAAATCAAATTCTAGGAGAATTGGAAATTTCTTTATTCCCCAAAAGTTAATTTTTACAGTGAACTAAATGTATATTCAAGGTGAAATCAAATTCTAGGAGAATTGAAAATTTCACTATTCCCCAAAATTTAACTTTTTTACAGTGAACTAAATGTATATTCAAGGTCAAATCAAATTCTAGGAGAATTGAAAATTTCTCTATTACCCAAAAGTTAACTTTTTACAGTAAACTAAATGTATATTCAATTTCAAATCAAATTCTAGGAGAATTGAAAATTTCTCTATTCCCCTAAAGTTAACTTTTTTACAGCAGTGAACTAAATGTATATTCAAGGTCAAATCAAATTCTAGGAGAATTGAAAATTTCTCTATTCCCCAAAAGCTAACTTTTTACAGTGAACTAAATGAATATTCAAGGTCAACTCAAATTCTATGAGAATTGAAAAATTCTAGATTCCCCAAAAGTTAACTTTTTACAGTGAACTAAATGAATATTCAAGGTCAACTCAAATTCTAAGAGAATTGAAAATTTCTCTATTCCCCAAAAGGTAATGTTTTTACAGTGATCTAAATGTATATTCAAGGTCAAATCAAATTCTAGGAGAATTGAAAATTTCTCATTAACTTTTTTACAGTGAACTGTAAAAAAGTTAACTGTATATTCAAGGTCATCTCAAATTCTAGGAGAATTGAAAATTTCTCTATTCCCCAAAAGTTAACTTTTTTACAGTGAACTAAATGAATATTCAAAGTCAAATCAAATTCTAGGAGAATTGAAAAATTCTCTATTCCCCAAAAGTTAACTTTTTTACAGTGAACTATATACAAAATTTATTCCAGTTTTTGTCTTTTTTTAAAATATTTTTGAAAATTTTGATTATTCTATATTTATATCTAGAAAATATGTATAACTCGAAAACGGCCGAACCGTTGAATTCTGATAGTTTTCCTGAGGCTTCAATGTATAGTTCTGGGGGGTTCCATTCCCAACAATTTTTCGATATTTTTTACCGCTTTGGCTAAACAATTAATAGTGATACATACACACATCTGTCGTTACATAGACTAGCTGTTTGCCCTGCTACCCTGCTTCGTTACGTACTGCAGCTGAGCGCCTTAGAGGCGTGGCCGTTCCGTGCTTATATAGTATTCTATGATTTCATGTTAAAAATTGGAAAATAAGAGGTAACTCGAAAACGGTTCGAGATTTTTTTGCAAACTATGACCTAAATTAAAGCTTGAGTTGGTATGAGGTCGCTACAAAATTTAAGATGTCGGACCATGGCCCGCTAAATTTAGTCATTATCATTAATCGAAAAATCGGCCGTAACTCGAAAACCGACATTTTTGAATTCTGATAATTTATTTGGGGTTTCAGCCTATGATTTAGGGGGTCCTTTCTCACCAATTTTTCGATATTTCTACCCGTTTTGGCTAATGACTGAAAAATACATACATCTATGGTTACATTGAGTTTAATTAATATCTCCTGAGCTAAATGAGATTATTCGGTTCCAAAAAATAAAAAAAAAACATCTAACTCCTAATAGTTCCCCATAATAAAGTATCCCTTCCCTAATAAAATATTATTCAAAGTTAAAAGAAGAGATTCTAAATTCGACTGCTCCTTTAACTCTATACAGGGTGTTTGGCTATAAATGGGACCCCTGAATATGGTGGGTAGCTGAGATCAAATGGAACATTTTTTACGAAATTCGTTACTGAGCCAGGCGAAGCATAGCCGAGTGACAGGGTGGAGAAGGTCATTTTTGAACAACTTTCAACGTCGCATGGTGGGTTCTGTGTAACCGAACAAAAAGAAAATGGACACTAAATCCTAGTTTTTGATGGCGGTGATTTCAAATACGCCATCAAAACTTTGTAAAGCAAGAGCAAAATGTGGGAAAACCTGAAAAGTGATCAAATTTTGTTGTCTGTTCTCAAATGTGATTCGATTTATGAAAAGAACGTCTCTTTCTAACACATTTTGTGTAAAAAAAAAAATTGAAAAATCGAACAAAAAATTCAATTCCCATGTTAAGAGAGAACTACGAAAATGGTCCGATTACGATAAAATTTTAGAAATAAGCTCCAATTAAAGTCCTCGACTATCAAATTTTCGAAAAAAGAGCTAGCGTGAACCAAAATGACAGCCTTTCAAAGTCCTAAAAATGTTCGATTCAGTACATTTCTCTTTCTTTTTTCCCGGTTTGAAAACACATTTAAATTGATTTTAAGAGTACCTGAGCATGGAAAATGTAATCTGAAACTAGATTAAGAGAGAAAAAAAATCGGAAAAAACATCTTCTAAACTAGCACAATATCATGTTAACATTCATCGGAAAATATTCTAGGAAATATGAAAATTCGCAAATTGTTTTTTTCTTTTTTTTATGATATCCTTCTAAAAAATCTGAACTCATCATTTCATTTGTTATACTCGGGTACTGTCATAACCACAAAAAAAGACTAAAAAATCAAACGAGAAAAAAAGAAAAAAATAATTTTAATCGAACATTTTTTGGACTTTGGAAGGCTGTCATTTTGGTTCAGGTTATTCTTTCGAGAATCAAATTTGACAGTTAATTGGAGCTTGTTTCTAAAATTTTATCGTAATCGGACTATTTAATTTCAAGTATAGACTCATTAGACATAGGTATCCTATGTCTACGGCGTAGAGATATAGCGACCTCACCGCCCAACATTGTACTGTACTGTTGCAACAGCCTACCCAGAGCCCTACCCTTCATTGCTTTGGAGCTATTCTATGATTAGTATTTTTCCCTATTTCTATACTAATCCTCTATATCTTCACTAAAAAAAATCTCATTTCCCTATGTTGGGTTCCACGTCTTACGACCGTCGGTGGGGAAAACTAAACAGTCACACCATATCTTGTATACCTCATGGAAAAACAAACGCAAACTATACACACAACCCCGCCTGCCAGTATCCATACTGATCCAGGGATAAGCAAAATGAAGTGGCAAGATAAGAAAACTACTTGTTCGCAAAAAGTAAATGAGAAATTAAGAACCTTAACATGGAATGTTGGAACACTCACTGGAAAAGTAAAGAACTTGCTGATGTTATGAGAAGACGAAATATTCAAATTGCATGTATTTAAGAGCAAATGGAAGAACATAAACGAAAATAAATGTAGATACTTGGAATCAGATAGTCAAGATTACAAACTTTATTACTAATTACTATGGTACGTTCAATAAAAGAAATGGAGTAGGAGTAGTATTACACCAAAAGTACCAAGACAATGTCATCAAAATATCCGGAGTAAGTGATCGCATCATAGTTCTCAAAATGGTAATACTAGACCAGATCTATAACATTGTTAGCGTATATGCTCCTCAAATTGGACATGATGAATCAGAAAAAATAATCTTCTTAGAAACCATGGAAAGTGTATTGAACAACATACCCGACAATGCGTTGGTATTGATAGGTGCCGACATGAATGCCCATGTTGGCAAAACAAATGAATATCATGAACTTAGCCATGGTGGACTAGGATTTGGCACAAGAAATGAACCAGGGAAAAATCTTTTAAACCTAGCTGATGCATTCGAATTAACAATTGTCAACACATTATTCAAAAAGAAAACAGAACATCTGGTTACATACAAAAGTGGAAATTCAACAACACAAATTGATTTCTGGATATGCAGTAATGAAATGAGAAAGAACTGCAAAGACTGTAAAGTCATTCCGGGTGAACCACTGGCAACACAACACCGGCTTTTGTTGCTTGAAATGAGTTTGGAAAAGAAAACTCGGCAAAAAGATTCTATAAAACCAGTTCATAAAATAAAGTGGCAAAATCCAAACAAAGAAAGGGGTAAAACTTTCTTAGCCGACATAAATCAATGGCTCAAAATACAAATAGAAAATATGACAGAAATGGAAACACCAAATGAAATGTGGAATAAATTTGAGAAAACATGTCTTCACAAAGCTAGACTCCACCTTGGCATTTCAAAAGGCAAATTAAAAATTCAGAAAGAATCTTGTTGGTGGAATGATGAGGTCAAAGAAAGTATAAAAGAAAAGAAATGTGCATATAAGAAATGGACTATATGTGAAAATATAGAGGAAAAAAAACATCTCAAAAACATATATAAACAAGCAAAACGGATCGCCACACAAGCATTAGCCATAGCCCAAGATGAAGCAAAGAAAAGTTTATATGAAGAGCTAGAAAATCCGAAAAATCTTCAGAAAATCTATAAAATTGCAGCACAAAGAAAAGAAAAGTCAAGAGAATTATAGATACTAGAATAAGAAAATTAGTAGAAATCTACGAATACCAATGTGGATTTCTATCTGGCAAATCAACAACTGATGCAGCAATGTGGGTTTGTATCTGGCAAATCAACAACTGAGAAAAACATCGTGATGCCAAAAAGAACCTCCATATGATCTTCATAGACCTTGAAAAAGACTTTGACAGTGTACCAAGAGCTTTTATCTGGGAAGCGTTAAGAGCCCATCAAGTTCCAGAGGAATACATACGCATCATTCAAGATATGTATACCAACACTGCAAAGCAAATCAGATGCACCTCTGGAACATCAAATGAGTTCATGGTCAGAGTAGGTGTCCACCAAGGATCGGTGCTATCTCCTTATTATTCATAATATTAATGAATTATCTGACAAAAGATGAAATGGAACGAATCAGAAAAATATTAATATTCGCTGATGATGTGGCATTTCAGAACTTTAAAGATTTCAGACAATAAAGAAAACTTACAACTTGTTTTGGAAAAGTGGAGAGACATTTTGGAGGGAAACGGATTAAAGATCAGTAGAACCAAAACTGAATACCTTTACTTACCCTTTGATAGATCAGACGGAGACCCAAATATAACATTAGATGGACATAATCTACCGAAATGCAATAAATTCAAATATCTTGGTTCTGCGATCCACAAAGAAGGAAATTGTACCTCTGATGTCCAAAATCGAAATCAAACAGGATGGCTCAAGTTTAGAGAAACGACTGGTGTGTTATGTGACAGAAAAATGCCCATAAAACTGAAAGGCAAGATCTACGAGACTTGTATAAGACCTGCACTACTGTACGGAAGTGAATGCTGGACCACATATAGAACATACTTAGACCAATTAAATACAACAGAAATGAGAATGCTAAGATGGATGACTGGAGTGACAATTGAAGATAAAATCAGAAGTAATTACATCAGAGAAAGTGTAGGAATAACACCAATTGTACAGAAAATTGAGGAAAGACAACTGAGATGGTACGGCCATGTAAAGAGGAGACCCCCCGAACATATGGTAAATCAAGCAATGGCATTAAATCTAGAACAAGCACCAAGAAAGAGAGGAAGACCAAAGAATTGTTGATTCATCCATGTAGGATGAATCCTACATGGATGAATCAACAATCAAAAAGACTAGAAAAGCGGACTAACAGAATAAGATACCCAAAATAGAAGAGCAGTGCAAACTGATATGGATCAAGGCTAGGGAGAAGAAGAAGGTGAAGAGTTCTTGTGGTATTGTCGTTGTTGTTCTACATTGTACCTCAGAGTATGCAACACGCTAAGGAAATTGTAAGTTGTTGCTACTTCAGAGATCCCATCCATTTTGGCATTCATTGCTGTATGGTTCAGTCCCAAATGTTCCTGGGTCGCCAAATATAATCTTTTCCCCAAGGAATGGTTTTCATTCTAAAAAAAAAAGAATCAATAAATATACATATATACAGGGTGTATCTAAATTACGCCGCCAAAAAATTATGGGTGGTAGAACACACCATTTGTATAGTTGAAAAGACCAATATACCCTATTGCGGAAATGTATCGTTTTCAAAATGGCGGTTTTTTTGTGTTATTTTCAAANCTATCTCCCTCGATTGTAAAAGTAAATAAGTTTCCTATAATATTTCGACAGATTTCAACAAACATGGGGATGGGTTGAGTTGAGTGTCATCGAAACCCTCCTTCCATTTCTGTTTGTTTTTGGATTTTTCATTAAAATTTACGACAAACTTTTAATTTTTTCATTAAAAAAAGTTAAAAATTATATTATTTTTGAAAAATACAAACAGAAAACCAGAAAGCAATTTATTGTATCGACTTGTTTATGGTAACTTTACTGAAGCCATTATTCTGAGGGTAAACTTTGTCATTGGTTTCTGGAAATCCGGATTGATGAGTTAATGGAATATTTTATTCTGTAAATTTTTAAAGCTTCATCATATTTATGGATAAGTATGTTATGTAGATTACTAGCAGCTGTCAGCAACTCCATATGCTTGTTTTTCCGCTTTTTCTTTAACAAAATAGCAAGATCTTCCATAGCCTGGATACGTAACAAGACACAGTAGATTTTTCTCCCTTGGCAGTAAAATTTCTATTGGCCAAAACAATTCTCTCCGCTTTTTTCTTTAACAAAATAGCAAGATCTTCCNTACTTTGTGAAAAAGACCCGAAAAAATTTCTGCAAACCCGACGGCACTCTTTAGCAATAACATTCCCCTTTTTTGGGCTTTCAAAAATATGAAAATAATTTAATTAACATGCATATTGGGAAAGTTATGAATTTATTATTTGAGAAATTCGTGGGTTGCTTTGAACGTAGTAAAAATTTAATAAATGATTAGATATCAATGTCAGCCTTTTTCCTGAGGATTTCTTTACGAAAATTACTTATTTAGGGGTTGTTGGTTCGAGTCTACACAGGTGATTATTTTATTATTGTGACATTAACTTTTTTTTTCATTCTCCTATGAAGTAAAATTTAATAAAAACATGTAGGTAGTAAATCTACCAAATGCCCCCCTTTCTATGAACATCATTCTTTATTGAGTCTCTGTAGAGATACCAGAGATTTTATGTGCCTTTTATTAAAAAATTCTATTTATTAAAATTATTTATAATTTTAATAAATAGAATTTACTTCATAGGAAAATGAAAAAAAAAATCAATGTGTCACAATAATAAAATAATCATATGGTAAACCTGTGTNAATAATAAAATAATCATCTCTGTAGACTCGAACCAACAACCACCCCTAAATAAGTAATTTTCGTAAAGAAATCCTCAGGAAAAAGGCTGGCATTGATACCTACTCATTTATTCAAAACCAACCCACGACTTTCTCAAGTAATAATTTCATAACTTTCCCAATATGCATGTTAATTAAATTATTTTAATATTTTCGGAAAGCTAAAGAAACGGGCATGTTATTCCTAAAGAGTGCCGTCGGGTTTGCAGAATTTTTTTCGGATGTTTTTCACAAAGTATTTTAGAACTTTGTTTGTTTAGAATTGGAATAAATTGGTTATAACTTTTTGTGCAGCGCCAAGTAACATATGTTATTTCTATGGTAAATTTTGGTACAAATCACATGGCAAAATATTTTTTTTGATACAATGTGCAAAAAAAAAGTTATTCCTCAAAAAGTACCGCAAGGTCATGCATTTGGAAAATAACACCAAAAAGCCGCCCTTTTGAAAACGGTACATTTCCGCCATAGGGTATATTGGTCTTTTCGACTGCAAACGGTGTGTACTACCATACACAATTTTTTGGCGGCGTAATTTAGATACACCCTGTATATACAGAGTCTCATCCCACCCCCCCGTATCTCGAGAATGGCTGAAAATATATAAGAAAACGCAAAAACACCTATCCCTCAGATTTTAGGGGGATTAATTTTAGACTAAAAAAATGTGGCCTCGTTCAGCCGTTTAAGCTGGGTACCGGCTGGATTCAAAATCTTAAATGAGAAGGTATATCACGTGACACCTTGTTTTAAAGGTCTCGTTCTCGTTAATATGAGTTCATTAAAGAAAAGCAAAACTCTCTAGGATCTACCGTTCACGAATTACAGGGTGGAACATGTGAAAATGGACCCTTTGCGGCCGCACCTAAATGGTAGGTAAAAATGCATAGAAATAAGTTTTTATGGTCCCAAATAAGTAATTTCGTAAAAAATAGAATTCCAACAAGATATTTGTCCTGCTCACTTTAACCGCAGAGTTCGAACTTTCTTAGAACAAAGTTTTCAAAACAGCTGGATAGGTAGGAGCTGTCCTCGGGAATGGTGTCCCCGCTCACCGGACTTGGCTCTAGGTGACTATTTTTTATGGGGGTATTTATAGTCGGTTGTTTACCGAACCCCACCTCCTCTCTAGACCATATCAAGAAGGTCTGTGAGGACATCACCCTCGCTGGATTAACTTCAGTGATCTAACGGGAAATGGTGTATTCAACTTGCCAAAGACGCAATTTCAATAAGCGATTCTAAAGTTAGTTTTTAAAAATTTAATTATTTAATATAAGTTTCTATAAAAAGAAAAGTTATCAGGAAGGTGTAATTTCAAGTGATAAAGTCAATTCATTTCATTTCTTTAATGCGAAAAGTCAATTCATTTAATTTCTTTAAAGTGAAAAAGTCAATTTATTTAATTTCTTTAAAGTGAAAAAGTCAATTTATTTCATTTCTTTAAAGTGGAAAAGTCAATTCATTTAATTTCTTTGAAGTGAAAAAGTCAATTCATTCAATTTCTTTAAAGTGAAAAAGTCAATTAATTTAATTTCTTTAAAGTGAAAAAGTCAATTTATTTCATTTCTTTAATGTGAAAAAGTCAATTAATTTAATTTCTTTAAAGTGAAAAAGTCAATTAATTTAATTTCTTTAAAGTAAAAAAGTCAATTTATTTCATTTCTTTTAAGTAAAAAAGTCAATTCATTTCATTTCTTTAAAGTGAAAAAGTCAATTTATTTCATTTCTTTAAAGTGAAAAAGTCAATTCATTTCATTTCTTTTAAGTAAAAAAGTCAATTCATTTCATTTCTTTTAAGTAAAAAAGTCAATTCATTTAATTTCTTTTAAGTAAAAAAGTCAATTCATTTAATTTCTTTAAAGTGAAAAAGTCAATTTATTTCATTTCTTTAAAGTGAAAAAGTCAATTCATTTAATTTCTTTTAAGTAAAAAAGTCAATTTATTTAATTTCTTTAAAGTGAAAAAGTCAATTTATTTCATTTCTTTAAAGTGAAAAAGTCAATTAATTTCATTTCTTCAAAGTGAAAAAGTCAATTAATTTCATTTCTTCAAAGTGAAAAAGTCAATTCATTTAATTTCTTTTAAGTAAAAAAGTCAATTCATTTAATTTCTTTAAAGTGAAAAAGTCAATTAATTTCATTTCTTCAAAGTGAAAAAGTCAATTAATTTCATTTCTTTAAAGTGAATATGTCATTTAATATAATTTCTTTAAAGTAAAAAAGTCAATTCATTTTATTTCATTAAAGAGAAAAAGTCAATTCATTTTATTTCTTTAAAGTGAAAAAGTCAATTCATTTCCTTTCTTAAAATGAAAAAGTCAATTGACGAAAAAAAAATCCTTCATAAAACTAAATATTTCTTACTTGAGGCTTGAGGGTGATATCCCCACGGGTCGATTCTACTTTAGCTGTAATAGTGTAAGCTAATACAGAAAGCAACCTTGGAATATTATTATCTTACTGTAGTAATTATGTTGCTGTGGTTTAAATGGCCCATGCCAATTATTAGCCCCCAAGAGTCTGATGACAATTAAAAACTGAAGGAGAAAAAAAAACTTTAAAAAATAGACTCTTAAATGGAAGATAATCATTAGGTGAGGTTAATGTTTGTGACATTTTCTACCAACTAACCCCTAGAGCTTTATTATAATGTGGTCAAGTACTCAAATTAATGTGGAAAAAATCCTGCCTCGGCCGGGTATTGATTTCAAGGTTCTCCGTTTACTAGACCAGCGTTTCTTTAGAGCTGCATTCTCATACAACTGGCTAGCAATTAAATCAATTTGTATTCACTTCCCCAGGTGTTATAATCATCCTTGAGAAGTGTTTCACTATTTTATGGGAGGCCGGAGGCAGCTCCGCATTTGCAAATTTTATGTTCTGCTGTCTTCCGTGTCTCTTTTCAGAGACAGCAGGTAGAGACTAGAGACACCCATCTTGCTTAGATGATAGTAGAGGCTGCAGTGACCTGTGAGGAGGCCTATGAGTATCCTCAGTTCCTCTTTACAGAGACAGATCATTTGTTTTGTTCTTTTGGTTGAGTGAGTTATGAACTTGTTCGCGTGTTCTAGACCAAGAGTTCCAGTCCATTCTTGAACTTTCATTTTGTAGGAAACGATGATGCCCCTAATGATTGATTGATTGAAACTGGAAGCGTTCTTAATAATATTTACTTCAATTTATAGTCCCTTGTAGATAAGGGGACTTAAAAAGAATACTTCCAAGGCAAGTATGTTCAATTAAGTTGGAAACGATATCTTTTCCATTACCCATGCAGAAAGCAAGAAGAAGCTACAGCATTATCCGTAAGGATTCAACAACTCATGGCGAGTTGTTGCAATCCAAACCCACGGCTGCTAACCTATGATGAAGATGATATTTCAATTACTTACTTCTTGTCTTAAGTAGTCCAAGTCGTTAAAATATCCACAATATTGACCATTAACTACATCAAGGAGAGTATAAGAACCTAATTGATGTCGTAGAATATCTAAAATTGGAACCCTGAGAGCACTGATAGGATATCCTTTTTTATTTCGTTTCACCATCGATACTGATGACTCTAACAAACTATATTTTACAGTGGAACCAAGCAATGAACAGAATGGTTCTCCTAGATAATAAATAACTGTTTCGCCATGACCATCGATACCATTGACGATAGCGTACGAGTTTGTGTTTTGGACAAAATCAAACTGAGCCCTTGAGAATGATGCATGAGCATCATAAATCAATCCTGAAAACAATTCAATACATAGGAATTCAAGGAACCGTTCCTGATTAAAAATTTTCTGCTTAGAAAGGTTCCAAATCTTCATCTTCCTGCTTATAGAGGTCTAGCAGAAACAACTTTCCTGCTTACAGAGGCTTCAGATTGCGGACTCATGAATCCCATTCCTGTTTATAGAGCTCGATTTTCGTGTTCAAAGAAATAAAGGAACCACGACTTTTTGTCCAGTTTATCCAGGTTCGACTGTACAATAATAATTCTAAATTGATTGAAGAAAAATAAAATATGAATTCAATAGAAAGAAATTGTAATTGTTGATTAATGGACAAACCTTGATTAATTAAGGACGTCCCCGACTTATTGTAGGTAGCAACCTGGACCAGAGCCTCGAACACTCTCCCCCTGAACATATTATTGTAGGGAGCAACCTCGACGAGACCCTCGAACACTCTCCCCCTGAACATATTATTGTAGGTAGCAACCTGGACCAGAGCCTCGAACACTCTCCCCCTGAACATATTATTGTAGGGAGCAACCTAAACCAGAGCCTCGAACACTCTCCCCCTGAACATATTATTGTAGGGAGCAACCTGGACCAGAGCCTCGAACACTCTCCCCCTAAACATATTATTGTAGGGAGCAACCTGGACCAGAGCCTCGAACACTCTTCCCCTGAACATATTATTGTAGGGAGCAACCTAAACCAGAGCCTCGAAAACTCTCCCCCTAAACATATTATTGTAGGGAGCAACCTGGACCAGAGCCTCGAACACTCTCCCCCTGAAAATATTTACTGTGGGTAGCAACCGGACCGGAGCAGTAGATATGAGTTTGCGTAGGTCTTGTGGTATGGAATCACAAGATTGTTACGGCCGCGGCCCCTGATGTTATGGTGAGGGATTTGACTTTGGTTTTGTATTTTGTGAGTGAGAGGTCTGAATGTTCAATAAAATTTTCTTTGCAATGTTGTATGCTTTGAAAAAGTACTTGCAGAGAAAATGGCAATTTTCGATAGGATCGCAGGCCCGTATCTAGGATTTTATTTAGGGGGGGGGAAATCCCTGTCCTGGATACGGCCATGATAGGACTCCGTGTATACCTTGTAGGATGAGATAAATAGATTACCGTCATGGGGAGAACACCCATCCTTCATCAGTACAACTATTCCGTGTATACCTTGTAGGATGAGATAATTAATTTACCGTCATGGGGAGGACACCCATCCTCTATCAGTACAACTATTCCGTGTATACCTTGTAGGATAAGATAAATAATTTACCGTCATGGGGCGGAGCCCCATCCTCCATCAGTACAACTACTTCATGCAAACCATATAAAACATCTACAAGGAAGTATCCTATTCTTGGTTCATTTGTGTTTCTTTGCAGAACTTCGAATTTTAATGCCCCTGAAAATGTAACATGAGTTTATAATAGATTATTAACATGAGTTAAATATACATTATTAACATGAGTTAATAATTGATTATTAGCATGAGTTTATAATAGATTCTATTAAACTGTTTAATAATCTATTATTAGCATGAGTTAATATCTATTATTAAGCATGAGTTAAAAATAGATTATTATCGTGATTTAATATTAAATTATTAAGATGAGTTAATAATATATTTTTATTGATTATTAACTTACTTAGGTACCTTACAAAAAGGCACTACAGCCCTGTGTGGGCCTTGACCTCCTCAGCAATGGTCCTCCAAAGTATCTGTCCAAATCATTTAATTCTGCGTGCCTTGATGAATCGAACAATGTCTTGGTTTTGCAGATGTGTACATCGGGCTTGAGGAGGCTAAAACCAAAATGGCGACCAAAAGGCCAATTTGTGCTTATGGGTGTTAAAAAAATGTTACGTAAGAAATGAATACCTGCGACATGATTGGTTTTAAAATAGCTTGGTAGTACTTCTAGATTTGAAATGGACAATAGGTCATCTTCGGTTGCTCCTTTGTGAGCAGCTACAAGATATATGTGATTAGAAATATCTACATTTACATTTCGATCACTTTGCGCGTTAACTCGTCAAAGAAAGATATAATCAATGCATATGCTGCTGTGTCTTCATAAGGTGGATCGTACAAGGAAAATATTTCATCAGCGGGTAAATTGATATGCCATTTGTAGTGCCTGAAAAAACTGTGAAAAATAAAGATGTGAATTAGCCAGTGTCTATGATGACACGTTGAATACACCAGTTCCCGTTCTACATTCCAAAAAATGGGTCTAGAAAAAATGTGTGTTGTATTCGCATCTACAGCTTTTATTATTTCACCGATTTGGATTATATTTGGAAATATTCCTTGAGGCCAAAATTCGAGCCATACCTTAACATTGAAGATAGCACACCCTCTGGAGTCTATTTATCGGCCAAAAGGTGTCATTTTGGGGTGACACTCTAGAAACCAAACGGTAGGTCCGATTTTGATGAACTTTAAAACAGTGTGATGAACTCTGTAACAAATCATCGACAAATTTTGGAGCTCATGGGGCTTCAGCTGAGGGCACTTTAGGGCATCAAATCTCAAATTTGGGTCACTTCTCTAAAAGTGGCATTATCACTCCAACTTTGCTGAATTTTAAAAGAGAGACTGTTTGTAGCATATCATCGACCAATTTTGCACGTCATTCGTGGGCACTTTAGGTAAAGTGCTATTATCACTCCAAATTTGATGAAATTTAAAATAAATACTCTGTGTAACATATATTATTGACAAATTTTGGGTCTTATAAAGCTATCCCCAATGGGGCCCTTAATATATGTTCACTAGAGATCTGTGACAACAACCGAAATCTACCAAATCTAATTCAAATAATATTTACCCTAGAGAGCTGCGACAACAACCGAAGGTTGTCAAGAGTATTAAAAATAATAAACCAAAAAATAAAAAGAAAAAAATATCCCTGAGAGAATAAATCTCCGGCCCTGCTTCTGTTAGAAAAAAAATAATTGCAGTTCTGAGGGGTTCAACCCGAGTTCATTTCATTTCCACAAAGAAAAAATAGAAAAGTTGCTAATTTAAAAATTGGCCAGCCAAGTTAACGTTAACTTGGCTGACCCACTTTTTAATTTTCAACTTTTTATTTATGTAGGTAAATCAAGGGGTTCATTTTAAAAATGGGCCAGCCAAGTTAATGTTAACTTTGCTGGCCCAACAAAACGATCTCATTTTTGTGGATATCACAGCATTAAAAGTGCCACTACAATAAGTTATCACTGTAATATTTCTTGCATCTAATCTTTTACAATATCACCCCTTATAGAGTGGTGGCAGAGTGCGAAATTTTTGCATTCAAACACCCTTTTTTTTGTCTCTGGACTACTATTAAAATAATATATGACCTTTGACACTGTGAGATATGACCTGCTGACATTAATGAAAAAGTCCATTCTTTTTTTAGTAAAAGTTAAAGATGTTTCTCAAAAACAAAATTTAAGATTTTGACAGTTCCCCTGCATTTTAACATATATATTATAAAAAAACATGACCTTAATTTATGGCTGTAACCAAAATTTCATTTAGCCGTTCAAAAGTCAAAAGAGGGGGTAAGTCTTTATGAACGCACTCAAGATATAATTTCCGCGTAATTTTCCATAAACTTATTCTTCACCAAAATGGGCCCAACGGTTAGGTATACTCTTATAAACGGTTTATTAAATGAAAATCAAATAAAATCGATTGATTTTTCTTCAGAGAGATAAGATTTTTAAACCTAAGTCCGAATGCATTTCGAACGGATTTATTTTCTCCTGTGAGTTTTAAGATCTTTTTTAGACGATTGACATTTTTTTGGTGTAGGTACTTACCAATCTGTGCCAAGAGTGGAACAATCAATATAGCAGAAATGTACATTAATCGTATTTGCAAAGCCATAGTCAATAGAGGTACTCTGAGGAGAACGACTAAAAAATTTGTTGAATAATATTTTTTTTAACTAGGAAATAGTGTTTTAGAACCAAATGAAACGGAATTCGACCTAATTGTAGGTATGACCCAGGCGAGGATCCAGAAAAAAAATATCTTTTTTGGTTAGTGAAAATTGATTTTATTTTATGTAACTTCCTCTGAAGTCGTAATATTTTCCTATAGTCCAATACCCAGAGATTTTTTGAATGCAAAAATTGGGGAAATTTCGATTTTTACTTTCTCTTCCTCTAGAAGATTAAGTATTGTATTCGTGCAGCAAATTTTGACTTTTTTTGGCCCAAAAAATCATCTGACGGGAACCCAAAACCCAAAATAAAGATCAAATATATCATTTCCTATTACTTTTGGGCCATATTTTCGGGCAAAAAGCCCGACCCATATTTTTGTTTTGCAGGATGTCATTATTATTA
>CM022877.1:23280643-23324958 GCA_012654025.1 Pachypsylla venusta
CCCCCCCCCCCCCTCCTCCTCAAAATCTCATATTTTACATTTCCAGGTCTACCTACCTTGAAACCAAAAGTTGAAGAAAAAAAATCCGCTATTCTCTCACCCGCCATTCGCCGTGATGGGCACTTTTGTCGCCTAACGTTGATCAATTTTGATGAAATTTCCCATTAAATTTGTGGTCGAATTGTGCCCTTTACCTCAAAGTCATTCACATATATAGGGTTCCATTTTAAAATTTTAGAATTGACACAGAATAGTAAAACGCCATATGATATATAAATAAAATCATCGTACAAATTACAAAATCTTCTCGAAATCGAATACACCGTTGGCGGTTTAAGCCGCTTTTTAGTGGTTCTGCCTAAAACCAGAATGAAAACAGCTAGCACATGAAATTTGGTGCCTATTCATATCAATTTCATACAAAAAAATTGAAGAATACAACTTAGGTTGTAGTGTAATATATTGTTGACCGTTAGTTAGCGGTTGAAGGCCGCTTTTTAGCGGTTCCGCCTAAAAAGAGAATAGAAAGAGCTAGAACTTGAATTTTGATGCCAATTCATATCAATTTTATATAAGAAAAATACAAGGTTGTAGTGTAATATATCAAGATGTGTAATATATAATAGTATTACCGCTCTGGGGACTTCAAAACGTGTTTTGGCATTGAAAACTCGACATCGAAAATTTCTGCCGATTACAATACTTTCTTCTTTTTACTCTTTTTAAAATACGGACACCGTTTTAAAATTTGATAGTCAATCTATTTATCTTACAAAACGCAAAGGTCATTTTGAATAATGCATGATTGTCTCACTTACTCATAATCAATGCCATTTATATACAATACTAGCTGTTTGCCCGTGCTTCGCTACGGTTACGAAATTCAACAACAATTTGAATTAGAGCTTGAGTTTGATGAATCGACCTATTGAGGGTGAGCACGGCTCCTATTTAGAAAATTCAATGTTTTACTCAAGGATATTACTTTTTGTATATTTGGAATAATTTCGTATTAAATTTCAGCTTTCTCGCTTATCCCGATATTATTTCTCAAGCTTCTAAAGTTTTGATTTTTGATGGAATCCACCCCCCGGGTTAGCACGGCTACAATTTAGAAAGTTCAATATTTACGACATATAATCTATTACCCATTTGAAAGTAAATAATTTTATATCATAGCATCATCAAATAGTGCCCAAGTACATTATAGTGTGATAAGGGCACACATGTATATACAATATACCAAGTACACAAATACTCGTATACATCAAATAAATTGTGCCAAATTTTGGAATCATGACTAATATTGTGTTATGATCTTATAGTCGGTATTATTTGAAAAACATTGAGTGCAGCCATAAACAGCAACAAGAGTAGGTCATTGTGTTCCTGGGCGAATAGTGTTTGGAACTTTGGTGAGAGAAGAATTAAGCGTGGGATGAAAAAAAAATCACTAAATCAACCTTACTTTTCTTTCGAAAATATTTCCAACTCTCGGCGACGCCCCCCAGGTGTGTAAAATTTCTACACATAAATGCGCAATTTCTACACATAAATGATGTGAGAACCATGCGAGGGTTACCCTGCCCGAATAGGGCAGGACGAGACAGACCCCGTCTCGTGAAGACACGAGACGAAACAAAAACCTTGTCTCGTCTCGAAACCAAAAAGTCTCGTCTCGTGATACATAATATGTATTATGATACATGATAGTTATGTACATACAGGGTGTCCATAAAGTCTCACCCCACCCCTCGTATCTCGAGAATGGCTGAAAATATAAAAAAAACGCAAAAACACGTATCCCTTAGATTTAAGGGGGATTAATTTTAGACTATTTTTTTTTTTGCCTCGTCCAGCCGTTTGGGCTGGGCACCGGCTGGATTCAAAATCTTAAATGGAAAGGTATATCAAGACACCTTGTTTTAAAGGTATCGTTAATACGAGTTCATTACAGAAAACCGGAGCTCTCTAGGATCTACCGTTCACGAGAACATTTGAAAATGGACTCTTTGCGGCTGTATACTTAAATGGTAGATAAGCTGCTCATAGGCGGGCCTCGAACTCACGCCCCACTTTTTCAAATGTATCAGGGGTGATGTCCTCACAGGCCTTCTTGATACGGTCTTTGAAATCTTCGGAAGAGCAGGTGGTGTTCGGTAAACAACCGACTATAAGTACCCCTGGATCCAAGTCCGGTGAGCGGGGACACCATTCCCGAGGACATCTCCTACCTATCCAGCTGTTTTGAAAACTTTGTTTTAAGAAGGTTCAAACTCTGCGGTCGAAGTGGACGGGACAACCATCTTGTTGGAACATTATTTTTTACGAAATTACTTATTTGGGACCATAAAAACTTATTTCTATGCATTTTACCTACCATTTAGGTGCGGCCGCAAAGGGTCCATTTTCACATTCTCAACCCTGTAATTCGTGAACGGTAGATCCTAGAGAGCTCCGGTTTTCTGTAATGGAATCGTATTAACAAGACCTTTAAAACAAGGTGTCCCTTCTCTATTTAAGATTTTGAATCCAGCCGGTGCTAGCCTAAACGGCTGGACGATCGGGGCCAATTTTTTTTAATCTAAAACTAAACGTGTTTTTGCGTTTTCTTATATTTTCAGCCATTCTTGAAATACGGGGATGTGGGGTGAGACTTTATGGATACCCTGTATATATGTATTTTAATTCAGACTGCCTGTTTTAAGGGTTGTGTCTCTAGAACCAACCATAGGTCGTAACGATTGGAAATAGATTTCTCATGGCGAAAATTTTGGTATTCGCCACAAAAGTTTACTAAAACTCTCACTAACAATATGTATACACGCGGCCAACAATATATTACACTTTAACATAGGTTGTATTTTTCAATTTCTTATATGAAATGATATGAATTGACACCAAATTTTAAGTTCTAGCTCTTTCCATTCTGGTTTTAGGCAGAACCGCAAAAAACTGCCTCCAAACGCTAATTAGCGGCAAACAATATTTTACACTTCAACCTAAGTTGTATTCTTCAATTTCTGGTATGAAATTGATATGAATAGGCACCAAATTTCAAGTTCTACCTCTTTCCATTCTGGTTTTAGGTGGAACCGCCAAAAAGCGATCTTCAACCGCTAATTAGCGGCCAACAATATATTATACTTCAAACTGAGTTGTATTTTTCAATTTATTATATGAAATTGATATGTATTGGCACCAAATTTCAAGTTCTAACTCTTTCCATTCTGGTTTTAGGCAGAACCGCAAAAATCAGCCTCCAACAGCTAATTAGCGGCCAACATTTTACACTTCAACCTAAGTTGTATTCTTCATTTTTTTGTATGAAATTGACATGAATTGGCACCAAATTTCAAGTTCTAGCTGTTTACATTCTGTTTTTAGGTGCAACCGCCAAAAAGCGGCCTTCAACCGCTAATTAGCGGCCAACAATATATTACACTTCAATAAGTTGTATTTTCCAATTTCTTATATGAAATTGATATGGATTGGCACCAAATTTCAAGTTATAACTCTTTCCATTCTGGTTTTAGGTGGAACCGACAAAAAGCGATCTTTAATCGCTAATTAGCGGCCAACAATATATAACACTTCAACCTAAGTTGTATTTTTCAATTTCTTGTATGAAATTGATATGAATAGGCACCAAGTTTAAAGTTCTAGCTATTACCCTACTCATTTTATGCAGGATATGCGAAAACCGCTAAAAAGCGGCATAAAACCACCAACGGTATAATCGATTTCCACCAAAAGCTGATTTTACGGTTCATGTCCGTTGGATCCGTTTGCAGGTATTTTATGATGAGAAAATGTAACACGTAGATACTGATGCGAAAAGAGCATCCGAAAAGTCTTATTTTTTTACGAGACGAGAAATTTCTCGTATTTTCACAAGGCTTTGTTTGTCTCGCATTTTTTACGCGAGACAAGGCAAGACTCTTGTCTCGTCTCGAAGGTTTCGAGACGAGACGAGAAATTTCTCGTCTCGCGTCCATCACTAAAGAGAAAAGTATGACAGTTTCTCTTAAAAATTGAATGCAATGTATAGTTTAAAAAGATTATGAACATGATAACAGTGCAAAAACGACCAGTCAGTTAGATTTTAAAACAAAACACGTGTCGCATATAATGCTAACATAATTTGACTCTAACCTACTTAAAAGTCCCCCACAAACATATTTCCTTCACAATGCTACAAAGACATGTATAACGTACAAACCTAGTTAATAAACCAAAAAAATTCCGTGAATCATGCTGATATAATGTGACAGACCCACTAACCTACTTCAAATCCTCGCAGAACATACATTTAATGTGTGACATCAATTAATACGAAAAAAGGAAAATATATTCCTCAGATAGAACATAAAACGAATCTACATACCAAATTTCAGTCACCGGAAATTTACCGGTTCAGAGAAACAGTGATGATAATGTGATAATATTATATGGACGCGCCTTTTTCCCCGTGGCTGGCGCCCCAGTTGGAATATTAAAAAACCCTTTCTTATTGCACATCTAGAACATAAAACAAACCTACATACCAAATTTCAGCCACCGGAAATTTACCGCTACGGAGAAACAGTGATGAAAAGGTGATAATATTATATGTACGCGCCTTTTTCCCTCGCGGCTGACGCTTCAGTTGGAATATTAAAAAACCCTTTCTTTTTGCACATCTAGAACGAAAAGAACTTACATACCAATTTTCGGTCTGCAAAAATGTACCGGTACGGAGAAACAGTGATGAAAAGATCATTTTCATATGTAAAGGGGCCCCTTTTTCCCCCGCGGCTGGCATCATAGTTCGAATATTTAAACATCCCTTCTTAGTGCTATCTAAAACCTAAGTGGGATCTACATGCCAAATTTCAGCCTCCTAGGACGTACCAGTGCGGATAAATCACAATGTGTGTTAAGTCAGTGACTTTGTCTTTTATATATAGGTATAGATTTTCAAAGAAAGTACAGACGTGGGAAAGGATGCAAAGAAAGTACAGGCGTGGTAAAGGACGCAACGGCGAGTATTTATTTACAACATATTATAATTACCTAAAACTCCGAGTGAAGCTCCAGTAAAGAGCATACCACTCGTAATCTGTGTGGGTACCAGCGAGTACTTAATATTTACAACATATTATAATTGCCTGAAACTCCGAGTTAATCTCCAATAAAGAGCATACCACTCGTACTCTGTGGCTGTGTGTGTACCAGCAGGTACTTATTTACAACACATTATAATTGCCTCAAACTCCGAGTGAAGCTCCAATAAAGAGCATACCACTCGTACTCTGTGTGGGTACCAGCGGGCAATTATTTCCGTCAATTTATTTTGAAAATTGCTAAAATAATATAATTTCTTTTTCTTCTTCCCATGAAATTTGGAATGAAAAGCTCAACATGACCTTTATTATTATCCCCGGAGAGAAATTATTTTTCAAGTTCCTCACAATGAAGAAAATATTATTCTCGTCGCCATTATTAATTTTTCCTTTTTTCTCTCTCGAAATTGTTTTTATATTTAACATTTCCAAGCAAAGGAACTCTCTTTTTAACCAATTTTCTAATATTTTTTTTTCTTTTCTCTTTGTAATTAATACCTCTCAAATTTCTGGCTACTAGACGCATACGTTTCGCTCTGACAAAAATAACCCTTTGAAACTTATCATTACTCTTCTTTATTAGTAACTCTTTTATTGAACTTTAGATTCATTCGTTTTAAGCATACGTATTCATCAAATAAATATGATTTCAAATCAGCAGGAATTATCTACACTTATCAGGAATTATCTTCTATTTTCTTTTGAGTTGTCCATTAGCTGCTTCACTAATATTTTTTAGGAACTGATCTACTGCGGACCAACGTTTTACAGTGTTTTAATTTACGCGACTGGTCACGATGCTCTGAGACTCCAAGACACCAGGAGGGGATAGATAGAGTTGACAGAGCAGAATTTGATCGGCTTGTAGTGGCTCTGGCAACAGCTATTTTCGAAATTCAGACTTTCGAAAACTGACCATTAGAACAAGATTCACTTAGAAAAACTGTCATATGCTGTGTCTCTGGCCTCAAATGTTATCTTGGGACAAAAACGATAGCAGCAGAAAAATGTAAGGAAGAGACCTTATTCATTACCGTTTAGGGTTTTCAAATCTTACTTTAATATGCCTGTCTTAGAACAAATGAAAAAGAAATAATCAGAGTACTTAAACAAACTTCTACCATTAAGGAATCTAACTGTTTCCTCTGTCGAGTCATTGTCATCAGAGTTAGAAAGAAAATCAATTAGACCATTTCATTTCACTTCACGATCTCATGTCTGAGTGGACTGTCCAGGAGTCCACTGTGTCATCATGAAATCAGTCAAGCAGTTAACAATTAAAATGTACTGTTAATGTACAAATAATTGTTCAGACGATGGAATGGTGTGTTTGTGTTGGAGAATGACATTCGGTCAATAGTATGACTGTCTATTGACATGGATTATCGTCAAGAATAACCTGACGATATAGTAATCTGTGTAGTATCAAGATAGATGATATTCCGATTGCTCAATTTTGACCCAATCCTGATTGAATTATTAACTATTTCAGCAACGCCTAAGAGCGTGACCAGTTTAAAAACAATGCTCAAATTGTGTATACTATTGCTTACATATTGCATAGCATACATTGCTCTAAATTCAAATGAATAGCGATACCGCCTTTGAACATTCTCAGAATGGTTACCGGCCTTACACGTGGCATAAAAAATCGGTATATATAACCTTTACAGTTGTAAAATACTCGTATATAATTTTTAGAAAGGTTAGAGATCGTTTTTTCGGCCATTTAAGACAAATTGCTTACCCTCTTGGAATTGAGTCCCTTTTCAGTCGAACACATAAATAATCAAAAATGTTTCCTCGTTAAACACTCATGAAATCAAATCTTCTGGGAAAGTAAATCTGTCACATTCTAGGAAAGAAATTTTCAATTTCCCAGATGAACTTATTTTCTGTAAAAATAAAACTTTCCATTTTGACGTTAATAGCTGCAATTTTCCTTGTGTTTTTTTTTTTCATTTGAGTAACTCGTAAGTTTTTTTCTTTTTGTTTTATGATTTTTTTTTTTTTTTTTAAAAAAAGAACAAACTATATATATTTTCTATTCATTAGAAACTTGAGTTATTAATTTTCAGAACAAAAAATAACATAATTTAAATTCAGTTCGCTGCATTAATTATTTTATTATGTATTCGCGGCTTTTGAGAAAAAAATGAAACATTAATAATGTGGCTTTTGTTTTCATTTCATAACACAAGATGATTATACTACACCTTGATCTTAGCCAAAAATGAGTAAAAAGAAAAAGATGCGATTAAACACCCTGGTATAGCTTTGCGATTTACAGCTTTAAATGTACGATTTACATTGCTGACTTTTAATTTATTGGAACAAATAAAATCCAAACTATACATTAGCCTCTGCTCCATGGGATAATACCTCCATCTGGATAGTTATCTCTAAACTTGGTTTAATCTTTGTTATTGAGGTACATATCGGCACATTTTTTTTTCTTTCTTTTAAGTTAAATTTCAACCCAATTTTTCAAGTTGCCTTCTTATTAACACCCCTTCTCTACCTTGTATTCTGCCAGAAATCCTTCCTTTTCCTCCCGTTAAACCTACCTTCCCGTTATTTCAAGATCCCTTCTTATTAACATTCCGCTCTCTACCTTGCATTCGATCAGAAATCCTTCCTTTACCTTTAAACTTCTGCGTTATTTCAAGATCCCTTCTTATTAAAATCCTGCTCTCCACATTGTATTCAATCAGAAATCCTTCCTTTTCCCCCATTAAAACCTCTCCGTTATTTCAAGATACCTCCTTATTAAACTCCCGTTCCCTACCTTGTTTTGGTCAGAAATCCTTCCTTTTCCTCCCGTTAAACCACGCCATTATTCCAAGGCCCCTTCTTATTGAAATCCTGCTCTCTAACTTGTTTTCGGCCAGAAATCCTTCCTTCTCCCCCATTTAAACCTCTCGTTATTTCAAGATCCATTTTTATGTATTGAAAGTGTTCATCTGTTCATTATTATTTAACAAATTTATATTAGACATCCCATTGGTAACTTTAAAAAAAACTACCGTTACTTATGACGAGGATTCATTTACTTTTTCACTTCCTTGAAAATGTCTATGAAGTAGATGAAACTCGAGTCAGAAGTGAAAAAGAAAAAGTAAGTGAATCGTCGTCATAAATAACGGTAGTGTTTTTGTTTTTAAAGATCCATTCTTATTAAAAGCCTGCTCTCTACTATACCTAGTTTTCGGAAAACGAAAAAGAGAAATCCTTCCTTTTGCTCCAGACAAAATCTCAGCTGAATAGAAGAGGACAACAAGAAACTTTTAGAAAGAGAGGCAAACTTGCATCACATTGTGTTGAAAACGGAGTTGGTCAATTTTGTAAAGGCTTTTGTATGTACAAAAATAAATTTTGGTGACAAAATTACAATATCAAAAGAAAGTTCCTCATAAATAAAGTTAAGGTTTCAGAGGTTTCCCCTAAAAATTTTCACTATTGTCAAATCTTCAACTTAAAAACTTACTCTGTGAATGGGTTACAAAAAGAAATCTAATTGAAAGTTGAAAGTCTCAAAAACTTTCTTTGTTATCCCTTTGGAATTGTCTGCAAGTTTTTCAACTTTCATCCTTGTCTAACACATCACCGCTAACCCGTCGCCCGCCACCATTGCCGAGCTGCGGTGAGACATTATCTCTTTTTCATTGTCATTCATTGAAAACAATTTTCATTTTCAATCTTGTTCCTGTTAGCATCATATAGAAACTTTCGACTGGCTTTCTTTTTAGTATGTAAAAATACGAGTATAGTCTTATTCTTCTGATTTTCCTGGCGGAGCGAAGCGTAGCCCTATACTCCCAAGAAACTGCAAACTTTTGTGACCTTACTCCGAAACTACTCAACCGATTATCACCATTAGAAGGCTTATTCTTCTGATTCATCTGGCGGAGCGAACCAAGCAAAGCGTAACCCCATACTCCCATAAAACTGCAAACTTTTGTGACCCTACTCCGACGCTACTCAACTGATTATCACCATTTTTCCCCATATTCTGCATAAACCCTAGGGTGCATATATCCATTAGAGTTTCAGGATTCGAGCCTGCCAAAAAGGGGCAAAACCGCCAACAAAGGGTACACTAGACTAAAAAGTTTCCTGACGCGTCCAATACATACAATTGACAGATCAAAAGCAAAATTTCAAGTCTCCAGTACTTACTGTTTTCCTTTCAGGCAATGATAGATTGTAGTTGAATGCTTCAAACACAAATATCTCTGTGCAATCTCCAGGTCCTAACGTGTTCATTTTTTGCTGGATTCGTGAAAACCGCTAATAAATGGCAAAACGCCCCTGACGGTGGATTTTATTTAAGATCAAATTGTCTTTAAGCATTCCATGCACATAATTCTAACATATTATAAGGGCCCGCTTTTAAGCTCTCACCGTTCTCGTTTTAGGCAAAACCGCCAAAAAACGACCGAACATAGATTACGACTTCAGACAAATGTGTCATGCGTTCAATTGATATGAATAGAACGAAATTTCAAGTTTTAGCTCTTAGAGTTCTCCTTTTAGGCAGGATTCGTGAAAACCGCTATACTGCTGCAAAAAACGCCAACGGTATATTCGATATCAAGTTTTGTGTGTTGTATATGCCATAAAAATGACATACATACCATAGATATCTTGTTCACAGACAGATATTTAGATATCTTGTCCACAGACACACAGAGCAATGGCTGAAACTCGAGATTTGGGCTGCGAGGACCTCAAAACGTGTTTTGGAACTGATCTTGACATCGAAAAGTTCAACCCATTACATTTTTTTTTTCTTCATAGAATAAGAAAAGTTAAAAGCGATCAAATTTTTATTTTTGTATTTTTCTTTCTTCTTTAATGCAAATTACAAAAAAATGGTATAGGGGACTTTACATCTAAATATCTAATTTTTTGAGGTGATCACTATCATCCCATTATTCAGATATTTTCATATGTTATCTATCAGTATAATTGGGAATTAAGTAATTTGTATGTAGGATGTAGCTTTTTTTTCCTGAATGCAGCGATATATTTCAAAGAATGACATTTTTGTATTTATCCCCTTTTACCCTAACATTCGAGATTATGATCAATTATCTGCATTTCATTCGCTGAATCTCGGTGACAATTCCGATAATCCAAGCAACGTGTATAAAAGTGTCATAACAGATAACAGCAGGTTGCCCGAACTGATAGAATTCAAAGTTTTTTTTAATATAATATGATTACATGGCCCCAAGGTACCTACGTATATTTTTATGAATTTTCGTGCGAAAGATACGTTGCAGAGCGTTTACATAATTATTTCCCTATAGATCTGCTGAGTTGATCGATTAAACTCATACGAGAAAGTTGACCACGCTGGACTATTTTCAGTGTTTTTTGCAACATAAAGATCAGTGTATTTCAAAATATCCGTGTTTTTGATTCTTCGCATTAAATACTACCCAACAGCACGATGCTATCAAGAAAGGTGTGATATTCTCAAAAAATCCTTTTTTAACGGAACAATGAAGTGATTAAATAATGAAAGTTCAAAAGACTCCTAAATAATCTAAAGTTCATGGTGCGCGAAAATTTGAGATGAAACGGATGGCTCCGCCCGATTTTGTCCACAGACTTATCACCTAGTATATTCAGATTCTGAAACGGCATTGCAACACATTGTGTCCACATTCGTTTAGGAATTCGCAAGGTAAACCATGCAAAGCGCATGTTTCTTGGTTGCGAAATTGACTGTGAGGTTGTCGAAAATCTTCTGATAGTCTTTGCTAGTGCTTTGACGGTATGTGAGTTCATGATGTTTGGAACCGGCCATCTTGGATTGCATGAGTTAGGTGCATTTAGAAAGCTTATTCTTTCTTAGTACATAGTACATAGACTACATATGTTCCGGTTCTGAGACAGCATTGCGGCACAAACGATAACCCTTGATCATGATCACTGTGTCCAATTTTAATGAAACTTGGTATAAACATTAATTACGTTCGTAATTAATGTTCTAAATTATAAATAAGCTGATTTTGGGCTTCATGGTGGCCCATTATTTGGGTGAAGTCTGCTTGTAAATTTAGGGCGATGAGTTGAATAGTGACTTCTGAACACAGCTATACCAGAGATTATTCGAATCTCACTCAGTCTCAAAAATTGTCTTCGTTGTCGGAAGAGATTTTATTTTATTCAAAATTATTGAAATTTCAGGGTAATTCTGTTTCCTATTTTTTTTTTTTTTTAAAAAAAAAAAGAGAATGAAAAGAAAATTTAACTTTTCTCTTATTGTTCTCTATCGACTGTCGATTCTTGGTAGTTGAACAAATTTGGAAAGTATTATTATCGTGATAAAAGGTTTCTACATAATTTTAAATGTTTTTCTGGCTGGGGATGGGTATGTGTAGGTTAAAGGTCAGATGTCAGGTTTTTTTGCGTCTTCCTCCGCCATATTCAGAGTCTAGATTTGAATCACTCCACTGGTTTATTCAGGTGTGACTTCGTGGAGAAATTATTGTTTCTTTAAATTTTGTTGCCATAATTGACGCTCGTACATTCACCACTGTGTTCTGGCAGTAAGTACGATTCTAACTTCTTCATTGTGTACCATCCTTTTTGTATTGAGATTGGGAAACGTTTATAAGACCATGTCTCGATTGCTTGATCACTATTCAAACTCTGCTAAAATGGGTAGATAAATATTAAAAATTTCCCTCCTTTTAGGACAGTTTAGTTCCGTTTAAAATAAAAGTTTAAAATACTTCTACTCATTTTTTTTGATTTTCGGTACATTTATACATTGACATTTTTCTACACGATAAAAGTTACGTCCTGCCACAATTTGTCCAAAAGCCCATTTCCTATCTTTTTGTGCGAGGTTCTTTGACATTTAAGTCAAGCTACATACAAACTGTTCCGAACCCAAAGAAATTCATTTGCTTAGTTTGCAAATTCTACTATTTGAAAGACAAAGCCGTGCGTACATTTTTCCATATTTCTCTGTGTTTAGTAAGCAGTATTTGACTTTTAAATCACATTACATTTGTTTCTTAAAATTATTTGAGCTTCACTTTTTTAAAAGAAGAAAGTTCTTTATTTTTATTTTTTTACAAAATTTCATCAACGGATTTCTCTCTCTCTCTCTCTCTCTCTCTCTCTCTCTCTCTCTCTCTCTCTCTCTATTATTTGTTTTATTCATTTTGTATAACAAAAAGTTCTTTATATTTTCTCTATAAATATTTTAATTTACGAAAACAAATGCCCATATTTTAAATCCTCTTTTCTATTTCTTTCTAATTTAAAGTATTTCAATGATAAATACTTTAAATGACCCCACAGATTTATGAACGGCTGAATCTAGATACTATAGAAATTTTGTTCAAGATCTATTTTTATTTTTTCATCAAAAACAAAACACAAACACCTCTATATTTTACCAAAAAAAGGTGCACTTAAAGTATACAAATTGAACATTTTCTGCGTAACGGTTATAGGGAGTTTCTGTTCAGCTTTCGAATGATGTATCATTCGCTATGGTCAAAATAAAATATCGGGTCCGTCACCCAAAAACTCTAAAAATTGTTCTCGATTTTTTTAACATCAATAACCTCCTCAGGCCCAAGCGTAAAAAGTGCTTTATAGTGCTGGAAGCCCGATGTACACATCAAGTGTACCCTTCGGAATTTTAATTTTTCTCTGTGTTAGGATAAGCGCCTAAGTTCAAAATTCAAAGTGCACAGGTGTGTACCTCGAGCGTCGGCCACTACAAAATAGATTTGACAGCCGGGCGCCGGGAACTACAAAATAAAAGTACACGGGTGTGTACATCGGGCCTGAGGAGGTTATAGAGACTTCTTCTTCTTCTTTAACTTCACTCTTTCCAAATTCTAATATTGTGGTCGGCGTTGCTTTTCTTAATTCTAACATGCCACAACTTTTTGTTTGTTGCCTACACTTTTTAGCTATAACACTTTCCTGCCACGGTAACCCTAGCTTGCCTCTCACAGTATCAATAGAAGTTTCAATTGATACTGTTTTTTTGTTGATGATCCTTCATCATTGGTATGAAGCAGAGTATAAGAACGTCACCTAATGAAGATGGTTTGCTTTCCTCGGTGGCTATATTAACATTATTTTGGAGACTATAAAGCTAAAATTAAGTATATCAATGACAAAAAAATCTTAACCATACGGTGATGATATGGTTTACTAAATAAAAAAATGGGTGCGTGTACTTATGTACACGCGTGAGAAGTTATACTTCTTTTTAAAAATAAATTTAATAATATTTCAAAAAAATATACTACCCCACCCGGGAGTTAACTCAGAACCTACCAACTATGAAACAGAGGCCTTGCCACTGAGCCACGCTGTTGTATGGATATAGAATGAGAAAATATAATATTTAAATTGAACTCTCATCATTTTTTCATAATTAACTTCATCTGTGTTAATTTTGTGTTACACTGATGCGGTAATAATTTTGTGTTACACTGATGCGGTGATATTTTTTTGTTACAGGTGCGCGCGCATCTTAAAATTTCACTCTCATCATTTTTTTATAACGCCGCGCCTAAAGAAGTATAACTTCAAAAATCGTCTCATAATGATAAGATTCGATGACTGTTGGGTCATCATATATCCTTTATTTCGACAATGGTTCACTATAAGACATGCGAAGTTAAGACATTTCTTTCTTAACTGGATCGAACATGAGAACAAAAGGGCACTTTTTTGACGTCAGAAAAAGCTCTTAGCTCAGAGGAGAAGAATTTTATATCCTTTTTTTCATAGAGTGTTTGTCTTTCGTCTTGAAAATTAATTTCGGACCCTCCCTGTATGAAATATCCTAACTAAGTTTTACAAAATCTCACCATTTTGAATCCATTGTAATAAGGATTCAAGCAAAGTATCGTCAAGGATGTCGCGAGAAAATTTAATGTATTGTAATAAAACAGCGTAAGATTTTGTAAAACAATATGTTCTACGCAAAACTCCAAACAAAACACTTTTCTCTGCGTATGTGTGAGGAGAAACCAACATTATCCTAGATCCTAAATAAATAGATAATAGAAAAGTTGTTCAAGAAGTTATACCTCCTACCTAAAGTTAATAACTTTTGTAAAGTAATTAAATAGAACTTTCCCTCTCTAATACAAAATACAACTAAGATATCCAAAGCTTTTTGTGAAAATTTATCGTTCCAAATAACAATATAGTGCTTCTAAAGAGAAACAAATTCCGAGTTTCTATAATGTATATTAGGGTACCTACCGAAACATCTCATTATAAAAATTTATGGTATCGAGAAGCTGAGAGGAAAAGCGGTCTGAGTGAAATTTTTAACATTCCGACTCAAAGTTGAGAGCACATAATAAAATCTGGAAAAGACCATTATTTTTACTATTACTTTCCAGGACCATACACATACGCAATGTAAATTATGCTCTGAGATCAGCTTTTTAGTGAAAATTTGAACGGAAGTGATAAAATGATATCTATAATTCATTTTACAATCAAATATGAAGTCGGCTGTACAAAAATGGTCCAACTGTCGACATCGCAAGCGGTATGAGATTGAGTAAAAATCGTCTATGTAAAGGAAACGGACAGAGTCCGTTTCCTATTTTTTCTAATAGATGTGTTACTATTTTTTTAAAAAAAATATCACTCATCATACCGTTTTTGCTCTCAGCATCTGACTTCAGTTTTTTTTTTAAATTCAGCAGCCTTCAACACGCATTTTATTGTTCTGGAATCTAACCCAATACTACGCCCAACACGTTGTACACAGCTTAACAACTCGTTACTACTCCCCATGTTCTACATAGGTTAACAAACGTGTAGGTAATATGTAATCTATGTGTATGCTCTGATCGCATTTAACGGATGTACCCCGGTGATATGATGTAAGAGTCAGATTTATTATCATATTTCTCTCATATTCTTGAAACGAAGTTTGAATACTCAGCTAGTAACAATTTTTTAAATTATGGAATTAATAATATTTTAATAGGTACTGAAAACTGAAATAATAATTTTCAATATGAAACAATGACCAGCAAGGAGGCTGTACCGAAAAAACAAAATGGTAGCTAGGCTAGCCAATAAACTCCACATTAATTCTTCCATTACACATGTGCCCCTCTCATCTGATACACATGTCAAGGCCCACCCCGGGCTGTAGTCACTGTAGTGCCATTTGGTAAGGTAAGGGAAATAGGCAGAAGTAATTTTTTTTACAAAATTTTATTGAAAACTGAATTCTGATATTAGAAGCCCAGATCGATTGGCTAATATATATTAATAATATTAGGTTACAAACCGATCTGGCCCTAAGAACCATAACAGTTACCATGTCAGGAAAGAATTGGTACAGGTGCAGAGAGTGGACACTGAACAAAAGGTTGTGGCATGGTAGAATCAAGGAAGGTAACGCCGAACCCAAATACAATTGGAAAAGATGAAGTTAAAGATAAAGACTTAAGATTGTAGCTTAACATCCTCAACGGGCGAGTCCACCTGGGCTGATAGTGTAGGTAAAATAACACAGAAAGCAACTCTGGAATATATACTGCACTGATTGACATGGTTCTGGGGGCTTATGTCAATTATTACCCTCCAAGAAAAGATGTATAATATGACAATTTGTAATTTCAGTAGTAAACTAAATTGATCTAGAGCTTCATCCGTCCCATTTGGCCACCATCGGAAACGATGATGCTACTATTGATTGATTGACGGGCCCAGTATAATATCCATTTTAAGTGAGTGAGGTCTGTAGTTCACAGAAATACAGAATATAGTTCTTTGTGAGTTTGTTTTTTACTTATTTTATTGCTTACAGGTGTTAGCTATAGCGTTTCACAATAAAACCTATGATTGGTTGGTGGGAAATACATTTTGGGGTCTTTCAAGTAGGTCAAATCAGGCCATGACGAGAATATTGTTCAGCTTCAACACGGGTAACTCTGTACAGGGGGTCTCATAAAAGCAAAGGTTATTATATACAGGGTGTCCTATAGACTATGGGGACTAGTGTGGTTCATATTACTGTGGTAAAAACTGTTGAAGCAGGAGATCAGGCCATCCCTCTAATATAGTTCCATTTAGTAATATAAACAATTTCCCAAAATTTCAATTAGAATGCAGTGCTAAAAAATGACAATTTATATACCTACTTATTGTTTACCAATATTTATTTTATAACTTTTACATTTATATTCCTAAATAACAGTAGGTATTATTAAAATTTTGATTACGAATTCAATCAACTATTCAATAAATCCTCATGACTAGAGATCACACTCAATTCCGCTGTTGGGCCAATGGGGACAAAAATCTGCTAATTCTATGAATGTAATGGATGTTCATACCAAATTTCATCAACAGTGTTATCGTGGTAAAAGGAGATAACGAAAAATGAGCGACAATAGACTCCCCCCCCAATAAGTATCTGATAAAAAATATATATAAAAAAAATCGATTCATTGCTGGTTTGGTTTTCATCACCACAAATTCGGAATTGAGAAGTATCAATTCGGGATGAACGAGAAAACTGAAATTTGTTACAAAGGTATTTTGCAGTACAAAAAGTAATATCCTTGAGTAAAATATTGAAGTTTTTAAATATTAGCCATACTCAACCTGGGGGTCGGTTCCACAAAAAATCCAACTTGAGAAGATTTAAGGTCGCAATCTCGAAATTGTAGTTGATGAATTTCGTAACCATAGCGAATCGCGGGCAAACAGCTAGTGCACTATATATAAAATGCGACATCAAATAAACGCACTGGGCACAACATCTATCGGTCATTCAAGACGGGGGTTTCACCCCCCATTCACTGAAAACTTGATGCAAACCAGCTACCCACATTGACCTCACCCAGTCTGGGTTGGGCCGGAAAAATAGCCAGCATCACGAGGGGGCGAACCCACGTGGACACCCACATGGTAAAACCTCGCTTGACGTTGCTTAACTTCAGTGATCTAACGGGAACTGGTGTATTCAACGTGCCATAGACGCTGGCTATTAGGCACATTAATTGACATTATTTGTCATTTTTGTGGTAATTTTTTTTTTGGCAATTTGTTTTTTTTTTTAATTTATTTCTTTATTATTAATGAAAAAAATCCCTTGAGGAGCCCGGGCCCGGCAAATTTTGTCCCCTTTGTCCCCCACCCCCTTCTGAACGGCACTGTAGCTAGGATGGATCATTTGAAATATTCACCCCAATGAGTTTTAATAAAGTCACACCCGGTATGTCAAGATCAGAAACGAGAATGTTATCAGTATAATGAAGACTTTATAATAGTTTAGAAGGAAACTGGGTTTGAGGCTATTTCTCTATCCGGAATTTTTTGTGGATAACACCTTCCCAGACAAAGAATGAGTGTAATGCTGGAAAGGAAGATTTGGGAAGGATCTGTGACATGATGGAGTTGTCTCTCGGCACAAATGTGTTAATTAATCATCAAGGAAATAATTTTCGAATATATCAAAGTGACGTTGTGTAAGATTCTGCAAGTATGTTGAAAGAAGATATTGGCTATCAGTGAATGAATTATGAAATAGCAAGTCAAAATGTTTTTAGTCTAGACTGGTAGGGTTTGTTGACATTATACCACACATCTATCTCAAGGAATGTGAAAGATAGCTATTCTAAATTTTCACAGAATGTATTTGCTGTATGGGGGTCGTTTTTGCAAGGTGTGAATTGACAATTCTAATTTTAACCTGGGGGCCATTAAAATATTAGTGAAAATATTTTAAGGCACCCCAAGTGAAGATATAGCTTCATGAGACTCAAAATTTGTCGTAATAATTATGTTTCCCAAAGTTTTATTTTAAAAATCATCAAAATTGGAGTAATAATACCCCAGATGAAGGTATCTTCAAGAGGCCCAAAATTTGCCGATGAGTTTCTATTTCAAATTTCATAAAAATGGAGTGATATTGCCACTTTTAGAGGAGTGACGCGAATTTGAGGTTTGGTGCCCTAAAAGCCCCCAGATGAAGATAGCCACATGAGTCCCAGAATTTTCCGATGATATATTACAAAGAATGTCTGTTTTAAATATCATCATAATTGGAGTTGCCTTTTGGATTCTAGAGGGTTACCCCAAAATGATCCCTTTTCTATGTTATGGTTTTGGCTCAAATTATTTATTAACTATCCGATTTTATAAAAATCGGATAGTTTTCACTACATCAGCTGAAGGCTATCAAATCTAATTGAAATAATATTTTCACTAGAGGGCTGAGACATCAGCCGAAGCTAGCCGAATCTAATTCCAATAATATTTTTATTAGATAGCTGCGACAACTGCCGGAGGCTGACGAATCTAATTAAAATTAATATCTTTATTAGAGAGCTGAGATATCAACCGAAAGCTGCCAAATTTTGAGGATATAATAAATTCACAAGAGAGCTGCGACAACAGATGGAGGCTGCCAAATCTTATTCTAATAATATATTCAGCAGAAAGCTGCAAAAACAACCGAAGGCTGACAAAAAGGAAGATAAAGTCTAGTACAGTATTCCTTACCATTTTTTTTTTGTTTATCTTTTAGAATTTTGCACCCAAAGGTAACAAAATACCTCAATAAAAACTCATCATTTCTGTTTAATGTTCATAAGGTTCCATGCATGTATGTAAAGATAAAACTGGACACTTGAGCATGTTGTCGTATCTTTTTTTTTTGGGGGGGGGGNTTTTTTGGGGGGGGGGGGGAGTCGTACAAATACATGAATTTTCATGTATTTGTACACCGTACACCGAAATTTATGGAAATAGTTAAAACAGTTTTTGAGGATCGGTTCTTGCATTTTACGTTGAATCTGAGTCTGTCAGTGAGTTATCAGTGGGTATACCAACTGATCTTTGAGTTTGATATTTATAAAAAAAAATAGCCATAATTGGGCAGAATAACAAGACAACTCAAAACAATAATAATGATTTTGTACATCTAAATATTTTTGGAATAAGTTTTGGAAGATATAAATTACTTTGATGATGTTAATACACAATGTCAACTGTTCCTTATAATTTATCGGTTATTTATTATTATCTGCCTAATCTATAGATTAAGCCCATCCGCCATTAGAACAAATTCTACTTTTTCTTTCTTAATGAAATTCATTCGAATTCATCACCATCGGGTTTCTTCATTGAAAAATAATTAAGTTTGTAAAACGGATGCTCACATAATGGCACGATACATAGACCATACGAAACGATTTTCGATTCATCCACCATCCTTTAAATTATTGGCCATTTAATGACTATAATAGCATAAATAAAATACATAGATAATTCGACATTATTTTGACTCCAAAACTTAACCTGAGCAAAAACCTTTCGATTTTGATTTTTAAATCAGCTGAGGGAAGGAACTTCTTTTTACTTTCAGCTTAACAAAAGATATAGCCCTCTCTGCTTTATTATCAACAATTGCTACTCAGTTGTCTTCACGGGGCACCCCGATAGAGCTGATTCGTGATTCCTCGGGTGGGCTCCCATCCGAACCCGCACCACGCCAAACGTTGCTTCACTTCAGTGATCTCTCGGGAATCGTTGTATCCAACGTGTTAAATAGTTGGCTAAAGCTATATCTCGCTTTCATAAATATTTCAAACGGTCACCATTTGCGAAAATTTGTTCAAATTCATTTATCAAACGTGACGGCACGCGGGCGTATGTCAAGAGAAACGTATGAAGACCCACTTTTTTCTCCCACATTCAGATAACTTTTTGCAAATTTTCCATTATATTCACTACCTACTATCTTTCAATGAGGAAATATAAATCCATACTTGAGGGTGACATCCTCACGTTCCGAGTCCATCTGAGCTGATTGTATTAAATAAAACACAGAGAAACTCTCATTATGTTTTGTAACTAATTTTATTGTGTTACTGTGAAGTAACCAGTGGATCAAGATGACCAGGTGTTAACGTTAGTGTTGTAGTCATTAATAGAAAAAATATCTTAATCAAGTTTTAAAAAATCATTTTTAAAACTTGATCAAGGGGGTCGGGGGCCCAATATTTGTTCAAAAATGTTCAAAATTGGAAAGCCCTTCTTCCATCACATATCAAAATTTAACATTTCCGCAACAAATCGCAAAAAGATAAAAATTAATTTCAAAAAGCACAATATTGGGCACTCTGGGGCTCCCTAAACGGTATACCAAATTTCGTCAAAATCGGATGAAAATTGTGGCTTGTATCGCGTAACATACATTTCACAAAAAAAATGATCATTGCAAAAAGGCCAAGTTCCACTCACTCAACCAAAAAATTCCGAATATGAAAGTAGTAATATCTATTATCGGGGCCAAGTTTATTGTTGCTGCTGTATATGCCGCACTTAAATTTATTATTGCACGTTCTTCTGTCTTAATTCTCTTAAAGTAATACCGACTTTACACTTGGTCAGCAGCAACAAAAAACTTGGCCCCGATAATAGATATTACTACTTTCATAGGCGGAATTTTTTTGTGAGATATCAATTCTTTTTGTAAAGATTACTATACGAGTATGTAACTGATTATTTAGCCGTTTTTTCTTCATTTCTTCTTCTTTTCGATTACACAACATATCGGAAACCAGGAAATTTCTGTGTAAACCGGACCCAAATGTCCAATAAGATCTAACACCAAAGTATTAATAAAATAGGTAATATGCACCACAAATCAAATAAAAACAGAAATATTCGTAGTGTATCTTCTTCCCTGAAGTTATAACAGTGAGAGTTAACGAGTTTCCATTTTGATATTGGCGGATTCATTTGAATTTAAGTCTCTCTATCTTCATGCAAGAATTCAGCATCTCAGCAGGTGAAACTAGATTTCGCGCATTTTCTTTCCTGAAGCGGAACCGTTTTGGTGCACTGGTAGTCAAAGAATGAACAATTTATTTTCCATATAATTGCATGAAAATATCTTCCTTCATGCAAGATTTCAGCGTCCTACCAGTTTAAACTAGTTTTTGTGTATCTCCTTCCCTAAAGCGGAACCGTTTTGGAGCACCGGGAGTGAAAGAGTTTAAATATAAATTATTTCCTACTTAATTGCATGTAAATATCTAACATTATGCAAGATTTCTGTTTTTCATCAGTTAAAACCACATTACAATACGTTGTTTTTTCTTCTCTAAAGCGACCGTTTTGGAGCACTTAGAGTTAAAAATTTCAAATTTTCGGATTTTTCCTTTTACTTGGATGTCAATTGCTAACATCATGCAAAATTTCAGCGCTCTAAGTATACGGGAAGTGCCTGAAACTTATGATGATGAGTGAATCAGTCAATATGTCAGTCAGTCAGTGAGTATCCAAAAGTGCATACTTTGAAATTACCGATCCTCCGCCCGGGTTAGCATTAGCATTAACTTTTTAAATTTATCCTGTGGTATTGTACTATACTACGGAATGTATGTTCAAAATTTCAATGACCTATCTCCTGTAGAACCAGATATCTGACGGTGTGAAAAACCGTGTGAATTGCTTCGTGTAAAGATACACAGGTGCTTTCTGGAACTTGGCCTGGCGCACTGCCATGTGCTCAGATACATATACAAGTGCATTTCGGGATGTATACCGGGGTCAAAAGTCGAGTTCACTAACGTTCACAATTACAGTGATTGACTTATCATCCTCCAAGAATAGGTTTATGATGACAATTACAAGTATCAGAGGACAACAACTCATTTGGAGCTGCAATTTCACTTATCTAGCTACCATTGGACACGATTCCACTAATTAATGAAGAAAATGTTAGTTAGCTGAAAAATGTACCCCAAGATATGGGTTCTTCTTTAAAGGATTGTAGAGTTGGGGGCTTTGGACCTCAATAGGTCCGTCCCCTTTAGGAATCCTGTCCTGAAGATTTACCCTTGTCAAAATATAAATCTATATATTTGATTTTATAGATGTTTTTCACAATTCTGTTCACTGTAGTAGGAAAGTTATGTATTTTGTGTCGTCCAAACTCCTTTCCACACTTATAGCACTGTTTTTCATCGCCACCCTGTATGTGTGTACTAAACTATTTCCGTGTTTCCTCCAACCGATTGAAAGGGATTAAGATAAAGATTTTAATCCCTTCTTATTTTATTTTTCAAAATATTAGTTTGATGGCTCCAATTTTTTTATTTTATTTTTTCCCATTTTTGATTGTGAAATACAATCCTGCATTGCGACACACTTGCTGTGGAAGTTAGAGAAACAGAATACCAAACTAAAAGAAGGGAACTAATATAGGTTCGCTAATAATTCTGAACTAATAAAAAAACAAAAGATAGTGAAACCCAAAGAAGACTCTTCCTCCGCATTGTAACTAGCAATGTATAAACACAGAGAAATCACAGAATCCATAGAGTTAAGGGTCAGAAATTTATTTTGCTGTTAATATCTTTTGAAGGCTGCCCAGAACATCCATTTCCGACGGACATAAGTAATATTTGTACATAGATCTACATCCAATAAGTGGATCTTATCATTAGTATGAACTATATAAATTCATTCTTTCAGAAGATTTGCAATTAAATGTTTATTTTATTTATCTAATGAGTCAGTTTGATAAAGAAAATAGAAATCACTTTTTATGTTTTTAAATTAAAACTTCTCTCATGGCAACAACGTTTGCTACATATTTTAGTTTGTTTCTACGATGAAGTATCATAGAGAAAACAGATTTTAAAGAACATGGCGACACAAATTACATAACTTTCCTATCCAGTGGATCACCGGCGTCCACCCTGCAATTAGGTCCCTTTGGGAACCTTTACTCATGATATTAAAAAGTCAAGGTGTGATCTTTCGCCGAAAATGCTCTTTTTATTATTAAATCATAAAAATTGTATCATAAAAATGATAAAATATTTTGCAAATGCAAATGTAAGAACCGATAGACGTGTGTTTTGTACGCTTTATTAGAAGGTCCTTTTTATTATAATATAAATGTATTAGAATTTGTCAAAATAATAATAGCCTCACCTGAGCAAATTGTCCAGATAGCAAACAGAATGTCGTCATATTTTGGATTTTTTATAAGATTTTTCCGAAGTTATTTTGTTTTGTTTTTTGACGCACTACAATTAACAGGTAAATTATTATTTAGGTATATTTTTTCATTTTTGAGAATAAACGAACTTATACAGTAAACGAAGATGGGTTTGTGTTGTTATATTCTGATATTCTTGTTTGGTTTTATATATTGTTGCTCATAATCTGTATTAAGTTTTTTTTTTTTTTTTTTTTTTTTTTTGCCTTAACGTCTCTTTAGCATCTATTGGTCATTCGACACGGGGTTTTACGGTCCATTCGCTGGAAACTTGCAAACAAGTTACAAGTTACCCACTTGACCTCGCCCAGCCTGGGTTAGGCCGGAAAAATAGCCGGGATCATAAGGGCGCAAACCCACGTGTATACACACATATGGTAGAATCTCGATGGACGTCACTTCAGTTATCTAACGAGAACTGGTGTATTCAACGTTTTCATAAACGCTGGCTTGCATTAAGTGTCTGTGAGAATTTCATATAATATTTTGGAATTTAATATTATTATTATTATTTTGGAATTTATTAAAGAGGATTATCGCATTATAATTCTTATTCCTTACAAATCGGGAAGATGCTGAGACTTATCAGCTCATATAATGATAGTCAGAGATATGTGGAAACATCTAGGTGCTTGTCAGGATGCTGACGAGAGTTAGGTCAGGGAAATAAGACCTACTCTAACCTCACGAAAGAATCTTGACACAATCAAGCCAGCTTGTACGAGTTAAACGAACTATTGAGCAAGGAAGTAAATATAACAATAATATTACGCACTGCATATGTGCCCCTGCCTATAAACTTTCAGAGCACCTTTGAGAAGCACCTAATTTTTACAAAATAGAGAACTCTAAGGTGTAGCACCTCAGACGTTCTGAAATGGTCTCATGACATCTAGAAGTCCGAAATAGACCCAGCATGTCATAGGGAATCGATATTTCATAGATCAATGAATGACAAATTTTTGAGTAGGAATCAAGTTTTTTTATTAATCGATGATGGTTTTCTACGGTGTGTCCCATCATAATGATCGGTCATTATGATGGGACACTTTTGAAAGGCTTGGAATTTTGAACGGCAATTTTTGGGTACTAAAAAAATATTAAAGAGCTAACTAGTTTTGTCCTCTCCTGAGAACATCAGGACATCGGAGCTAGTCAAGTGACTAGCTCCGATGATGTTCTCAGGATATTTTTTAGTCAAGTGAAGATATAGTAATTTTTAAACTTCATTATGATGGTATTACTTGACATAGTATCCAATTTAATCAAGGTACAAATATTTTTTGTTCCAATGAAAGTAGAAATAAAATAACAAAAAACTTACATAGGAAATAACACTAGTTTTAGATGCGACTTATTCCCGATGTAATTGCATTGTAATTTTCTCATTCCTCTGATGAATATTTTTCTTTTTTCGTTAAAATGTTTCTTTATTTAGGTTTGTTATCACTGCTTGTCCTAAATAACCACCTTTTTCAAGCTTTCTACCTGGATCTCACCGTAAGCATTCATTTTCCTTTGCTCTTTTTCTATTCCTAGAGCTTTTCCAAATTCAAAAATTCCAAGCCGTTCAAAAGTTAAAGGGGGTGACCGGCCATTTTGGGACACGCTATACATAATCTTGCTGCACGGTTATTTTTTGTATGCATTGTGACCTGTACCTAATATTTATCTTTATTTGGATATTCAATCTTCAGGAGGGTGTGAGCGATTATTTTCTTGTGAAGATTTTATATTTAATCGTGACGGACAAGAAGCTGGTCATGTGTGATTGTGTGGTTTAGTGTTTGTTGACTCTTCTGGTCCCCAATCTGTTCCCGATGTGTATTAACTTATAAAAGCCAATGTGGTAGTTAAAGGAAGCTACTGTGGTTTTTGCAGCTGAAGGTATATTATGTCTTCTTTATTTCTATTATGTAGTTAAAATTCAAGGAATGTATTTCCAGAATATCATCCTAACTCCGAAAAGTATCCGACCTGCATTCATATCTTCGCGCTAGAGCGCTCGAGCGGCCTATGCAGGGTATGAGCATACACAGTAGACCCTCACGAACTTCCTGAATACCGTAGTTACCGGCTGGACGCCTTGGATCGCGCGCGGCGTGTGTTTATGTCCAACGTCTTTTTTCCGTTCGTCGCATTCGTTTACTGTTGAAAATGACAGAAAGAACAGATCAGCGACTTTGCATGAAGTTTTGCTTCAATCTTGACAAGAACTATACGGAGAGATTGAAATGATACCGAGGGCCTTTGAGGACGAAAGTCTGGGCAAAACACAGATAAAGGAGTGGTATAGGCGATTTAAAAATGGCCGCACATCTGTTGACAGTGACCCTCGTTTCGGCCGACCTTTGCTGACAACAACACCGGAAAACATCGAGCGTGTGCGACTTACGATTGAAGGTGATCGTCGATTGACTTGCCGTGAACTAGAAAATGATCTCGGATTACCGAAAAGTACTGTTTGGGAAATTTTAACCGAGAAATTTGAAATGACTCGCGTCTGTGCGAAATTCATTCCGAAATTGCTCACGAACGAGCAGAAAGACCTTCGCTCTGAAATTGACCAGGAAAACTTGGAAATGGTCAGTGATGATGAAAATGTCCTTAAGAAGGTTATTACTGGTCCCTGTGACTATTGGATGTTCCCAAAATTGAAAATGGTGCTCAAAGGAAAGCAATTCGACGACATCGAAACAATTCAGAGTAATGCGACGCGCGAGCTGAAGGCCATTCAAAAATCTGCGTTCGAGAACTGCTTTAAGATGTGGAAGCACCGCTGGGAGCGTGTGGTTCAATCAAATGGGGACTACTTCGAAGATTGCCACGGCCCGGATGGCGAATAATAGTACCATTGCGGTGATATGAAGGTAGGTCGGACACACCTCGTATACTGATATATAATCAGTAATATCGAAAAAATTATGATCATCGAACGTTCCAATACCATTAGGTGAAGGACCCACGATAATTGTGAATTTTAAAATTTTCTCCATTGATTTTTCCAAGAATATAATCATGGCCAAGAATTTGTTAAACTGCTGGTATCGAGCGTGTCGGCAGACGCGCGTACGTCAAGAGTAAGTAAAGCTGCCGACTATATGAATAGGAAATATAGTTTGTAGTTTTGAACTTTATTCTGACACTTCCAGATGACATTTTGCAAATTTTATTTTATATTCTCAATGGGGCATGGTAATAGATGGTGTTTCCCCCAAATACGAAGATTTTACGTTTTTTTAAACTCGTTTGTTTCCCAGACACGTCAAAATTCATAAAAAATAACAGCAAATTCTGCTTGTCTTAGAAATACGGTTGAGGTGTCTTTGGAAATGGCATGAAGTATTAAGTAAATGCCATACTATAATGAAGACGATAGCGTAAATAGCAAAAGAGAAAATGCATACGACTACCTAGATAGCGAAATGATAAGAATGGATACTCCTTGAAATTACTTCCTTGATACAAGTAAATCATCAAAACTTTAATTAGATATAGAGACAACTTTGAATATTACAGCAATACCGTAAAAAAATGTGAAAATTTTATGAGTGTAGACCCCCCCCCCTTCTATGAACGTGTTCCGCAGTACAAAAAGTAATATCCTTGAGTAAAATATTCTCACTGGATCATAGGATCCATACTGTTAAGCGGCTGAAATGTTGATATCCGTTGAATAATGAAAAACTTATGAAAGAACTTATGAAAAAGTTTGATGGTTTACCTCTCATCTTACTTTATTTGCCCATTATATCAATGAGGTCTAACATAGTTTACAGAACTTGTGAAAAAGTTTGATGGTTTACCTCTCATCTTACTTTATTTGCCCATTATATCAGTGAGGTCCAACATGGTTTATAGAACTTATGAAAAAGTTTGATGGTTTACCTTTCATCTTCTAATGGGCAATTCGAAGTTTAATATTTGAAAAATCATTACCTCTCTTTTGAAATGCATTCAATTTATAAAGACACTAAATTTTCACAATCATCTTCTTAAAGTTGAACTGTTACACACATTACGGTGTCATGTTATTAGCTTCCCCGCTCATCATCGCGTAGTATAGTCTCGTAGTTTTATACAAATTACACAACTTTTAAACAATGTATGAAACGTTTCTTGAATATTAGAACAGGCTCGGAACAACGGATGTTTTTTATTTGGGTTACCCCTTGTGGAAATGGAGCAAATTTGTATTTTCTGAGTTTGTTAAAATGGAATACTATAATATGTCAATGAAACCATAATTACCGTATATAAAATACAAGACATATACTAGAGCTCACTCGTTTCGTCTTCTTCTGAGAACATTGTCAGAGCTAGTTCACGTGACTTAAAATTAACATCTATTTAATTTTTCGTCATGTCAAGATATAAGTATTTAATTTCTTTTTCGTTTAACTTTTTTTATTGTCCATGCACATGAACGTTTTATTACTGTCAAACAGGGCTACTTCGACATGGGTCTAATCAAATTCATAAAATTACGTTTTCGTCTCTTTAATTTTTAAGTAAAATGTGCTCTATAATATATTGACACTTAAATGTATAATGTCCAAATATATTTTTTTCTGTATCTGACTGCTACCGTTTGGTTATAGCTGTCACATAATTATTTCTTATCTTATTTACTGCGCACAAGATCATATGACAATTGATATGCATACTGATTCATACTAAACTGAGCACGACGGTTGATCTTGAAATTTGTAATAAAAATTCCCTTTACAATATAGTTCAACCACAAGCATCTTATCGCCAAATTTGCTTTTTAGCCTTGCATTACACATCCCAAACCAGGAATGAACCCAACATTCACAAAAAATATCTCATAGAAAACTTTCAGGACAATTCTGGATTCCACTATTCGTATTCGTTAATCCTCAATGCGCAACTTTTTTCTTTTGTTTTTCCCTACGACACTGTTTTATAACAGATAAAAAATATTCCTCCACCTTTAGGGGAAGGGAAGGCCTATGAAGTAAACATCCCACCATAACTTTTAAATTTTGAAACAATTGTGAAAGTTTTTAAACACATTTTAGTCTAAAATTTTCCGAAAATAAAATACTAAGACGGCAAAGAAGATAAAATATTCGGTAAGTTGTTTCTTGCTGTTCAGTGTGGCCCTACATCACATGACACATTTTATTCTGAAAACACACCACTTAGTATCACGTCATATTTGAAAATGACTGGTTTTAAGTTTAGGAACATTGAATATTCTCTCTATAATTTCAGTCAAAAACCATTAACACTCTAGACCGTATAGCGTACCCTAGCGACGCGACGGTAAGGAACTGAATTTGAACTCAAAATGGAATTAAAAATAGAAATAGTAGAAAATGGCTGACATTCCAAATCAGGTCTAACGTTGACAAAAGTATAATTCTGTATCATCGCTCATTTCTTACTCTCTTATTTCATGAGAGAGAAAAACAAAACTAAAGTAAAATACCAAGACCGTGAGGGGGGAATGGCGGTGCTTGTCTCACCCAAACTTTTTGCTAAAAGACATAAATTTACAAAAAAGCACCCGGCAGAAAACAGAGAGAATATATGGAGCAAGTATTAGACAAAATAAAAATAAGGAAACTAACTTATTTCTTTCTCCGTGAAGAATAGGAAACTTGAAATGCTTCTTTTTGTAACTTTTGATATTAATATTTTCCTTTGCAAAAGAGAAAATAGTCTTTGCGGTTACTTTAATAATACAGTTCTTCATAATGACGTGACGTGGGGAATTCTCAGTCGATGGTGGCCAGAAATATGAGATCAACATATATGAGACTCAAAGATAGAATTTCAACTCTAGAATCTTGCTGTCTATTCCTACTGGAAATTTCCCAGTCATAATATCTCTTGCTGATTGGGCTGTGTAAAGTGGCGGCGCCCCCGCAGGTTTGGTTATAACGAGAATTCCATTCCCCTCTCTCCACTTTGCGACAGGGGATTTATGGGAAAAAGTTTGGTGGGGCCCCAACAGGGCTTGCGCCGCCAATGACTGTTTTAAACTTTAAGAATTTTCATATCGTATAATGGATCGCCTTAGAACTTTCAAATTTTGATTCCCTGATTTACACTAGATTTCCAATGGTATTTTTTAATAGTTCGCTACACAGTATATGGGGTGTCCTATTTGTACTTGTGATGCCAAGTACGATGTTGCCATAGATTCATTTTAATGTGCTTGAAGAAATCTCATTAGTGAAATAAATGTAGGTACTTAAAAAGTAGCACTCTTTATTTACACTGAAAAATAAATAAATAAAATAAATGCTGAGCTTTTTATTTCAGAAAGATACAAATAAGCAATTTGGATAAGCTCCAGATCATTTAAGTTACTAGCTTTGGCATTTCTCAAATGTGCATGGATATTCCTAAAAGGTGTACTTCATTTCTTAAATGAGCGCATTACTTAAATGTTATATTCAACGAAACTTAAATTTTGAAACTATGTGAACTTTCTTGCCTCTCCATGGTTTTACTTTAGTGCCAAATTTCGAATACTCACAACGTTTGCTTGACCTTAAATGTGTAGAATTTTTTATTCTTTTAATTAAGAATAAATTCGCTATTAAGTGCCCCTCAGTTAACAATACACTAAATAAATCCCAAAAGTTTTTAATTTTGTCCCAAATTATAGTGTAATTAAAGTCATCGTTATGAAGATGTTTGTGATTCCGCAAGATATTTGATACCCTTTTATAGATAGGTTGGATACCCTCTTCATATGCAGTGACCCCACATGCTGATGACATGAGTAAGGGAGGAACGTGTGGTTTATCAAGAGAGCAAATGATAGGATGTGGTCTGAATGGGTGAAGTCTAAAATCTGGTTAGAATTAAACTCCTCTGTCCTATGATGTGAGGCAATAATAAGTTTCGTTGACTGTTTGGATTTCATCATATAATCATTAAATAATAATTTCAGGCCCCATTTAACTAGCATAATTATATGTGTGAACTGTGAATTGGTGGCTATCAAAACAAGAAGTTCCCCAGGAGTCAATACATTTACAGCGTGGAATTACAAAAATATGCAAATGTATGACTAAACTGCCATAAACTTCATTCGAAAAGAAACTTTGGCAATTTTTTCAACTCGATCGAAATTGTGGAATCTTGTTAAAACCTAAAGAATATTAACAAAATTGATTTCATCTTGAGTTTTTTTTTTTTTTTTTNTTTTTTTTTTTTTTTTTTTTTTTTTTTTTTTTTTTTTTTTTTTTTTTTTTTTTTGAAAAAGAATACATCTAATTAACAAGCAAAACAAAGTTCGATGTGGCACCTAAAATATTTCGGGAGCCAAATTTGGATCCGGCATTGGTAGTTCTGTGAACAATACCTGCACCTTATTGAATTCTCAAATAATGGGGGGCTTGACGCCTCTTAACAACAATTAGAGACGGGTCATTGTTTTTTTACCCTCCATTCGCTGTGGAAACTTACAAATCAGTTAACTACATTGACCTCAACATGGGAATAGCCAACATCACGAGGGGGCGATCCTTATGCGAGGTCACCCATCTTGATGGCAAAACCCCGCTCTTTGAAGGAAGTGATGTATCTTATTTGTCTAATTCAGTTTATCTTTCTGTTTGTTTCAGGTAAGAGACAAGAACACCCACTTTGAACTTGTTGATCAAATGAACGTGAGTTGTTCAATTATCCACCGTTTTTCTGATATATCTGTACCAGTATGATACATAAGTGTTTATAACGGATTAACGGGACCACTTAAAAGATGCAAATGAATAATTCACCGAACGAAGTGAAAGTTCTAGTTTTAGCTCCATAATTTATCTTTTGTTTGTCTCTTTGTATTACGTCGATATCTTTCCAACACCTTATCCGATATTAATGGACATTTATTATGTTCATAGAATGTGATGAATATAGTTTTTGTCCCCTAATCCAGTTCACTGGAGCCTCATGGTGACCATTTTAAGCGACTGAGGTCCGCTGTACACAGAACTACTAGTTCAATACCAGACTCAAATTTAGATCCCGAAATATTTTAGGTGGCATTATTTTAGGAACATTGTTTTGCTTATAAATGAAAATGGGCAAATTTGAATTCTCAGATAATATGGAAATTATTTTTTGTATTTAGTCAATTTTAGTAAATTTGTGTTTTAGTAAAATTGCTTTCAATTCATTTCAGTTCTCAAAATGAAAAGGTCGAACGACGAAAATTAAAAAAATCTTTCCTTCAAATATGGAACTTAATAAGTTCTTCAAGGCAACGATGAGAAATCCAGCAACTATTTAGGTTGTAAATACTTAACATTTTTACCGTTTGTTGTTTTTTACCGTTTAATGCTATTAGTAATTTAATAATTTGCCAACTTCTGCGAGGTAAAAGTTGGTTTTTTAATATTTGCTCAAAATCCGCTCACACTTAAAAGTTTTCTGTTTAAATAAAATAAATGAGACCCTTTGGACGGATTTTGCTTTTCCTTTCTTTGACAGAAAATGTATTTGTCCACACAAAAATATATATATTTTTTTAACAAGAATTCCCCCGTCCTGCCACCGGATTTCTTTTTTTTTTTAGAAAGTATCCTTTCTTTACTTTCTGCTGATAAAAGTTGTCTTTTGTTTGAAAAAGTAAAAACGCTTTTCAAAAAAGTTTTTTTAAAAAATATTTCGAGTGCGTTAATTCAATAAATTGTCTCATCTCCTGTCGACTGTCCCTCTTATTCTATTTTAAAATTATTTTTACAAGTTTTTCCTCCTTCTTTTTTTGGTTTTCCAAAGTTCGAAGTATTGTATCTGGTGATAATATTAACGACGCGCTTGACAGCGTATAAGCAAAATAACAAGAACAACTAAGAAAGCTAAAAATTCAGTTTTTCGCACCCAAATGTAAAGTACTGATCTGTGTTCTTGAAATAGTGTGCTGTCCACGTTTTAAGATTTTGGTCTTTTAAGGTTAATAAAATAATAAATAAAAACATTACATTTTTTATAATTGGTGACCCGAAATTCTTTGTCACTGCCAGTAATCAAAATTGCTATTCCTGGCGGATATGGGGCGGATCCACGGGGGGGGTGAATTAGGGGAGAGTTCCCCCCCTCCAAGTTGTTGCAATAGGTGAAACAAATTGTTGAAAGCTGAACCTACATTATTTTCTCATGCGAATACTACCTAAAGTAAGAGTTGGGTTCGTAATATTCAGATACTGCAGAAAAGATTGGCTCTTCTTAATCCATATCCATATACTAATATATAAATGCGAAAGTAAGTCTGTCTGTATGTATGTTACGCTTTCACACTTAAACTACTGAACCGATTTTGATGAAATTTGGTATGGAGATAGACTAAACTTTAGGAAAGAACATAGGCTACTTTTTATTGCGAAAAAGGGTTGTAACTATAAACGGCCATGCCTATAAGGCGCCAAGCGAAGGGGGCGTATCCTGCTAGTATTTAAATATTTGAAAAACATGTTCATTATATAAGTGCTAAAAATATTATTTTTAAATGAATTAATACGAAACACCAAAAACAATATTTATAATTATTTATGAAGAAACTAGTTTCGAAATCATTCGATTCAACATCAGTCTCGTCGAGTCCAAATATGGAAATTGACTCAAACTAGTCAACTTCCACCCTTCGACTCGACTAGACTGATGATGAATCGAAACTAGTTTTGTTTTAATTGTGTTTTGTTTTAATTTATTTAAAAGTTAATAAATCTTCTAAATAACAATTATGATATTAGGGTACCTTCGGAGGAAGTGATGGAAAGATTTTCTAGAATGGGCAGACAGCGCTTCGATTTTAATGTATAATATTGCTGTTTATATGCATAAAAAACATTATCCTTTCATGACACAGTATTACCAACAAATGCAATTTATTTCCTTAGTTCCCCCCTAAAATTTTACCCCAGATCCACCCCTGCGGCGGGCGGACGGATTTTTTTTCGATTTTTGAATCCTCCATACCTTGAAACGTAGAGTATCAAATTTTGAGGGGNGGGGGGGGGGGGGGGGTATTTTTTTGACGTGACGATTCGAAAAATTTATTAATGAATATCATAAAACAAAATTCTATATTTAAATTCAAAATATAAAAGAAGGTAAAGCATTTAACCAAAAATACTCAAATTTGGTGTTTTGAAAAAGAGAGAACTTACGACTGGGCAACTGACCGTCATATGTTTGAAACTTTAATTTAATAGTTCTTTTCAAAGGGACCAACAGAATGCTAAAAAATGTGAAACATAGGTATATCGGATTGAACCAAAAAACATTAAAGATACTAATAGGTACCTATATTCTTTAAAATAAATTAAAACAAAACACCAACCAAAAACACTATATAATTATTTATGAAGAAACTAGTTTCGAATCATTCGATTCATTATCAGTCTAGTCGAGTCGAAAGATGAAAGTTTCCATCTTTCGACTCGACTAGACTGATGATGAATCGAATGATTCGAAAAAAGTTTCTTCATAAATAATTATAAATAGTGTTTTTGGTTATTGTTTTGTTTTAATTTATTTAAAAGTTAATATTTTTTAACACATATAATTATATTAACATGTTATTCAAAGATTTAAAACTATATTCTCATAGTGATATTAAAATAGGCCAAAGTGTTCCTTGCTCTATAAAGCTTTCTATAATATGTTTATTTTTTTTTATTTATATACCTACTCGTACCTAATAATAATAATATCCTATCCAGCAAAGGCCCGAGGGCGTACACAATGCAGGGAGATATTACAAAAGTCAAATATGAAAGCAGTTGACATTTGTTTATAGCCTTTAGTAATATTGGATACGACCAATAAACTTTTCCCTTCCAGCATCTCCTTCCATAAACAGTTTTCCCCTCTTTACACATCACAAAGGCTGTTTTGATATTTAAAATTTAAACTTTTCGAGAGGTTAATCAATTTGTTTTTGTATCTTTTTACTAATTAATGATGTTGAAAAACTTATCAAAAAAGTTTTTCCAGGCACAAAGGGTAAATCGACCCTTGAAAACGTCAAAATTAGTCAGATTTAGTTTTGGAGGAAGAGGAAATGAGGGGTTGTTGGCAAGAGCTCATAGTGAGCTCAATTATTTAAAAATATATTAATTTTATTTTTCAACAAAAGTTCAAGAGGAATATTTTAATTTGTTGATACATAAAATATGAACATTTTGGACAAGGATATTCCACAAAGATATAACTGTTCAAGTGGTTCGAAATATACATATGTATGTTTACCTCATTTTGGTAAACATACATAATTTTGACACAATAAACATCTGTAGTTGGTTGTACCATATAAACATGGATTAATCAACGGCTAATCCTTCAAACTTCAGATATTATCTCCGTCTGTCATAGGACACATTCGGGGTGTAAGACCAATTGAACAGTCTACATGTAAGACCAATTGAGTACCAAATGTAAAGGGATACCTAAGTTGGAACCTTATATTAGTATTAGGTTAAAAAATATATATGAGTTATGTATTTTAAGATAAAAATCCCTGTAACGCTGTGCTCATCACACTTGAAGAATTGTAAAATGCTCAGCATGAGAGCGAACCGCAAATAAATTAGTTTTATCATTACTGTGGTGAAAGCACAAGGAGAGATGAAGCAGTACCCTATCCGTCCGTTCTTCCGACCGTACGTCTTCTTTTTATTACATGATGTCACTCATGTGTCTGATGATTGTGGTGGGGGGGTTATTGTTATTAAAATCAATACAACTTTTTTCGCTCTAATTAATAAATACCCCATCTTGTCGAGTAGCGGCGTTGGCACCGTCCACTATTTCTTGGATTTGTTGAGGAGTAACCAAATTGATAAGATTCGTTTTTTTAATCAAACATTCTAAATGGAATGGACACTGGTGATTGGACAATGCACATTGCACATACACTTCATGTACATTATCCAGAAAAGGTATTGATTTATGGAGGAAAAAAGTCGAATTATCGCTATGAAATCTTCTCGCCACATTCCTTGAACAGGGAAAGTTGATTTAGCGCTATGACCACGCGCAATCTTCTCACCACTTTCCTTGACCAGTGAAGTTGATTCAGCGCTATGACCACGTACAATCTTCTCACCACTTTCCTTGACCAGTGAAGTTGATTCAGCGCTATGACCACGTGCAATCTTCTCACCACTTTCCTTGACCAGTGAAGTTGATTCAGCGCTATGACCACGTGCAATCTTCTCGCCACTTTCCTTGACCAGTGAAGTGGATTTAGCGCTATGACCACGTGCAATCTTCTCGGCGCTTTCCGTGACCAGTGAAGTTGATTTAACGCTATGACCACGTGTAATCATCTTGCCAATTTCCTTGACCAGTGAAGTTGATTTAGCGCTATGGCAACGTGCAATCTTCTCGCTTTCTTCTCTGACTAATGTGTTTCCTTCTCAAGATGATCATGATGAATATCCAGCTAGATCCAGCATATCCAGGCTATTACACTACATTTCGGAAATGATAAATTTGCTATGGCCATGACCGGCTTCATGATCTTCCAAATTTAATTTAGTGTTTTATAATTCCAAATTTAATGGATTCTGATTGTTTTTTTCACGACGATGTTAGAAAGTGAGGAGGAGTGAAAAGGGAGCGGGAAACTGTAATGAGAGTGAGAAGGAGCGTCATTAGGGGAAGAGGGGGAACAGTAATGAGTAGAGTGAGAAGATTTTTCTTCTGATTCATAAAATTTAATGTCTCTACTTTCCATTGTCTTGATGGTCCTTATGTACTGTCCCGTGTTCTCTGATGTCCCCTCTTGAAAAACCTTCACTTTTTTTAATATCTCATGGCCTTTAAATAAAAAGTACATCATTTATAGCGTTACAGTGGGTTTTAAGGTTAAGGAAACTTCTCATGGGCTAACTTTACCACAGAACGTTTCTCTTTATTGCACATGTGTAAAACGATATGAAACATTTTCGGTTGGAAAGAAATTATTGTGACCATTTTAAAAATGATTCAGTTTTAAAAAATAAAAAGACAGAAGCAATTAATTATGAGCACTAAGAAATTTCGATTCAAAATCTGCAAAGCTTACTCAGAATGCTTTTAGGGCGACCCAAAAATCAGTTTTGTATATCCGAATTTTATTTATTGGAATAAAGGTTTATTCCAGTTCACTTCGCATTTTATTTCGTCAGTAATTTGGCAGAAAGATGATGAAGTATTGTGACCCAACTTTTTCTTGATTCACAAATCCACCATTTTCTTCTTCACTTTTATTCCAATTCTGATTGGCTGTTCGGATTCATGTTTTTTGTTTTGAATTTTTACCTCTGTTTACTTTTGTAGAGTCTAACCTCATTTCTGTCACATTGAGGGTTCTGAAACCGGCGAGGAATGTCTGGCCAATTTCTGTAACCAATTTTAACCCAATAAGAGGGGTTAGGAAATGGTTTTACTGCCATGCCTTTATTTCGTATGTACAACCGTCCAAAATGGATCCATGACGGCCAATAAAAAAGGTTGCTTTTTTTAAAAAAAAAAAAAAATCTAAGTTTTTTTTAGAATGATTGCTAGACACTCCTGCCCTGTTTCAGACCCGTCTTTTGAGGTGAGAACGCTCGAAGTGGTCAAATTGGTAAATAAAAGATTGAATAATCAGCCGTTTTTTATTTATTGCTGAAGGCAATGGATAAAGAGTGACCAAATGTGAAAAGGAATAAAAGTTGAATCAATAAATAAAATTCGGCTAATATGTAGCTTATTTGAATTGCCTCTGATAAAGTTCAACTATAAAAGAGAAGAAAGTAATGTAATGGGCTGAAATTTTTGATGTCGAGTTTTCAATGCCAAAACACGTTTTGGGGTCCGCAGATCTCAAAACCTTTTTATAGGCTAATAAGGAATGTAAAAAGTATGTAAAAAATGTTTTTATTTATTAGATTGTTGAAAATAAGGTAAATAGCGTTATCCTATATACCTTAACCGGGTCTCTTGTTTGACCCGAGGGTAGAATGAAAAACTCTTATATACCTATATAAATTGGATTTACCATATGAGGAAAGACTCACGTGTTCTTCCCATATCATAGATTTAAAATTAAACATGTGATGTAGGTAACTCACAAAAACTATTTCTCAACAAAACCCCCACGTAGATCAATTGTACTTTTGTACTGTCCTCATAAGAAGAATGAAAATGATTTTTGAACAGTTGCGTCGCAGTTTTTAAGCTGAAATTTTATCGGCAACTCTCACAATACTCTGACTTATACGAATAAATTACCTACGTCCTTCGTGTTTAGTTTAGGTCAGAATGTAAAAATTGATTGCTTATGAAAACTACTCTAAAAATTAAAGAGATAGCACTTTGAAAGAGTACTCTTCTCAGTCATCGCCTTTCTTGCAAAGGAAAAGTTGCGACATTTATTTTGTGCGATTAACTTTTCATTCTTTAACATAATGGGCATTCATTTAAACATTTTAGCATTTTACTTTATTTAACACAAATAAAAAATTATGCACCTTTTTGTAGAAAAATGGAAACATCGAAAATAGAAAAAGCTGAAATTAGATTTTAAAGAAAAAAGATTCCCTGCGTGTTTTATGAAAGGACTGAGCTATCATTCCGTACGACCCAGAAGCCTTAGAACCAAGCGTAGGGAAAGTAATGTATGTACATATGTTAAAATTGTTATCTAAGTTATAAAATGAATACGAATACTATATCATGTCTTAGCAGATAGCGGATGTGCTATTAAATCATCATCATTAGATTCCAGCAGGTGCTACGACATGGCTCATTCTTTTTGACTGCTATTGACAATGTCCCTGATGACTCCTCTCCATTTTTGCCACATCCGTTTTTCAATAGACAGCTACCAGCATGTCAAACTCTTACAAAAGAAGCACTATCACCGTAAACGTGTTAAAACAACTCTTACAAAGAAACACTATCACCGTAAACGTGTTAAAACAACTCTTACAAAAGAAACACTATCTCTGTAAACGTGTTAAAACAACTCTTACAAAAGAAACACTATCTCTGTAAACTTGTTAAAACAACTCTTACAAAAGAAACACTATCACCGTAAACGTGTTAAAACAACTCTTACAAAAGAAACACTATCACCGTAAACGTGTTAAGTTGCAGAAAGGGCACCTTTCTGCAACTTATTATCAAATCAATATTATTGCTTGGCGAGGCACGACCTTTCTATGTCGGATAAAAAGTAGCTTTCGCCGGCCCATAAATTAGCTTGGTGCTATGTTCGGATGGCTGTGCGGCCTAAAAAATATCTGAAATTATTCAACAACATATTAATTGAAATACGCTGGTCTGGAACCGGGGAGAATTGCCTGGCAACTTTTTTTGCCAGGAGTGCCTGGCAAAAAGAAAAAACCTCTTAAAGTCGTTTTTTTATTGGCTGTCATGGATCCATTTTGGACGGTTTTACATACACTATAAAGCATGGCCTTAAACACGTTTCCTAACCTCTCTAATTGGTTTAAAACTGGTTTAAAAAATTCAAAGGGTTGCTAGACATCTCTATGCTATTCTGTGATAGCGCTCCGGCCCAAAAGCTATGGAATCATTCAACAACCAATTGTCGATTTTTTGCTGCGTCAAAGAAAGACAAAGGAACAAATTTATATTTATTAGCGGGGGTATTAAGAGGTCATGCCAAAATAGCATTTGAAACTGTTGTCCAGGACAGGTGGTTACTACAAAAAATGTCAACAACTGAACATAATACTTGTTGTAGTAATTCGAGGAAATATTTGAATTTTAATGTAGCTACTTTAAGTAGTACCCGAAAATATATTATATTACCTATAATATAACAAATTTTCTGCTGAGCAAACCACTATTATTTGCCACTCTCAAATGAATGAGGCAGGAAAACATCGTATTGTCAAAACCCCACGTTGAAATTTTATGCTTGACGTTGTTTTCTCCAATGTGGCGAGAGATCCATTACAAGGAATAATGGATGTCATAATTAGTTGATGATATAATGTTCACTTGGGATGGCCTATTGGACAATCCGTATGACATTTCAACAATGAGTTTGACTTGAGCCCAATGTATTGCGGCTCATGTGCCATGTGTTGCTATCGTTAGATCAATAATGAAACAGTGATAAGAAAAACTCACACACCAAAACCATATTTGTATCATTCTATTTAAAATTCAATATTTTTGTGAACGTTAGTGAAATACACTTTTGACCCCGGTATACATCCCGAAATGCTTGCATATGTGTATGTATCTATATATGTTTGTAAGATACAAGCCACAATTTTCATCCGATTTTGACGAAATTTTGGTATACATATTGAAAAAAAAATTCTGTATAGTTTTTGGGTGCCCTCTCCCCCGGGGGCCCAGGTCCCCTAAATTGTGTTTTTCAAAAATTATTTTTATCTTTTTAGTGATTTGTTTTAGAAACTTAAAATTTTGAGGGCTTTTCGATTTTTTTTTTAATTTCGAAAAATTGGGGGCCCTGCCCCCCCCGGGTAAGGGGCAGGGCCTAATATTTTGTTTTTTGAAAATGAGTTTTAAAATTTGATTAAGTAATTTTTTTTCTATAAATGACTGCAACACTAACGTGAATCTTCCTTGGGATGAACTTACATTTTAATCCAATCTGTTTGCAAGACCTCTTTTCCAAATCAAAATTAAAAAAATCCTAATCATTCAGGAATTACGAGAGGTGGACAGCAGTTTTGACTGTGTGATTATGAGTTAATAATCTCATAAATGGTTCACGAACATCAAACTGGTCATGAGCCACCTATTTTTTATGATGGCTCACGAACATCAAACTAGTCCATGAGCCAACTATTTTTATGATGACTCACGAACATTAAGATAGTCCATGGGCCACCTATTTTTATGATAGCTCACGAACATCAAGCTAGTCTATGAGCCAACTATTATTATGGTGGCTCACGAACATCAAGCTAGTCCATGAGCCAAGTATTTTAATGATGACTCGCGAGCATTAAGCTAGTCCATGACTCCATGAGCCACCCATATTTTATTTGCTATTACAATATTTTCCATCATATTAACAATAGAAAAGAATAATTGAAAAAAAAAACGAGGTAAATATTTTTTAGACATTTGTTTTTGAAAATACTGTAAGCGGGCTGCAGTAACCCTATTTTTGAACGGCTCCTGTCTCCTATTGTATGTCCATCCGTCATAATTTTTTGACGAATATGTGAAGAGAGGTGCCCTATTGTGTGGTTCGATATGATTTGAATACAAAGGGATAGGAGAGAAAAAAATGGATTTAACCCCCTCATGTTGCCCAATTCTTCCTGTACTCATGTGTCATATATAATGTTAAAGCTTACAGCAATAGCTATTATTCAGAAATAAAAGGGTGAATATTTATCTAAAGGTACAAATATGAACCCGGCAGGTTTTTTTTTAAAAAAAAATACGTCAAAAATTCAATGGTGCAGATATAATTTTTGAACAGCTAGTTTTCATCCAAATATACATATAGAATTTTCAGAACATTTGTTAAGTCCCTTTCTGAAGAAATTCTCAGTTTCCTGTTACTATCTCCCCCCCCCTCCCCCCAGTACAATACAGGATACAACGATAGGGCTTCCACAAACACATCATTATCAATATTAACATTTTAACTAGCAGTAGTGTGTTCTTTGGTAAACTAATATTAAGCATGCATTGTGTCCTAAGTCGAATCGCCTTTATAGAGTTAAGGGAGTAATTTGTAATTAGTATCATTATGTAATATTAAGATTTTTCCCATTAATTTAAATATTCTTAACTTTTAATTCAAATGAGTTTGTATTTAAAGTGATATGCTTTTGTATTTAAAAAGGAGTAGGTATATTTTTAATGTAAATAAGGACAGTTTCTGGAAGTCACATTATTTTAGGTTAGCTGGATGTTTGAGAGAGCAATTGTAAACAATTTCAGAATTGCTATTCTAAAACACTCCATGACCATATGTTGTGAATCACCAAAATAAAATAAAAAACTAAATACAAAATTTAATGAGAAACATGAAAAATTGCGGTTTTCCGAAAAAATTATAGAATCAGAGTCATTCCTCAAGGGTGCCCAGCGAAGCAAATGAACCTGAGGACTAATTGTAATTGCAAAAGTGTTAGTTTGTTGTTTGCCACCCTTTAACACAGATCGGATGTATTTATGTTGAATACAGATATCTGATGTAGGTAACAGCTTAGGGACGGGGAAGGAAAAATAACGCTACATGTACATAGTAGCCCTCACAGAAAGGCCATTCTTCTCAGTTCTATGTTACCCGCTCGTATGATTCTAATTTTCAAAAAATCTCTTTAACCAATGATGACAAATGTCTACTTGTCACTGAAAGCAGGTCGATAGTGTGAAACTGAAAGTAGAAGAACAAAATGAATTTCAAGCTCACACTGTATTTTATAGTCACAATATGAGAGAAAAGCACTTGCAAAGTGATTTTTATTACTGCCATTGAGTTCCTTTATCAAAAGGATTTGTCAGTCACTTTACAATAATTGTGCAGGAGGTACCACTTGAACAATACGATTTACCCTTTTCTAAAAAAAAAAAATGTTTTTTCAGTATAAAAAATTTATTTGAGTAGCTAATCCTTTTATATATATTAATTGTATTTTGTGTTTCTAATCGGATTGATTGGAACGTGAGACCGAGGTGAAAAGTGATCTCTGACATACAGCAGTACAATGTACTGCCTACCAAAGTCATAGCTAGGGAAACCATGAATATAAAAACTATAACTAGTTAGCTTTGGTTTCATTTTCTGAACATCTCTAAGAACATTCCAGACGAGGTTTACCGTCCATTCGTTGGAAACTTACAAATCAGCTACCCATATTAACCACACCCAACCTGGATCAAGCCAGGAATAGCCAGCATCACGAGGAAGAGCAAACCTAAGGGCCATATTATAAAACTCCACTTAATTTTGAATTGTCACTTGGACTACAAAATAGCGAAGTGGTCACTCGCACTTGTAAAATTTCTGTTTTTATTTGATAATAAAATTACATGTAAATTTTTGTTTAGAACATTTTTTAAAATACAAATTAGACACTCAAGTGGTATTGACCACTCCAACTCGCACTCAAGAGTTTTATAATATGGCCCTAAGTGGTCGCCAAACCAAGTAATACATGGACATTGTTTAACTTCAGTGATCCTACGGTAACTGGTGTGTATCCAATTCACCAGAGGTCCATTTCACAATAAATAAAAAAGAAATTTAATTAATATACTAAATAAAATAATGGATAATAATAGTCTTGTATTTCGGATGCGAGACTATACAAATTGCAAGAGAAGGTAATGTCTACAGTATACTTTATGTATACAGTATACTTAATGTTTTGGGGCCCCAGATGGAAAGAGGGGACAAAAATAGCATGAAATAGGTCGCATAATTGAGAACGTTAGTGAACTCCACTTTTGACCCCCGGTATACAGCCCAAAATGCACTTGTATGTATGTATACGAGTATGCATGTGTATATATGTATAGTATATGTGTAATTGTGTATGTATGTTTGTTGGTTTGTTACGCGGTACAAGCCACAATTTTCATCCGATTTTGACGAAATTTGGTATAAAATGTATAGGTACATGTTTAGGACATGAAGAAAAATTATGTATAGTTTTTGGGTGCCCATTATTGTGTTTTTTGAAAAAGTTTGTTGTATTAGAAACGTATTTTTTTTTTTTTTTTTTTTTTTTTTTGAAAATGATTTTTTAAAATTTTATTAAGCGTGAACACCTGATCATCTTGATCCACTAGTATAAACAAAACAGTCAGTATAATAGAAGAATTTCAGTATTTAAAATGACGGGTACTGTCCTTCATTATTCAGACGAAAAATAATTCTTACAATATTTTAGGACACATCTTGTTATTATTTACCCTCTTCCTTTTCGTTAAATTACACTTTTACCGTTCTCTACTTCTGTATGATAAAAAGAAGAAGTGGGGTTAGGTTAAAAATTATGATGTCCATTTGGTTAGGATTGTATTTGGAGAGTGATGACGAGACCTATTTCTATCATCATCATTGTTTGTATTATTTGTTATTCAAATTAAAATGGGGGATGAGATGGGGTTGAGGAAGTGTATAAAATAATAATCAAATTAAAAATTGCAGAAGGGGAAAGACAGATTTTTTTTTGAAAAAAAAAATATTTTATTACTCATGAATCAGTATTAAAAGGTAGATATTAGTTGAATAAAATGCAAAGTTGGTCAGTGTGATTTGTTTGTCGCTTTTTTTGAACAGTATAAGGTGCTTTTAATACATCTAAATATCTCATCTTTGTGTGTTCATAAGGTATCCATAAAGTCTCACCCCACCCTCCGTATCTCGAGAATGGCTGAAAATATAAGAAAACGCAAAAACTCGTATCCCTTAGATTTTAGGGGGATTAATAAAAAAAACGTGATTTTTTTTAGACTAAAAATTTTTGGCCTCGGCCAGCCGTTTAGGCCTGGCACCGACTGACTTCAAAATCTTAAATGAGAAGGTATATCAAGTGACACCTTGTTTTAAAGGTCTCGTTAAGACGAGTTCATTACAGAAAACCTCTCTAGGATCTACCGTTCATGAATTACGGGGTGGAACATGCGACTAGGAAAAAATGTCTAGAAATAAGTTTTTTGGCCCCCTACCGGGGACCCCAAACCAAAATTACTACAAAATATCAAAAGATGTCCATTATAGTACTTGGGCAACGGTGCATACCAAATCTTATCAAAATCAGACAAAATTTATTTTTTTCATATTTGGGGCCCGGCCGGGGCCCCAAATGCAAAAAATCTAAAAAACACCAAAAATTGTCAAATATAATACTTTGGAAGCTGTGCATACCAAATTTGATCAAAATTGGTCGAATTTTATGTTTTTTTTTTTTTTTGNTTTTTTTTTTTTTTTTTTTTTTTTTTTTTTTTTTTCATTTGTGGGCCCCTGCCGGGGCCCACAAACCAAAATTACTACAAAATACCAAAAGATGTCAATTAAAATACTTGGGCAACAGTGCATACCAAATATTATCAAAATCAGACAAAATTTATGTTTTTTTCATATTTGGGACCCGGCCGGGGCCCCAAATGCAAAAAATCTAAATAACACCAAAAATTGTCAAATATAATACTTTGGTGGCTGTGCATAC
>CM022877.1:23329194-23399224 GCA_012654025.1 Pachypsylla venusta
AAAAGTGCCCATCACGGCGTACGGCGGACAAACGGATTTTTTTTTATTCGATTTTTGGATTCTACGTACCTTGAAACGTATAATATCAAATTTTGAGGGGGGGTAATTTTTTTTTTTTTTTTTCGTGACGATTCCAAAGGTTCATTATTGAAAATAATAAACCAAAATAATTAATTTAAAAGCAATTATATTTCAATATTTAATCACATAAGGTTTGTTTGGTTAAAAAATATGCAGGATATAAATTCTCATCAGACGTAAAGAGCGAAACAAATACTGAATATTAATTACAAAATATTACATGTATCTAGAGCGGCTCGATAGCACCTGCCTGCTACATTTGTTATCTTAGATGAGAAAGAGGAAAGGATTGAAGTGTTTGGCTGCAACGATATGATTTGGGCGGAGCTAATGTTAAAAATAATTTAAATCTGAAGGTGTACACTGAGGACATAATACCTAAGGTCATTTTTGTATAATTATAAAAAAAATCATCTCTTCGGAGGACTCTAAACATATATTATCCGCACTTGTTAAGCCAAAGACAATAAACCATTCGCTCGGCCTAAGCTAAACAACCTTTCCAAGGTTGAGGCAGGGTTTTCTATTGCTGGAAATGTCCCTGTTCAGATATATTTGCAGATCACCAAAGCAGATTAGCGAAATATTTTAAGCGTGATATGTTGAATCTGGAAGAGCACATGATTTTACAACAGCCAGTCATATGTTTGGGGCCTAATCATGATGTTCCATTTTGTACAGTGCTTTGCGGGGTGTGATGTCTTAACATAGGTACCACTTAAAACCGAGAAAATAGAAACCTTTCTTGAATATTAATAAAATAGCATTGACTATGCAATTCGCTTTTTTCAGCTGATGTGCTTCACCCTTTCAAAATATTCAAGCTCAACCCCGTGACAGATGGCACATCACATTTTCAAAGTTCATGAAAACCAAATATGATAATTGTATTACATGCAAATTTTGAGTCAATAATGTTGTTCATTGAATAAATTTTGTAAACAAGAAGAACAATCAATATGGGGCTTATTTATTGGAAGGCAAAATTTGCTTTCTTCCCAGGAGTAGTGATGCATTCGCTTTCTAAATATAGCATTGAGGTTAAGCAACGGCAAGATCGTTCTGTATTTACATTAATGTTTGAGAACATAGTATACTGTTGATTCTTAAAAACGTTCATTGCCATATCTTATGACCCCAATCGTTAAAGGAGGGAGATCGAACTATAGAGTGTAAGGTTGCAACATGTTTTTACCGACGGCCGTGCCAAGACGAATCCAGTTCTTATTTATATTCTTCGTAACGTAAAACCCAAACTTAGGCATTTTTTAGCCATATCGATAGGAGAAAGTGTTTCATGAGTGTCTACAATGGTTCTACGTGCAATAACTACTCGGGATTTTTTTTAATAAAAACCCGCCGAACTTTTTTCCTACCACAGTATCCGTTTATTTATTTCGACAATGAAGCGGAAGATTTCAACTGGATTACTCGAGATATTGCTACTTAGAACAATTTGAAAACATTTACCCCAAAATGAGGATCATAATAAAAACCATTTATTTGAATGAAGACCCTATCAAGCCGTTTTCTTCGGGTTAGCGCACGGAGGTAAAATCCTCCATAACCTCTGACAACGGAGATCCCCCAATAAGTGGGAGAACCCGAATCCAGTATTAGGACAAATATTGTCAGAGTTCATAGACAGAGAGGGAATTATATGCCCAGCGAAGAGATAAACCGCCTGAAACGTATCCCCTATCTTCCAATTAAAGGTGTAGATTGACCCACTAAAACAACACTGAACGGGAAAAATCATGCACGAAAAAAAAAAACCTATACTAACCTGGAACTTAGTATGGTATTATGGGGTGATCCTTAATTTTTGACAGAGTGTCGTTGTAAACGTTTACAACAATAATAAATACTATTTACTAGTTCCCTCTAATTTGACCCATAGAATATAAAACATGATTTCAACGGATGATGTTTTTTTAATCCCCCTGTATGATCATAGTTATTAACTCTATCGGAGTTAGCAACTCTGTAGCATATTCTCATTTGCATCAATGTGTGAATGTCCTATCTTAATATGATTATAATAGCATCTATAATTGGAGGAACAAGACGGATTTTCCACCTGACGGAATATCAATTCAACAATATGGTCCATAGTTACACTTGGCTGCACCACTCGCATGCTCTGATGATGAACTTGAACTCACCAAACTATTTGCCGGTGATGAGGTGATATTCACACTGGAAAGATATGGCATTGGGCAAATGTTAGAACATACTCTTCTATGTAAACAACCACAAAAGAGACGCGGTAAAGGCATTTGCCGGTGGTGAAGTGATATTCACACTGGAAAGATATTGCATTGGGCAAATGTTAGAACATACTTTTCTATGTAAAAAACCACAAAAGAGACGCGGTAAAGGCATTTGCCGGTGATGAAGTGATATTCACACTGGAAAGATATTGCATTGGGCAAATGTTAGAACATACTTTTCTATGTAAAAAACCACAAAAGAGACGCGGTAAAGGCATTTGCCGGTGATGAAGTGATATTCACACTGGAAATATATCGCATTGGGCAAATGTTAGAACATACTCTTCTATGTAAACAACCACAAAAGAGACGCCCTTATAGGGATGGCACGATATATCGAAAATCGATAGATATCGATATATTTTCTTCGGATGTATCGATATGTTATATCGATATATTTTTCACGATATATCGTTTCATATATCGATATATTTTTCACGATATATCGTTCAATATGTACACTAATTATACTTTTTTCAATGTTCTTAATATGGCGACAAAATTTGAAGTAATATTTTTTTTACTCGAAGTTTGCTATTTTGGGGGATCCTTCTTGTCCCTTTGAAACTGACGATATATATCGTCGATATATCGATATATTTGAAATTCGATATATCAAAAATTCGATATATCGATATATTTTTGAACGATATGCCATCACTAGGTAAAGGCACACGCATCACGCATCGGCGGTTCTATCTAAATTGAAACAATTGTTTACATAAGAGAATGGTGTAGGCTACTTGTCTGTGTATCGTATTCGTTCAAGGTATCCTATAAGTGTGAATTGGGCCCTTGAATGGCGAAATTCTTAATCACAAGTGAGGGGTTCTCATCATTTTTTTTTTTAGTTGACTCTTATTCAAGTACGCTTCTAATACTGCCAAACACACTTTGGGTCGTTACCTCTCCATTTTTAAAGTATTGTAATCGTGAATAAAATTTGACCATTGTTTAATGGTAGTAATGGTTATGTTGTTTTATTCTTTCCAATGTCGTGTCGTGTCGTCACAAACATTTTTTTCCCAAAATATTCAAAAAGTATATTGAGCTGTACCGATTACTCGTATTATATAGGGACTTGCATATTTTTAAATAAAACATGGCTTAAAACGAATATTGCCTGGAGGATATAGTCCAGTAGAATGGTCATCGAAAATGCCCTTAGTTTGCGTTACTATACACGAATTTCGAATCAAATGAAATTCNGATTTAACATCTCTTAATGGTTCTCTATCGAATTTCATTTGATTCGAAATTCGTGTATGGTAACGCAAACTTAAAATACCATTCTACTGGACTAATATATTTCCTTTTAACTTAATCTTTTTTAAAAGAAGAAAGACATCAACATTTTTAAAAGCTTTCGACCCAAATTCGATAAACCCATACCTGAAAAAGAGGAGGGGTTGATTGGTTCTCTGTACCTTTTTTTTATTATTAAATAATATGCCTTTGTGTGCTTCTGTTATCCTCATAGGTAATCTTCGTCTTAAATTTTTCGGTAGTAGGAAGGTTAATATATTCCTTCTTTTTATCTTTGATATTTACGAGTATCTATGCTACGTATAGCATTATCATGCATACAGAGTGTCCCCTAAATAATTCAAAATAAGTATGTATGTACTTATTTAAACGCCTGAGCCAGATTGTCCTTATTTATATAATCATGCACAAAAGATTTACTTAGAAATCTTTGAGTAAAGTAAGGGGGAATAATATATTTTGTATTTTTTTCTTTTTAATGGGACTGTAACAGCAAATACCGTTAATTTTTCAACGGGTTTAACACAATTTGTTTGATTTTTTTTTTAAAAAAAATCCTTATGCCCATTATTGACTATACCGTTTCCATAATCTTTGATTTTGGTACAATTTTTTTTGCTACTTTAACATTTGGTGCACCACACTTTAAGTGCATAAGCTACTAAAAAAGTAATTCCAAATTATAATATAAAAAAAAATGCCATCAGGGAAATTCTAAAGAGAATACAAATAGCTTCTTATTAGATTAGGGGAACTTCCAAAATTATCATGTCCTTATAGGAGCATGTATCATATGACATAATTCGTATTTGAAACAATTACCTTTAAGGGTAGTTCAGAGTTGAATTCAATGGATAATCATCCTATCCATAGTAGATAAAATTTTGTAATCGTGCAGAAAATACGAATTTTCTCTTACAAGCTTTTTAAGAGAATCCAAAACCAAAAATATAGATCAAATGCTCGGACAGTGTAAATCGGCCTTAATGTTGCTTTTTCTTATCGATTCCAAAGGTTTTTTTATTGAAAATTTTAGAAAATTAGTCCAATCAATATACCTAATTTCTAAAACCAAGAGCGACAGGACAGGTCTGATGACACATTATATTTAGGAAGAAGGGAAAGAATTTTTTTCCGAGACAAAAAATTCATAAGAGATTTCTGAAATATGATTTCTGAAATATGCATAGTAAAAGGTCTCGGTTGGGGCAAAGTAATTAATTTGAAAATGTTCCCCTTGCATATTTTTTCTTTCTAATTTAGAATATTTTGTTCACCACGTTAACTTGGCAATACTAGGGGACGCGGCGAGGCACAGGGGATTATAGTTGAGGGCAGATTGCTAATTATTCTTTCCAAGTGTTGAGATGGGCTTGAAATTCGTTCTATTCTGAACAACACTGGAATGGGAATGCTGTATGTCGTTATTTTCCACGCCAGCAAACTAGTAGTGTACCTACAATAAAAGTGGCTGAGGTGTTTTCTTTCGAACCATATTTCAGCGTAGCACAATAATTCATACGTATATCTTATGGATGATAAATTTAACGTATGGATGATAAATTTGTCCTTAGTTGAATGACAAAGTTCAGTGTTCGGAATTTGAGTATTGGATAGCTCATGATAAAGTTGTAATGTTAATAATAAACATATGTCCAAATAAAATATAAATATCTCTATGTAAATTTAAAAAAAAAAACATTTCATGGAATGCGGTTCCCAACGCTTCATTCGAAACGAAGTTCCTTCCAACAGAAAATTAGGAAAAATAATACAACCGAGCCATACTCAAAGAAAAAGAGGTAAAGGCTCATTTTTTAAAAAAATATAGATATATATCAAAAGAATACTGTGACAATTTGAAAAATCCATTCACTACCCTAAAAGAAAGATGACAGTTTGAAGTGAAAAAGGTCGATTTTTTAAAATGAAATAATGGGCATCCACGTTTTTTCGGTGTACTCTTCATTTGATATACCAAGTGTCCCAAAAGTCCGAGGCCACCTAAATATTTTTTGAACGGCTTTATGAAGAATTTTGAAATTTTGCATGGTATTATATCCAATTAAACCACCTGATGGTGTGACCAATTATTCAGGGGCGGGTCCCATGTGGCCCCCAGGGGGTCCAACTTTTGTTTTTTTAAATACGAACCCCTATCTTGTGATACATTTTCTAAAAGACAACAGAATTAGAAGTAACTAGCTGTTTTCCCGTGGTTCGCTACGGTTACAAAATTCAACAAAAAAACGCAAAATTAAATCTTTTTAATTTTAGATTTTTGGTGGAACCGACCCCCAGAGTGAACACGGCTCCTATTTAGAAAATTCAATATTTTACTCAAAAATATTACTTCTTGCTCTGCGGAACACATTTGTATCTCCCTCATCCCGAAGTGGTACTTCTCAATTCCGATTTTTTGGTGATTAAAACCGTCCATAAATCGGGGAGAAATTGGAATTTTTCAAATTTTATATTTTTTATGGGGTCCCGATATACTATTTTGGGGGGGTCCATTCTCGGTCATATTTCGTTATCTCCTTTAGTTTGCCCAGAAAAAAAATACAAAAAGATCCGCTAAAAAGCGTCATTTTTGGCGGTAACTTGCTCCCACTTGAACTTCCAATTTTTTCCTTCCTTATTACGCACCTACATACTAAAAGGGATATGTGTGCCAAGTGTTTAGCCATCGTGGAGCTACGTTGATTATCAGTCAGTCAGTACGTCAATATACCAACTGGGCTTTGCGTTTTATAAGTATAGATTTGCAAACGTGTTTGGGTTCAAAATGGCGGCCATTTGAAATTTCCAAGACATGACTTGCCAAAAAATTGGTCACACCATAAGGTGGTTTAATTTGGGATATAATACCATGTTTTCAAAACTCCACATATAACCGTTCAAAAGATATTCAGGTGGTCTCGGACTTTTGGGACACGCTGTATTTTAATTTGGCTCTCATGTCATACATGCCAAAATTTCACTCTTAATATTTCAAAAAATCAGTATTGTTTTGAAAGAAGTTTGAATGCATGATCATAATGCACTCCTCAGAAGTCTGCTCGCTGCTTTGTTGTAATTTATTCTGGGAACAGGGACCCTTGTTATAGAGGCTTGAAAGGTCATTTGGAATCTTCTAAAATCACATTTTAATATTTATTTATCTTGTGTCACTTAAATTTCAGTGGTTCACTTCAGTTCATTTCTGTTTTGGAAATTTGAACTGATTTGAAACGACTTTCCCGAATTACCTCTTCAAATTGAGACCCCATCTCTGATGGAAGCATGATTAACGTTTTCATATTTGCAACAGTAACAGTACACAGTAGATACAGTTTTTTTTTGTCACAAAAATTATAAATTTTATTGTAAAATTTTGAAAATATTTTAAAATTGTACATGAACACCTATTGAAGGAAGCCATTTTCTATCCTAATCAATATCATTTTGAAGCCATTTTCTATCCTAATCAATATCATTTTGAAGCCATTTTCTATCCTAATCAATACCAGGGAAGAAAAAAAATTAGGAAATCCTCTGATGCAATCAATGAAATCAAGAATATAAGTAATAGAATCACGAGATGACGACCTGGACGGACGGTCGCGTCGCTCCGTGATATTAAATAATTATTTTTTATTTAACTGCGAAACTGCGACTTTTGTTGCGAAATATTATCAATAAATAACAGTACAGTAAAAAGCTAATAGTTATAATTCTAACTTTCTGATATAATGTGCAATTAAAATAGTATTTCAGTGGCCCCTGTTTAAATTAATATCCTGGGGACGGAGACAACATCTTTCATAAGGAATTGGTTAGAACAGGAGATTTTTCTGACGAATGAGGGCACTACCTAAGATCGAAAAACAATCGATTTTTTCCGATCCACCCTACTATTACTATTGACCACTACAGGAACTCATATCTTAGCTATGTGACCACTATGGTACCTAAGTAGTGACCAAACATGTCCTTTTTTTTGTTGGCAAGATAAATATTACTCAGCTAATTTTTATTTTAAAATTCTAGAGAAAGCATTGTGCTATTTGATACAGGTACATCGGGTTGTGCAATACTCCAGCTTTCTGTTGTGATGCTTATATTTTAATTAGGGTTTGTTTACAATACTTGACTTTTGTTTAGAATTGAATTGCGGAGGTCTTCGTGAACTTTCTGTTTCTGCAACTCCCTCTGGAGTGAATCAATGGAAAAGTCGTGAATTATTTTTGTGTTGAAAAAGAGAAAGACAATATTATAAGGTGAGGAAGAAATATAATCCGGACAAATAACGCTACTTTCATATGACACAAGAATTTTATTACAAACTAATATTCAGTCCCCTAAAATTTATAAACGTGAGATTATCATTCATTTTTAGTTATCCTTCAGTCAGTACTCAGTTGAATATATAAAATGCCATTTGTAGAGGTGTACTCATCTCATTTGTAGAGGTGTACTACAAATGGGGCATTGATATAATGGCTAATACTAGGGCAGATCAAAAAATTTCAACAAAATCTTTTTTAGGACTACAAACTTATCCCCTCACTCCTAACACTTCTTTAACCCGCAAAGAATGGAATATGTCAAATGTGAATTATTTTCCTTCGACCTATCTATAAAGCATAAGGCAGCCTTATCATCAGGTATGCGAATGGAGTGGTCATAATTCATAGCCAACAAAGTGCATTAATGTGAGATGAAAGAAAAGTCTTTGATTGTATAAAAATACAATGAAAATGTGATTTTAAGATAACTCAATAAATGAACACACCAGTTCCCTGGAGTTGAGCAACGTCTAGTGAAAAGAAAAAAAAACTTTGAGGGAATTTATTTGAGGGCTAATGCACAAAGTGGTTTCTCAACAACTCTACCTGCTCACAATCACATGTACTTACGTATTGATCGCTTCATGTATATTAATGAATCTCAAATTTGGGATAAATCCATGACAATCGGTCATCTTTGTACAAGAAACCACTTCCCTAGAGAGCACGATACATGAAAGACACTAATCACAGGATTAAAATATGGATTCACAGAATATATTAAGAATATCCCTGACCCTTTTTAAAAAGTTTAGAGAAAACTTTTTAAATTCCTTACTAACTTTGTACTTTTAATTAATCCAAAATCTAAACAAGAAGAATTCTTATTCTGTACAGATTAGCACTTGCTCTGTTTGCCAGATAAATTACAAACGGTACTCAAGAAAACTAAACCAATAATAATATCGGATGAAGGAAACGCGTAAGTTCTGTGTGGGAACGGTGTGGTCAATGGCACCTCTCTAACTTGATGAGAAAATCACGTCAATTCTTTCGAATCAATACAAGAGATGGATGGTCTGTTGACATAATTTGATTCTTTATTTACTTCTTTGTATACAGGATGATGAAAATAATTATTTATTTATTGTGTTCATAATGGACCGTTCTACTTTTTTTTTTTTTTTTTTTTTTTTNTTTTTTTTTTTTTTTTTTTTTTTTTTTTTTTTTTTTTTTTTTTTTTTTATTTATTTAATGTAATATATATTTTCAAAATAAGTTACAATAATTGAATTGAGTGATACATGGTACTTTTCCTAAAGTACGTATCTTCATTCTATTTCCATTTTTTGCAATCAAGAATATTGATTTATGAAATAATCATTATTCAGACATGTTTAAAGATTGTGAAAAGAAACGTTGTTTCCCTTGTGGAAATATACAACAGGAGAGAGTAAGTTACTCACCTGAAAAAGAAATTAGAAACTCTTATTATTGGTTTTTAAAAATCAATTGGGTAACTTGATATTAAACTTTTTCTACCATCTTTTCAATCCTGCGTCATATAAAAATGGGGATAACAGTTATGTATAGGTATTGATACCAACACCAACAACAACAAGCAATTAATATTTTGCAATACAATTGGCCTCCCACACTAGATGATGTTACATGCAAGAAGTTTTATCTATTCTGAAATAAGTTTATATCTGTTACTTTTTTTATGAAACTGGAGATCTATCACCAGTTTTTCGAAAAATCAATCGCTAGTTTATTTATTATGAGCAGTAATCAAAGGTTTCTATTACCTCTAATTACTGTCCAAATGCAAAAAGCTCTCATAATGAACATTAAGTTTTATCTATTCTAAAATAGGTTTATATCTGTTACTTTTTTTATGAAACTGGAAATCTATCACCAGTTTTTCGAAAAATCAATCGCTAGTTTATTTATTATGAGCAGTAATCAAAGGTTTCTATTACGTCTAATTACTGTCCAAATGCAAAAAGCTCTCATAATGAACATTAAGTTTTATCTATTCTAAAATAGGTTTATATCTCTTACTTTTTTTTATGAAACTGGAGATCTATCACCAGTTTTTCGAAAAATCAATCGCTAGTTTATTTATTATGAGCAGTAATCAAAGGTTTCTATTACCTCTAATTAGTGTCCAAATGCAAAAAGCTCTCATAATGAACATTACAACATCCACCCCGTTCTTGATTTCTGTCTCAGTGTGTCAGATTTGATACGTTCGTCACGGTTCTGAAGATGAATCAATTATGTGTGCGTTGCATTGATAAAGTATAAGTCGGATATTGTTCAGGGCAGTAATGGACCTCCTTGGAATTCGGTCACTCTAAAACTATAGATTACTGTTAATTTCTTCGGTTAACTACAAAACGACGGAAAGGGTTTTCTTTTAGATACATAATAATATTGATAATGCATAAAATCATGTTTTGCAACAACCCGTAAAGAATATAAATAAAGGTATTGTAATTTTCAATGCCAAAATACTGTAAGCTCAAGTTTAATTTTTATGCCAAGGATGAACCACTAAAATTTTGTTGGAAATCAAATCTTCTATTGGCGGGCGGTTTTTTGTTTTTAGCAATTTTCATTAATAATTCCAAGAAAAAAATAAAGGCAAGAAATAGATCTTGAAATCATACACACCAATATTATGCATAAAACGCGTGGTAGAAAAGGCAGACCGACAGAAAAAAAAAATCATATATTTGATCTGTCGAACATCATATCGATCAATCATATCTTTGAAGGAGATTTGATTCTTAAGGAATATATCGAAAATATTTACTAGTATTCAAAAAACCTAAAGACCTATCAATTGTGATGGCAAATCATCTCTCATACTATCCAAGTAAACTACATAGATCTGTTCCATTCGATTTAGTTATGGCCCATTAGTTTTTGTTTTATTTCTGGATATTTATTTTGATTCATAGAGTAATAATGTCGAGCAACCACCTATGAAATGTTAAATCTGTTTGTTTAATCTTGCCTTAGACAAAGTGAAATACTATCCGTTTTTAAGTGGAAACTTATCAGGCCGAATCTTTTGCTGCTGCGATAATTCGACATTGTTTTGAAGAGACAGCGTACATCTGTGAGGCTTAGTATGGCATTGGATAGGATAAAAAATTTGCGTGAAACATAAACTCCCAGGTTGTAAGTGAAGTAAAAAATGACCTTTTGTTGTCTTGTCTTCTTTGATTGTTTTATCTAAAAAAACTATAAAAAAATAGGTCACAGAGGCACTAATAATATGTTTTGAACGGGAGTCTTTTGCTTTAACTTATCCCTCTACAAATATTAAATCATAAAATGTTTGAATAATTTTTGTAATACAAATTTCTTTGATTTTTAGGTTTTTCACAATTTATTTCAGTAAATTATGTTGTCCACATGTTTCTATCCTGGGAAAAATAAAAAGAATAATTTATTATTTTAATTAAAATGATCTTCAATGAACATTATATAAACAAAATATTATGAATAATTTTTTGATAAAGACCTTGTAAAAGAATATCTTGATTCCGGGATGTAAAGACAGACATTGGAGAAATGGGAATGAGAACATCAGAGCACTTAAAGAAAATGATGGCCCTGAGACAAAATGTAAAAGAGATAAAGTTGAGTAGACGACGATCTGACGTTGGAGCACTAAATGAAAGAGGACCAACCGTTCAACTTTGTTCATCTATGACCAAATTCTTTTCTTTTTTACTCAAAGGTAATAAAATAAAATTTAAATTCAAAAGAAGAAACATTATACACGCACTTTATAGATAACAACAAAAAATAATAGGACAGGAAATAAAATAAAAATGTAATTTAAAATCAGTTACCTTGGGTTGACAAATCTCTAAGGGATTTCTTGTTTTCCAAAAAAATTCTTTAGAATAGAGAAACCGACTAACAGGAGATTGAAAGCGGTAAAGAAACGAAGTTACAAACAGTCCCCAGGTGTTATGGGGGAAAAGATGATACCGTATTACAGACCCTTTTTCTTATTCCTATCTTATATTATAGCACTGCCTTATTTATTTTACTATGTTTTGTGACAAGTACCTATACCCGTTCTCACTGGGAAAAGGAATTCTCTAATATAACCAACATTTTTTTAACTTGAGTGATCTGACTAGAACTGGTGTATCAAAGTGGTAAATCAAAATTTTAAAATTAGAATTTCTTCCGATTGGGAATTCGCTAAACAGGACTTGAAATGTCATGAAATTTATTTCGTCCTACGAGTATGTGCATGTAAGGAGGCATAGACACACAGTGTTTTTATACACACGAGTATATCTGCAAACACATAACTTTTAGGGATAATAGTTGCATAAATACAGTGGCAGCCTTATGGTGTACATATATATAAAAAAGAAAACATAATATTAACAACTCCACGAATAGAAAGTTAGGAAATAGGAAATTTTCAAAAAAATATAACAGCAGCTCTTAAAAGAAAAATGATTTCAAATGAGAGAAAAAAAACCTAAATGTAGGTAAGAACATGATAAGAGAAAGTGAAAAATATATTATTAAAAGAAATATATAAAGGTAACAAGACAAAAAAAAATACGAGGAAGAACAGGCAAGAGAAGGAATAAAAAGAAAAACATTGGAAGAGACATTCAAGAACAAAATAGATAAGAGAAGATGAATTGCTAGCATTCCGTGCTGTACTTGCTGAAGTATTTATTACTAGTGAAAAACTGGAAGGAAAGGGAAAGGAAATGTAGAATGAGAGGAAAACGATGACGGATAAATTGAGGTGAAAAAAAAAAAATGAAGAGACAGAAAAATAGAACAAAAAAAGATCAATGAATTTGGATGAATAGCAACAACTAGTGAATACAAATAATTTTGCGCTAANATAAGCAATTATAATAGTAATCAAATCTTGTCCAATATCACATTTAAAAATCAGTCATGTGGGAGCTGAACAAATGAAGTTCGAATAAGCAATTATAATAGTAATCAAATCTTGTCCAATATCACATTTAAAAATCAGTCATGTGGGAGCTGAACAAATGAAGTTCGAATAAGCAATTATAATAGTAATCAAATCTTGTCCAATATCACATTTAAAAATCAGTCATGTGGGAGCTGAACAAATGAAGTTCGAATAAGCAATTATAATAGTAATCAAATCTTGTCCAATATCACATTTAAAAATCAGTCATGTGGGAGCTGAACAAATGAAGTTCGAATAAGCAATTATAATAGTAATCAAATCTTGTCCAATATCACATTTAAAAATCAGTCATGTGGGAGCTGAACAAATGAAGTTCGAATAAGCAATTATAATAGTAATCAAATCTTGTCCAATATCACATTTAAAAATCAGTCATGTGGGAGCTGAACAAATGAAGTTCGAATAAGCAATTATAATAGTAATCAAATCTTGTCCAATATCACATTTAAAAATCAGTCATGTGGGACCTGAACAAATGAAGTTCGAATAAATAATTATAATTGTAATCAAATCTTGTCCAATATTACATTTAAAAAATCAGAATCTCTGAAAATCCTTTGAATTATTCGACCGGAATCTATTTCGATGTTTGTATCTTTAGAGTCTACCCCTAAATCCCATTTCCGGTTACTACACTAGTGTTTCATACTGTGGCATTCAACCATCATCTGCGTGTTTGTCGAATTACTAACGAATACAATGATAAAGGTAATTAAATAATTGTCGGGGTTTTCCTAAAGCTGTATAGATTTACATTGTTTTCATCATGCAATGTGTATGAGTCGTTTCTCGTTTCCAATAATACTCAACCATTATACTTGACCTTTCAAACTTTCAACAGAAAAAGGAGAATGGAAATTTAGATGTTAGCTTTCAAAAATTTGATGTTTCAAAATTAATGATGCATACTAGAGGTTTCTCTCCAACAGAAAGGGGTCAACTCAATCTAAACTTCTCTATGGTTTCTTCTGAAAAAGTGGAGTAAAATATCAGTGGTAGGGGTACAATTAATTAACAAGTGTTATGTTAAATACTCCTGTTTTGTATTCGTTCCAAACATGTTACCTGTCATGTTAACATGGATCAAATTGATCAAGAATCTTGTGTATCAATTCTCACATGGATATCACACTATTTCTGAATAAACAATCACATTAAAAATGAGCTATGGAACACAAAGGATGCAAGTTTCCGATAAAATATAATCATTACATGCACCAACCCGGCAGACCCGACGAGAGGGGGGAGGGTCGGGGACTTTTTACCCTGGGCCCGGAGTTCTCAGAGGGGCCCCGGACTCGGGAGTTTTTTTTATATCTGCATTGACATTTTCTCAAATATATTATTATTATTAAAAGTTAATCTTATTAGAAAACCTTCATATACTTTTTTTCCTTTTAATTTCACACTATTTAACAAGTATACATATTGTTATGAATTTAAAAAAATTGAAAGGGGCCCGCATTCGAGATTTTTGCCCGGAGCCCGAATATTCTGTCGAGGATTGCGATTGCAATGTTCTTTTAAGGGGGACCAGAAGAGACACCTTGACCAAATTATGATGTGCTTTCATTTTTTCGTATCAAAATTAGTATTTTTCATCAGTCCTTCAAAATTTAGGATTAGGTTAGTGAAAAGAATATTATACCGATGATTTATGAAAATTTCCTCTTACATTGATCTCCATTTTACTCATTTTTGCTGTCGATGTAGATCGGCTGATTCTTATGAGCTGCAGAATCATTAATTGAATAAACTCCCGGTATATTTTTTCTTCTTGTAGCAGATTAACAGACTCAGAAATTGGAGTTCTGTGTCTAATTTTGTAATTAATTTACACAACAATAATTTCCTCTTTTGCTTGTTGATTTTAGGACTTGGAATTATATTGCTTCTTGATTTTAGGACTTGGAATTAATTGTTTACAACAACATTGATCATCGGCCAAAATTCCTGTACAGTACCTACCTATATTTGCCGAACTTTTTATTTTTATGTTCGCACGATTCCTGCAAACACATTCTTTGAGTCTCTTGTAAATTGTAAAATTATTTTTTGTTGAACTTTCAATGCTGTTACGGACACTGGTGTATTCAACGTGCCATTGTGTCTAGCTCCCGAATAGTTTCATGTTGCGTACATGCCCATGGGGCACATTTAAATCTAATCAGTCAAAATGCGACATTCATTTTCTTTTTGAATGATAATTTTTGCTGACCCATACATAGCCGTGATACCATTTTTTTTAAAAAATTCTGAGGAAGTAAATACAAGTCAGTGAGGGGTTTTATGGTTTCTGTAAAAAAATAAAAATTAAGACTCAATGTGGTGAGGGGGGCTTGTTTATGATAATTTCCCAACATACAAGTTGATGGCAGGGGTTGGGGGATATATTTCAATGAACATGTATGTACCTATGTAGGTAGGTGTATACGGTTTCATGTACTCTGCCACTTGAATTTTCATGTTTTCATTTAATGGATTAACGTTAGAAAAGTACAACATGAAATGCTTGGAAAACTTCGTGTCTGAATTTCCTTAACATTAGAGTGTACATGCTTCTACCTACCTACTCATTCCTTTTAGACGGTCACAACCTCTTCCGACACACGTCAGAATCTATTTTCATTATTTTGGTTTTGAACAAAATACCTACAAGTATTATCGGAGATATCGGTAATATACCTCGACATTTCTACACTTTTTACAAGTATCAACAATAAGGTTCAATGAGACCTTATAATATGAGTCCAGAGTCTATGGCATGTTGAATGTATACGACGTACCATTATGCTGGGTGACCACGTAGTTTTGCGCCCTCGAGATGCTGGTATTCCCGTTCCAACCCTGATGTTTCCAGCGAATAGAAGGTTAACCCCCCGTCTTGAATGATCAATAGGTCTTAAAAAGACGTTATCCTTCTGTTGGGATGTGGAAGATTAAGCTTTTGAAAATATCATCTCCAAGTTTATCCGAATATGCTCGGGCCCTAACTAATTTGATTTAATTGAAACGACAGAAGAGGCTATAAGTTAACCTCGTAGATGTAAATATAAGTTCTTATGTTATAAATACAGTTTATGAATATGATTAGCGCTCGTTATAAATATTATGAATACTGTCCAAAATTTAGAATGCATCAAGCGCATCGTCCCACGTCTTTGCTTGACCAGTCATGACATGGCCCAGTTGCATTTCATTTCTCATATTGTTTCATGGCTATATGTTGCCCCCATTTTTGCGAAGAAAATAAAACTGTAAAAAAATTTAACGCTCAATAATTCTATAAATAATTCAAAATATATTTATTATAATATAAACATAACAATGTTTCGAACGAAAAAATTATCTGCATACCAGAAAAAATATCTGGTAAAATTTGCTTATAAATTTTTTGGCATTTTCCTTAAAAATTATAAATCTACAGCCCAGTTTGCTCAACCAACACTCCGCAATCACAATGGTGTATTGCGCACTCCAATCGCAATGCAATGCATGTAAAGGTGCGGTTATTAATGAAAATACCAAACCTTTTGGAGGGAATCACTTTCATTCATGCCCCAGATTTTTTTTCTTTGCAGTGCCAGGAACCTTGGTTTCCCAATTGCATGATCTAGTTCATTATTTTATCAATATTGATGACATCCATTTTTTTTTTTTTTGAACAAATACTAAATCCGGAACCCTATCTCCATGGCTTGTTCTCCAGACATCCAAAGTCTCACTCAAGAAGTGTACTTGATCCTGGTCATTCATGGAATGGAGAATTTTAGGGACTCGCATGAACGAGACCTTTAAAACAAGGTGTCACTTGATATACCTTATTTAAAATTTTGAAGCCAGATGGTGCCCAGCCTAAACGGCTAGCCGGGGCTAAACATTTTGTGATCTAAAATTAATCCCCCTAAAATCTAAGGGATACGGGGTTTTGCGTTTTCTTATATTTCCAGCCATTCTCGAGATATGGGGGTGGGATGAGACTTTATGAACACCCTGTATAATATAATTACTTAGATTTCAGGATGTACAAAGAAAATTAACAAGGGTAGCGACAAATTGTTAGTTTCAAAATTATGAATTTAAAATTTTTTGATTAGGAGTATTTGTCAAACAAAAAAATCAGGCCCTTTTTTGAAACTTTGATTGATCTTGGGAAATTGGNTCTACTCGTGTAGATCACCCTCATCGCAGCTTAATCATTCCCAATTATCATTAGTAATGTGTGGCGAGTGGGTTTATCTAAAATCATATTGCATTTGTTTTATAGTAATAATTACTTATTGGAAACCATTGGAGTTAAATTTTGAATCTATGTTAACTATTAATTTAAATAATTAAATAGATTAAAAATTTCTTGGAAAAATCACTAGTCAGCTTTTTATAAAAGATTAAAAAACATTCAAAGACTTTTGCATTTTGCACGTGTAGATAACCGGTTTAATTCTCGTGCGGGTTTTTTCAGTAGTGCTAGGAAAAATTTGGGGGCTCCCCTTCAAGTTTTTTCGGTGCCTCCGAAAAGTGTGCAAAATATAATGTATCGAAGTTAGAGGATAGGAGGCCTTCAAAAGGGTTCCGCGGAGATCGTGAGGGGTCTTTACGCCAGTCTTAGGTATTTTTTCCTATTCTTTTACCATTCGTTACATTCTGGAATATTTTGTTGGGTTTTATAAAATAATGGGGGGGCCGGAGCACCACTTTGTGCCCGGGCCCGGGAAAGCTCGGAACGGCCCTGTCATTATGTCACAATTTTTGAGGACATCGTAGCATTAGCATTACGAGGTATTGTTGACAATCTCTCCATTATCACTAAGCCTAAGCTACATTTAACAATTACCTTATAATGCTACCCACTTGTCGCTATTACCATAGCTACTCTATATATTGTCCCCAGGAGGCTGCGATACTCCCAATGATAACCAGAGCCAGTACTTCCACGGAAACGTCTGATCAAAGTGAAGTCTAATTTAAACACGGCGATTTTCCATTTTTTTCTCAACTTCAGGTCGCTGAAGTTATTACTATGAATATAATAAATGTTGGTATGAACATTTATTATATTCATAGAATTTGCTAATTAGTTTGCGAGTCCTATTTGGACGCCCGGGTCATCATGTCTACCAGCAATTCCATCTCTACAAGATTCATTAATCAAGCAAGTACTCTTGTCAATATTTTCATTGTTAAAGCTTACAATATTATCTTCTTCGTTTTGTTGTTTGATAACAATTGAGAATTGCTTCTTGTCATGATAACTCGCTTCAAACTGAAGGTAACTTCATAATATTTCCTTTCTAAGGCAGGAAATCAAAGCTACAAGATTGAACATCGAAATTCATTAACTTAATGGCTAATACAACTTTCTTCAGTTTTTTTTTTTTTTTTAAGTAAAAGTTTTCCAGTTGAAATACTGTATTTATACAGAGTGGGATGTAGGTAAATGAACTTTAAAAAATTTTGAAAAAAATTGTATAAATTAAAATACTTTACAATTATATAAGCAGGTTACAATATTAGTGGACCTCCTCATGGCTCGCGTTGATCCATGTGCAATGCAAAAGAACTAACACATCGCTCAGGAGAGTAATAATAAAATAATGTTATTATTTTGCGAGCAGGCAATCATTATGTGATTTTGTTTAATCAATCCGAAAAAACACAAAAAGTTAGCGAAAAAACAATCGAAGAATCGAAGGCAATCCGGAACAGAAGTCCATTGGTCTATGCTGTAACAATCAGGTTTGCACTCTTTGTTGACAATGAAAAAAATTTGATCTCCTGATCCCACTCTCCTACAACACATCATCCTCATTTCTAATTATGTTTATGGAATTTACTATATCTGTTTTCCCGTGCTTCTCTACGGTTATGAAATACAAAAACAATTTCGAGTTTTGCGAAATTACAGCTTATCAATTTTAGATTATTGGCGGAATCGACCCCGAGAGTGAGCATGCCTATATAGGAGCCTAATTTAGAAAATTCAATATTTACTCAAGGATATTCATTTTTTTACTGCGGAACAGCGGAACACCTTCGTATTAAATTTCAGCATTCTCGCTCATCCCGATGTGGCGATAAATCGGGAAGAAACCGGAAAATTCCAATTTTTATATTTTTTATGGGGTCTTCATTTTGGGATGTTCCATTCTGTATTTACATGAGCTCAGGACCGAATGAAGCTCACTTGCTCCCCTCCGGTGGCTACATTTTTGTTTATTCGTTCCATAACGACTGTTGAATGCTTTTTCCGCATATGATGAATTATACTCTACTATAATTTCCTATATGTTGGCCATTTAAACTGATTGAGATTCACAGTTCACAAAACTGCTAGTAATTTTCTGAACTTCTTTTGTCTATTCTTCAGTTTATTCGTTGTTTTAATATCAGAACCTTATACAAGTAGTATTTGAGGGTATTTTATGATTATTATTAGCCTTATCTTACCCTGTACAAGTGTACATGCCATGGAAGTGGTGGGAAGGGACAGGACGACGTGACGTTCGGAGGGAAGCAAGTACATTATGTTAATTGTCACGTTATCTTCCTTCTTCCATCAGAACGTAAATAATAATGAGGACTGACTATGATTTTTATCTTTCTCGTCAGCCTGAGCAAACAAGAAATGATTTTTCTTCATCAAGCTTGGCTTGGCTTGATTGCTCGTCTATATCCCGCTGATAAACATTGTCAGCATTTTTACAGCTTTCATTACTTTCCATAGACATTTGATATAAAAATGGTTAATATATTCTATCCTACTGTTTTGAGATACATATTATGTCCTATTTAACAGATTTTTGTTTGGAGAATTTAGGTAAATCCGCTTCAATTTTACCTAAAATGGAAGCATATAACATAAATATAACGCTGACAGTGGACAAGGTTCCTATATTCATTTGGACTCGTGGTATCTTGAGCTTGTAGTCGCTTCCAAACGACAAAGGGGTTAATTCGATAAAAAATATTTCGATTTTATTGCGATGTGACCCTATTGTTTGGATACAGTGGTCAGTTCAGTTTATCCCATCACTATGGTAGCATGCACCACTGTTGAGGCGCCTGTTTTTTTTCTAACAGACCATTATCCCCACAACATAACAGCAAATGAAGTTAAAAATAATTCCAGCAGAACATAATCATATTGTTTCTGATTGTTCTACACATCATCAACAATGACGCTGTCGGTGTAGATGACGTCATGAACAAGCCGAATGAAATTATTTTGGCAAGCCACAACGTTTTTTTATTCTAAAAAAATGAATGACGAATATTTTGTTAGAGTTCCTCGTCATAGGTTTTTTAAAATAAAAATACAGTCTTGACTCCCAGCGACTTGTTTAATGTAAATCAATAAAGAAATGCAATTTTTATAGACTTTGGCTGCTTTCGATTTAAAGAGAAAAAGGAAAGAGCAATTCTATGGCATGACAATTGTCGAGGCTTGCACTCACATTGTATAGGGCTATAGGCCATCACAAAATTTACGTAGGTTCCTACAACAATAATAAAAATGCATGTCCTGGCCTCTCCAAAAACGTCAGTGCTTTGTTCTCTTTTATTTGTCCTTTAATTGTTCCAGAGCTCTTGGAAATGTTTCTGTGTAGAATTGAATAATTTCCATGGTTGCCTGCTTTTTAAAATAAAACAAAAGCTTTTAAATGAAATGTATAAAAGCTCCGATGCTGACTGCTGGATGTCTAACGTTGAACGAAACCACATTGAGTTCAATAAAAAAAATTCTAAATTGAAAATTTCATTTTATTTTAAACCTTCTTCCCCGTATAACAAACAATACTGACGTTTGACCGTGGCATAAGAGGAATTGTGGTCCCACCCCGCCCCGCCTTATGTCGTAATAAATAATACCGACGTTTTGACCGTGAGAGAAGAAGAAATGTGGTCCCATTCTGAAATTTGTAAACAACACAACTTACAAGATGAGATGTTGAAAATGACATCTCATCTTGTGAGTTGAGTGTCTTTCCATATTAACTAAGGCACAAGTTGTTGCATAGTAAGACCATGAAATATCTGTTCCGCCAAACATCTTAATGACATGACCTTTCTCTGTGGTGTTCAGTTTTTTTTTCACCGGTGGTTTTGAGCTACCCATCTGTGTGTGATGTATGGTGATATTGAATAACGATATACTTTTGGGTGATGCTATAGTAGAAGTCTGCCTACTTCTGTACAAAAAAGTTTTTTGTCATCACATAACAGTATGCTTCAAACGAATGGTGGGTGAAACCCTTTTTCTAATGACCAATAGATGTTGAAGGACGATCAGCAAAAAAAAAGGCATTACCTTCTTTCTATGAAAATTCATTTCTTGTTTTCTGTCCGAAAAGGCGTTCCCACTATTCAGCCTAGCGTGACAAATTATTAGAAGAAACATAAACATGATGTCGGGCCTTTGGAGAGAGAGAAAAAATTAATTAAAAATTTAAAGTCTAATTATGAAACCTCTCCACCAAGCCTTTGTTCCATTTATCTTGACACGTTACAAAGGTTACAGAAAGAGTTTGACCAAATTATTTGCTGGAGTGAGAAAAGCGGTCGGGGGTGTGTAAAGCTGGAGGAAATAAGGGGGGATAGCTTTAAATAATGAATATCTTATGGAATAATAAATATGTACGCTGAGTCTGATAGGGAAGTGAAGAAAAATATGTTATTTCGGTAGTAGTGCCACCAATCCTACAAAATAAAACCCCCAAAACTGAGTTGTTTGACAGATGGAATGTAAAAATGGTCCCAGTTGACACATTGGCGGATTGACCAAAAACCAAAAACATAGGTTTTCGTGTTATTGGCAATTTCACAATTAGTTCAGAGTTTTTTTTTTTTTTTTTTTTTTTTTTTTTTTNTTTTTTTTTTTTTTAGTTTTTTTTTTTTTTTTTTGCATGATTCCATGTCTCTTATTGGATTTTGATGGACCTTGGTGGCGTATATCAGCTGACACGTATCAAAAACGTTGTACATAGTTTGTTGAGATTAGTTGAACAAAGTACCTTCATATAAACATCAACTTACATAGTACCTACGAATTTCTGTAACTTTACTTAACCTATATTAAATACATTTTTGTTGTTCACGATCCACAGATAGAAACATCCCCAACAACTATGTGACAAAAGGAAGAGAAAAAAGCATTGGATTCTTTAAGAGGTCATGGCATGTAATAAATCTTGGTAATGGTCTCATCATTTATTGCGAATGCACAAAATTTCGTCCATATGTATATTTCTGCAAGTAAATTACCAAGGTGTTTTCTACCCAAATTCTGAAACAGTAAAGTGTATCAGTGACAATTCATTCTTAAAAAGAAAAGGAAAACCTCAAACTGGGTCACTCGTTCTTCCTGACCCTCTTTGCGGTTGTCCATGACTGCATACCAGCACTATATACTCTGCTATCTTCTAACTTTTATAAGAGAAATCGATCAAACTTGAGAATGTAAGAAGTTACTTTATTCGATGCCGAGTACACTAAAAATATTAGCAAAGAAATAAATAAAATGTAAATTTAGAATTTCATTGTGCTTTTTGTTTATATCAAAGAAATACTTTAGAGCTAATAATCTCTTCAATCTTCTACCAAACCAAATCTTTTACTCTGTTCATGCTGCTACTGATCGCTACTCACACCAAAGTAGAAACTCAGTCGTCTTTACGAGGCTGAGTGCACACCGAAATCACAAGCGAAAATTTTCCGACCTCGTCGGGAATTGAACTCGGGTCCTCGATGTGCAGTGCCAGTGTCATAGCACAGAAATAAATATTCCGTAATTATAATGTCGTGCATGAATTGGATCTATGGGACTATATGGATAATTTGATATATTTGCCAATCACATTTTAGCTTCCAAGAATGGATACATAATAACAATTAATGAAAACTAGCGACAGACATAAACTGCAATCTTAAATGCCCCATAGTGGAATTATCGTGTTTAATAATTCCTTGGCATATTCGTAATTTAGATTTTATTAATACCGTCATGGGTCATGGCAGTCAACCATGTCAACTTATTGTTTGCAATATTTCATATTAATGTATTCCCACCATATATTATTATCGATTCTTACTTCCGCCTCCTTTCCCCAGAGAATGTGATTGAATTTCTGTGCCCGGGGTGGGGGTCCATATCGACTTTTCATCTTTAGTAGTATTAAGATCTGCACAACTAATATCAGGGCTGTAACAAGAATTGAAATTCGAGGGGGGATCTTTTTTTGTTACAGTCATATTTATCCCGAAAATACATAAGCGGGGGGAATTGAACTGAATTGTTTTAAGTAATTTGTTCCACGGAGGTGAAACGGTAAGGAAGCTATTTTGACGTACATACCCTGTAACCGTGCAAATAGTAATATTGGCTTCGATATCTGTAAGTGTAAGCACATGCAAACTTGAATTTTTTTTTTATTCGGCGAGGCTCCGGACCCCCCCCCCATTGTGTGCGCCACTGGGTCCACTTATGTCATGTTAAAATTATTATTTAGTGTCCTCCGTCCTATGAATAACTCTGTGTGATGACATTTATACTTAGAAAACGCAAAGCCTACTTGTTATTTATAAAATTAGTCACCTATTATTTAAATCACTTGTAAAAATATTGTCAGCCAGCGCCTATGGCACGTTGTATACACTAGTTCCCGTTAGATCACCGAAGTTAAGCAACGTTCAGCGAGATTTCACGAAGCGGGTGTCCACGTAAGTGCGCCTCGTGATGCTAGCTAATATTTTTCCCGGACCAACACAGGCTTGGTGAGGTCAATGTGGGTAGCTCCATTCGGCATTCTCTTGAAACAGGGTGCTACCCTGTTTCAAGAGAGGTTAGCTTGTTCTGGGAACTGTAGATCTAACTCAGTTAAATTTTTCAAGGCTGTATACTATTTAGGGCCCAAAATCTAATCAGAAAAATTCTATGAACATAATACATGTCCAGCGAAATCAGACAAGGCGTTCTACAGTTATCGTGTACTAACGGAAACATCCTATGGGAGAAAAATTTATGGAGCTTGTGACAGTAAATGTGTAAATAGACGGGTCGTGGACAATTCAAATGGAACCAGATCTAATCCTCCCTTGTCATAATATAATCTGAATTTGCAATTCTCTTTATTATTCAATACAAGGTCGTCCAAGGTCAAATGCTCTACACACTCTGACTAACAGTAAATGTGTCAATAGACGGGCCGTGGACAATTCAAATGGAAGCAGATCTAATCCTCCCTTGTCATCATATAATCTGAATATGCAATTCTCTTTTTTATTCAATGCAAGGTCGTCCAAGGTCAAATGCTCTACACACTCTGACTAACAGTAAATGTGTCAATAGACGGGCCGTGGACAATTCAAATGGAACCAGATCTCATCCTCCCTTGTCATCACATATAATCTGAATATGCAATTCTCTTTTTTATTCAATGCAAGGTCGTCCAAGGTCAAATGCTCTACACTATACACTCTGGCTACTATTGTGTTCAACAGGTGGTTGGTTGTCTTGGGATCAGGTGAGCAGATGTACCTCCATCGGTTATGTACCTTTTGAGAAAATTATAAAACGGAAGTTAATAAAAATAATAACAGTCATTTTGTTTGTAATTGGATTAAAAAATGTAGAACTCTTGAGTCAGCGAGTCACGAACGGTGAATGTTGCTCTCCTGCATTGAGCTGTGTTTCATTCAACTGACATCATAATATTGGAACTCGAAGGGTGCTACAAAACCCTACGAATAAGCATCTGTGTTCGGCTGCACGCCTGTCATTGGGTTCTATGTTAGGAGTGGGAAGAAGTTGACTATTAAGTGATGAGTATTGTTGTGGATTATCGTAAACTATAATTAAAAGCAACTCAAACTGATGTCTTCATAACTGAGACCTTTAGTTCTGGGAGGTATCACCATCTCCCCCCCCCNCCCCCCCCCCCCCCCCCCCCCAGAAGGACCCAGGTAACCCGATAAGGTCCAAAAAATAATCAGCAATGTTTATAATCTAAATTTTATTAAAATATTAAAATTTTATTAAAAATATAATCTAAATTTTATTAAATTAATGTGATGTTATTTTAATAAAATAACATCACATTTAAAGAAAAAATGTGGAGTTAAAACTGAAACTCATTTCGATCAAATAATTATAGGTAGCTATTGCTTAATGATATAGTGGTAAGGTGCTCTGACTGGTAAAATGTAGGGCGAGAGTTCAAACCCAGCCAACCCATGAAAATTCATCCTCATTATTTTTAGATATTTACCACTATTTGAGTACATGTAAGGGGTCGCGACTATCTACTTGTCCCCATTGAGGCATAATATGCTCCCCAACCCATCTCTTTCTGTGATGGACACGGAAAGATTAGCTCTATTTTTGATGCTGCTTTTTAATTTTCTGTAAATGAGTCCGATTCTGTCTTATTTTATTATTTCCATTTTTGGAGTCAGATGTATTATTGTACCCGTATTCTTAAACAAAACCCCGGTTTACATTTATTGAATGTCTACAGGTTCCTTTTCTTATTATTATTGATAACAACAGAATCAAATATATTTAATCCCTATAATATGTTTGTCTGTCCGATCATCCGTCACTCTCAGAAACTCTAAAAGGTGGTTAGTTCATCAGTTGAATTTTGAGTACCTTCTTCTCAGCTCATTTAAGACGATTCAGTTAAAAGAACTATTGATCTCTTCGTATCCCAAATTTATGTTGTTTTATTTTCCCGTGATGTCTTGAAGATGGGGTTTGTAGTTTAGTCTGCGCCATGGTCTGATGGAGATTATTCATCCATTTTAGTTAGCGTGTTTGACTCACTCATTTCCTTTAGGATACCCATGGATGAGTGTACGATGTACGTGTAAGCACTAACTATAAATTAAAATCTAACGACTATTCACATGTTTTTCACATAAAATACCCTTCACCCTCGCATACCTATTGAAAGTTAGAAATACCGCATGTACCTATACATTAGTATTTAGTTATGCGAACTCTCTGGTTTCACTCAAATTAAATTTATAGGCCTTCATTTGGATCCGGGTCACCAAAGAGGGCCCAAAATCAGCAAATTTCATGAACATAATTATTGTTTACATCAAGTTTCTTCAAATTCGGACTAATTGTTCGGTAGTTATTAACAACAAGCAGACGTTAAATGAAAAATCATAAATTTAAATGTAGACCTCACTTCGTTCGATCATTTATGGGTTAGATGTTTACCAGTTTCATGCAACGGTTTACAATTTATATGCGAGATTAACATACGCTTTAACATTTACTAAAATAAAAAAGGAAACCCCTAGGAGTATAAGATAACGTATTTCTTCGCACTGTTTGTATATTAATTGGGGTGGAAATGGGAGGTTGACATCCTCCTACAATTTGCTATATGAATAGCATTCTCATTCCTATTTAGTGTCCTCCGTCCTATGAATAACTCTGCCTAATGACATCCTCCTACAATTTGCTATATGAATAGCATTCTCATTCCTATTTAGTGTCCTCTGTCCTATGAATAACTCTGTGTAATGACATCCTCCTACAATTTGCTTTAAGAATAGCATTCTCATTGCTATTTAGTGCCCTCTGACCTATGAATAACTCTGTGTGATGACATCCTCCTACAATTTGCTATATGAATAGCATTCTCATTGCTATTTAGTGTCCTTCGTCCTATGAATAACCCTGTCTGATGACATCCTCCTACAATTTGCTATATGAGTAGCATTCTCATTGCTATTTAGTGTCCTCCGTCCTATGAATAACCCTGTGTGATGACATCCTCCTACAATTTGCTATATGAATAGCTTTCTCATTGCTATTTAGTGTCCTTCGTCCTATGAATAACCCTGTCTGATGACATCCTCCTACAATTTGCTTTAAGAATAGCATTCTCATTCTCATGATATAAATATTTACAACAGGAGACAAGAGAAGCGATTGTGAGTGTATTAAATTATATTTTATTCAGAGAAAGATCCCAGCAGACCTGGCAAAACAATTTCATTTAACACATTGATGCCCTTCCGAGAAGGAGATCAACTTGTAATGTTTATGAGAAATATCGCTGAAATCTGTGATGGTAAGAGAATAAATTGTCCTCTATAAATAAAGTATTGAGCCTCAATTGAAAAATCAAGAGAATAAGGGGCATTATCTCAATGAAAACCCCTAAAATCTCTCAGAGTAGATATTTTTGTTTCATAAAAGAATGACTTCTGCCATGTCTTATTTTGGGGCCCTCAAAATATGTCAACATTCCTGATATTTTACTGTAGATAGAGGCCATCCTTGGCTTAGATAGTATTATGTTGAATTGTTTTTGTTTCAAGCTTCGGAATAACTCTCCCGAGGACCGTGACTTATATAGGGCTGAGGCACTCGTAATTATGAACCAGATTTTCAATTTGAATTACTATCTTTTATTGATCATAACACAATGACCATTTACTAATCCTGGAGGGCACTGGCCTTCCATCAAATGGAAAATATTTTAGCCGATCCCCATTCGTTATTTCCCATCGCTATTATTCATAGATATTTTGGATGTTCCGTTCACAACAATGGCACTCATTCTAGCGATGACTCTTCAAATATCATTCTCTCAACATCGATGTGGATATGTCATACGGCATTGTTTGTTTTAATATTCTCATGTGGGAATCTAATTGAGTTCTCATCGAATTCAAATGATTCTCTCATTGGTCAAGGATTCATACTTATACTGGAAATACATAACAACAAGGTCGTTTACATTAGTTTGGTGTTCCAATAAAAATAATAAATTGTTCAACTCATATATTCATCTACCTTATGATTTTTCAAATTGATGAAGCGCTCAAAGTGTTCCTAATACTTTGGGACTGTTTTTTTGTGTTATTATGTCACAACTTTGGTGCAACACTGCAGCATTTTAGGATTTTCCAATATCAATCATTATCCAATTATTTGAATTTTTAAATTTTGCCTACAATTCTGGCACCTGATCGCTATGCGCATTTATCTCCATAGCTCCTCATTGTCTTCACGAGGCTGAGTGGGCCCCGAAAACATCCAAACCACAGCGACAAATTTTCGCCCCTGCCAGTATTCGAACCTTTGGGAAGGTTTTGGCGACAAAAGAAATTTTGACTACTTCATTTGGTAAGGCTTGATTAATTTTTAAGAAAGTGTGATTTGTGATATTGTAATGTACTATCATTTCATACAGCAATTACTCCGAAAATTTTTGTAGTACATAGTTTTATACGCAGTCTATTCAAAGGTTTCAAAACTGATGGTCTGAGAACAAACAAACTGTACCAAAGATTTTTGTGCGACAACCGAAAAATACTTGAACTATGACCCTTAGGAATCAATACACCTCTGTAAGCAATTTTTCCGATTTTCGTAGGATACCTGGAACTCCTTAAAATCAAGTTCGTGAAGGAACCCCGTCAAAGCTGTCTGAACTGCTCGAATTGTTTTAAATAGCTTTACCTTTTAAGTCTTTCTTGATTTGGTACAGAAAGACGTCACTGAGGGCTGAATCGGGACTGTAGAGTACAACTGAAGACAGTTGATTTGTTGATTAAACTGAATTCCCTACTACTTCTTGTTATAGGCGGAACTGAACTGCACAACCTCCCCTCCTCAGGTAAAAATAGAACCAGTCATGAAACTTTCTGAACCGACCATGTATGAAATTTGCCACTTTGAGTTCAGGAGAATGCTATACTGAAATCTCTTTTGGAAATGTATGATGATATGGTATAATATCTTTGTGATTCACTCCCATGCGCTTTTCACAAAATTTAAGTTTATTGCTTTGATTTTTATCTCTTATACTTCAGATTTCTCATGTACTTCTTTGAATCTTCATTAGTAGTAGCACAGAATATTGTGTTCAAATAGCAATTTATTTCATAGGTTACCCTGTTTTGCAATTACCTCGATTGATAGCTAGCCCTAGTTTACATTATTTTGATTAGAAATATCGCCACATAATATTATAGTTGTGTTCTCTGTACCTACTTGTTTTATTCATATTTTCCATGCTCAAAATCAAGTTCTTTAGAAATAAGTCTAGCATGAAAACTAAAGGAAATATAATACAAATAAAATGTAAACATGGAAGTTCTGCTGCTAAACAATGATATAGGCATAGTAGTTAAGGATATTTTTATAGGAACTATTGGAAACTGGGGAATACATATGGTATATGCAGTATTATTGTTACACATAATATAGGCACATATCGACAACATAGGAATTGAAACAAGCAGAAGAGATTTATACTAATGGAAAACTAATTGTATTGTGATTTGTGTTAGGCTTACAAAAGTGTCTCTTCTCAGTATCTATACTCTCGACATGTCTTCATTAAAAAAAGTTACCATGAAATGTTGGTGCTCCTCCAGCAAGTTTTCAAGGCCATTTACATATTTCCATCTGCTATCAATGTTTTGGAAATTTCATTTTTACATTAATTTTTTTCTAGTTTCCCCCCCCCCCCCCCCCGATTTTGATTATCGTATGGATTTTTAGTATAGGCAGAAAGAAAGGGTTGCCAAAAATGAGGTCTGCCTTCATATTTTCCATTTTTCCTCTCATAGAGGTTATATAACTCTTTTTAGGCAATGCCTCGCCAAAAAAAAACCCTCCTTTTTCGCCTGTAATCATGTCCCTAGCTTATGTGTTTCGTCCTGTCTACTTATCCCTTGTTCTCGGGAATTTCATGAAACAACATCTCAGGATTAAATATACAAATGATAAACTGTTCCAATTTTTACTGAAGTGAATCATCTTCTCAAACAACTGTACCACCAGATGTCAAGACCAAATTAGTTGAAGCATAAATTTTTGAGATATAAACAATAATCCCGTATGACCATAGACAACATCTAGGTGAATCACTCTCCACAATCATCTTTGAAAGATACAAAAACCACAAAGATAAGATTCCTTTGTGATTTAGTGACAATATTTTCTCCTGGTGTGGTTTTTTTATACAAAATAACAGTTTGTGTTAGACATTCATTGGAAATGATAGTTCTGAGAGATTGTGTCTGCCTCTAATAAAATGAATCAATTATGATTTATGATCATTTCCTCCGCCTCTCTCTCTCTCTCTCTCTCTCTCTCTCTCTCACACACACACACAGGTTTTTGCGAAAAAAATCATCGGTATGATGTGATTTATCAGGAAAGCCAAACATATTATTCAAATAAGAGTAGAGGTAGAGAGAATCCGTTTTGTTAGTTAATCAAGTCCAGGCATGTTGAATTGGACACCCAATGCGACATTTACTTATATTTTCAAAATTAAAATAAGATATCCCGACAATACGACTAGATTCACAGGCATGAACCTGTCAGGTGCTGGGTGGAGTTGAGTGTAAGAAGAAGCTCTAGCACAAATGTATCGAGAAAAACTAAGGAATAGTCATTGTTACCTTCTTCACCTATTTTCTTTCTAAGAAAATCTTGCCAGCGATTGTTTAATATAGTGTTGGATTGGTCATTGATCATCATTCTAGAATACTGTGTCCCCAGGATATATGAGTAAAACATGCCTAGACTAAATTGTCACCTGTCATGCTGCGCTGGTTCGTACATCATTGATTGGGCAACCATTTTTGACTTTGTGCAGCCTGTCAAATAATCAGTAAGCTTCACATTTGATGCTATGGATTATTTATTTCTTAATTTTATTTCTTTTTCCAGGTAGGTAAATCAATGCAAGAATACTTGTCTACATGTTTAGCTGTCAATGTGTTTTTTTTTTCATCTAAATTTTCATTTAGATCATCAGTGGGTGAGTTTATTTTTGTTTTATTTCATAAATATTTGAAACAAAGCTTAGTTTCAACTGACAAACCACGTAGCAAGGAAGTTCAGGATGAAACATTTAAACAAAATAAAATACAAATAAGAAGAAATGTTGAGCTAATGGTTCAAATTGTATATAAAGAAAGAATTCTATTTCCTATTACTATTCAAAGAGACAGGTAGACAGAAGATTAAGGTGTTGCAATTAGAAGTTTTATTGTTTTTAACGGAAGTTTCTAGAAAGAAAGAAAAGTACCTTTTATTAAAGGAAGAAAAAAGAATTTAAGAGTTGAAATGTGCAGGAAGAATACAATAAATAGACAAAATAATTTTAAAACAAAAGCAAACACAAAAAAGAGCTAAACAAAACTATCAATGAAATTGTTCAGCTGAAAATTAGATAAGAACCGCACAAGTTTCATATTCAGTCAAAACCAAAAGGGAGAACAACACTGGAATACTCAATTCAGTTCCGGAGATAAAAATTCTTTGGAACTTTCGCTTCCATCTTTGATAAACATTATTATTATATTTAGGCAGCGTGTCTTGAGACTGATTGCAATTATTACCGCGACCTTTATTTGGATCTATTTGATAAAATAGGTGATAAGATATTTTCATTGACAAAATCATTGTCAGAGAGTTTACAGCTTTAAAAATTGTGTTCTTTTTGCATACAGTATACTCACGACGAATTTGTTATGTTCAAGTCAGTTTTGTCATTGATCAATTTGCCGAATATCTCTAAAATCTTCTGTTCTGCCTTACAGATCTGTGCGTTCTCGGATCTCCTCTTTCTAATTATCACAAAGCTGCAAAGCTCATATTAGATTGTGTTGTCTATTGGTCACGCTAATAAGCTTCCATTACAAATATCTTGAATGTCTTGATCTCTTGTTATCTTTTTGATATTCGAAAATAACAGGACCCACTTACTAGCTTGATGTAAATAGCTCATCTGGCTATATCTGTCATACATAAAAAAACGAATGGGTATTACTTTTGTGGCCAAAAATACAAAACAAAAGAAAAATTCACCCATGTAGTGTAAAGCAAAAAACAAGAAAAACTGTACACAGCACAACGAGCACTTTTCCCTCACAATCATCATTTGTTCTATATCTGCTCCCTCTATTGTCCTGAATTTGACATACACTTGGCAGAGATAAACGGATTTTATATTTAATCCCTAGAATACATTTTGCACTAAAGTTACTTTGTGTCTCTCCCATTCATCCTCTCCTCTCCGTTTTGTTTTTCATCCTTTTTTTCTCATTTCTTTTAACTTTCCATCCTCTTAAATTATTTTACAGACATCAACCACAAAATTGTCCTTTGTGTAAGTGTTTATAAAAAATATTTAGTGTTTTTACTGTTGAAGAAGCTGCATTATAGAACGATGTATTTCATTATACATCTAACCAGGTTTCTATTGCTTACTGCCTTAGGGATACTCGTTTTATAGTACTTTTTCCCTAGCTATATATATAAATGTACTAACTCAAGCTTACCAACAAATACAGTTTTGTGTACTTTGTTCCGGTGAAAATAAGGTAGCATCAATTAATCTCTTTCCTAGGGATCCCCATTGAAGTTACTTAATATCTGCTGTTCCGTCCTGATTTTCATTTATATTTCTTTAATTTTTTTTGATATTTTTTCTTTGATTTCCAAATTTTTGAAAATGTTTTGTCTAAAATGGTTTTATGTCCATAAATAATAAATACAGGATGCGGCAATTAGTTTTCCCACATTTCAAAAAGTCGTGGTTTGTGATATTCAACACGAAATGTCATCTAGTTTTTAGTTGTCGCAATAGTTTGGTCACGCGAGCATCGTGCGTTTGTTGTCGAGTTGTTTTTGAAAAAAGTGAATCCATTATAACCACTCAGAGGGCCTTCCGCACAAGGTATGGTTTGCAATCCACAGATCCAGTTCCTGGTCGAAAAACAATTTTGAGTTGGGTTCACAACTTTAGGACCACATCATCAGCTTTAGGTTTAAAACGGAAAGGCTCGTTAAAATGGAAGAGGACCCCTGAAACATCTTCAGAGTGAGGGAATCCATTGTGCAGTCCCCAAGGCGCTCTGCACGGAAACATGCGGCTGCTCTTCAAATTCGGACAGAACCTTGATACGAATTTTACACTGCGACCTCAAGTTACACCCGTACAAGATTGTTATGGTCCATGAATTGTCCCCAGCTGACTGGGGCAGACGACGCGATTGTTGCATAGCGATTCTTGAGGAAGTGCCACCCACTGCAGTTTTATGGACGAGCGACAAAGCACATTTCTACCTGTCGGACAGCGTCAATAGGCAAAACTGCCACTACTAGGCACCCGAAAACCCTCGAGAGCTTCATCAGAGAACGCTTCACAGCCCAAAGGTTACGGTTCGGTACGCCGTTTCCGCCATTGGGATCAAAGACTGTTACTTCTTTGAGGAAGGTGGCGTTACAGTTACCGTGACGTCCCAACGATACTGCAGCATGTTAGAGGATTTCTGGTTCCAGCAGGATGGGGCTACGGCCCATACAGCCAATCGTTCTCGTGAGATTCTCCAGGACATGTTCCCCGGTCACGTGATCTCCTTAGAGAGCCCCTCGTGGGCCCCTCGCTCGCCGGATTTGAGTCCCTGTGACTTCTTCCTGTGGAATTACTGAAGGCTGAGGTCTTGAAACACCATCCTAGGACCCTTGAAGAGTTAATGGAGGCAATCTTCGAAGAAATCATCCAAATTGATGCTGGTATGCTGACGAGAGTCATGGAAAACTTCCGCGAAAGACTCCAAATGTGTCTCGCAAAGGCCGTCATTTGGACGACATTATTTAGAAAACATAGATGAGAACACTAGAATACACAGGCTTTCAGAATACAAAATATTTTTCCAAATATCTCATTTCTTTTTTATTTGCCAGCTCTTTCAAATGTGGAAATACTAATTGCCGCACCCTGTACCTCCTGAACTTTCAATTACAATTGAAAGTTTAGCTACTTCTGCTCCTCCAAAACTTTGACCTCATGTTCTCAATTTTATCTTTCTGCCTTACTTTTACATAATTTAGATTTTCTGGACCAAAGTAGAAATTTTTCTCTCACTGCGAACTTGAAAATACTAATTTCATAATTTTTTCATCCCCCCACTTAAAGTCTATTGCAAAATTACCTATTGTTATAAAGTCTCTGTTGGCGGAAATCCCCACATAATTTTAAATAAATCCAGAAGAGTCTCATATTCAAACTATAAGTATTTTGTTTTTTGTTTTTTTTTTCTTCTCAAAAATACTACAAATTTTTGTAATTAGTTCTGATATTGAAATTTATTATTTCATTATTCTCAGAGTATCCGAGGGTTAAACAATAAAATATTTCCACGTTAGCAAAATCTCAACGTCTTGTACACTTGCTACATGTTTTAGTCTCTCTTTCGCCCTCTCAATATCTTCCAATAGCGACTTGGCACAAGTCCAACATATCATTTTGTCTATCTCATCTAATATCTACCTTACCTTTGTTAAGTGCATATCAAATTGGTTTGTTTCAAGTAATTCTATCATTCATTTCCTTTCTTTATCTGTTTTGGGAATTTATTTATCACCAGCGTCATCATCATTATCGTCTGCAAATTTCGCAACTTTTAAATTTGCGTTCTCTTTTTATATTTATTTATTCTTTATAAAAAAGTAGTATAGTCATAGAGTTGTAAAATAGTTGAACTCCTTGCAAAAGGGTCGAACTCTATCCTCCGAAATTCTCACCGAATGTTTTCGGTGAGAATGTAATATACAGCGGGACACGCTGTTTGAGACCACCTGAATATCCTTTGAACGGATTTATGTGGAGTTTTGAAATTTTGGATGTTACTATATGCTAAATTAAACCACCTGATGGTGTGACCAATTTTTCAGGGGCGGGTCCCATGTGGCCCCTAGTGGTCCAACATTTGTTTTTTAAATACGAACCACCAACATTTGTGATGCATTTTCAGAAACACAATAAAAATACTTTGCAAACAATTTCACACGTCTAGAGTGTTTGGTTTCAAAATGGCGGCCATTTGAAATTTCCATGACATGACTTCCAAGTTACTGAATTAAACGTACACATCCCGGTACGTACACATCCCCAAAAAGATGGGGATCATAGGGACCATAATTAGAGAAATTGACCTAGTTATAAGTTAAAACTCTTCTTTCAATAATATCCTGATGGGGCGTGTTCAGTAGCAAGTGGCTCCTTGGGGTCACAAAGATTCCGCCCCCGAAAAAAAATTATGTCTAAAAAAACAGGTTCCTCGACATTGTGTCCTATTCCATTATTCAGTATCCCATTGCAAATAATTTGCTTAGTTTCAGACGCTCTTTCTTGCAAAATACTTCTAATTTTATTGTCTTTCTGAAAATGTATCACAAGACGGGAGTTTGCATGCAGAAAACAAAAGTTGAACCCCCTGGAGGCCACATGGGACCCGCCCTTGAAAAATTGGTCACACCATCAGGTGGTTTAATTTGGGATATAATACCATGCAAAATTTCAAAACTCCACATAAAGCCGTTCAAAAGATATTCAGGTGGTCTCGGACTTTTGGGACACTCTGTTAAAATTCCCGTGTCACAGTGTTTGTTACCATACTCCTCCAATACAGCTTAACCGATTTTAATGAAATGTTGTATGTACATTCGTAGGTCTGTGAATAGGTTTTTATCTATAATTTAATGCCGTAATACTCCTGAAAAAAGTATAATAAAACTAGCTGAGTACCCGAACTTCGTTTCGAGAAGATGAGAGAACGTAACGGGTTGTTGAGCTGTGTAGAGCGTGTTTGGAGTAGTATTGGGTTAGTTTCCAAAAAATATAAAATGCGTGTTGAAGTCTGCGTTAGGTTAGGCTGGTTCGCAGACCCAGCCTAAAAAATGAAGTTCGGGTACTCAGCTAGTTTTATTATACTTTTTTCAGGAGTATTACGGCATTACGTCAATCGTGAAATTTACTATGAATCAATAATAGGGAGCAAATTCTTAGATTTTTAGACATAATTAAAAATCTTTGTAATTTATGTTTTTGATTACATTACATTATTCACTTTCTTATGTATTTTAATGCTCTTTTAAATTTAGGTAGAATTGCATACAAAAGTAATTCCCCAAATTGTGTTACTTATTTTTGCGTATCCTGATCAAATTTGGATTCATTGAACACCACATCACTAGCTGTGTTGTATATGCTGCCTTTGTTTCAATATCATAAACTCTATATCCAACATGTCTTCCTTCAGTTACACATATCATCTAGCCCGCTGCGTTTATGTAGAATTGCATACCAAAATTTACATCCAAACAATCTAATTTTTCTCAGATCAGTTCTTCCATACCATCTGTTTCCAGGTGTTTCCCCATTCATTGCATTGGTAGGAGATCGGTTTATTAACAAATATGCAGCATTCTGGATAACATAGCCCCACATGTTCTTGGACAAATCATAATCAGCAATTATAGATTGAGCTTTATCCAGAAGAGCTTACTCCATTTTACTGGCTGGTGTAGGGAACTTTTGTTTGGAGATTAATTCCTTTTTCCACCATATAAACTGACGAAGAGATCTATTAACAAACTCGTCACCATTGTCACAACGAATCTTGGAAATTCGTGTACTATGTTGTGCTTCAATACTATTCACATAGTTAATTAATTTTTGAGTAGCTTCACTCTCTTTTTTTAGTAGCCGAACATGAGTAAAATGAGAGTAGTCATCCACAATTACTTGAAAATACTTTTCTCCATTTAGTGTCGGAGGGTCAAAGGGTACACAAAGGTCTGTGTGTATAAGTTCACCTATTCCCTTTGAACGTGTTAGCTTACAGCTGATGGAAGGTAATCTTGTTGTTTTACCCTTCACACACTTAATTTTAAAGCACCCTTTATGTCATACGTTTTTAAGTTTAATATACCTGATACAGTTAAATTATTGCAATCTGATGGATATGAAAAAGATAAAATCAATGTTTTATTTATTAGATTTAGAAATATTCTGCAAAAACCTGCAGAATCTTTTTCCAAGAAATATAGGAGTCAACAAATATAGGAGTCGGTAAAATCCTCATGAAAAAGACACATCGTTAGACAAAAGTTACGACAATGCATAGAGATACTCTTTACGAGTAAAATAATAATCATCCAGCATAGAAAAACAGTTTACCCTAATTTAATTTACATAGAAATGGTAAATTTATTCAAAAACCATTTACGCCAGTTGAGCAAATCATTGTAAACCTGTCAGAGATAAATTTGTTGTTTATGTTGAATTGTTGACGAATATTTATGTGCCCAGCTCAAGATTAGAATACAGGGTGCCAATATACGTTAGATCCATCAAAATGGCAAGAGAGAAAGTCAGAAGTTTTAGAGATGACATTGTTATGAAGTGAGAAATGATGAAATAATTGAAATTAGGTTGGCATTTTTTAAGCGTGGATTCATCTCATTTAGATTTGAGTACTAAAAAATGTTTTTGGCTACTCACCGTGTTATATTTGAAAATAATAGAGTAATTATAAAAATAGCAGAAAGAGATTGGCATCCATGGATGTCTGCCTCGAGACAATAGTAGTCAAACACTCTTCTGGTAAAATCAGGGTGTGGGTTATATCCCCAGTAGAGGCAGCCATTTTCTTTTTTAAATTATATATTTAACCGCATAAAAATGGAGCTCTTAAGTTGTGGGAATGACTCGTCTAGTGGTAAATTTCTACCCATATTCACGGTTTATTTTTTTTAAATGTAGATAACATTCCAATTGAAACTTCCCAAAAGATTCTGATGCCCCTTGGCTGGAACTATGATGGTATTCATTCCGGGTCGTCCTGGTACGACGAACCGACCATCGTTCTACCCTCGTCATAACCATCAAAATATGTGATGATGATGAGTGAAATATTTTTTAGTTATGAATGAGTAAACAACATTTTATGAATGATTCCAATCTTTGATACCTTGTCGAAATTTGAACATTAAATTCGCCGTTCGAAATTTCTAAACACACTCTGAACGAGATCCACTGATGTCCATTGTGCGAATACTTTGCTAAGTCTTTCTTCTATGCAAATTGTAGGTAAATCCATCATCAACAGTGTTGAGTATGTCAGAGTTACCAGAGTGTTTCACTAAATAAAGTAATTGGACTTGGTCTGATTTTCATAGCACATGAAATATTGTTATACTCTTTTTTTTTTTTACATTTAATGTTTTTTTTTAGAAATATACAGAGTGTGTCACACGAGTATCATCGGTGGTGCTGATTTTGATGATTAAACCATCTCCTTGAAAGAAATACAGAGTGTGTCACACAAATATCATCTTTTTTTTAAAGACTTTTTTTGTTATAATCCAAATTTGACTCCAAATGAATCACCCTCGAATGCCTTGTCCGTCGTTGGCACAACTTTGTTTGGGCATCATTATGCTCATAGAATTTGCTGATTATTTTTTATGCCCTATTGGGCATACAGTTGACAGAACTGCTCCTACCTATAATGAGAGTATTCCGTTGTTCTGTAGTAAAATAACTCAGGTGATTGGGCTGAGTATGCTAGTCAGCTTCTACTCTATTATCAACATCCAAATTTAGTGTGCCGCGAGCATTTCTCTTCTTTTCTTCTAAAAGTTTTTACTTTCTCTTCCTATAGAAGATAAAGTACCTATTGTAATCGTCCAGAAAATTTTCACATTTTTGGCCTAAAAATTCGTCTGACGGGAATCTAAAATAAAGATCAAATATGTCATTTCCGATTGATTTTTGAGCCATATTTTCACTATTTTAGGTCATTTTGTAACTTTGAAGTCATGAAGTCCAAAAAACCGTACGTACGGAATCGTGTGCATGGCTCTGGGAGCCAAACTGCTGGTCCGATTAAAAAAAAATATATATACAGGTCAGGGATAAAAAAAATCATACTTTTATCTAACTCCTAAAATGGAAATACATTTTAAAAGAAAACAGTTCAGTAATTTCACATGATTTTTTTTAATAACATCTAGAGCCGTCAGATATCATTCAAAATATTGAAAATTAATTAATCACTGTTTTCAACTTTTTATTCAGAGTCCCTCCCTCCCTCAGTTCAGGACCTAGAACGTTGCGATTGGACCAAAACTCTAAAATCAAAACCTACAAGGATTATTGAAAATATTTATCACTGCATATTCAGAGCTTTTATTCAGGGTTGTTCGGGACCAACAAGCCAAGTACCTACGTCACATTTGGTCCAAATCTCTAAAATCCAAGCCACTTTACCAATTTTGATGAAATTCATATCTGGTAATCATAGCAATATTTTACCTTAAAACATTGGTCCGTGGATGCGTAACTTCATCAGGGGTCCCGTTTAGAGGACACAGCAGGGTCCTAAAACGAATAAAAGTCACTTGAGTATTTTATTGGATATTTTTTGGTATTTTATAGAAATTTCGGTTTTGGGGCCCCCGTAAGGGCCCACAAATCTAAAAATATAAAAGTCTTCCATTTTGATAAAATGTGCTATACTCACCCAAGATTTATTAAAGTGGACAAATTTTGATATGTTGTAGAAATTTTGATTTTGGGGCCTTGGCAGGGGCCCACAAATATAAAATTTTATATACTCAGTCACCCAAGTACTGGAGTGGACAATTTTTGGTATTTTTGAGAAATTTTGGGTTTGGGGCTCCGGCAGGGGCCAGAAATGTAAAAATATAGAAGTCGTGTCTTGGTTATTGTATTGGATAATTTTTGTTATTTTGTAGAAATTTCGGTTTTGGGATCCTGAAAGAGTCCTGTTCGGTAATGCTCTGGTTCAATTTCACATTAAAGTTTTCGATAAAAAATGATACAAACACTTTCACCCGAAGTTTTAAAAAACAGTTTAATAATATTAAACACTGAGCACAAAAAAAGATGTCTCACCTGGACGCTTTTAAATTTGATACTGATGACTGACCCTTAACTGGTTGAAGGTTGTCAGTCAAAGGTGCATAGATTCATGACGTCACCGAAGATAGAAGTGACGTCACCATTTTTAACGTAGACTTGTCTAGTCGTACCGAATAGGGCCCAATAAAGTAAAAATTAAAAAATCGTCTCTTTTTGATAAAATCTGGTATACCTACACAATGTCGCAAGTATTAAATTGGTAAATTTTTGGTATTTTGGATACATTTTGGTTTTGGGGCCCCGGCAGGGGTCCCACATAAATATGTCAAAATATAAAAATCGTCTCATTTCTATTCAAATTTGGTAAATTGAGTCACCCGAGACTTAAATAAATAATTTTTGGTGTTTTGTAGACATTTTGCTTGTTTTTACAACGGTTTTCCGTACCATTTTTTTCTTCTTTATACAAATAATTTGCATTTTTTTCCTTTTACTTTTGAAGGAGTCTTCCTACACTTTCTGTTAAGTTTTGTGTTTCTATAAAGTGTGTGTGGAGTTCTGAGTTCGATATATCTTCTAAAAGTTTTTTTTACTTTATTACCTAAGGAAATGAGCTGGAAAAAATGACCTCGTTTTTTATTTTATATATCTTTGGTACGAACAATAAGATAGATGTACTATATCTCTATGAATATACAGGAGAAATAGCAATAAATTGAACGAATATTATATTTAATTGTTTATGTGTGGGATATTTTCTTGATGCTTCCGAAAATTGAATATCCAGAGTGTAATGTATCTTTTTGATGCATTTTGATGGAGTATGTCTGTGAACAAAATATCTCAAGAACGGTAGGATTCTTTGGAATACCTTCTTTTTTATTTGAAAATAGAAGTTAAAATATCATGGACGGTTTTATTTTATGTTTTGGTGTACCAGTATTTAGTCTCGAAAATATCATAGGATAAGGAAGTTACCCACCCTCCATTTCCACGGGATGTGCCATTTGTTTCGATGCAGTGTGGATCGGATCTCATACATACATGCCCCGTATTACAGAATAAAATACAACAAGAAAAATATATTTGAATATGCATTTGGGTTCAAAGGAGAAAAAAGTAAGTAGGAAAATATTTTTGAAAGGAAATAGAAAATAGAGGAAGTGACATTGCACAAAAAAAGTTTTGGAAAAAAATCGAGTATTGTTTTACCAAACGAAATAAATTAAAGGGAACCCTAATAATAGCTTGCTAGTAGCAATTGAGAAACTTCTAATAAAAGACATTATGTAATATTTTCGATAAACTTTCTGGTGGAGGTGAAAATAATTTCAGATCCAAACTTTTAAGTTCTTCCTAAAGTTAGAACAGCTGTTGTCATAAATTACACATTCTAAGGTGCAACTGCGTTTCTAACCCTTTGAAGTCAATTCTGGTGTATAATATACTCTATTTCTTGTTCTGATTCTTATTCTATTAAAAGGAAAGTTTGTATTGTAATGGGTTGAAATGTTCGTTATTAGATTTCTCGAACGATAAAATTTTTGGTTTGAATGAAAAAAAATCGTTTTCGGTTTTCAAGATCCTGGTTCCAAAAATGAGAAAAATGAGATCCTGGTTCCAAAAATAAGGTGCAACTGCGTTTCCTACCCTTTGAAGTCAATTCTGGTGTATAATATACTCTATTTGTTGTTCTGATTCTTATTCTATTAAAAGAAAAGTTTGTATTGTAATGGGTTGAATTGTTCGATATTAGATTTCTCGAACGATAAAATTTTTGGTTTGAATAAAAAAAATCGTTTTCGGTTTTCAAGATGTTGGTTCCAAAAATGAAACTGTCAAATGCTTGATACTTAACATATGATATGTACGTGTGTCATTTGCATGCCACTTTCTGACAGACTTTCTAGAAGCATGTCCTTTCAACTGAACAAAATGACTGGAAGGATTTTCATTTTGGGGCATCTTCCATGTTGTCCCTCAAATTATTTAGGTTTCCACAAGTACACTTGTCTACTTGTGGAAACTCTTTCTTTAGGATCTCACACCGGGCCAGATGTGATGTTAATGACATTGTCAGAGGATACACCGGCATGCCGCCACGCTTTGTTTAACGAGCAGTAAAACCTCAGGATGACAAAGATTTGTCTTACTTCTCTATCGTTAAGGTTCATCAGATAAATCTATTTCCTCCTAGATACTTGTTTGGATTGTTATAGGTATTATAGAATTGTCATTATTATCATAATTGCAGTTCTAAATCAACGGTTTATATTAGTAGCAGTTCTGTGAATTGCAGACCTCACTCAAATAAAATAGCCACCATGTGGCCTCGGATATCCCAAGTTGTCCAAAAAATTGCTCATTCCCTAAACATATAATGAATGTGCATACATTGATTGATAGAAAGTTTTTAAACTATTGTTGTACCGGTTGAAAAGTCAATGGAATATGTTGCCCGAATAATCAAAACAGGTACCTTTCGCACGGTTAGCGGATATATACGTCAAAATCTCACAATTTCACCTCTGCAGAACAAATTACATAAGATGTGAGTTGTAGTGTCTTAACTTCACTCCCCCCCCCCTCATGTTTTGAACGGACCAGGCTGGCGATTTTAGGAATGGGTATATATCAAAGACTATGCCATACACCTACATACACAAAATCCCGAAGATTTCATCAAAATTTGAATTGGGTAGCCTTAATATGTTTTAGATATACACTGACGGTTAGCGCACATCTTACTACTAAAGATGAAAACTCGATAGGACCCCCCCCCNGCCCCCCCCCCCCCGAATGAAAATCCTGGGAGCGCCAATGACAGGACCCCTAAAAAGATATCACATTCCTCCCCCCCCTTAACTCAGTGATTTCTATGCACAATTATCCTTTATATTTTTCAGGTTCTGGTTGATCCCGAAATACTTTTGTTGTACATCTGACATTCTTTGCTTAAAAAAGCAAAGGATATCAGAATTAAACTATTAGATAGTAGTAAAACTATACCTTGAATAAATAGCAAGCTCTAATATTTTAACTCATCTATATTATGTTGACTTGTCGGTGCGGGTTCCTGCCCTCATTGTATTGCAAATATTTGAATTATAAATATCTATTTTTATGTTACTCGTACAATATTTACTTAAATTCTAATAAAAGGTTTATTAGAATTTTTAATATTTTCATTTTATGGTGCAATAGTTAATTGAAATATTGAATAGAACTTTGTTGTGGACAGATTCTTGTTTCTCTTCCAATTGGTATCGATTTTTTTTTTTAAACTGTGCGGCATTTTGTTTTTAACAAAGAACGGATGTTGATAGCAGATGGCAGATTCTTCAATAAGCTTTTTAGTGGTGATGTTGATTGTTCTAAGCTTTTGGGGGCTGATCAAGCTTGACTGTCATCGGTGTTTGCGACGCAACAATACCTTCTTTGTGAGGTTATGTAGTACGAATGATTACTACTATGCTCTCATCAACATCAATCGCATGATGCGGCAAGCAAACATTATGTGATAAATGTATAACTAACATTAATTACTTTTTTCATTATTTTATCTGCTACTCTGCATTTTCCGCGTTATAAGTTTCGTAAACATATTTTAGGATGAGAATTTTTTAATTTAATTTTTATATTTTTATCAAAATTTTCTTTCTTTTTATTATTATTTCATTTACTATTCCGCATTTTGCGCCTTATATGTTTCGTATGGGTACATATTTTTTCATCTTATCCAATTTATTTTTGTTATTATTTTACCTATTTTTCCCGTAATTTTTCACGTTATTTAGGTTTTGTAAACATATTTTATTTTAATATTTATTTTTTCATATTTTTTTTCTGAAGTTTGTACGTATATTGTATCTATTTACATTTTATTCTATGTTGTATTCCTTATTATTAAGGGATCGTCCCGTAAATAAATATATTATTATTATGTTGACTTTCACATGATTATAGTCAAACATGGTATCAGTTTTAAGACCCAATATGACCGTGTTCCTGAGGTCATATTGAGTCTACATCATCTTGATACCAGTTCGTAGTTTGGTGATGTCTCCATTCTTTTTGTTAGATTCATGTCTGCGTCTGAGTGGTCCATGGTGATTCGAATCTGTGCGGTGACCACTCAGACATTTTATTGAGAATATAAGAAAAATATTCATGGAATATTACATAGAGAAAATTGTCTAAATGTAAATTTTAATAATTTAAAATTTCTATGATTAAAAAATTTTCTAAAAATTATTATTATTATTAAGAAAAGCTGAATATGTGTGTTGGTCTCTTTATAAATGTCCCTCAATTGGCATCCCTCGTCACGCATTCTACGAAATGCAACATAAATGTTCATTATTTGTTTGATAGGTCTTTACTCTTCTTTGGAAATTGTCCACTTAATGAACATCCTATCTATCGCCCAAAAAATGTTTTTGAAAACATAACGAAAAAAATGTTTTAGATCTTAAAAAAGTATATAATATGATAACCTTCGAATCGAACACGCAAAATAAAAGAAAAAGATACCAAATTGTTATTTTTTTTTGTTTTAAAGAATGTGCCGGATTTGGAGTGCCGTAAGGGACCCTTTTAATAATTATCCTTGACCAATTCTAACTATTATTTGTGCCATCAACCTGGGCGTTTCTGTCACTTATATACAAGGGGCTCCGTGTTAGAGTTAAAAATATAATAAACCCATTTAATGTCAGGTTGTCAGAGTTTGGAAACTAGTCTTAATGCTATAATACTTTAAAATGAGTTACATTTATATTAAAGTACAAAATATTGGGCCGAAAAGAAAATTATTGATATATTTTATATCTTCTAGAATGAAAACACCATATTTCAATCCCAAAAGAAATCCATACTTTCAAGAAAATTTATTTAAAAAGGTGTCACAAGTATTTTCTTCACTAATTCTTTCACAGTCAAAGTAAATCACAAAGAACATGCACAGTGCATGGAGTGTAAATTAGAAATTCACGCTCGATGTGAGATCTTCCCTTTATGTATCAAAGGCTTTCCGGCATCATTATCACAACGTGCTCCTTTCAGTGGCGTGTTTGATAGGAAAAGAAATTAAAAAATAATATCTGTTTTTTTCTTTCTCTCAACATACGTTTGTGTTAATATCGGAAGATACAATGAATTTGACATTTTCATGTAGTTTCACGTGTGAAAATACTCGAGTTACGATTTTTCTTAGAAATTGTGTGTGAAATAGTAATTTTTAAAGAAGTGAGTTCTTTTTATTTTACTTCAGCAAAGTTATGGCGGTTGCTAGCCATACAACTACAACTAAACACTAAACCCCGCTTTACTGAAGGTGTTTCCTTGTTTGACTATTTGACCTGTTCTTTTTAATAGCTCTCCTATAAAATTTGCAACAATCGAGATATACGATGTTATTGATTTATAGGTTTTAAATTAGAGGATCACAGTGGACAATTCTCGCCACCGAAACGAGACTTTACAAAGCCACTAAAACAAGCGCGGAGAGTCATGGACTCTTTTATTTAAAGTTTTGATGTAATATATTTTTGACTGTCAGATCAGAATACACAAATTGGTGTGTATATAAAACCCTGTTTCTTTTTTTTTTAATTTGATTTAANTTAGAGGATCACAGTGGACAATTCTCGCCACCGAAACGAGACTTTACAAAGCCACTAAAACAAGCGCGGAGAGTCATGGACTCTTTTATTTAAAGTTTTGATGTAATATATTTTTGACTGTCAGATCAGGATACACAAATTGGTGTGTATATAAAACCCTGTTTCTTTTTTTTTTAATTTAATTTAAAAACCCCATCCATCAGCCGGCACTAACAATGTCTCGCATGCATCAACATCATCTTTCTGCAGTCTACTGGCTGCGTCAATGATTCCCCATCCATCAGCCGGCACTGACAATGTCTCGCACGCATCAATATCATGCTTCTGCAGTCTAGTGGCTGCGTCAATGATTCCCCATCCATCAGCCGGCACTGACAGTGTCTCGCACGCATCAATATCATCCTTCTGCAGTCTAGTGGCTGCGTCAATGATTCCCCATCCACAGCCGGCACTGACAATGTCTCGCACGCATCAATATCATGCTTCTGCAGTCTAGTGGCTGCGTCAATGATTCCCCATCCATTAGCCGGCACTGACAATGTCTCGCTCGCATCAATATCATGCTTCTGCAGTCTAGTGGCTGCGTCAATGATTGCAGAATGATTAAAAATAAAATCCAAGTACTTTTTTTTTTAATTTTCATATTTTTCTTTTTAATTTATGTATATCTGTTATAATATACGTTTGCAATTATTATTATTTTACTTTTGCTGAAGTTAAAATAAATAATTACTCAACCCGCGCCCCGATGCCCGCTCTGGCCAACTATTAGATTGTAAAATATTATAACGATATGCCTGTTAATTAGTTTTTATAGTCAATCCACAATCGTCCTTTTCATACTATTATCAGTTGAGGATCAATGAGTTCAGGGATAATATCTTCTTTCGGGCAGTGATATTTCTTGATCAAAGAACCATACTATATATTTTGAAGAAATGAGTGACAAGAATGTGAGTGGATCAAATGAATGGCAATTTTCCGATGGATGTATGGATAGAGTGAGAATTAGAGAAAATAGGAGCAATAGTTAAAGTAGCTAGATTATGCAAGAAAACAGAATGAGGTAAAGCTTCTAAATCGACTTCATGAGATGAAAAATATGTTGGAAGACATTGAGGAGATTAGATCTGAAAATGAAAGGCTGGAAAAGAAAAGAGACATTGAATATGATGTAGTGCGATGTGTGATGAAGGAAAATGTTCACTAGAAATTTATCACAAATTTTAAGCTTTGTTTAATGTCCTAATATTAGTTTCAATCTGTTTTTACAACAGAGGAAAAATAACTTCATTCTTTCGCAAATTTTATTATTTTTATTTTCCCATCTTTAAAAGGAAGCTCTCAAATCTGAGAGAAATCTAAAACTATTAACTTTTAAATAAACTAAAATAAAACACTTACCAAAAACACTATTTATAATTATTTATAACAGTCAACTTCCATCTTTAGACTCGACTAGACTGATGATGACCGTCTTGAAACTGTTGAATGACCAATAGATGTTAAAGAGACGTTAAGCCAAATTAAAAAAAAAAAAAAAAACTGATGATGAATCGAATGATTCGAAACTAGTTTTCTTTATAAATAATTATAAATATTCTTTTTGGTGTTTTTTGTTTTAATTTATTTAAAAGTTAATATTTTTTAACACTTGAATAATTAACATGTTATTCAAAGATTTAAATCTAAAACTAGCAAATACGCTCCCTGTGTCCTGAATAGAAATCTTTTGCTTTGGCTAAAGTTTTCTGTCCGGTTTTACACTTTTTTTGCTTAACCAACTTTTTGGGCAACTTTAATTTGTGTCTATACTATATTTTCTCTTGGTTCCAAAAAAGAATTTAATCAGATTGACATATTTTTACTTTATTTATTATAGGTTTCCCACCCATCCCACCAGCATTTTATAGCGTTTCCCAAAATGACCGGTCACCCCCCCCCCCTCATTAACTTTTGAACGGATTGGATTTTATGAATTTTGAAAAGCTCTAGGGATAGGAACAAGGCCATGGCCAATCGAATGTTTATCGTGAGATTCCGGTTCGACCCCGGAAGTAACTTTTATTGACAAAAAGTGTCGATATCTTAAGAAATTTAAATGGAATGGTACAAATATTTTTTGTTCAAATAAAAGTTCTAGTGATAGAAAAAGGGCCTTTTCTATCCCTAGAACTTTTTAAAATTAAAAATTCCAAGCCGTTCAAAAGTTAAGGGGGGTGACCAGTCATTTTGGGACACCTTGTATTTAGACTGCGTATTATCATACCTTTTGTCTTATTATACTATTATGCGGGACAGGTTTTTAGATGGCAATGTAAACTGTAGGCGTTATTTTCACATGGCAATTGTAAAAATATTTGAAACAAAAAGTGGACTATGGTCCATGCATTTATGTTTATATGTATAAGCATTCCCGTAGTTCCCGGTTTGTATTGAAAATAAGTGAAGATTTCTGAATAATAGTGAAACCATCGAGTCCATCGAATTCGATTACGTCTCGTATTAAAACTAAATATATTTATGATAATGGTTACCTAAATTATCTTTCTAGGTCTCTGAGTTTTTGGTATTGCCATTTCTATCTAGTAAGTTCTTGACAATCCTAATTGTAACTTCAGACCTAAACTACGCAGCCTCTCAGCACAGTTTTTTGTCTGTGCTTTTTAGGAAGGCCCAGAATAGGTACTGGTGATATTCATTTGATTAGTAACCACGGTTCTTTCAGTCCACGATTTTATAGAATGCTCTGACAGCTGCTCAACACCTCGAATTTTACAGCCATTTTTTCAAGGAACGAAATTCATAATAGGGTATACTTTTTCTCACATTATTGAGTATCCGTGTCATTATTTGTGTGTCAATCCCTTCCAGTTTGGACCCCGGCTAAAAGTTATTATGTTCTAAACAATAATTTTTATTTTCCATCTCAAAAACTTTTCTTTCTTGAGAACTGAAATATTTTTTCCCAAATTACATTATATTGAAATAACGAGCTATGATTTTCTTTACTCTTATTAGTTCATACTGGGTGATGTGGATTACACTTTTCCAATTTCCTTGTTTAGGTAATTTTGATGGAGAGAGGTTTTAAATCAAAAGTAAGAAAGTTTTGTCCCCTCAATGGTCAGTTCTTCACACCAGGACGATATGGAACGCATACATTTTCAATCAAAACGTTTCCAGCAACCTCATGTATAATATGGGGAGGACAGTTAATTTTATACTTACTTAGAGTGTGAAATAGTTGCAGCACAGTAGGCCTGCTGCTCTGTTTGAGGACAGGAGATAATAGAACCACTTTATTTTAAGGTCCAATTGCGCCTTTACGGCCGTACCACAACAAAAGTTTTATTATTAATTACAAACCGTAGGAGCCAGGCAACCTGATACTTATTTCTGCTGTCTTTTTTTAAAAAAAGGTTTTAGAGGAAATATCTTTTATGGTGGTTTAAACTAAAAAGAATGTGTTGAGTATTTTTTCAAAAGTCTCGAAATAAGAAATCAATGAGAAGGATTCTGATTTTTACTTTATCTTTCCATATACGAAGCATAGGAAAATAAAGTATTCCATTAAATAAAGTATTTTTTTTTTTTAAAAAAAAAAAACGATAAATGACGACACCACATTCCAAAATACTCTGCCAATTATTATTATTTTATTGGCTAAAAGAATATCCCCACTGCAAAAAAAAAAAATCTGGGGCGTTATTAGACCCTAAATTTGACATACATAACAAATTTCAAATCTCTAGCTCTTACCATTGTCTTTTTAGACAGCAATACTGAAAACTGCCAATGGTGAATTCGATTGCACCCAAAAGATTCGGAGCACAATTAGAGTACATATAAAGTCCAGTATTCCCAACACAGGTACCACCGCAGGGTGACGGGTTTTATTTGTTGGCCTACCCGATATATATTAATAATGTAACCATTTCCACAACTTATACTTGTGTTCTTCTTCGACTCAGTGCCGCGCCGTTCGCCACCTCGTACTTACCACATCATTAAAAAAATCAAACTTTCAACTTTTAATAATGAAACATTTGAATGAATTTTTTTCAATTTCTCCTTTGGAGCGCCAGCTTGATACTTGAATATAGAGTGCCTCTGACTGATGCACTAGAAGTGTGGAAGCATGAAAGTATAAAGATTTGGAGTACGCGTGAACGATAATGACAGAGATTTCATTTGGGAAAAAAAATATTCTTTGAAGAGATGGGAGAAATTGAGTAAGCGAGAGGAAATGAGGATTGAGGAGCGCGAGAATTAGACTAACGCTCAATTTCAGTGTCTTCTTAGAAATAAATAATATGCAGATGTGACCTTGGGTCTGCCTGGAGGCTGCTTTATTGTACTTCATGGCTTAAAAGACCCAAACCATTATTTTTAATCTATTAGGGCTCATCAGTGGCAGTTGGCAAGATAACTTTTTTCTACAGTGTCAGTGTTTTTTTTTAAAAAAAAAAAAAAACTGCTCAGAAACCGTTACCCTCTTTACAGCCATGCAATCCCTCAAATGAAAAAATCATTTATAAATTTTATTTCCCAGGCTGCATTCAAACCCCACAAATTCCACGCCAAAAGTCAATGCTCCTAACAGGGCTACGAAGATCAACTGCTACTGCATTTGATACTTAAAATACCCATTCATACACAGATACACACCGGTTAAATTTCAATTTCACTGACCTAGTCCAGTAACCCATTCAGACCAAGAACTTTTGGATATGCTGTTCTGTGTGACTTGAGATTTACACAAATAAAAATCCATTAAATTTTTCGTACATATTTGATGATTAAAGTTCATACCAGAAAGAAAGTTACGTTTATATTTATAGGCCGTTGTTTTCCAATCTAGATCTCACGAATCACCTATGTGAGGGGGTTTAACTCCTACCCAATGATTGGGTGGGTTTTTTTTCAGGCTGTTGTTTTCAACCTTGTATAATACCTAAATTGGATTATAAAGAAAAATAAAATGAGAACTTTTAAAGAGGAAAATCTGTTCGTTTGATGTCTGCTTATTTATTATTGTAGTTTCCCCTTAACTTATTCAAGTACAGTTTTTAGTTTTCCAAGTGGCATTTCCTCTACTTCATCTCTTTCATTTACCATTGCCTTTCTTTCATTTTTCCTTCGTCGTGGTTGTTCAAAAAATAATGGAAAAAGGCGAAGAAGGGAGAAGCCCGTTTTTCTTGTGAAATTCTGAAGTCACGGAAGCTTTGTATTTATGCGCACTCGCGTTATGTTTTTTGGATATCGAAGACCACATTATTTCAATGAATTTTTGAGGAGCCAAGTGGCCCAGTGTCTATCATTTTCATGTAATTTGTTACTGCAATTTACGAGATATTCATGGGTTTTGTTTGAGATGTTTGAGCGCAAGGAAAAAAGGGACATCTATCTATACTTATAAAGCCCAGAGCCCAGTTGTCAAAAAACTGACTGACTCATGAACATTCAAAGATGGCTAAACCTAGGGACTTGAACTTTTGTAGCACAGTTTCCTTTTAGTATATAGGTACCTAAAAAAGAGAAGAAAAAAATTTGAAATTCAATCGGAAGTGAGTTGACACTTTTTGCTGACTTAAGTGTCAATTTTTTTCTAAGNAATATGTCTAAAATTTCTGCACGAATACAATACTTTATCTTCTATGGAAGAGAAAGTAAAAATACAGGATGGGCGAAATCGCAAAATTATTGTTGAATTCTGTAGCCAAAGCTATCTTTGCGATTGTAGCGAAATACGGGTAAACAACCATACCTAGTTATGTAGAAAAGTGTGGTTAGGTCTGAAATGTTGTAAGTGTCCGAAAAAAGCCAATAAAAAATAAGCAATAGATACTAACTTGAATGTAACGGAAGTGGGATTGTTGAGATAGATTGTGTGGCGTTACCCGAAGAGATAAAATCAGTAGTACAAAAATTAGGAATATAGTGAAAAATAATAGAAATATATTAGAGAAAGTACAGGAAAGAAGATAACAATGGTTTGGAAAGGAGGGATGAATATGCATGTAAGAAGAAAACAAAAACCGTAACATCAGCAACTTAATAGAAAAGGAAGTAAGCATACAAAAATTAGTCCAGAAGAGAGAAGAGAGATGAGAAATGTAGACCCCACTTGACTAGGAAAAGACATAGAGTGGAAAAGAAGAAGAAAAAAAACCGTATAGCCGTGCGGACCAGAGACTCTTGTAATACTCGTAGTTCTAATCATCTGATTCATAATCGCTTTGTGTATAAGGGTGATGAAAAAATAAATAGAATGTGATGCCCAGTACTATGTCCAGCTTAGCAGAAGGAATCTTTTTTGTAATCAAATTATTGTTGTTTTGAAAATAAACACCTATTCTATTCTATAAATAGCCAAGGTAAAAAGTTTGAAAAAAGAACCTAGACGAATGTGAAAGAAGTCCCACTACCCGCAACTGTAGTCTCTTCATATATGTGATTCAAATAGTACCTTTACATCTTATACATGGTCGATCCGATTTTATTCAAATATGGACGTCATCAGAGGTTTTATTTTAAATTTGCCCATTTATGCAGTTCACATGAATTCAATAAAATTACTTTGGTGTAAGCTAATAAGCTTAATTCTAGGTTTGGTAATTGTGAGTCCCTTCTCATCCTACATCCCACGGGTTGTGAATCAAAAACCAAACGTCAATAAAAAAGATTATGCTGATACTGCTGCATTAATTTAATTTTTATCGTATCATTATATTCCTTTTCCCCCCCGAAATGAAATTATTTTACAATGTTTTTTTTTTTAACGGCCTACTCTCTCTCTCTCTCTTTATTTAAACATTAACAATAATATAAAATTAATTCGTTTCTACTACTGTTGCAATTACATTTTATATAAATGCATTCATTGTTATGTTGTGAGTGTAATTTTTGTCCACATAATGACTTTACATTGTTATTGTGCATATAATAATTGTGTCAGCTTTGTTACTATCATCTTTACTGCATTTTTAGAAAAATATTAAAAGTAAAATTATCATGAAAAATGTTGATTTCAAATTGGCCTAATTGATTCAGCTGTAAAGAGTACCTGTTTTTACAAGTGTGACCCTCCTCTACTATCACATTAAAATTTCAAAGGACCTAACTAACGTATAATTGGACCTACCTAACTAATAAAAGTAAATTTATCTTATTTAGAATTAGAACCCGCTGGTTGCTGAATGCTTACCCTAAACATTAGAACAGTATCGTACTTAACAAGCACAAACCAATATTGGTATTGTTCATCTGTGAGGCCAGAAGATGGTTGTCAGTTTGTCTTGATCGCGTATCGCATCAGGGCACTGGTTGTAGAATAGAATGAGCTACATCCAGTTTAAGAGTTAATTGCAAAGAACATTATTCATATGGGGAGCGTGAGACCGGAACTACGCTACAGCAATTGAAGGACTACACTAAAGAAAGGGACTTACGATGAGCATTGAGTATACAAACATCGCAACTCAAGAGAGAATTTCGTAATTGAATAAANTTTGTCTTGATCGCGTATCGCATCAGGGCACTGGTTGTAGAATAGAATGAGCTACATCCAGTTTAAGAGTTAATTGCAAAGAACATTATTCATATGGGGAGCGTGAGACCGGAACTACGCTACAGCAATTGAAGGACTACACTAAGGAAAGGGACTTACGATGAGCATTGAGTATACAAACATCGCAACTCAAGAGAGAATTTCGTAATTGGATAAAATATTTCTTATTTTTTATTAAAAATTAGTAAGGATTTGGATTTAAAATACCTATCACTACGGTATTAATCAGCTTCCATTGGCTTCTAGAGTGACGTATTCGGAATCCGAATTCGCGTTGTTTGAATTCTAACAATGGACATACAATTTGGTATAGTGTGGGCAAATACATCATGAACACGACCATATTTTTAGGTTAACAAAACCGTAAACACGACGAATTTCTTACGGAGCCTTTTATGTGATTGACAGAGACGCACTTTGTTTTACGTACCAAATTAAAATTTTGAAATCTACGCACTTATAAATTTTCGTTTGGATATTTTTCCAAAGGTTCATGAATATTGATAGCTTTTTTTCTCTTTTCGCCTCTGGTATGTAATACCGAAGTCGTAATTTCTTCCAGTCCCATTATTACTGAATTAATATATTTCATAGTGAAACATAAACCAAACTTGCGATTGGTGAAGTTACTTGTGGGTGACATCCCCATGGTCCGATTCCACCTGAGCGGATTATGTTCGTGTTACTGATGTAATTATAGTGCAGTGATTGACATCGTTTTGGTGGCCCATTCTCAATTATTAGCCGCCAAGAATAAATGTATGCTGACAATTGAAAACTTTAGTAGCAAATAACAACTTCTTTACAACTGCATTCTCATACACAAATATTATTGATGATATGAGAGCTGAACTTAATTTGTGAATTGAAAATTTCAAAATACTACTATAACTTTATTAGTGTGTTTGATTGTAAGTGATCTATGTTGGTTTGTTTGTCCTTCTTTTACGCAGTAATCGACGTATGTTTAGTTCAGAATTGAAAAATTTCTACTGTTTTTGAGTTTCGGTTATTTTTCGGTAAACCCACCATATGAAATTTGTAACTGAAAATTGCTTATAAAGATCAATAAATTTTGCCAAAAGCCCTATAATTTATTTTTGTATTCTTTTTATACCTAACGAGTGTAATTTCCTATTTCATTCAATTAATATAAAAACATTTGTTCATAATTAGAGCAAACAATGTTCTGCTGAGGTGTTTTTCGGCTATTTAATAATGGTTTGATTGGAAATTTTCAAGTTTTGTAAATAAAATGGTCATTGCATTGAATGAAAAATGTATCAATTATTTCGACTTTTCTTCCTAAGCTTCATAGGCTTCTGAAAATCTGGCTTCAGTCGGATTCTCCAAAACGCTCCACTAGCAAGCATTGTGGAACCCTTTAAAATACAAAAATTGTCCGTCCGAACAAGATGTGTGTTTTATTATGTAGCGATAATAAATAGCTGTGTGCTGGTAGAAAAAAATTAAAATACTCGAATATTTGACCACCCTGTATTGGAACAGCTTTGGAAAGGAACGTCTTTTGCTACTGGGTGTACTGAGCTATAGCTTTCCCAGCCGTTACACTACTATCAACAGGTACTATATTCTATTTCCACTCAAGGGGACGATTGCAGCCCGATAAATGCAACGTTATGTGGTATCTACATTTGGAATTCTATCCGATTCTCAATTCGCCAACTGGTATAACAGTGATCTGACGGGAAATGGTGTATTTAATGTGGTTAAGTCGTTGGCTCATTTCCACTTTCCTCAATATCTTCTCAACATATAATCCACTGTAAATGGTTTCTGCCCACACCCCACAGCTCTATATGTCAGTGATCTGACGGGAAATGGTGTATTTAATGTGGTTAAGTCGTTGCCTCATTTCCATTTTCCTCAATATCTTCTCAACATATAATCCACTGTAAAGGGTTTCTGCCCACACCCCACACCTCTATATGTCAGTGATCTGCCCCTGTTATCATTAAGCTCCATCTATACTCAGTGAGGTTCCAGTCTGGCTTGTTCTGACCACTCTCCCATATCATGCCATCGTATTTCTCAACTCATTAATATATGTGACTATTAGATTACATGAAGACGGAGACGCGGGGTGATCACATGACCAAACCGGACACTTTGCTTTGTCTGAATATTTGTTTACTTCTCGCATTATTGCCCGGACAGGTGTATTTGTATTAATTTATAACTGGTTGAGTTCACTATCACTATATTGATGGAGCTAAGATTACAATCATAGTGTCTTTGAATTAGGTGAGAACTGTTGGGTCACAAGTTTCAAATGTTCATTCACGACCTCAATGTTCACTTACTGTGTAACCTTGTAAAATTTCTCAGGATTGTAGTCCGAGACGCAAGGTCCAAAATTGTTTTCCATCTCTTTTATTTGATTTTTGGACCATTCGGAAGCACCCTATTTTGACAAGCAAGAGTTTTTTTTGGCTTAACGTCTGTTTAAAATCTAAACATTAATTTGAGTATTTGACCACATAAAAATAGAGCTCTAAAAGTTAGGTGGTAGAACATGCCTCAGGCATTAACCCGGCCCAGTGGTAACATTCCACTCAAGAGTCCATTTTTTTTTTAAAAAAAAAGTCACTCGACCTTAGACCTAAGATTTTAAAGTTTACATTGAATGAATGGTTTTACCCTTTATTCAATGTAAAGTTACAAACCAGCTACCCATATTGACCTCACCCAGTCTGGGCTACCCATATTCAACGTGCCTAAGACACTGGCTAGGGAACATCACCCGTTATCAAGTAAGACGTTCATATTACAAAGCCAAGAAAAAACTAAACGATACAGTATAAACCAGGTTACAAAGTCTAACCCGTAAGAACCACAAGTTGCAGAATTTTTGCTATTAGTTCAATAATAATATATTAATAAATTTCAAATATTTCTTTTTGTCATAGAATAAAGGGAAGAAGAAGATTTTCAATAAGAAAGAAGCATGAGAGAGAATGAAGACTTCACAGTCTGACGAATTTTTATAAAGGAAAAAAAGAAGCACTTTCCATTGATGTAAGCGTAAAGAATGGAAAAATGACTTTGGTTTATATATTATACGAACAGCATTTTTCAACTTTTGAACTTTGTTTTTTTTTTTTACTTTGTCCCCACAACGTTCAGAATAAGACATAATGTTGGGGCGTATCACTATACTCGCCGCAGGGTTACCTAAAACACATTTGTTCAAACATTTCGTTCTGAAATTGCATTTTTTAGTTTGATCAGTATAGAGATGTATCACGAGGGCTCAAATTTTGTGTTGGAAATGGCCAGGTCTACATATACGCTAAATTTGTTATTCTAGTTCACCGTATATAATTATAAAATCATTTAACTAACATCGCTAGTTTATATCAAACAAACGTCGCCTGTCTTAGGGTACTCACATATAGCATATTTTCTTATCTTATTGCATAGCACATATGATTGGAAAACAAATAATACACACCATGTTCTTATTTGATTCTGTAAATTGCTCGATCTGCGGACTCTCATCAGAATATTATGTGTATTTGTTTTTCATTCATAAATTCAATATGGTAAATAAGTTGGAACTGAGTTTGAAGAGAAGGTTGCGGAATATACATATTAGAGAATTATGATAAAGGTTGGGAGAAGAGTAGAGTACTTAGGAGAGGATTTCTATTGATAGTTTATCTATAGAAAATGAGTTCTTTATTTCAGTATTCAGAGAAACTCTAATTACTTTGTACACAACTTGATATTAATCTTTTTTAAAGTGAAATTACTATCTAATAGAGGAGTACTTGAATAAAACACTTAGTGCGCCTGCGGAATGTGCTGCTTCTGAAAAATGTGGACACTTGCCTGCTTTTAAGCAAAAGTTACGGAATTAATTAAAATTTTCAGAGTTTGGCTGCAGGATCCCACATTTGAGAGAATCCTGCTACGTTAAATAAAGCCATAAATAATAATGAATTCAACCTGTAAATATACGCGTAATGTAAGAGTAGAAATCTGCTGTTCCCATCCTCCTGCGATGTCACCTTATCGATGCAGATTGTAAAGAACGCAAGATGGCTGTTCATTGCATTGTCATTTTCAATAAGCTTAGCATGTGGGATGCCACCCAAGCTAACTTTATAAAGTCTTGAATGAAAATAATAAAAATAACATCTTGTCACAATTTTTCAGGTGTGACATATTTGAGATTTTATGTTTCTTTGAATGTGTTTCATATGTGACACGTTGAGGTCTTTGAGTTTGTGTGCAAGTGTGAATTTCATTACAAGAGATGCAATTTCGAACAAAAGATATACAAAACATATATGACGACATAATGAGATCATGGTGTGAAAAGAAGGCGAATTCTTTACATGTTCTTATTAGCGGTGTAATGTTTAATTAACTTTATGTTGATGCAGTTGCCTTGATGAACGCACTAAGCTAATAGAGAGCTGTAATAAAAATAACACTTTCTCAACTCATATGATCATAAGTGGTAAACAGTCTTGTTTATTTTATCTCCCAAAGTCATAATCATAAATTGGCTCTACAGCAAAGTGTGAGCTTTGCCTCCCCAATAACTTTTTTCTTTGACGTTCGATATTTCACGCGGCTACCCCGCCCTTGTACCCCCACTTGATTTTCATAGTGCAAAAAGTCTCATTTTGACCCCATGACCCCTACTTAAATTTTTACATTTTAACCTCTGGACGCCTAGTAGACGTCTCGAAATTGCCTTCCTAAAGTTTCTGAATGCTCGCATTTGGCCAGAGTTACTGTTGTCTTTTGTTGGTGAAACAGCTGTTCTGTTGAGACTTTCAACCATACTCCCATCAAACTGCTGAAAAGAAAACTCCATGTGACCTATATTATTTTTTGTTTTATTTTGCTGTACACGTTCGTTCAATTTTCTTCGGATTTTTCTTTGTAAGTTTTTTCCCCTTTTTTATGTGTTGGAAACTATTTTTCGGATCCTTTTAGCCTTTGTAGATACAAAAGGTGGAATAATTGCTTTTGAAACTAACCAAGGACAACTTGTAAACAATTTTAGGATATTTTTTCTTCTTCTAATCCCGTTCTGTGGTTCCTTTTTTTCTTTCTTTTCTCATATTTAAAAAGTCTTTTTAAACGTTTTAGGAGTGGGAGATTAATTAATTCACTTTAATTTATTTATAGAAAAAAACTTTTTTCTTCTGTATTTATTGAAGAATTTGAATATATTGAACTGAAGTAGACATCTTTGTTTTGTTTGGAACCAACATGAAAAAAGTAGCAAAAGTTACTAGGTTTGAATGTGCAAGTTTGTTTATTTTATCAATATAAGCGTTAAGATGAACGTCCCCCNCCCCCCCCCCCCCCAAAGAGCGAATAGGAAACGTTTTGATCGGCCATGCCTCGATTAAACTTGTTCTTCTCATAAAGTCGCTCCCTAAAAACTCTTGCACCATTCGGAAAAAAACTAAAATAAATTAAATGATTTTTTTTTCTTTCTTTTTTTATGTTACCTAACCAGAAACTAAAATTTTAAATAAACAAAAACAAAAAAAACGTCTCTACATATTTTAAAAAAATCAGAATTAACATTTGATTTCTCCAAAGTTTCGTCGATTTTCAAGCAATAAAATTGTGAATTAAACATTTAAAATTGATTTTTCTCGTATTTCCCACCATTTAATCGTGAAAATTAACCTTCTACTTTCAATCAATCATATTTTAAGTTAGGTTAGTTGCTCAGAAAAAAATAGTATCTGTCTGGTCTTGAGATCACAATAATTTTGATTTAGCTATACACAATAGTTATTGCTTAACCCACAACCTCTGTTTCTTATTTATTTCCAGTCCTTATACTAATGCAGTTTTCTATATTTTTTATGATTAAGACTTTTTAGTAACCATATTAGAGTTCCAATAAAACGTCTTTTCTCCACATTTTTTCAATAGAATGGCACTATTCAAAACAACCACTAGTTATTGTTCTTTTAATCTTTGTCGGTTGTCTCATATCGGTTCAATTGGTCCTCTATAAATTTAGTCATATTTTTATTTACTCGTTAATTACATATGTAGATACTTTGGGTAAATTTAAAAAAAAANAACCATTTTAAAAAAAAAAAAAAAAAAATCTTCCGCAGTGTTAGAGTCTATGTCTAGACATTGTCTTCCTGATTGTTAACTAACTGAAAGTTTAAGAGCGCACATACAAACATAATGAAATCAAGTGCGGAGAAAGTTTTTTCCGCCAAAATAATATAATTACAAGTTTTCTCATTGTCTGCATCAAACACAATTTGGAAGGAATCATAATGTTTGAACTTTATCCTTTCATTTTCATGCATAATATTACAAATTACAAGCTTGAGGATATTTCTGTACAAAATAATTGTTGTAGAGTTTTCAGCATTTTGTACTCATCCGTCTGATGATACTGAATCAAAAGAGAGATTATGTAAATATATATTTGACCGAACGAAGTAAGGTCCATTGTGCACTATTGTGTTATTATTTGTGTTAACGCATAATTTTTCATTGTCACAACTTACTTTTGTGGGTATGACATCATTACAAAGGCCATTACACTATATTATCTGAGCGCACAGCAGTGCGCCAGGCCAAGTTCCGGAAAGAACAAGTGTATCTTTACACGAAGCAATTCACCAGGTTTTTCACACCGTCAGATATCCGGTNCAGTTCCGGTTCTGTACGCGGAGAAGCTAGTATTGGGTACTAGGCTGCATTTTGCATTATTTTTTCTTTGTGCTTTTCTTTTTGTAGCACTACAACTCTCCAACGTTGGAGATCTGTCGATTATATTCTGTGTGACTTTTTACTCGTATAATGTTCATAGTATTGACTGATGTGTGTTTGGGACTTATTGGGGCACCCGTCGCGACCGTGACTTATATCGGCCCTGTAAATGATCTTTGTCTACTTCAAGTTCTTTCATTGAACCAACGAATGAGGTATATGTTTTAAATATACGGAATTTGGTCCTATTTGCTTGCTTTTTAGCACCACAATAACTCTTTAACAAAACTCATATGGTGTAAAATGACCATTAATTATATAAATAGATTTGGCTGATTAGTTCTTTGGTTAGGCCCTATAGAGTTGTACTAATTTTATAGAACAATAGTGATAATGAGTGAAATAAATGAGTTGCAGTTTGACCAGTTATAAATGTACCTACATCCTCGGGTTTCCGGTTGGTCAGAACCCTGTCGTTAGATAATTCCCATGTTATGTTACCGTGTAAGTGTGTATCTGTGTAATGTAACTGATAGGTGTCCTTTCTTTCTCCTATATTAATAAAATCATGGTTCGTTATCTGTTCCAGGTGAGAAATGAAGTGAACACAGTAAGCTGGTTTCCCTTTAAAAGAGGAATAATATTCACAACCCAAATAGTAAGAGTGCGAGAACATTATCGAAAATGTACCATAAATATAAGAAACATCAAAAACTGACCATCTTAAGATTAAAATGTGAATATCCCCATCAGAAAAGTCACATTTTTTAGAAATAATCAGAATTTAAAATATCAAGCGCATTCTAAAGTTATGTGAAAATTGGTAAGGACTTTAGGTCCATACTGTATACATCACATCATTCCAATCTGCTGTACAATTTTGTAACACTATCAGTTTTTTCCAAAGGTCCATACTGTATACATCACATCATTTAGATCCATTCTGTATACATCACATCATTCCAATCTGCTGTACAATTTTCTAACACTATCAGTTTTTCCATAGGTCCATACTGTATACATCACATCATTCCAATCTGCTGTACAATTTTCTTGCACTATCAGTTTTTCCACACGTTTTATTCTTAAAATAAACTTTCTAGTTTTGATGGATGGAAATTTTCCGGCGTCAAAATCAATTAAGTATTTTATTTATTTTTTCGAAAGGAAAAAGATTTGTCGAAAAAAACTTGCATCAGTAAAAAGTTTCAACAGAAAGTTTTGCTGACAGTTGTTATTGTTGTTGTTATGGTAGTGTTTGTCTGGCATTTTACACACTGAAATTGCTGAGAAAATATTAAGCTGTTACAGGTTCTATTATAACTAAAAAATGGTGATGGATTGTTCCAAATAATTTAAAACCGTTGTGTTTGACTTTAGTTACTTAGCAGCGCTGATCGGAAGTTAATTTATTTCTGTTTCGCCAATCTTTGCTGGTTAGATTTGTTCTTCAGATATCTCATGACGTCATATTTGTTTCAGAGTTTTCTTAATACTGTAATATTACTAGGTGTGTCCGTGGACAAAAACGGGCGGTGCCATCCGTTTCTTTTGCAGTTTGTAGGGAGTATAAGGCTACGCTTCGCTCCGCCCAAAAATCGGATTATTATTGTGAGTTCAACGTCAAGCGTCTATACTATAATAAAGCTAGGGGTATAAGTTTAAAAAATAGAGACAATGTTTTTATTTTCCTCTTTAAATCTCCAAAGACCAAAAAATGTATTTTTATCTTAATTTCCGATTGATAGATTTCCTGTGTTCAATCTTAGCAACTCATATTCGTCTTACAATAGTGGAACTATATTCCTGCTGGAGGTTATATCTGGCTCTTACGTTTAAAATACGCAGTGATGAATCTTACGGGTTCCTTTACTCTTACTACCTATATCTACCTATTTGGTGTTTCTTGAGTTTACCCCAACATTTCTGCTTGTTCCACTACTGGATGCTAGTGCTTTTCGGTTTCATTTATTGTTAAAGGTCAAGCGTCTATACTATAATAAAGCTAGGGGTATAAGTTTAAAAAATAGAGACAATGTTTTTATTTTCCTCTTTAAATCTCCAAAGACCAAAAAATGTATTTTTATCTTAATTTCCGATTGATAGATTTCCTGTGTTCAATCTTAGCAACTCATATTCGTCTTACAATAGTGGAACTATATTCCTGCTGGAGGTTATATCTGGCTCTTAGGTTTAAAATACGCAGTGATGAATCTTACGGGTTCCTTTACTCTTACTACCTATATCTACCTATTTGGTGTTTCTTGAGTTTACCCCAACATTTCTGCTTGTTCCACTACTGGATGCTAGTGCTTTTCGGTTTCATTTATTGTTAAAGGTTATCCAATATGATGTGTAAAAATTCTATTAACTGCATCTTATCGTTACTGAGATAGGACCCCATAATACTGAGGTACAGTTCCTTACTAAGCCTAGTAATAAGAGTTCTGTTGTTGTTAACATTTCTAATATTTAGGTGTGGAGTCTGCACAGATATCACATTTTCTTTCATTTTCATACTGAGAAGGATGGTTCCTCCATTCTTCTTAATATCCTGTGACGAGGAACAGATAATGTAAGTAGTGAACGGAAGATAGACTTGAGGGAGGGGGTGATGAAATGAAGGTGGTACATTTTATATTTTCAAAACGCCCTCAGGCTTGTGAATTCGATTTCTGTTTGTTGTGATTATTTTTTTTAAATAAAGAATATGGATAGAGAGGTAGGTTTGTACAAATTCAAACGGAAATAACAACGTAATTCTCCCAGTCGAGTCTCACTATATTTGAACATTTTTTTGACGCCGTGTGGTTTTCCGTGATGCAGCCATTTTGTTAAACGTTACGTATATTATTATGTTTGTTTTCTTTTTAATTTTCTCACTCCACTCTAAAGAGGATATTAAGTTCGAATCTTATTTGTGGAGTTCCCTTAGGGTAGGGTAACCATTCCATTCCGGATCCAGATAATAGTCTGGTGCACTATTGCAGATTAGAAATCTTTAAAGAATTATTTCTTTTTATAATAGACACCTAATACGAGTTAGTGCATACGAGCTGTCATTTGTCTGTCTTTTATGTTTGCTCAGGTGAATCTTTCTTTTAAAATTATTTTGAGGTGGTTTAAGCCTGCAGTTCATCTTATACGAGATGTCCCAGATTTTTCGGCTTGATTTTTTTCCTATCTATTTATGACTTACTATTTATTTATCATAATGAAACGGAAAGTAACACAGCAATTGTATTTGTAATAATATTGCAGTCATTGACATGGCCCTGTGGGTGAGGGCCCATGTCAAAAGATAAGATGTATGATGACAATTAAAAACTTTAGCAGCAATCAACAACTTCTTTCCCATACATTTGGCCAAAATAGGAAACGATTATGCTACTACCATTTTATCTAACGTACTTTACGATCTGGGAATGAGACAGGAAATAGCTTTCATAATAATACCTGGTCGCCATCATTTTTTCTAACCAACAGGAATATGTGGAATTGAAAACCACATCATTTTTCACTGGGAACCAGAAATATCCTGATCCCAATGGTCATTTATTTTTACAGTAGGATCGGCACACCATCATTTTCCCTGGATTGAAAACCTTTATTTTTACATTAGGATCCGCACACGATCATTTCACCTAACATTAGTTCATTGGTCCTAATAATAGGAATATGTGGGATTGAAAATCTTTATTTTTACATTAGGATCCGCACACGATCATTTCCCCTAACATTAGTTCATTGGTCCTAATAATATTTTTCTTCTCTTTCATCAAACTTGGAATCAGAAATATCCTGTTGCTCAGTGGGAAAATAATATTTATTTCGCTTTGTCGCGCAAGAAAGTTGTACAAAGGAAATTAAAACAAAAGTTCCAACTGGGTTAGGTTCCAAAAAAAAAAATACGTATTGAAACCTGCGCAAGATTAGGCTGGGTCGCAGACCCACCTTAACTTAGCCCAATACTACTCCCAACAAGTTCTACACAGCTTAACAACCTTTTACTACTCACCATTTTCTACATAGGTTAACAAACGTGTAGGTAATATATAATCTATGTGTATGTGTATGCTCAGATCGCCCTGGTGCTGATATGATTATTAATGTAAAAGGGTCAGATTTATTATTATCATATTTCTCTCATCTTCCCGAAACGAAGTTCGGGTACTCAGCTAGTGTACTAATAATCTCTTTAATATTTTAGCAAACCAAATATTTTTTCACTAGAAAATAATAGCTACTCAATCGTCCTAACGAGACCTAGTGCACAAGTGGAAAATCTTCCGAGCTTGCAGAATATTGAACCCGGGTCACCCGCGTGCAATTCCTGTGTGATACCCTGTAATTATTTTCAATATGGATTCTATGGTATCAACCACAGAGTCCCCCTCAGTTTTTTCCCTCTCAAAGTGGAGTTTAAATGCTTCTTTTGCATTCTGAATAATGATGGTCGATATTTAAATAATTTATCATTATAGATTCTGTGATTCCTTACCAGAAATTCTCAAGGCAGTCTACCGGATAATCCCATATCCGTATCATTTTGAATCAGTTCTTTCGCTCATCTCTGAAATTCAATTTGCAAGCTAGTTTATGACGAGCCTCGTAATGGAAATGAGTTCATATAAATAAATTATTTTGATTAATTACATGGTTGAAGATATCAAAGGAGCAATACAACAACTAATACGTAGACGCAACCCTTTCTCTAAACAGATATCTGTGGAGAGCCTGGAGGCGAATTATTACAATCAAAGCACAATTGAGTTATATGCAAAACTTTTGTTTTAATTTCCTTTGTACAACTTTCTTGCGCGACAAAGCGAAATAAATATTATTATCCCACTGAGCAACAGGATAATTCTGATTCCAGGTTAGATGAAAGGGAAGAAAAATATTATTAGGACCAATGAACTAATTTTTATTTTGGCCGATTCCGGATTCAAACTTGTAACCCTGTATTGGCTAGTCACAATTTTGCGAAATATGTCCTAAGTGAAGGATAAATATGTCACCTAAATTTTTCTCGCTTTGAGGTGATATGTTGTCGCGACAAATCTCAAGATATTGGCCAATATTCGGAAAATGTTGAGAAAAAAAATTGGAAAATTGGTCGTAATAAAAACGACCGGATAATACCATGCCTCGGGTAAAAACAAACAAGTGTGCAAAGTTTCGTGCCATTCCGTTCTGTAGTTCGTAAGTTATGAGCGAACAAACAAACAGACATTCACTTTTATATGTATATAGATGAGGCTCTTGGTGATGCTGTAATACCCACAAGAATTGTGAAAAAGCTGATGTTGTGCCATTACCATTAAAAACTCTACATACACAAATTAATAATTCATACTTGTAACGTAATTTTTTTTGCACATACGCAGACATAAGGCTTTTGATTTAATTTCAATGGAATGATATTGCACCATCTGGGCACTTAATCTGAAAATCCTATCTGCAAAATCAGCTGAACATGTGCAAGGGTTTCGTCGAACATGAGGAATTAATATCTGTCAGACATTACGGAGCCGAATTTGTTTGATTAAATCTGAAACGCAGTTTTTCAGAGGAAAAATTGTCCTCATCCTAATGACATTTTTTCAACCTATGCATGAATTCAAAACTTTCCAAACCTTATGTGGTTCGAAAGCAAAAATAACAATGTTGAAAAGCGTATGGAAGTTGCGAGAGGTGCGTAGTGCGTGATATTTCTGATCCTGAAAGAAAAGTTTTGATGAGTTATAATATTCATGTAGCTTCACAAAGCAGGGTTAAACTTCAGTTTTAGTTGCTATCGAAACGTTAGTGAGAGCGTATCTGTGAAAGGAACGTCTGTTCGTATCCCATTATTTTTTATATATATTTTATTCTCAATTACGTGATTTTTTTAATTTTTTTATTTATTAAGTTTATTGTGTTTTATTTTTAATAGAATTTATTCATTTTTTTCCTTTATTAAATGATAATGTACATATATTTTTTAAACATACTTAATTACTTACACATTAAATACAATCATAAAATACATAGTGCAATGGATTNAAAAATATATATAGGTATTTATAATTATATACCTATGATTTTTTTTAATATTATGTACATTTTAGGTATTTATTTTTGTTTGAAATGTTAATCAGGTGACAGGAGAAAAGCAATTTTTAAAAAGATTCTTGCTTAGGTTCCTCTCTTGTATATCAGGAATAAATTATATGATAAGGAATGTAATACATGTTATTCGGATTCAATTATTTTTTCCTCAAATATATAGATAGAGACTAGAAAATATGCTTCGATTTAAAAGCAGCTGGAGGGAAGCACCTAATATTTGAATAATTACGATGTGTTACCAAGATAATATTTATCATCCATGTGGCCTTTCACCAAAATAAATAACAGCTACACGAAATAGAATGCACCTATTTAGATCGGTGCGTGTGAACGTATTAAGAATTCACCAATTGGAGTACCCGATAGGATGTAACTTAAATTTAGTTACCTAAGAGGTACTAGTGATGTACACAACGTATTAGTACAGTCTTTAGCTGTTGGATGGTAGTTGCACATATGGGACTGCAGCTATAAAGAATTTGTTTATTGTTAAAGTTTTCAATTGCGATCATACTTAATTATAAACTGGTAGACTAATAATTATTATGGGACCATGTCAATCACTGAAATATAATTACGTCAGTAACAGATTTAACACCATTAGCTCAGGTTGACTTGGGCCGGGAGGATGTCACCCTGAACTAACGTCTCACATTCTCAAGAAGTTAGTATGTCATAATTGGATTGAAGAAATTATAAGCCTTCGAAAATCTTTTGTCTGTCAAATTTCACCTGCCTGACATTCAAATTTCCTAAAGTTTTATGTCTTGTATTTTCCCAGTCAAAATCAACACCCTACAGTGTAAAGTATTACCTAACACAAAAGTCGACACACAGTCATACACTATCTGTCTGCATACAAATCTTTCTGATCTTAATGTCACTAACTAAATCTCAACAACAAACTTTCAAATTATTTTTTTTATTTTTGTAAAAAATTTCATCGAATTATTTTAAAATAAAAATAAAATGAAAAAAAAAAATTTAAATGATAGTGGCAATCTTGTTTCAACGCGTTTCTAATAGTTATTTTTCAAATATCGATAGTTTAGCGATTGTTTGTCAGAAAAATCACTAAAGGCTTCTTAAGCTAAAATTTTTATCAAAATCCAAAGATTTTTTATCTCCAAATAAGTGACGGAAGTTTCAGAAAATATTGTAAAATTCTTTGTCACATTTAGTATTCATTTTTACGATCATTTAACATCACTATGATATAAAGCACCTCCATACACCGAAATCAACTCAGGTTCCAAATGCGGTATAAATCGGCCAATTTGACCCTCAAATGTACCCTAAACTTGCATCTTTCCGAATTCTAAAAACAACATCATTAAAAAAAGTTGCTCGATTAACTTCAAGAGGATCAGTTATCATCAAATTCGAAAGCAACTCTCACCTAAAAATCACACCTTCCCGTGGAGACGTAGCACAAGGTGGACTTTATGGAAACATTTCCCCAAAATAAAGACTCTACCAGATAGCGGAGAAAGCTTTTTGAAAATCAGACTTACATATACCTCACAGATATAAAAGAGGGTTATAATCCAAGAAACCTGTTTTTTGTCTGTGTCAGGGACAAGGTTGTCCTCTTAATAAATTAATTCAATATTGAATCATATAACTGATGAATGATATAAAAATGTCTAAATATTTAAAATTTTTGTCTTTTGTAACCCCTGTATGGCAGAAAGTTTGAAAATAATAAATTCAAAATAAGTAACTGGGTAACTAAAAAAAGTTACTTTTTGGTTGGAGAGGAAGGGAGTACACAAAACTTCCTGACCTAATATTACATTGAGAGAGAACAATAAAAAGCTTTCGGATTAATCTTAATTTTAAGTGATTTTTAAGTAGGTATTATCTGACCAATTAATTTATCGATTTTTCAGGTGTATCCAACACCTGATAAAATGACTAAGGATTCCTAAGTTTCCTTGATGGACTTGAATATTTTTCTGTAACAAAAGCTCTTCCTAAACTCTCTTTTTCCCTTGATATCAAGGTCAGCCTTTTTTTTTGGTAAAAAAATCAAAGCTCGTCAACCCCCCCCCCNAAAGCTCGTCAATCCCCCCCCGCCCACTCCTCTCTGGTTAATGTCTAGAGGGTACCCCATTTTCTCTCCCGCCGCGCCGACTAAAGCACATCAAAAACTCCATAGCTATTTTCCATTTTAAAATAATTATCATTTTCCTAGCTCATTCTCATAATGCGCTTTCCACCCCCAAACTCTTTGTCCCGCGCTTTCACATTAATAGTGCCCCCACGAACCTCACCGTGTCATATTTTTTCACCCTTTCTAAAATTGTTTTTCAAAAATCTTACAAGAGACTTTCATTTTGAGATCAACATGGAATGGGGGGTACTTTTTAATTGCTAGTTCTTGCAGTTTACAAATGGGGTAATTTTATATTATTATGAGTTTTGTATTTTGGGAATGGGGGAAATTACGACTCTGAGAAGCCATTTGGTCTTTAATACCTCCAACCCTATTTTCCCGAACTGAAAAAATATTATAATCAGCCTAACATACTGGAGTATTTCCATCGTATTTGATATATATGAGACTGTAGTTTGGCAAGTATGCTTTTAGCTGTTTAAATTACCTGTCAGATAACTTACCACGTTCTCAACGTTGATGTGACAGAAAATGTTGTAACCATTCATTAAATTAATAATTTTGTTGACGCCGTGCTTTAATACAGAATGCAATGTGCTAAATCAATTACTGACTTAACACTATTGTGTTGTGTAATGTGTAAAGAGGTCCAATCAATAGCATTACTATTGTTGTGCATGGTACGGATCTCGAATGTCGCCATTTTATGTAATCAGCATACGAAAGTCAATCGATTATGAATTTTAAAACGCGCCCCATAAGGTTGACACAAGCAACCTGGTTGTGTCATTTGTTTTTATTCCAAGAGATTCCGGGTTCAGTTCCTTGTGGTTAGGGTAGATGAGTTTGAATCAGAGCCAGGGAAAGGTATTTCTGCACAGATAATGTTATACAAACCAGCGCTTCACAGTGTAAATAAAAAAATATTGATCCATTTTTGGTAATACACGAAATACGTTGGTCAAACGAAGTGAAATCTAGTTCTAACTTCTATTTTATTTAAAGATCTGTTTATCTGTCTGTTTATTCCAAATTAAATCTGGAATGCCTTGTTCAAATGTGATGGAACTTTGTATGCACTTGCGCATTTATTATATTCATAGAATTAGCCTCATGGGAGCCAATTATCACAGAACTAGCAGTTCTCAGTATGTCAGAAATTAGAAAACTTGAAATTTGTGAAATGTTGAAATATCACAAAAGTTGTTAACCACAAAAAGTTGAACGTTGATTTAATAAATAATGTCAATATTGTATTTTGAAAATATATAAAGATTTTTTTAGGAGGGAGGAGAAGCAGTGAGTTCCAACTGAAAAATAATTCACATTTTGAAAATAACATAAAAACAATATTAAATTGTAAGCATCCATTTTAATACACCTGTCAATGATTCGAATATATTTCCGTTGCAAAATAATAAAAGCAGCGCTCCCTAAACAGCACAATACTTTAATATAACATACACTGATTCAGAAGATATGTCTCTATTCAGTACACCTCATAACTTTTGAACGACTGAGAATTTTAAATTTCTTTACGTTTACATAAATGGAATTTTGTTTTAAGCCCCTACAACCCCCAACTCCCGCGGCACCGACCCCCCGAATCTTGTTGAATACACCAGATCTTATGAGAATTTAAAGCTGTTTTGTGGTGCACACAGCCTCACGAGGACAAAAGAGTAACTGTAAGCGAATCGCAGTCTTTCCTGCCCAGAACTTAGTTAACTAGTTTTTTTTTTATAAATAGGAAGGGTGCTTTAAAAAACATTACCGTTATTTATGACGAGGATTCACTTACATTCGTAATGAGGTCGATTAAACATAAATTTGTTAAATAATAGGGAATGTGCTTTTCAAATCTGGAGAGTTTACTGAAATGTACGATCAGGGTTCAGTGTTACCTTTACAGGAAGCATTTGAGCTTTCATTTTTTTTTTCAATATTTCAAGTAACAAGAAATTAAATGAAAGATTGTTTCTAAAAAAATAAATATATAATAATTTCAAATGCCATTTTGTTTCTGTTTATTTTCAATTCATTAAAGTAATATGATTTCAACTTATATTTATTATCTGACGTGAACAGGATTCTGTACTTCATTTATTTATTAAGCATGTTATCTTCACTTAAAGTAATATGATTTCAACTTATATTTATTATTTGACGTGAACAGGATTCTGTACTTCATTTATTTATTAAGCATGTTATCTTCACTTAAAGTAATATGATTTCAACTTATATTT
>CM022877.1:23404450-23429602 GCA_012654025.1 Pachypsylla venusta
CCATATATACCCATTTTATTTCATCAAGATTGGTTATGTGGTTTTCATTTTAGAGATTTGGTCCAATTGCGACGTTTTTGGTCCTAAACCGATGGGGGGAGGAACTCTTGATTAAAAAGTTAAAAACAGTGGTTATATAATTTCCAATACATTGAGTGATCCCCGGCGGCTCTAGACATTATTTTTTTAAAAAAAAAATCATGTGAAATTACTGATCTTTTTTATTTTAAAAGGAATTTCCATTGTTTGGCCCCTGTCGGCGCCCCTGACAGGGATACACCCACGTGAGGCCATTTCTTTTAGATAAAATGATTCGATATTTACTGATTTTAAATTTCATCAAAATTGGTTATGTGGTTTGGATTTTAGAGATTCGGACCCAAAAAACCTGTTCGGTGGGCCAAGACCGCCCCTGGGGGTGATATCGAGAATAAGAAAAATATCGGGATTTTTGCCCAAAGATGATCTGTGCCAAATTTCATCAAAATCGGACCAGTGGTTTGGCTTCCAGAGCTCTGCACACGATTTCGTACGTACGTCGAACGTGGAACGTGGAACGTGGAACGTGGAACGTGGAACGTGGAACGTGGAACGTGGAACGTGGAACGTGGAACGTCGGAATTTTTTTTTTTTTGGCCCCATGGCTCCAAATATTTTCAAAATTCAAAAATGACCCAAAATTTTGAAAATATGGCCCAAAAGCAATATGGCCGAATATATTTGATCTTTATTTTGGCCTTTGGGTTCCTGTCAAACGATTTTTTGAGCCAAAATATGTCTAAAATATCTGCACGAATACAATACTTTATCTTCTATAGGAAGAGAAAGTAAAAAGTAATGTAATGGTCTGAAATGTTTGATGTCGAGTTTTCCCCAGAGCCCAAATCTTGAGTTTTAACCATTGGTCAATAATTAAGTGTCTGTTTATAAAAATGATTCATGATCGGTATTATTTGTCGTGTTCTATGTTCTATATATTTAACATCGCCCATTACAGACTTTGCTTTTTATAAAATAGGGAAAATAAATAATGGCATTATTATTTATTTCTGGTTTTATAGGAATATTTTTTAACTATTAGAATCATCGAAGGGAGTTATCATAAGAGCCATGGGATTTGGTTTTTGTTTTTTCTTGTAGGATTGTTTTTTTTGAAAATTCATACAGTTCGAAAATCGAACGCGAGTCCTCCGACAAAAGATGATGCTTCTACCACTAAGCAAAATAGCATGGTAAGGAACAAGTATATATATTCAATATTCCTGCTTGGGATAAATAATGTTCTAACGGGAATAATGATTACAAATAATTTTTGTATATTTGTAAGATCAAATCTTTAAAAAAAGTTATGAATTTTCTTTAATTTTTGGATTGAGCAACATTTGAAGAATATTATTGCAGGGAGAATTCGGGGTTTGAATCCTGTTGACGATTTGAGCCGACTAAGATTTTAACCTGGTACTACTTTGTTAAAAGCAGAGTGTGGTGCAAACTGTGCCACGGAAACATTGTGTACCAGGCAATGTTCAGATCGGCACATTAATCGATAAACCATGGACTATTTTTCAAATTCGGTCACTTTTTTATACTGAATTTCAATTATTTTTCTCCCTCCTCTCTCCCATTGCGAACTTTTATAAAACTAACAAAAAACCTTCTTCTTTTCTATTCACAAAAAAAATGTGGAACATCTTCGCTCTTCTTCAAACAGTTTTTTGTAAACAAAATGTCTCATCAAAAAAAAAAAAAAAAAAAAAAAAAAAAAAANCATCGAAAAAAAAAAAAAAAAAACTTGAAACTCTAAAAATAGGTACACAAAGGCAAAGTAACTCGTGTAGTAAAAGAAAGAGAACCGAACAAAAAAATGAGAAAAGCGACATACTTGAGCATATGTTACACGCAATGACCAGAATGTAAAATAGTATATCAATTTGAAATAACGATTCATTGGTACTACCCTGAGTGGAGGATATATCAGTTACTGCCCTGAGAGGAGGTTATATGTTTTAAACCAATAAAATTTGGCAAAGTTTGAAGAGCTACGGCAAAGTAAAGTATTCTAAACTCAACTTCACCCTTACTGCCCTGAGAGGAGGTTATATATTTTAAACCAATAAAATTTGGCAAAGTTTGAAGAGCTACGGCAAAGTAAAGTATTCAGTACAGATCTCAAATAAATCTCAAAATATTCTTTTCATGTACAAAATATTTTTAAAAAATTGTAGTTCTAGGTTGAATCCCCTGAGGCCTCCCGTGAAAGTGCCAATTCTTTTGAAAACCACTGGAAAATGTTTCCCCTTTTGTATACAGAGAACACGTGTTTCAGCGTTTTCCCATATTCTAAATCGATCTCAAGATATTGAGCTTCGCTCAGTTTTAGACACGCAGCATGTATACGAGTTCAAATGAACATATCTATCAACTCTGTCTGATAATCAACATTCCCCGTAGCATATATTTTTCGGAAGCAAGCAAGATTCAAAAATATGTTTTAAAAAAATAAAAACATTTTATAATAATTATGAACATACGAAAAGAGAAAAGAAAATTAACCCAACCCATCATGATGTTTTATGCTTTCCCCCCCCCCTCCCCAACTAAAAACCTCCATTCAAAATAAATAAATTGTCTTGTCCTCTTCACTCTTATTTCTCTTGGTTGCTCGTCTTCTCGTCGACGCTATTTTTTTATAAGTATAAATATAAAATAACATAATTATAATTTTGGTGTTTGCATTTTTTCGCATGATCTCGTTCTGCTTGAGTACCTATATCCTATCCAATGCTAGATGGATATTCCCTCTTTATATCGATGGATACCTAAATTATTATCTGTTCATTTTATACCAAACCCCCCTTTTTTAAGTTAAACTTGTGTTTTGGTGAATGGTACACTCAACTCAGTTAAAATGGCCTCCATGGGTCCTCGGGTGGGCAAATAGAGCCTTAATACAACAAATGGCCAAACCAAGTTTCATTCATATCCAACCAAGCGTTCGAAAGAAATTGTGAACGAACAGACAATCGAACGTTAAATAATGTGTGTTAGAACTATACATCACTTCGTTCAGTGATGTAAAGTTTTTATCATCTTATAAATAACAGTCGCCAATAAGTCTTTACGACTCTGAGACATAACCAATAAACAAGTGGTGTGCCCGAGCAGTCTCATATCCAAGTACTCCAAAAGCCCAACTTGCCTTAATTCCGGTAATCTGTCAGGAACGCTAATATTATGTCGTGGTGAAGGCGTTGGCTTTGTGCATGTGCATCTTTATACATAATTATAATCATGATTGGATTCGATGTGCAAACAGAGGACACCGATGAAGTTTTAAAATAGGCTCTACCTACAGTGTTTTAGTTTTGAATGGATTCGTTATAATATTCCTAATATTGACCATAATTATTAAATATACCTTTCTTATATAAAATAAGAACAAAATATATATATATTATACAGACTTTTATGCCTTTCTTATTTTAGTGAAGATGGGTATATTCATAATCTACCTTTGCGACCACGAAAAAGTTCGTATGAAAAAATGGAATAACCAAAGAAATATTCTGCCCGGCAAACCCAACTTTCTTTCCTCTTCCATTTCCACATAATATTGTTTTTGATAATTATTATTAAACCCAAATGTTGTCACGCTTATCTGCCCCTCCTCTGCTAAAATAATAATTACAACGAAAACTTATTTTGAAGCTCAAATTGTAAAGTTTTACATCTTATCTTGTTTGAAAATTATTCTAATATGAAATATACAGAGCGTGCCTTGTCTGTATTCATCATCGAGTTCGATGGTAGATTTTTGCTGTTGCATCTTAATGTTGTAGGTTTCCATCCGAGAATGGACATGAACTACATGAAATTATTCTAAAATGTTTATTTGGAATCGGAACTAACATTATAATATAAATAGTGTATATGCTCATTGTGTATACGGCCGACGAACGGATATTTTTATACAATTTTGGATTATACGTACCTTGGAACGTACAACGTCTTTTTTTGGAGAGTTGATCGGTAGTTATTTTAAAAAATAATTATATAACTTTGATGTCTAAATTTGTTTACTTCTTTTTCCATGACTTCTGTTAAAATTTCAATATTTGAGAGATTACGGTAAAAGTGAGTTCAAATTGTTATCGGAAGCTCTATCTCCATCCTGGGTAACGTAACATCATTTTCATCTCAAGTCACTGGTCATCATCGATAAAAAGAACAACACTGATGTGATATTCTTTGTCAATTCGATAGCCTGTTAGTGAGGAGGAAGGTGGCTTAACGCTCATAAATAATTATAAGTCATACTAATGTGGCATTCGAATAACTCCGAACATTGACCATCCCGTGGGCTTATATTTACCATCCGGCTCTGGGTATTCCCCTCTCACTAAATCAACAACACATGCAGGAATTGTCCCGTTGAACCTGCCCTGATTCCATGGCGTTACCAAATTCATGTGTCTCAAAATTTTCCTATAACAGAGCCATCTCCAAAGCTCATTTTGATCAGTGCGCGTAAAATCTAAATGATATTTTTTTTCCAGATTAACTTTTCCTAAAAAATTCAGGCGATAATCATTTAAATCGTGCAATCTTATATGAGGATAGGCGAAGCCTGTGTCAGCATAACAGGTGTTACAGAGAGGTTCGTAGAACCTGCTGAAATAGTAATCATCCAAACAGCAAAAAGAATCTTCATCATTATTTTGAACTGGACAGTTGCCACATCTGCACCAATCCGTACGATTTGCTCGACCTTTGACGAAATCTATCCTACGCTGTCTTTCTTCTTTGGTTATATTGGGTGGAACATATTTGGGTTCTGCACGTCCGTAAGGATCTCGTATAAAGACCAATTCTAGATCATCTGTGAAATAAGCAGTTCAATAAGAGAAATAATAATATAAATTCTGTATTCAGTTCCACATGGTCAAGTGTCAAGTCAATTCGACAAGCCGTTCAGAAACATTGTCAAAAAATTGTGGCAATTTTTCCTCAAAACTCTTGACTAACTTTTCCATCTGTCCTTCTATTGAAATTACGAATATTATAGACGCTTATTTTTCGCCTCTCATGAGGAAGTACTTTGAGAGTTTAAATTTGACTCCATTCAAAATCAATGAAAGGGAGGTACGTATTAGGGTTATAGGTATGTGATATATTACAGTTCCAATGTCCAACGTGATTAAAATTAAAATATAATTTGGCCGCGCTTGCGGTCGGTTCAGGTAAATTACCTTGCTGCTTCTCTGATCGTATCCTATAAAACTGATGTTAATTATACGTGTATATTCTAGCCGCGCTTGCTGCCGGGCCAGGCAACTTACCTTGCTGCTCCTCTGATCGTGTCCCGTAAAACTGTTGTAAATTATATGTGTATATTCTGGCCGCGCTTGCGGTCGGTTCAGGTAAATTACCTTGCTGCTTCTCTGATCGTGTCCTATAAAACTGATGTTAATTATATGTGTATATTCTACCCGCGCTTGCTGCCGGGCCAGGCAACTTACCTTGCTGCTCCTCTGATCGTGTCCTATAAAACTGATGTAAATTATATGTGTATATTCTGGCCGCGCTTGCTGCCGGGGCAGGTAACTTACCTTGCTGCTCCTCTGATCGTGTTCTATAAAACTGATGTAAATTATATGTGTATATTCTGTCCGCGCTTGTTGTCGGACCAGGTAAATTACCTTGCTGCTCCTCTGATCGTGTCCTATAAAACTGATGTAAATTATATGTGTATATTCTGGCCGCGCTTGCTGCCGGGCCAGGTAACTTACCTTGCTGCTCCTCTGATCGTGTCCTATAAAACTGATGTAAATTATATGGGTATATTCTGTCCACGCTTTCTGTCGGTTCAGGTAACTTACCTTGCTGCTCCTCTGATCGTGTCCTATAAAACTGATGTAAATTATATGTGTATATTCTGTCCGGGCTTGTTGTCGGACCAGGTAAATTACCTTGCTGCTCCTCTGATCGTGTCCTATAAAACTGATGTAAATTATATGGGTATATTCTGTCCACGCTTTCTGTCGGTTCAGGTAACTTACCTTGCTGCTCCTCTGATCGTGTCCTATAAAACTGATGTAAGTTATATGTGTATATTCTGTCCACGCTTTCTGTCGGTTCAGGTAACTTACCTTGCTGCTCCTCTGATCGTGTCCTATAAAAATGATGTAAATTATATGTGTATAGTCTGTCCACGCTTGTTGTCGGACCAGGTAACTTACCTTGCTGCTCCTCTGGTCGTGTCCTATAAAACTGATGCAAATTATATGGGTATATTCTGTCCGCGCTAGCTGTCGGTTCATATGTGGTTGATTGTGTTCTCGTTTTATACATTTTCCTTGCTGTAGTCATCAGATCTGATTTTCTTGCATTTTTACGCTTGTAAGATCGTTTAAAAGTTGGTACAGAAAACCAATATGTTTCTATTGTATTGCTTAATGAAATGCCAAGGGAGAGAACTGAGATCAGAAGAATGAGCTGGACAGTGCTCATTGAACATTTGTAGATTATCTTTTGGTTTATTTCAAGTTTTATAATCGCTTAACCTCGTTCTATTAGTTCTTATTACTATTATACCTTCCTATTATACCTTTTTTAGTCAAGTGAAGATATAGTAATTTTCAACCTTCATTATGGTTTTACTTGACATAGTATCCCAATTTAACCAACTTATTATACCTTTTTTTACCACAAATCAGACTATTGGGTTTTACTAATTAATGAGCTCCGTATTTAAAATTCGGTAAAGAAATCTCAGTGGAACACAATTGCATGTATGAAAGTATACAAAATGTACAAAGTATACAAAATGTATGTGGTGGGTAGGTACCTCAAGTTTATTTCAGTGTTTAATTAACTTTGTACAAGTCATGCACCTGTAAGGAATTAGGAATTTGGGAGGAACCCAATTTTGGGTTTTATTGACATCATTCATGTTCATATTTCACTATTAGCATGTTCTGCCCGCTATGCTTGGCACCGTAGAGGCATGGCAGTGCCCGTAAATCTATCCTTCTCCCTCATGCCCATAATCATGTAGAAAAAAAGATTTTTTATAATTTCAGTATACAGCGTGTCCCAAAATGATCACCCCCCCCCCCCCTGCTTACTCTGGGGTTCCACCAATATTTCTAACTTGAGTAGCTTTAACTACCCAATCTTGAAATTGTTGTTAAATTTTGTAACCGTAGCAGAACACGGCCAAGCAGCTAGCACATTGTTCTCCGCCTGCGAGTTGATAAAACGCGCTCTCCCTTTCGTCCACCAAATCAAAATAAAGTTATTATTTTAAAACAATTATAAATTTTACGTCTTTGATATCACACTAGTGATGTGTTTACTGTAACGACTATGGTTCTCTGTAGTGAGTTTGCTGTGACGTTGACCTGGTCAACGTTAACTTGTTAGAAACAATAATTGTCAGTTGTTATCAATATTATACAGGGTGTAATCACAGTACAAGTTCATGTCTTCTTTTAACACCATTGTTAAAATAGTTTATATAAATAAAATAGCATGCAGCTTGTGCGAAGGCCTCTTCACTGCACTTCCACAAATTATTATTTTATTTTCCTTTTTTTTTTTTTTTATAAAGCACGTGTTTTTGTTTTGTATGGCCATTTCAAAATTGATATAGAATGATATAGGAAGATCATTGAAGAAGCACACGTAAAAAAATGCATTTTCTTGAAGATCATTCGTTTGAACCCTATTATTATTTTGAACGTTCGCATCTCGGTAACAATTATGATCTATCACAACTCAATTTCTGAAGAAAAAAAATGGTCTGCTGACGATCAGAAATTCATTCAGCTTGTCATTGAGAGACAGAATCTCCAGCATTGTACACTGTGGGACAATTTTGATAAGAAGGCATAGTTAGAAAAAAAGTTTAAGACGTCTCTCTTTGATGTAAAAAGAAATCGTAAACACCAACAGAATCTCCTTAAAGAAGAAGAAAAAGGTAGCTCTAATTAGCCAGAAAAAGGAAAGTTGTTTCAAATACGAAAAGTAAAAAAAACAGGATTTTTAATTAAAAAGACAAGTAAAAGAAAGAGGAGAGAGACGCAGCAGGCAGGAATGAATTAATGGGCAGTGAGCTAACTAGAAAGCCAGGATTGATAGTGGTAATCATGTGGATAGCCAACGAACATACCACGTTGAATACACCAGTTCCCGTCAGATAACAGAAGTTAAGCAACGTCGAGCGTGGTCAGTACTTGGATGGGTGACCGCTTGGGAACACCACGTATCGTTGGCTCATTTTTCCGGCCCAACCCAGGTTGGGTGAGGTCAATGTGGGTATCTGGTTTACAAGTTTCCAGCGAATGGAGGACAAAACCCCCGTCCTAAATGACCAATAGATATTAAAGAGACGTTAAGCCAAATTAAAAAAAAAATCATGTGGATAATTGCAATTCCAGTGTTCCGGACGCAAGTCTCGGTAGATATTGTAGGGTGCCACAAATAAAAATATATATCTCATACCATCAGAGAGGCATGACCGTAAATGTATCATCATATTCGACATTAGCCAGATTTATGAAACATGAGCTCTAAATAAGATGATGTGTATCTGTCAGTTATTCAGTGTTCAAATTGGAATCCCGGATTCAATTCTTGGGGGCTAATAAATGACATCACCGCAATATATAATGACATAGGTTATAAAACATAATGATATTCCAGAGTTTCTTTCTCTGTTACTTTAATCTGCAATCTCAAGTATGATTTATTTTCCTTTTGTCAGTTAGTAAGTCATACATTAAATTCAAAAAATGAGATGTCGCATCTTTAATTATTTCCGATTTATTCAGTCTTCAAATTAGAATCCCGGATTTTTATTTTCTATTCTCGGTACGACGGTACGCTAAGTAAATTGTATTTCAATATACCCAGAGATAGTAATTAAACGGAAAATTTATTCCGAAATTCCGAGGATTTTATCTTCGTTTTGCAAGTATATTACATTTTTTTCGGAATAAATCTAAGACGGATTAAGTGAGAAGAAAATTTATTTGAAAGTAAAAGCTTTTCTATGTTGGGGAGTGAGTAGAGGCGAAACGAAATTTAAAGGGAGGGGGGATGATGAAATATGGTGGATCAGGCCAAATATTCAGGTATTTAAATATTTTTTAATTATCCACCAAAAATAAATGAATTTTACAAAATCAGTCAAGTTATACTGTCAAGTGCAAGTTATACTGGCATATACATTATAAGTTTTTATTATAATACATTTTAAGTTTCCCCAATGAAAATATTTTATTATTCTTGTAACGCTGTACTGTAGTGCAGAAGCCAGAGATTTTTTTGAATGCAAAATTTGCGGCAATTTTATTTATTATGTATGTGTGTAGAGGCATGGACCTCATCTATGAAAATCTAAGCTTTCCACCTCTCAACCCTTGTGCGNTTTTTTTTTTTTTTTTTTTTTTTTTTTTTTTTTTTTTTTTTTTTTTTTTTTTTTGTCAAAATAGTCATTTTACGCCGAAACTATGGGAGCGCTCCTATACATATACCTATATATCCTACAGGAAAAATGTGAAATTTGTTTTAAAATTCTCAAAATTTAAAAAGTTGCATTTTTCAATTGAGTTTATTTGCATGTTGCAGAATTTCAGCCGCTTTTGGCAGTAAAATGGGCACCAAAAAAGAGCACAAGGTTCGGCAGGTCGAAAACTTAGATTTTCGTAGAGGAGTTCTATGCCTACGAACATACATAAAAATCAAAATTGCTTCTTTTTTTGTCTCTGACTACTGATGGTATTTATTGTAATCTGCTACAATAAATATAAACAGAATACTTTTTTGTTCCCTCTTTAATGCTTATTGTATATCATTGTTGTTGTCTAAGTAGTAGCATTGTTTCTCTCAAAATCAACCGATTTATAATTTCATCATTTTTAAAAATTGTAGAACTAAGTTGATATGAGGTAACCGAACATTGGTGATATACCTGGCTCGAATTGTGATGTCAGGTCGTTCCGGTACCTAGAAGTGGCTATCGTGGGAACTCTATTCATCCTTCTATTGATATGATGACTACTATTTTGTATTTTATACCCAAATCAATAATACACAATTTGAAAAATCTAACCATTGAGGATAAAGATAATATTTTTTTCTTGTATAAGTTGTTCCATATAAAGCAAAAGTTGGCTCTAAGGCTTATAATGCCGTGATGCCATTTATGATTACGGTCTTTCGTGTTCGAGTGCATATATTATGAAGAAATTGGCTTAGGTACTGGTTTCAAATCTTGCTCAATTCAAGTCCTCTGCAATTTGTAATGTTCTCAGACTAATGGGTTATTATCATTATCAAAAAGTTTTCACCCTTATTATTTTACTTTTGGAAATAACGGAATTAATGCATTTAAAATCATACATTTACGGATAACAGGAATAAAATATGTGTAAACAAAAATAAATACCACAGGACTTTCGCTTATCGTCAATGTATCATTAGAAAAAACTAACTTAATTTTTTTTCTGTTTTATATTGAAACATTATTCTATTGAGTTTGATTGTTGAACATCCTTGACAAGCACCCCAATTCCGGTTCTATAAAATCAATAATGAAGCTTAGGACTCGACCAAGATCGATTAGAATAACAACTGAGATTCCGGTTCAATAAAATCAATAATGAAGCTTTGGACTCGACCAAGATTTGGGACGATTTAGGATAACTATATACTAAGATTCCGGTTCAATAAAATCAATAATGAAGCTTTGGACTCGACCAAGATTTGGGACGATTAGGATAACTACCAAGATTCCAGTTCAATAAAATCTATAATAAAGCTTTGGACTCGATCAAGACTTGGTACGATTGGGATAAATACTAAGATTCCGGTTCTATAAAATCAATAATGAAGCTTAGGACTCGACCAAGATTTGGGACGATTAGGGTAACTACTAAGATTCCGGTTCAATAAAATCAATAATGAAGTTTTGAACTCGACCAAGATTTGGGACGATTAGAATAACTACCAAGAATCCGGTTCAATAAAATCAATAATGAAGCTTTTGAATCGACCAAGATTTTAGATTTGGGACGATTAGGATAGCTACTAAGAATCCGGTTCAATAAAATCAATAATGGAGCTTTTGAATCGACCAAGATTTGGGACGACTAGGATAACTACTAATATTTCGGTTCAGTAAATTAAATAATGAAGCTTTGGACTCGACCAAGATTTGAGACGATTAGGATAACTATTAAGGTATAGCCTCCCTTGGTATTCATTAGCACTGTACACATAAAGTTTTGTCTCTGAAACAACTAACGGTGTTAACTCAGGAAATACTGAAAACCTTTAAAAAAAGCTTATTCATCACATTAAAAGAATTAACAAGTACAGATTCTGTGATATGTATATCTTTCTCAATTATAATTGCCACTATGAGGCCGTCAGTGACCAAATAGGCCCAAACCGTTCAAATTATTAAAAATTTGGTATGAACTTATGAACATAGAAATAATGTCCATACCATTTTTTTATTTTTTTTTTTAAATTGAACAAGGCGTTCTAAAGTTATTGAACAAACAGACAATCAGAAGTTTAAAGAAAAAAGTTACTTCTTTTGACTGTCAGGGCGACGATTTGTTTTTCGCATTTTCATTTATAAAACAAAGGTACGAGGGACTCTAAAAGTTAGTATTGCTAAAGTAATCAGCTTAGCAGACGAAAGTTCAAATACATAATATTCAAAACACAACATCTAGTATGCCTAATTGAAAAGTTTGTTTGGGGTAATAAGAAGGTTTATTTCGGACATTTTGATTGTGATTTTTTCACCTAACTTTTAGACTACATTGTCGACAGGCAGCATGCCCTGAATTTTAAGCTCAATGTGAGGGGTTTATATCTAAGCTGATGTCTTCTTCATTCATTGTCTTGTAGACATGCGAATGTATGCTATTCGAAGTAATCCAGTTCGATGAAAAGCTTGTAACAACGGGCTGTTTTATCATTCCTCAGGTTGTCATGATTACTGCATACTCTGACATAAGATTGTTTCTCCTTTGGGGAACCGAGGCGTTTGTTTTTGTACCAAAACTAGAGTCTCACTATCCAGAAGCAATTCATCCCCCACTCTCACTCCTGACGGAATGAAATTGTTCTTTTTAAAGCGTTATTTGTTAGTGATTAGTGATATAAAAACTGAAAATCTAGACAATGGTCACTCCCGTCCTATGCACACCCCCCCCCTGCCGCGTAAATATTTTGAAATTTACGTCGAGCTGTCATCCCTTATAAGACAAAAATATTAATTGATTTTGTGCGCTCTCCTAGAACGCCCGGGGGGCTGTGGGACAAGGAGCGATCAGCAGAAGAAACTCAATCTTATCTTTCCAGCATGTTTGCTTTTCATAATTTGTCTGAGTTTGGCTGCCGCTTTCATTATTTTTTTGCTTTCAACCGAAAGTGTAGAGAAATAGAATCAGTGAAGTAGGAACATAATTATAGGTCATTGTAGGATTTCTAAAAGTTAGCCAGATATTTGCCAGTATGTCCTGGAAAAATAAAAGTTGGTCTCTTTATTGATAATATTAGGACTTGAGCCACACATAGAGCTTTTGAAATCAGAATCTACATAATTAGGTTTTTTTTACTCACTCCTAATACAATATACTGAATCGTATGATTGTGTTGTACAGTCGACACACAATATATTTGTCACGGGTATAAAAATTTAAGAAGCTTGTTTTGCATAATATATTAATACCCTGTACAATCTGAAGCACATTTTGAAAGTTTGATATTGCGTTCATTATCATTATTTCATATCCCTATCCCCCCCCNCCCCCCCCCCCGTAATATTTTTGAGGCTGAAAAATTGGAACAGGATTGAAAAGTTTCAAGTATCAATCACTCATTCAGAGAAGATATTTTTTTTTCGATTTGGGGTGATGGGGGTGACACATTGAACTTGAATATTTGTATACTGCAAAACCTTAGAAAAAGAAGAACAAGAAGAGGACTCAGTAACCATAATATGATGGCTGTAGACCTCACATATAAAACCACTTGAGTTAAATTTATGCAAGAAAATGGCAAAAATCAGTCTTTTTCAGTTTTTTAACTTTGTCTGATTTCATTGAGTTTTGAGTAAAAACAAAAATGTCCTTGTTTCCTTAATATGATGTTTTGAAATTCATTTTGATGAAAGAAACGCTTTGAAATTCTCTATAATTTCAGCCCAACATCAAAAACTTTTTAGGCCGTCTTATTACCGTCCGATCGAAAGTGATTTGGAACTCAAATGTGGAACCTCTATCACAGTGATAACAAAAATAAAAAAAAGTGGCTGACGATCCAAATCAGGAACAACCATGGCAATGGTATTTTATATAGATACTCTTTCAATACTATTTTTAGTTGGTTTCAATTGATTTTCTGATAAATAAATAATTAACATTTTCTGAATTAATTCAATGACGGTCTTTTTACAAATAAGAGTGTCTGAGTTTGAAAAAAAATACTTACGCCATAAATAAATATTCCTGTATAGATGTGGAATGAGTAACGCCTGTTTGTGATGAAATTTAATAATTTTGTTGAGTACGATCGTCAGCATACTATAAAGAACATGGGCAGCCAATACCAGTAAACTATTGAAAACGTCCGCAACTCTGCAATCAACATTTGGTAACTCGAGCATCTCCAAAGGATCATCTAACACTTTGCATTGACCCACATTCTAAAAAATATCACCATTACGAATAAAAGAGGATAATAAGGACGGAATAAGAACAAGAAGGGATTACGCGGGGAACTAATAATAAAACTGTAAGAAGCAGAGTAGAGAGCAGCAGAAATACCTGAAATGATCGTTAGCAGAAGATTTTCGGTAAATTGGAAGGAGAAGGACAGGGAGACGGGAAGCTCGAGGGAGTACTAACACAAAAAAAAGCTTTATTGCCTTTGAAAGTTTATGTTCATTGTGGGGGAATGGCCTTTTTTTCTTCTGAAAGCTATAAAAGTATTTAAAGAGACAGTTACACGCAATATTTTTTTATTTGGACTAAATTTTTTATCAGGTGTTAGTCTTTGCCTACCTTTTCTTTACTTACCTTCTTAACTTGTACATTCTACAGGAGCATCTATGATATTGTGGGTGTTATCAGTCGATCGGTTTTCCCATAATCATTCAGCTATTCCAATATTTATGTTTGTTTAAACCTATATCAATGGTATGGAAAGCTGTTTTAGTTAGTTTGATGTTAAATGCTGTATGATTTGATGTGAATTCTATATAAAAACATATAACGAATACTTTCACATATATTTCGGCGCATGATCAGATCTTATTAATAAACTTGGGAGTTTCCTCTGATTAACGAAATTCTATTAGATTCGCAGATAAACATCGTTGCCTGGCGGAAGACATGTAACATAAAGCTATAAGTCAAAAGAAAAAAAATGTATTGGACCTCCTAGATTTACCAGTATCTTATTTTAAACGGACCTTATAGAAATTCACCTATAAGAGGATTGATTGAGTAAACGGAGAAGTGCATTAAGAGCGTAAAAATAATATAAAGGCTTATATACCATACTAAGTTCAGTGAGCAGTAGATCTCACTCAATTAAATTGCCAATAATGAAGCCCAGGTAGCCAAAAAAAAAGGCCCAAAAACTAATCACCTTCAAAAGAATAGCAAAATAGATCTCGTTCAGTCAATGAATAATTAGGACATTCCTATTAAAATAGGTCAATACATCCTTCACGTGCTGACGTTGCTATATAAATGGTGTTTAAAGTTCAACCGATGCGAATTTTTAAACAGATCTATGTCCGAGGCTTATATTAGATTTACACGGACAGTACCTAAACAAATTCATTCATTTGAAAGCACAAAGAATTTTACGCTGAAAAAATGTGGATCCTTATTTACATTAAATATAAACCCAGTTTATTTAAAAAAGTTAAAAAATGTTAATAGGTATTAATTTTATTGATATTCTAAACAGGTTCGTTTAACTCTGCTGTTGCGTTCTTTTGGAGCAAATTTAAAGGCGATCCAAATTATTATAGAATACAATATAATAAGGAGTTCTTTTTTCGGTGAAAACAATTTCTGATCATCGATTTATAATATTTTTATATCGATAAATCTTATTATATCGATTTATAATATTTCTTAACTGTAGACTTCACTCAGTTAAAATGGTCATTATGTAACCTCAGATTATTTGGTAGGACCCAAAACTCATCATCAAATTCTATGAGTATACTCGCAATTATGCTCATACCAGGTTCATCAAAATGTCTGAAGTTAGGCAACAAACCATTCAACCAATTAAACATTTCCGCCTTTGTCAAAACGAGTGAGGTAAAAAATGTAAATGTAGAATTTCTTTGTGGTGAGGCCCAATGGCCTTTTCACAATTTTTGTGGGTATCACAGCATTACTGAGAGCCTCCTGCACTAATAATCTCTTATTCTCTTCAAACTTCTAATCTTTTTACACTGGCAATGCCGCCACTAGTCGCTACTCACATTAAAATAGCTAATCAATCGTCCTCACGGGGCTGAGGTCACCTCGAGATCACAAGCACAAAGTCGAAATATTTCCGACCCAGCCGTGGATTGAACTCGAGCCCCCAAGTGCAATACCAGTGTGATGCCCTCTAGACCAGGAGGACTGCTTGCAAAACGAGTGAGGTATATCATGTAATAAAGTAATTAAAATATGAAATCCTTTCATACAGCTGGACTGATGGAATTTATGAAGCAAACTACTATACATTGCATTACTTTTGGATACAAAAAAGGCACTAAAAATTGATGGCCTTTGCAGAAAACAAATAAAGTTATGAAATTGTATTTGGGTGGAAGGGAAGAGAAAATCGTGTGGTTCAGAAGGAAGGGGGGGGGGGTATATGTGTTCAGAAATTATATTGAATTTATGAGATTAGTAAAAGCATAAATCAGAAGTGTGGTTATTCTGTGTATTATAAAATATTCTAAATGTTTTTCTCTACCATTGCTGAGCTTTTTCGCAATGAAAAACTCCAAATTTTCTGCACGAATACAATACTTAATCTTCTATGTGCTATGCTTTACTAGCATAGAAAAGTATGTAAAAGCAAGAATGAAAAACATTATACGGGGTTCTGAATCACACGAATACTCCTTGCCATCATGAGGTAGTTAGATATACGCAAATGAGCAGTAACCTCTTATTTGAAGTTTTGGATTGACCCTTGGTTCTACCTTTGTGTCGAATTTTTGTTGCACTTTTACAATAAAAGAAACAATTCAAATTGAATTAGCCTTATTCTTAGCATAGCCATCGATCATACCACGTTGAATTCACCAGTTTCCGTAAGATCATTGAAGTTAAGCAACGTCGGGCGTGGTCAGTACATGGATGGGTGACCGCTTGGGAACATCACGTATCGTTGGCTCATTTTTCCGGCCCAACCTAGGCTGGGTGAGGTCAATGTGGGTATCTGGTTTGCAAGTTTCCAGCGAATGGAGGGTAAAACCCCCGTCTCGAAAATGACCAATAGATGTTAGACCTTAAGCCAAATTTAAAAAAAAAAAATTCTCAACATACCTATGTACAAACATTTAGAAAACGTTTCATTGTTACTTTTTTTTTTTTTTTTCTTTTTTTTTCCTTTAGGCGCTTTAACTGCAGTGTTAAAACTGGTCGTTCGCGCCGGTACCTCGGCTCTACATTTTGTCGAACAAATTAATTCTCTAAATTTGTATGCCTATATTTCTACATCTAGTAATCTAGTTTGCATTAAAGTCTGGGTAACTGCTTTTACTATAGCATTTGCTCAACCCATTGTGTTGATGCTGCTCAGATTACCTAAGAAGATAAATTAAATACGTATGCAAAAAAAACATCGAAGCATATGCTCATATTACGAAGCATTTGCTTCGTCGTATACATACTACTCAATAACTCATGGTTATGCATAATGCTCAAACTCATGGTTATGTATAGGTACTACTCAATAACTCATGGTTATGCATACTCGTACTACTCAAACTCAAATGGTTATGGTACTACTCAAACTCGAATTTCGAACTGACACATGATTTACATTGACAGTGTTGGATCTCGGTTTCAGCTTTGGCATATTTTCTGTCATTGAAATTTAAAAAAAAAAATTGTTCTTGCTACTCATCGTGTTATATTCGAAATTTACTGTCTTTAAATCAAGAAACGTTTTGAAATTCCCTTTATAATTTCGATCAAACACCAAAGGTATCAAATCTAGTCTAACCTAGACAATAGGAATGCTACAGGATCTCTCTTTCCTTACACTCTTCTTTTTCTTTGCTCTTATTATTTTAAGAAGTTTTAGGATATTTCGGCTTTCGCCTCCATTATTAGCAACGAATGCTTGACTGAGAATATATTCCGATTTTTCATTACCTCCCGTATCTTCTTGTCGAGTTATTTCTTTTTCCTTATTTAAGTCCAAAGTAAACTGAAAACTTTTGAGGTAGTATCAAAATCCTTTCGTAAGCTTTTTACATTTTTATACTTTTGAAAACACGGGGGACTAAAGTTTCGTGATATTTCATTCCTTCTCCTACTTTTTTTATTCTGTCTCTCTTACTGATGTGTTCTTTGTTTTCTGTTCACAGGTAGGTATCACTCTTTCAGCGTTCGATAACAATAACATAACGATAACAATAACATAACACGATAACTTTATAATTTGGTCGTCAACAGTTTATTCCTTCTAATGGACATCGTAAGTGATATTTTTCACGTTAAGCGTCAATGTTATCAAAAGACGTAATTTCTTCCTATCCAATTATGACTAACTTACTTCCTTTGCTAAAAAAATTAATCATCCTTTAAATTGGGATTATTAGAGGCTGACATCCTCACGAACTAATGGTGTCAAATAACACAGACAGCAAATTGGGAATATTATTATGATAGTGATGCAATAATATGACAGTGACTGACATGGTTCTGAGGGGTGAGGTCCCATGTCACTTGTTAGCCTCTAAGATTAGATGTATGATAACAGTTAAAAACTCGAGGAATCTACACTTTATTTAGATTCCTCGAGCTACGTCTGATTACTATCGGAAACGATGATGCCATTATTAATTGATATTCAATGATAAGTTATTTTAGGTAACTACTGTAAATGTAGGATTTGTCCTAACCAAAATAATTCAGTCTGCTTTGTTTTTTATTTTGCAAATATCGGAAAAAAATTTATAGCTAGGATACGAACCAAGTGGATTTTATATATTTTATACTATTTTTTTGGGTATAGTTTTTGAGGTTCATTTCGATTTATTATTTTCTATAAGGAACCTTTGGAATCGTCACAAGAAAAAAATACCCCTCCCCCCTCAAAATTTGATCTTTTACGTTTCAAGGTACGTAGAATCCAAAAATTGAATAAAAAAAATTAGTTTGTCCGCTGTACGCCGTGATCGGCACTTTTGACACTTAGGGGAGGGGTATTTTTTAGCCAGTAAAATAATAAACCCATGTGTCACATTGGCAGAGATTTTGATATCTCGTACAATTTGGTCTGTGATGTAATTCGCCTTCAGTTGAACTTTACTGAAAGGAGAGCAACTCGTCGAGTTGCTCAGCCATCAAGATCAGGTTCGCAGTTGGAGAGGCAATCCTGCAAGCGCGTTGGAAATTTTTATAAAGTTGACAATAATGTAGATTTGTTATTAGATACTACCATATGGTCCGAAAATTTTAAACTCCTAAGTCGGAGCGCCTTCAAATTTGCTCCAACAGAAAGCAGCAGTAGATTAAAAGGAGCTATTTGGAACACACTTCAAATCAGGGTATCAATCAGTAATTAATTTTAGTTTTAATTCAAATTAATTCAGTTTTATTTTAATTGAAATATTCTTAACTTTTAGTTTAAATGGGTTTGTATTTAAATTGATATGCTTTCTGGCTAAAAAAATAATGATACATACATCGCTACATTCGAGTTGTATTATCATGGAGAAGACAGTAAGCCAAATAATCATCTGCCCTACGTATATTCGCTTTACTTTCGATTTCTGAAAATTTACCTCCTCCCACACACGACTTATTTTTGAAAGTTACTCTCAAATGTTGCTGTCGTTTTTGTTTGTTACTATCGTTGAAACAAAATATTTGTTCAGGTGTAAATTTAAATTCTTAGAATGAGAGGAGCCCTAAAAACTTTGCTCCCTTATTTAAGCCTCTTTTTTCAAGTGAAAATATTTTCTTAACATTATTAGGTACAAGGGAAGAAATATCGCAAACTTTGTAAGCCTATATTTCTTTATGAGTAAACATCGAAAGTTCTTGGAAAATTATTTCTTCATTTTCAAGTCGGCGGACTGAATTATTTTCGTAAAAATTGATGATTTTCTTTATTAATTAAAGAAATATCACAAAAACGTGGAAATTTCGACATGACCCGGCCAACTTAACGTATTCAAATGTAACTGTGATTGAATGAAACATTCAATCACACGAGTTCCTGTAAACCTATATAAAACTATGAAAAGGAGTGAATTAGGTACCTAGATTATGGGATTCTTGACAGACAGCATAACTGTCTGTCAATAAATGTTCACAATATCAAAAACACATTCCAAAATAGACCACAGAATAACCAAAACTTAACCAGCAGCGAATAGATGGCACCCGCGCTATCCAAAATTGCGGTTTCCGCGGCGTTTATCCTCATTGTTGTACTGTCTGCGCCTCGAACGAAAGCTCGTTCGTCACCCCTGTTCGCGACGAATGTTCGGGCAGTGTAAATGAGGCTTAATAGGTTTAAAAGGTTTTTGCGAACAAAGAAGCTTGAAAAAGTTGATCTTCCAATGTCGGACCGTCAAAAATTTATATTTTTATGAAAACTTGCCCTATAATAATAAGAATTTTTATGTACGCTATAGGTTCAATCAACGAAACCGCCCAATGTGCAAAACATAGACCATCTCCCGATTTGGAATTTTTAAAATGCACCAAAAGCACTAAAATAGACTTGAGTAAGCTAATAATTCACAAATCGCGAGATGGAAAAGTAGATGAATGTGGAAAAAACAAATCGCCTAGTGTGCAGTTTTTAAAAAGCTCAAACTTTGACGAGTGTATTCAGAAATTTAGGGAGGTATAATTTCCTTTTTAATAAAGATTTCTTTGGCGGGATATGGCTTTAAAAACGTTTCCTTTTAAAATATGTAGCTTATTTTATTTGGTGTTCCCAATTTATAGAGTATAGGAAATAGGTAGTTTGGACGCTATCATTTTCATTATTGCTTTGTGTAATAGACATAATTTAGCTTTTTAAAATTTGAATTGTAACAATGAGAATTGTGGATAACACACGAATTATTTTAATCTCTTGTCCGGATTCCAGCACCTGTCGTGAACAGTCCCAAAGGAAGGAACTCCATTCCCCTCTTCACCCCCGATCAATTTTTCCCTTGAATTTATTAGTTTTAGAGGGGAAAGTTTGGGAGTTATTTTGTCTAGTGGAATGGTTTATTGCTTAGGTATGTTGAAAGTTAGAACAATAGAAAGAATTGTAAAAGTAAATTATGACCTAGGAAAATGTAATAGAAGTGCTGGGGAATATGGGCTGCTTGAATTAGGTGTTCTGAAATAGAATTTGGTGGCTTTTGTCTGATTTTTCAAAAGTTAAAAAGTTGTAACAATGAGAATTGTGGACAATAATGATTAATTTTACAAATGTTATTTTAGTAACTTTGTTTGTTATTACAAAACATTCTTCTTGGAGCACCTCTGTTTGTAGGGGGTCACATCAGATGATGTCGAAAAATCACCCTTATATACATTGAGTTCCACATATCCAAAATCCCTTCCAAAACTAATAAGTTTACGTACGGAAAAAAAATCTTCTTATGAGGCTGTTGGCGACAGGTGGTGGAGCCCGGAGAAGAGATTTAAAAAAAAATCTTTTATATATCTGCGTGTGTGTAGTTTTTGATATTTAGAGCATTTCTTGCAAACCCCATGTCTGGGTCCATGAGTGAGACTTTTCAGAGTCAATTCAAATTATGACGAAATTACCCAATTTTTTCGCCTCATGCCAAGTTTCATCTAAGTCTTCCAGATATATTCTTGTTCCTTAATGTCCTCTGTAAAAATCTCTCTTCTCTGTTTCTACTCTTAAATCTCTCTATGTGCGCAGATGAGGGTATCTGTCTGCCTTATCAGTAGACAAATCCCGGGGAAAAATGGGAGTAGGTATTTTTATTTTATTTTTTTGCATATGAAAAATGTAACTTTTAAAACTTTTTTTATATGCTGTTGGGTGGGGGGCATGGTATAAAGACCAACAAATATATAAATGAATGCTCATTTATTTTGTGCCATAATAAATGGATTGACCTCATAAATCATATTTTTTTAAAAAATGAAGAATGTGAGTAGAAAAATTAGGTACCTATCGTCCAAATTTATATTGTAGAATAGATATGAAGTTCTACAATCATGAAGAATTTCTCATAGTTTCTGATGCCATAGATGATCCCACGCCAAAGCTTTGCATATATTCAAAGCTGTGCGCCGCCATGAGATAACTAATTATGAAGCTAATCCACCACTAAAATTTTGGTTTATTATTTTCAATAATGAACCTTTGGAATCGTCACAAAAAAAAAAAAATTACCCCCTCCCAAAAGTTAGTCGCCAAGGCAATCTACAAATCTGAAAAAAATGGCTTGGTAGAAAATTAAGAGTCAAATTTAGTGTTCAGTGTTCTAAAAAATGCCTATTTTGAAGGGCTTCCGCCATTTTACTTGACGAAAGTAGGTTATGTTGAGAAAAGGGACAAAATCTTTTGTGCTTCTATCTTTTTCTTAGAACGAAAGTCATTTATCGTACATATTGATGATGGTGAACGGTACCTACGAGTACATTGTCATTCATCGAACATATTGATGATGGTGAACGGTACCTACGAGTACATTGTCATTCATCGTACATATTGATGATGGTGAACGGTACCTACGAGTACATTGTCATTCATCGAACATATTGATGATGGTGAACGGTACCTACGAGTACATTGTCATTCATCGAACATATTGATGATGGTGAACGGTACCTACGAGTACATTGTCATTCATCGAACATATTGATGATGGTGAACGGTACCTACGAGTACATTGTCATTCATCGTACATATTGATGATGGTGAACGGTACCCACCAGTGCATTGTCATTCATCAAACATATTGATGATGGTGAACTGTACCCACGAGAACATTGTCATTCATCGTACATATTGATGATGATGAACGGTACCCACGAGTATATTGTGATTCATCGTACATATTGATGATGGTGAACGGTACCTACGACTACATTGTCATTCATCGTACATATTGATTATGGTGAACGGTACCTACGAGTACATTGTCATTCATCGTACATATTGATGATGATGAACGGTACCCACGCGTACGTAGTCATTCATCGTACATATTGATGATGGTGAACGTTACCCACATTTTCGACTGTAAATATGAATTGCAATTATAATTTTTATTTCCTCTTCATTGTTGGGTTTTCTTTTCCTTCCTCCCTTTTTTGGCTATCATTTCCATTTAATTTTGGATGTACTAGAATTGTTTAAAATGCTTTCAGTTTCGTTTTGTCTATCATTTCTGACGCCTTTTAGATTTTCCTAAGTTAATATTGGTTCAATTTTTGCTTATCACCTCGTATGCATTGTGGTACCTAATACCTATTCCCTTATTGTCATTAATATGAAAGGACGATGGACATGGGTCAGTTATCCCTTCTTGAAATATGTGAAAGCTATTATTTTCTCATCCATTTTTGTAGTCATTATTTTTTTTATTTACATTTTGCATGGGCTGATGTTGTTTTTATGGCTGCATCCTATTGGTTTAAAGCCATCCATAAAAATTTACTTAATTTATAAATGTTGGCGGGGAGGAGGTAACTATATTGTTATCATGTGTAGACAAAATGTTTTATGAGATATGCTGTGCACGCTTCGGATACAAAACCTAAACTAGGTACCTAATATACTTATATCTGTAAAATTGTAATAATAAACAGAGAATGGTTGGGCATAAAAAATATTTAAATGTCAAATATATTTATATGGAACCTACTTCGGATAACAATTGACCATCATGTCTCAGAGATGTTCAAAATTTATCTTTCAGATTTGCCACCCATGTAGATACGCATCACCTAATTTCACATTTCGATATCTTAAAATTGACATCAAAGGTGTCCCTTAAGAATAAGTAATGTGGGACGTGTTCAGTACTCATATCATATAGGTAACCGCTAAAGGATATACGTGTCTATGATACGTTGAATACACCAGTTCCCGTTAGATCACTGAAGTTAAGCAACGTCCAACGGGATTTTTCCATTCTTGGACACGCTGAATATGTTTTTAGGGCTCAGATTTCAATTTTTCCGTTGTAAATAATTCTTGATCTTTAAACATGGAGATGTTTTTATCGAACTGAAAAGGTTTGTCGTATTTATTAACCTTGATACGTATTTGGAAACAAAACGAAATTCATATTTATTCTCTTTAAACCCGGCTATAGCCAGCGTCTATGGCACGTTGAATATACCATTTCCCGTTAAATCACTGAAGATAAGCAACGTCCAGCGAGGTTGCACCATGTGGGTGTTCACGTTGTTCTGTGCCTCGCGATGCTGGCTATTATAACCCAGGCAGGGTGATATCAATGTGGGTAACTGGTGTGATATCAATGTGGGTAACTGGTTTGTAAGTTTCCAGCAAATCTACTCGTATGATCAATACATGTTAAAGAAAGAAAATATGTATACATAAGTGTCGGGCACACACTCAGTCTCGTGAGCACGCTAGGCAACTGCTGATCATGCAGCGAAGCTACAAGGAACCTGTGAACTCTTGTTTGACATCGCTTGGTTGTAAGGGGAATTTTAAACTAAATGCGAGATTTCTTGGAATCCATTAATGACTTACTGACTTAACTCATAATACTTGAGATTTTGAGAAGTTTTGAGAAAAAATAAATCATACTTGAGATTTTGAGAAGTTGCTTCTTATCCGGGCCGAGTCCACTTGAGCTGGTGATGTTAAAATAACACAGAAATTTAACTCATTTTTTTATGTTACTGATGTAATTATCCTGCAGTAAATGGCAGATTCTGGGGGTCCTTGATGCAAATGATCATTCTTTAGCAGCAGACAAGTTCTTATATTGAGTTACATGTGGCTACCATCAGGCACAATGTGGTCTCCTAATGAATTAATAATATGTGGTGCATAACAATGCTTCTCAATAACGTTTCCCTGCACTTATTGTTTAGTGGTGTGACTTATTTGAAATTTTAAAAAGTCGTCTATTTAAGACAATGATTACGTTAATCTTCGTTTAATATGTCGGCGAATAACACTTTTGGTTCTCTTTACTCCTACCAAGGGGGACTTATGAATCAGCACCAGCATGGATACACGGGTACTAATGAATCAGCACCAGCATGGGTTCTGAATATTGCATTAGAGTTAAGTATTGCATTGAAGATATTATTCCATCGCATTCTAAACAAGGGTCAGGATCCTTTTTACAAATAATGTATATTTCTCTATCCTCTTGCAAGTCATCCTGCAAAATAATGTTCAATACAGTGAAAACATTATTTCCAAATTCAAAATTGTATTGAGCAGAACTTTCTGAATGCTTACTCGATAAAACTGTGTAATACTAGCTTTCTGTGTCAACTTCGACAAGAAACTATTGTTTTAATTTAATTTAATGAAAGCTCAAATCAAAATATATCTCAGGAAAAATGTTTATTTTTTTTTTCTTCTTCTTTGATTTATAATGTAGGTAAACAATAACGTCGATCCATTTTCTCCCCTTCTGCGTGAAACTTTTCGACAATGATAATATCGCATTCATAATATTAGTCGAATAGGATAAATATAATAATAATACTGCTTATTTATACTGCTCGAATGAGACTAACGAGTCCCTTTACCCCAGCAGTAAGCTTGTACTATTATTGTGGTCAAATTCTCAATTAATTGAGAGGATAAAATCCTACCTTGGCTGGGTTTCGAACCCGCGACCTCCTGATTACCAGGCGAGCGCTTGACCACTGAGCTACCAAG
>CM022877.1:23430732-23459194 GCA_012654025.1 Pachypsylla venusta
TCAGACTAGTTATGACATTGCACGATGGTGACATCGACTACTAATTTATTTTGTTTACATTTGAACAGTACGCGTGACCACTGTCGTCAGACTAGTTATGACATTGCACGATGGTGAAATCGACTACTAATTTATTTTGTTTACATTTGAACAGTACGCGTGACCACTGTCGTCAGACTAGTTATGACATTGCACGATGGTGAAATCGACTACTAATTTATTTTGTTTACATTTGAACAGTACGCGTGACCACTGTCGTCAGACTAGTTATGACATTGCACGATGGTGACATCGACTACTAATTTATTTTGTTTACATTTGAACAGTACGCGTGACCACTGTCGTCAGACTAGTTATGACATTGCACGATGGTGAAATCGACTACTAATTTATTTTGTTTACATTTGAACAGTACGCGTGACCACTGTCGTCAGACTAGTTATGACATTGCACGATGGTGAAATCGACTACTAATTTATTTTGTTTACATTTGAACAGTACGCGTGACCACTGTCGTCAGACTAGTTATGACATTGCACGATGGTGAAATCGACTACTAATTTATTTTGTTTACATTTGAACAGTACGCGTGACCACTGTCGTCAGACTAGTTATGACATTGCACGATGGTGAAATCGACTACTAATTTATTTTGTTTACATTTGAACAGTACGCGTGACCACTGTCGTCAGACTAGTTATGACATTGCACGATGGTGAAATCGACTACTAATTTATTTTGTTTACATTTGAACAGTACGCGTGACCACTGTCGTCAGACTAGTTATGACATTGCACGATGGTGAAATCGACTACTAATTTATTTTGTTTACATTTGAACAGTACGCGTGACCACTGTCGTCAGACTAGTTATGACATTGCACGATGGTGAAATCGACTACTAATTTATTTTGTTTACATTTGAACAGTACGCGTGACCACTGTCGTCAGACTAGTTATGACATTGCACGATGGTGAAATCGACTACTAATTTATTTTGTTTACATTTGAACAGTACGCGTGACCACTGTCGTCAGACTAGTTATGACATTGCACGATGGTGAAATCGACTACTAATTTATTTTGTTTACATTTGAACAGTACGCGTGACCACTGTCGTCAGACTAGTTATGACATTGCACGATGGTGAAATCGACTACTAATTTATTTTGTTTACATTTGAACAGTACGCGTGACCACTGTCGTCAGACTAGTTATGACATTGCACGATGGTGAAATCGACTACTAATTTATTTTGTTTACATTTGAACAGTACGCGTGACCACTGTCGTCAGACTAGTTATGACATTGCACGATGGTGAAATCGACTACTAATTTATTTTGTTTACATTTGAACAGTACGCGTGACCACTGTCGTCAGACTAGTTATGACATTGCACGATGGTGAAATCGACTACTAATTTATTTTGTTTACATTTGAACAGTACGCGTGACCACTGTCGTCAGACTAGTTATGACATTGCACGATGGTGAAATCGACTACTAATTTATTTTGTTTACATTTGAACAGTACGCGTGACCACTGTCGTCAGACTAGTTATGACATTGCACGATGGTGAAATCGACTACTAATTTATTTTGTTTACATTTGAACAGTACGCGTGACCACTGTCGTCAGACTAGTTATGACATTGCACGATGGTGAAATCGACTACTAATTTATTTTGTTTACATTTGAACAGTACGCGTGACCACTGTCGTCAGACTAGTTATGACATTGCACGATGGTGAAATCGACTACTAATTTATTTTGTTTACATTTGAACAGTACGCGTGACCACTGTCGTCAGACTAGTTATGACATTGCACGATGGTGAAATCGACTACTAATTTATTTTGTTTACATTTGAACAGTACGCGTGACCACTGTCGTCAGACTAGTTATGACATTGCACGATGGTGAAATCGACTACTAATTTATTTTGTTTACATTTGAACAGTACGCGTGACCACTGTCGTCAGACTAGTTATGACATTGCACGATGGTGAAATCGACTACTAATTTATTTTGTTTACATTTGAACAGTACGCGTGACCACTGTCGTCAGACTAGTTATGACATTGCACGATGGTGAAATCGACTACTAATTTATTTTGTTTACATTTGAACAGTACGCGTGACCACTGTCGTCAGACTAGTTATGACATTGCACGATGGTGAAATCGACTACTAATTTATTTTGTTTACATTTGAACAGTACGCGTGACCACTGTCGTCAGACTAGTTATGACATTGCACGATGGTGAAATCGACTACTAATTTATTTTGTTTACATTTGAACAGTACGCGTGACCACTGTCGTCAGACTAGTTATGACATTGCACGATGGTGAAATCGACTACTAATTTATTTTGTTTACATTTGAACAGTACGCGTGACCACTGTCGTCAGACTAGTTATGACATTGCACGATGGTGAAATCGACTACTAATTTATTTTGTTTACATTTGAACAGTACGCGTGACCACTGTCGTCAGACTAGTTATGACATTGCACGATGGTGAAATCGACTACTAATTTATTTTGTTTACATTTGAACAGTACGCGTGACCACTGTCGTCAGACTAGTTATGACATTGCACGATGGTGAAATCGACTACTAATTTATTTTGTTTACATTTGAACAGTACGCGTGACCACTGTCGTCAGACTAGTTATGACATTGCACGATGGTGAAATCGACTACTAATTTATTTTGTTTACATTTGAACAGTACGCGTGACCACTGTCGTCAGACTAGTTATGACATTGCACGATGGTGACATCGACTACTAATTTATTTTGTTTACATTTGAACAGTACGCGTGACCACACTGTCGTTCAGATGACCGCGCGGTACGACGAACCGCGCGGCACAAGATCTATCTAAATAGTGCATATTGCCACGCGGTACTAATTCTACAAACTTTAATAGATTTGTCCATGTGATCCCGCGCGGTTACCTGAACATAGCCTTAAAGATCCGATTAACATGCAAAACCTATAAATAGTTATTTGCAAAATCCTGTATTACCCGTTATGCGCAAAATTACAATCTGCTTTTGGGGGCGCTCATTCTGTCCTGGTGTCCCCCTCAAACATGTCTACTACTATTAATAGGTAGGTATGAAGGAGGGTAAAAGAAAATCTTATTTTCTCTGCCAAACAAAAGCTTTATGGAATTTTCTTTGATTTATTGTCGAACAAATAATGTGCTTTTCTTATTCACAACCCGCAGAATAATGCAAAACAATTCAGAAACTTAAACTTTAGACGTTATTTTTTCTAGAAATATAGGTCTATCTGACTACAAGCATCCAATGTACTACATAGACATAGAGGGTGATTCGGTTTCGAATTCCTTTAGACATACTTAATATGTCGGAAAGATATAAATGAGTGACATTATAAAATCTCTCCCAGGCAGTAACTCAAAATCTACTGAAAATAGAGGAACACACACACTAAAATACGTATGGAAATTATTTATGGGACATTAAGTTATCTATATAAAGAAAAATCGATTCTTGCGAATGTTTCTAGTTTTTTTTACGTTAACCCTTTTCTTCAGTTCATCAGAATGTCTCGGGTTTCTGTTGTTTCCATTGGAAATTACAATACATCTTTTTAGATTTTTGTTGTTTCACGGTTAATTGGCTGGTTTGCAGTAGTCCTCCATTTCAGGTAGACTAATTGGTAACTTCCTCAGAGAAATGATTTGATGTATAGGGTGGCTTCCTGTTGCCTTCCCTATTGTTTCAGACTCTTTAATACCTTCCATCCCGCTTTTTGCAAAATGAAATGTAGAAATAATCAGAACGAAGTTTATATAGAATAGAATATCTTGTACAGTTCACCTTCTCTTTAGGAAGAGCCGGAATAGTAGGACACTAGTAGAAGAACTAAGGAATCAAAATATGTTACAAAGTACCAAATACTTTAGGTTTAGCTTACTTTAATAAGACAAAAAAGATTGAGAAAAGAACGGTTTCTATGGAAGTAGTTTTCTAGCAGCCGCTATGAGAGGAACATTACAAAAATACTAGGTATTCTTCGTCTACTAAATAATAATATTAAATCTGAAGATTATCTCTCAATTTTTTGTTCTGCTTTAACTGGAAAAAAGGTGATTTATTTCATATTTTCAAGTTGCATTCTTGATTTACCAGTTACCACCCTATAATTTTGGAATTTCCTAAACCTACCCGTCCAATATTCAATTGAAATTTGTGATTTACAAGGTAATATTATTCAATTCAATAGGGTGGGATATTTTCAAGCATAATTTATGAGGGGAAAATTTTAGAAAGGTGTTTTTTCCCTTAATTTGGTTTTGTAATGCCTTTACAAAAATGGCTGATTTTCTAAATTTATTATTCCCCTATTTTCTTGTATGAAAATAAAAATCCCCCCTTTTTTCGATTTGATTTCTCTGAGAATTTCTTCCTTTTTCCTGTGAAACAATTTTTCCAGTTTGTTCAGGGAAATGCTTTATCTGCCTATTAGATTAGATTTCTGGGGAAATTATATTTTATGAACACAACTCCATGTTTAAAAATTAAAATAGGTTTGTTAAGTTATGTCTCTATGTTGCTATTCCGAGAATACCACTGCCAGTATACTAGGTATTCTTGGTCTACTAAATATTTTAGTAGACCAGAATTTTAAAATTATAATTAAAATGTGCTTCCGTTGATGAATCATATACAGCTTATTCACTTATCGTCCAAACTGTCCTTATTTTCTGGATATTTATTCTCCAAAATTTAAATCAGAAGTCTATGCTATCAATAAATTCTTCACTATTCCCTTCACTATTCGGTTTGAATCTGCTAACTCTGTTGTAATTACTCTCTTTCTTGGTCTTAATTATTTTGAAAAAAAAATGTAAGAAATTAAAAAAATGATTTTTATTTTTTTTAAAAATAATTTGAATCTATCTTTATTACATTGACTAGCTCCCATGACCGAGTTGTCACTGCACAAAGCTTGCACTCTGGAGACCCGTGTTCGAATCCTGGTAGGGGCCGCAATCATTTGTCTCTGTGTATAATCCTGTGGGTTATAACCCTGGACTCCTCGGTAATCTCTCAAAAATCTTATTTTAAACTCAAACTTCTCCATAGACACGAAGATTTTGTTTTGTTTAGGATGTCTTCTTTGTAAAGTCTTGAACCCAGCCTTGTCTTATGATCAATGATTTCTTTTGACAGCAAAACATTTTTCACTCTGTTTTTTTCCTTAAGTAACATTTCCCAGGCGGCGGCGGCGGCGGGGGGGGGATTGTCATAGGAACCTTCACTATTCTTGCACATGTTACACCCATTTAAGGCACCTCTCTCTTTCTCCTAAGGTATGATTATTATTTATGTGATGTGACGTCATCTATCTGACATGGAAAATCTTCCTACACACATATATTTTTAAAAACAAAATGAAAAATGATGCGACATTTTATTTTCATTTCGTTTAGAAAACTCGGTGTACACTTGCACCAAACAGTTTTCTGCTTCCCTTCATGTTGAACAATGGGGAAACCTTAGAATGACGCCCCCCCTCCCCAAGGCATAGAGTTTCATATATGTATAATTAAAGTGTAATCAACAATATCGAGTTTATTTAATTTGGTTTCTAAACTGAAAACTATTCCAGAAGTGGGCCCCAAAAAACAGGTTAAAAACATTAAATGATATGCCTAAACAGTTCTAAACTTTGCTGAAATTGACCTTCCCAATCCATACTAATATTATAAATGCGAAAGTAACTCTGTCTGTCTGTCTGTCTATCTGTCTGTCTGTCTGTATGTATGTTACGCTTTCACGCTTAAACTACTGAACCGATTTTGATAAAATTTGGTATGGAGATAGACTAAACTTTAGGAAAGGACATAGGCTATTTTTTATCGCGAAAAAAGGGGTTGAAACTATAAACGGCCATGCCTATAAGGCGCCTAGCGAAGCGGGCGTATTCTGCTAGTACATAATATAAAAGTTTTGAATTTTTATCATCCGCAATATTGCGTTTTAAGTATACATTTTTGTCGAACCTCTCCTTTGTAAGTTATAGGTTTATTTTATCTCAAAATATATCTATAAACAACTGATCAGACAAGGCAGGCGTTCGACAGTTATCTTGGAACGAAAGAACAAACAAACTTCGTTGCGTTAACGATGGTATTCACAAATTGTGGAAAAATGCGACGCTAGCAATATTGACTATTGCGACGTTTTATTTAATGAAGGAATGTACACTGTTTTTCTCTTGTCCTTTCAAAATGCAAATTTTTTCGAAAATGTTTTTTTTTGGCTCCGAATATTTTTGAGTAAATACGTTCGGTAACCTCTATTGTAGAAATAATGAAAGTCAGAGACAGTTTCTAGATTACTATCTAAAAGAAATCTCCGTGGCAAAGTGCGCATCACACTCAGCTTGCACCAAGGAGGTTCCCGGTTCGATTCCTGGACGGGTTTAAAATTTGATAAGTTTTTTTTTTTTAAAAAAAAAAAATCTCTGCTTTGTTGGTTGTGTTTGGTGGTAAGTCATCCTCCTGGGGACAATTAAGTAGCTATGGCAATAGCGACAAGTGTTAGCATTATGAGGAAACTGTTAAGTTAGAGTGTATCTTAGACTTGGTGACATTGGATTAATCATTGAATATAATTTCCCCAGAAACCTTGTAATGCTATAATGCGCACAAATTGTGACATAATAACATAAAGAAATACATATTTTAAACCCCAAACATAAAACTGAGGAAGCAAAAGAAAAATAAAATAAATATTATGCGAGATGAGTGATATACGTTGAATAAAACGCTTTCTCCGCTTGAGGCGCTCATTTCTTTTGTATACATTTTCACATATTATTTATTCGCATTGTACTAGATGGGTGGTATTTTCCTTGTCAAGTACCTCTGCTTATATCTCTGATGCTACTGCTCGTACTAAGTCTAATATCATGGAAATGTTCATAAAATGGGGACGGAGCAGCGCGGCGATGTATTGCCAACGTTCTATGGTATTTGTGAGGTCAAAACTTATATCTTAATTTTTATGTTGACTTGAAAACGTTTTTGTGAACTGTAGATCTAACTCTTTATAAAAATATATTTAATAATAATAAGATCCCCAAAAGTTGAATGGAGAATTTTCGATTCCAAAGAAAATTATTTGTTACCATGAATCGCCTTCGAATTAATCATGGAATCTGTAACGATTATCTTTTCAAGATTAATCGGTCTACAGATAGAAACTGTAGTATATGTTCAGTAAGAGATAGTCTTGAACAAATGGTTTTCCTGTAGAGTTGGCAAGTCTTTTAGTGCAACCTTTTAATTATACCTGTATAATAGCTAATACATCAACTTACCCTTATCTTTTTAAATTTCCAAAACAGATCAGCTCAAAAACTAATTAGGTACATGAACGTAATGAGTGTCATCAGTAGCAAGTCGGACTAGGCATTGTATGTTCCATGACAAAGTTTTTAGTTAATACCATACACTGGATGGGATTTTTCATAAATGTATTGATTTGTTTTAAAAATTGAGCCCATCATGCAATTCATATACATGACTGATCGATAAAACAGTAAAAGTTTAATAAGGTTGAAAATTACTATATCTTCACTTAACAAAAAATATTAAAGATGTTAAAGAGCTAACTTGTTTCGTCCTCTCTCTTTTTAGTCAAGTGAAGATATAGTAATTTTCAACCTTCATTATAGTTTTACTTGACATAGTATCCCAATTTAACCAACTTAGTAAAAATTTATTCTTGCAGATGTACCTACTTTGAAGATTAAACATTAATTGGTAAGAAGGTACCATGTGGACCAACGTCCTGAGTTTATAAGTAGTCTTTGGGCTTTATTTTTATACTTCGGGTACGGTAGCATAACAAATGATTCAACCATTTTCTCTTTCTTTTTCCGGCATTTTATTTTCCATCCCTGATTTTCTCTCGATTGCCAGAATGTCCACACATATTCCCATTGCCTTCTCTGAAATTCTAATCACTTAGCTAAATTACAACGTCAACCCCTTGCGTCCTTTTTTATTTTTTTAAAAAAAAATCTCGCCATTAGATTGCTGGTTACCATCACATTTACATTATTTAATTAAACCAAAAATTTCATTTTATAATTCAAAAAAACTTCATATTTTGAGCTCAACATAAAATCCCCCCTCCCCTTTGGTCACTCTCGTTCCTTTTATTTGGTTTTTTCATGGCTTTTCTTCTTTTTTGTGCGCCTTTTAATTTATAATATTAAATATACAATTTTTGTTTAAACTATATTTTTATACAGGGTGTCCCAAATTATAATATACTATTACAATTATTGTTAAACAAAATATTCATTGATTCATATATTATTTTTAAAAAAATATTGAAATTATTTGTCGTCGAAATTTATTCTTTGTGAATGATAATAAATTTAAATCTGTCCTATTTGCATATTCTGCCCACTTGACATTGTGACGTCCAATTCACCAATAAGTCTGTCAATTTTGTTTTTCCCAAGTTCTGCAACTCTGATGGTTCCTATTTATTTCGGAATATTTTATTTTGGAGGTCATCCGTTATTGTCCTCCATGCAAAAAAATCAATTTAGATTTTGGTCCAATTCTAATTTCTTCCTGGTATCTGTCTTGTTTGTAGGACAATTCAGATCTCCGAAAAATATTGACATAGCCGGCTGTATTCAGGAATCTATGATTCATCTGAGACGTTTTGATTTTACAACGTGTGTCAAGTAACTTTTCTTTACTTTAGTACTCTGATCTAGGTGCAATACTAGGTTTTGGCGAAAAATTCCTCAATTGCTTTAGATTTTTCACAGCCATTTACAGATGAAAAAATCAAAAAACGGTCCGATACAATCCTCCGCGTAGATAAGTACTTTTATGTCCCCAATTATTAATCTCACAAAAAAATTATCATTGAAAAAAGTCCAAGTTCCTCCCACTCTTCCAAAAAATTCCGCCTATGAAAGTAGTGATATCCATTATTGGGGCCAAGTTTATTGTTGCTGCTGTATATCTCGCACTTAAATTTATTATTGCACGTTCTTCTGTCTCAATTCTCTTAAAGTAATACCGACTTTACACTTGGCCAGTTTATAAAATTTTACAAATCCCCTTAAAAAAAACTGACCAAGTGTAAAGTCGGTATTACTTTAAGAGAATTGAGACAGAAGAACGTGCAATAATAAATTTAAGTGCGGGATATACAGCAGCAATTTTTTGGAAGAGTGGGAGGAACTTGGCCTTTTTTCAATGATAATTTTTTTGTGAGATAACATTATACTAGACTCAAAGTCAGCCATTTTTTGTATCGGTATCTTTACACTTGGTCAGTTTTTCTAAGGGGATTCGTAAAATACTACCTTTTTACAATCTGGCCAAGTGTAAAGTCGGTATTACATTAAGAAAATTTAGACAAAAGAACGTGCAATAATAAATTTAGGTGCGGGATATACAGCAGCAACAATACACTTGGCCCCAATAATAGATATCACTACTATCATAGGCGGAATTTTTTGGAAGAGTGGGAGGAACTTGGCCTTTTTTCAATAATAATTTTTTTGTGAAATATCAATACTTTTTGTAAAGATTACTATATGTAACTGATTATTTGGCCGTTTTTTCTTTATTTCTTCTTCTTCTTTTCGATTACACAACATATCGGAAATCGGAAAACAGGAAATTTCTGTGTAAACCGGACCCAAATGTCTAATAAAATCTAACTCCAAAGTATTATCTGGTGGATCAATATGATCAGGTGTTCACGTTAGTATTCTAGTCATTAATAGAAAAAAATATCTTAATCAATTTTTTTTAAAAAGAAATTAAAAAAATTGTGGTCCTTCCCCCCCGAGGGGAAGGCCCCAAAATAAAATCGAAAAACCCTTAACACTAGCCATCACATATCATAATTTTACGTTTCTGCAACAAACCGCTAAAAAGATAAAAATCATTTTCAAAAAACAAAAGATTGGGGGCCCTCCTCCCCATGGGACAGGGCCCCTAGTATGTTCAAAATCGAAAAGCCCTTAACACTAGCCATCACATATCAAAATTTTACGTTTCTGCAACAAACCGCTAAAAAGATAAAAATCTTTTTAAAAAAACACAATATTGGTCCGTGGTCCCCCCGGGGCCACGGGGGGGCCCAGGCACCCAAAAACTGTACAGCTAATTTCCCTCATACCCTAAACATGTATACCAAATTTCGTCAAAATCGGACGAAAATTGTAGCTTGTATCGCGTAACGTACATACATACAAGTGCATTTCGGGATATATATGGGAGTCAAAAGTGTAGTTCACTAACGTTCACAATAAAGTAATATACACTACAAAGCAAATAACAGCAATATTTATATTATATTGTATCTTCTTCCCTGAAGTTATATCACTGAGACGAGTTTCAATTTTGACATTTGCAGGTTTAATTGAATTTAAGTCTATCTAACTTCATGCAAGATTTCAGAGTCTTAGCAGTTCAAACTAGATTTCGTGCATTTTCTTCCCTGAAGCGGAACCGTGTTGGAGCACTGGTAGTAAGAGAGTGAATATATTTATTTTTCATTTAATTGCATGTAAATATCTTCCTACATGCAAGATTTCAGCATCCTACCAGTTTAAACTAATTTTCGAGCAACCCCTTCCCTAAAGCGGAACCGTTTAGGAGCACCGGGAGTGAAAGAGTTCAAATATGAATTATTTTCTGCTAAATTGCATGTAAATATCTAACTTTATGCAAGATTTCAGTGTTTTATCAGTTAAAACTACATTAAAATTCGTTGTATTGTCTTCCCTAAAACGACACCGTTATGGAGCACTTACAGTTAAAAAGTTCAATTTTTCGGATTTTTACCTTTACGTGAATGTCAATTGCTAACTTCATGCAAAATTTTAGCGCTCTAGGTATACGGGAAGTTCCAGTGAGTATCCAAAAGTGCAGACTATGAAATTACCTATCTCGTGTAAAGATACACTGGTGCTTTCCGGAACTTGGCCTAGCGCACTGCCGTGCGCTCAGATTTGAGCCATATGCGTACACTAGCTGTTTCGCCCGTGCTTTGCTACGATTCTTATATTGCTATTTTGGTTTGTGTCCAACCTGTTTATCGAAACCTTTAAAATTCAAGATTTAAACGTTTCACCACGCGCCTTAGAGGCACGGTCATTCTTACTTTAGTATTTTCTAAATTTTATTTTACCAGTTCCCGGTTTTGAACTCGTAACTCTGGAATGGCTGGCCATACCTTTGCAGAAACTGTCCTAAAATAAGGACTAAACTGCTACCTAAAACTTTCTCGCTTTGAGTTGATATGTTGTCGCGACAAAATTTAAGATATCGGACCGTGACTGAGAAGAAATTAGAAATTTGGTCGTAAATCGAAAACGGTTTGACATATTTTATAGTTCTGATAATTTTCCCGGGGTCGTAGATCATTATTTGGGGGGGGGGTCCATTCCCATTAATTTTTCGGTATCTGCTACCGTTTGGGCTATACTATTGTAACAGACAAAGGTACATGGTACATATATACAAATTTCTGATTTATACTCGTAGGTATATTAAGAAATGCAGATCAAAATATGATTTGTGTAAAACATAATAATTATGTCTACTCTGTGGTTCATCCAGTATGACGTATGTATCATAAATGTAAATATTATGCAAAAATATGGACATATTACGTTCCTATATTGTGGAGATGTTTTTTTAGAATTTATGGTTTTAACGTATTCATTTTTACCTCAAAATATTGCCATAATAGCTTTCAGTGATGTTTCATGTTTCCTCTTGAAAGGGACCATGTTGTAAGCTTTGATTTGAAAAGATTATTATCTCTTTTATTTTTATTGAATAGCTTGTTACATTTTGGATACTGCGATAGGTATCTATGCCTAACACGTGATAGGTATCTATGCATAAAACAAACATAATAGTCATCTAGGCATAAAACATGATAGGCATCCATGCATATAAAACTATTGATTTTATATCATCGTCAACCGGCCGATTATCAACTATGCAATAAAATATGAAATTTTCTACATTTTGGTTTATTATTTTCAATAATTTACCTTTGGAATCGTCAAAAAAAAAAAAAAAAAAAAAAAAAAAAAAAAAAAAAACCAANAAAAAAAAAAAAAATACCCCCCTCAAAATTTGATATTTTAGGTTTCAATGTACGTAGATTCCAAAAATGCATTTGTTCGCTTTGATGCACACTTTTGTCCCTTAGCGTTGACCGAGTTTGATGAAATTTGGTATGCAGGTCCCATTTGTGGTGCCTGAAACTTTTGGCAGCGTCAGTCGCATATATATTATCCATACTAAATTTTTAGTATGGAAACCTATACATGTAACTGACGGTGACGAAATGTTGTGGGGCGCAATGCCACAATTGGGATATCAAATTTCATCAAAATCGGTGACCCTAACTGGCAAAAGTGACCATCACGCCGCGCCGGACGAAATCGACAGGCGACACGGCATGCGGTGTACAGGGTATAGAGGGCGACGGAAAAACGGTTTTTTTTTTTATTTTACGAATCTTAAAATGTATAATATCAATTTTTTTTTTTNGTTTTTTTTTGGGGGGGGGAGGGGGGAGTAGCCAGTAAAATAATGAACCCATGTGTAATGTGAATGAACAAACAAAGTGTGGTCTATTTTTATAACTCTAGGATTTTTCTTTTGTTAGTCTGTTTGACTATTTGTACCACAATAGCCCTCGATCGTCTTGTCCGATTTTGATGAAACTCGTATAGACATTTTTCATGTCCATAGAATTAGTGGTAATAATTTTTTTGGTCCTTTTGGGCTTCCTAGTATAGTGGCCATTTTATGTGACTGAGGCTTACAGTTCAGTCGAACTACTTGAATATAACTTACAATGCGCAAGATGTAACATTCTCAAAGGTTTGTCAGCCAGCGTCTATGGCACGTTGAATACACCACTTCCCGTTAGATCACTGAAGTTAAGCAACGTCCAGCGAGGTTGTACTATGTGGGTGATGTCTAAATGGATACGCGCCCTCGTGATGCTGGCTATTTTTCCGGCCCAACCTAGGCAGGCCAATGTGGGTAGCTGGAGAGTGAAACCCCTGTCTTGAATGACCAATAGATGTTAAAGGGACGTTAAGCCAAATTAAAAAAAAAGGTTTGTCCGATGTGGAAGAGAGATTTTATTGACGGACAGGTCGACAGCATAATATTGAGTCATTTAAACTTCTCCCGGATATAATGTGGGCGGGTCGAAAATTTGAAAAAAGTTTTTCCACAAAGAATTAGTTGAGTATAAACTGGTGTATAAAGGTTTCTATGATTTAATAGCACTTAAAATCCTAGTTTTAATTCTGTCACTTAGTCATATCTTATTTCCTAGAATTTTGAGTGCGATTTTGAATGATAATAAAAACTTGTGCTGTTATTTTGCTTTTATCAGAGACAACTCAAGCTGGACGTTTACTAATTGTTTTCATACGAAATGTGCTCTAATATGAATTTACATTTGTGACGAGGAAATCACACTTTTGCAGTCATCACACAGAAGTGACGTTTTCAGACTGAAATATCTTCCAGCATTATTTTGTTTTACTGTTACGTGTTCAAAAGCAGAAATGAAAATATTCAGAGTTGATATAGTTGGTCATGCACGTTGACTTCACTTTTGTCAATTAGTATGATATTCCTTTTCAAATGCAGTGTAATAAAGTGCACTAGGTAGAGTGAGTTAAAAGTATCCGCAGGAAATTTATGCGAAAGAGAACTGTCATCGAATCAGTAGCGGATAAAGGCCAAGAAAAAAATATTTCGAGTACATCATAAGGCTTGTCGATAAAGCATTAATGGCCGACCGTAATTTCTCATATCTTCAAATGATTTGAAGAAGAATCTGTTTCGTTTTTTTGGATTTATGTGACAAAAATTGTGTTGGAATAGTGTCCCCATTTTGAAAAATGTCTAGTAGAATGAAATAGAAAAATTGGACAATTTGGAAGGTTTTCCTAGTTTTAGGATTTTCTTCATTCAATAGTGGGATATTTTGCATTAAATTGTAAGAGCCTTTCAAATGATATACATTCAAATGATATTGAAACAACTGGACTTCAGGATTCAAGGAGATCGTTTTAACTCGCTCATAGATCGGCTATATTAAGCTGACTCATTTATATCCCTTTAAGAGCATTCGCCAACCCTTATGCCCTGCTGCAGAATAATTAGCGTTAACTCGCTCATGGATCGGCCATACCAAGCTGACTCATTTATATCGCTTTAAGAGCGTTTGCTAACCCTTATGCCCTGCTGCAAAATAATTAGCGTTAACTCGCTCATGGATCGGCCATACCAAGCTGACTCATTTATATCTCTTTAAGAGCTTTCGCTAAACCTTATGCCCTGCTGCAAAATAATTAGTATTAACTCGCTCATGGATCTGCCATACCAAGCTGACTCATTTATATCTCTTTAAGAGCGTTCGCAAACCCTTATGCCCTGCTGCAAAATAATTAGTGTTAACTCACTCATGGATCGGCCATACCAAGCTGACTCATTTATATCTCTTTAAGAGCGTTCGCTAACCCTTATGCCCTGCTGCAAAATAATTAGTGTTAACTCGCTCATGGATCGGCCATACCAAGCTGACTCATTTATATCTCTTTAAGAGCGTTCGCAAACCCTTATGCCCTGCTGCAAAATAATTATTGTAAGAGAATTTATTATTTTCGTTCTATTCGTTTATGGAGAGCAACTCTACATACTTTGTGTCAATCAAAGCAAGTAAAGGTTATCGAAATATTGAAAAAATTCCAATATTTGAGGAATCGTCTAATATGGTCCGGTTTGGTTAATATCATTTTTTAAAAAAAATATTTCTTACTATGCTCAAAGTTCTATTTGAACACATTAAAATTCCTTTTTTTGGTAACGCATATTTTTCTCATTTTAAAAGATCGACATTGAACTCCACCACCCAATATGGAAACTGTTCTTTCTATCTGACAGAAGCATCAAAAGAAAGACTCATCTCGCAGGGATCCATTTGAACCATTACAAAGGAAACTAAAAATAAAAACAAGAACACAGAAAACATTTGAGGAGGATTTTCAAATTGATGGATGAAGATAGAGCGTTGGTTAATGTACCTTCATTGCAGGACGAGGTATTTTTTGGGCTATTATTTTCAAAAAACGTTCCTTTCTCCCTCCTGCTGTTTTCTTGTGTATCTCTCTTTGTGTATGTTTTCATAGCATTGTTGTAATGACACATTTCAGGGCGGGTTATATTGAGGGCAACTTTTCAAAGCTCTCTAAAAATCTGTGGTTTCGTTGTTGTTTTTTTGCCAGGGACATGGCGAGCCATTGCAAAGTCATATTTTTTCTTCTATTGCACTATTTTTGTACCACACACCACACTAGATTTATTCACCTTGACTCGGTTGATATTTTGAGAGAAGTCTAAATATCTTAGAAGCTAAGAAAATTAGCTAAGCTAAGTAAATATTTTAGAAGCTATGTAAATTAGCTAAGCTGAATATATTAGAAGCTAAGTAAATTTGCTAAGCTAAGGAAATATCTTAGAAGCTAAGTAAATTACCTAAGCTAAGTAAATATCTTAGAAGCTAAGTAAACTACCTAAGCTAAGTAAATATCTTAGAAGCTAAGTAAATTAGTTAAGCTATGTAAATATCTTAGAAGTTAAGTAAATTAGCTAAGCCAAGTAAATATCTTAGAAGCTAAGTAAATTAGCTAAGCTAAGTAAATAACCTAAATTAAGTAATTATCTTATGGGCTAAAGAGAGCCTCTGTGTTTTTTTATGTATGATTTACTTCAATAAAATAAAAAAAATATTATTATTATCTTGACAGGATATTTCTGAACAAAAACACTTTCAGACACGGAAAATGTTAGACCGGTAAGAAAATCCGCTCTGGGTATTTTATCTAAGACCCCCGAATGCTGTTGTATTGTCTTTAGCTTGAAATGTTCTGTCGATTTTTGTGATATTTCTGAATAAAATCACAAATTTCTGTTTGATTTCTTGCCTCAAGCGGTCTTGCACTCCTCAGAATATTATATGCACTGAGTTTAGTAATAGTTGAGGCCCCTCACACACTTACTATAATATAAAATAAAATAATTGACTTTTGCAAGAGATATCGTGTTTCCAGAATGCATGAAATGACTTTCAAATGTTAATAGCTTTTGAATATAATGTAGTATACCAGCACCGATACTAAAATAAATATAAATTTTACAACTCAATCCCTGACCTTTGCAAATGTTGTGATTTCAATTCTATTTCAAAAGGGTGATACAAAATTTACGATTCTATCAAAGAAACAAATGGGTCGGAAATGCAAAATGAGGGCATCTTTATCAGCATTTAATGCACGCATAAATTTAAGAAACGACTTTAGGTGCAGGGTTTGCGAAGCTTGTGTAAAGTGAATATGTTATTAATATGTCTATGAAAATAGATTTATTTTGACAGATAAAAAAAGAAATTATTTATACTTTCCTAGACACTTCTATGCACTATCTTAAATTGTAGACCTCGCTTATCTGGAGAACTCTTTTTTCTTTTTGTATTATTCTCTTTTTAATTATGTATATTAATTTGTTTCAACAATAATGGCATAGATTTAATAAATCTATAATGGAAGAGAAATTATTGTATGTTTAAGCGGGAAACGGCACTGCATCCTCATGGGTTGCTTCGAGTTATGATGTGGAAAACCTGAGTTTAACATTTAAAATTTAATTTGTCACCTAAATATATTTAAAAAATCTAGAAAACAGAGCCGTCTACCCCCAGAGATTTTTAAGAGTACCTATTCGTCTGTTAGAATCCTGGACTTTTTGATTTGAAATTTTATAAGAACATGGTAAAATTAATTTTTGTGTGCTTTTCACTAAGGATTTCCGTAATTTTTGTTTGCAATTAAGATTTGCTATAGAAAGCTTAGGAGAAGAAGGTAAAAAGGAAGTAGCTCTAATATTATTTCAAGATACTGTCATTCCTTTCGTTGCATAATCAAAGACATTTCAGGAAAATGACAGAATTCAGTGTTTCACTAAAAACAAAAATGTTTTTGGCTTCTCAACGTGATGTTATATTTCAAAATAACTAACTTTGTTTAAATTTTAAATTATAAAACGGTTTGATAAGTATGTATATTTTCAGTCAAACATTTTCCATCAGTTTATAACGTCTGAACACCTTGAAATGTATTATTAAATGTAAAATATAACACTGATACAAAAAATGGCTGACTTTGAGTCTAGTATAATGTTATCTCACAAAAAAATTATCATTGAAAAGAGGCCAAGTTCCTCCCACTCTTCCAAAAAATTGCGCCTATGAAAGTAGTGATATCCATTATTGGGGCCAAGTTTATTGTTGCTGCTGTATATCCCGCACTTAAATTTATTATTGCACGTTCTTCTGTCTCAATTCTCTTAAAGTAATACCGACTTTACACTTGGCCAGTTTGTAAAAAGGTAGTACGAGTATTTTACGAATCCCCTTAGAAAAAACTGACCAAGTGTAAAGTCGGTATTACTTTAAGAGAATTGAGACAGAAAATTTAAGTGCGGGATATACAGCAGCAACAATAAACTTGGCCCCAATAATAGATATCACTACTTTCATGGGCAGAATTTTTTGGTTGAATAAGTGGAACTTGGCCTTTTTTCAATGATATTTTTTTGTGAGATATCAATACTTTTTGTAAAGATTACTATATATGTAACTGATTTTTTGGCCAACATATCGGAAAACAGGAAATTTCTGTGTAAACCAGAACCAAATGTCCAATAAGATCTAAAACCAAAGTATTAATAAAGTAATATATACTACAAAGCAATAAAAACAGCAATACACTATGTACTCGTATCTTCTTCCCTGAATTTATAGCACTAGAGTTAACGAATTTCAATTTTGACATTTGCGGGTTTAATTGAATTAAAGTCTCTCTACCTTCATGCAAGATTTCAGCGTCTTAGCAGTTGAAACTAGAATTCGTGCATTTTCTTCCCTGGAGGGGATCGTTTTGGAGCACTGGTAGTAAAAGAGTAAATATATTTATTTTTCCATTTAAATGCATTTAAATCCATTTAAATGGATTGAAGTAAGTGTTTTTACTTCACAAGTATCTCATCACATTGATTTCGAGTATCATCCTTCATGCAAGATTTCAGCGCCCTACCTGTTTAAACTAGTTTTCGAGCATCTCCTTCCTTAAAGCGGAACCGTTTTGGAGCACCGGGAGTGAAAGAGTTCAAATATAAATTATTTCCTGCTAAATTGCTTGTAAATATCTAACTTTATCCAAGATTTCAGTGTTTTATCAGTAAAAACAACATTAAAATACGTTGTATTGTCTTCCCTAAATCGACACCGTTTTGGAGCACGAGTTGAAAGTTAAAATTTTCCGATTTTTCCCTTTACTTGGATGTCCATTGCCAACTTCATGCAAAATTTCAGCGTTCTAGGTATACGGGAAGTGCTGAAACTTTTGATGATGAGTGAAGCAATCAGTCAGTCAATCAGTGAGTATCCAAAAGTGCAAACTTTGAAATTACCTATCTCCTGCCTGGGTTAATATTAACTTTTGAAGTTTATCCTGCGGTATTGTACTATACTACGGAATGTATGTTCAAAATTTCAATGACCTGACCCCTTTAGAACCGGATATCTGACGGTGTGAAAAACCTGGTGAATTGCTTCCTGTAAAGATACACTGGTGCTTTCCGGAATTTGGCCTGCCGCACTGCCGTGCGCTCAGATAGGATAGCTCTTTCTTTACTTTCTTATTTTGTTTGGCTGTGAGCTGTAAGTGATCTCTCTCTCTCTCTCTCTCAGGTCCAAATTTTGTCTTTACCGCCTATGTTCGTCTTTGATTTATACAATTACTTAATATTCATCCTGCCAGCAACTATTTCAGATTTCATTTCTACTAATTATCATATACTTACTATATCTTCTTGTTCCGTGTTGACTTGGCACTTCAAATTCCACAGACATTTTATAAACGAGGTGTTTTACTTCACAAGTATCTCATCACATTGATTTCGAGTGTTTTGTCTAAGTATCATCCTTTATCTAATATCTTCTCTTCGCTCTTGTCTTCCCACCGCAAACTAATTGTTGACATGCTCCTTAGCCGAGAGCTTAATGATATGAACTGCCATTGGGTTGGCATCATTAGTTTACTGTTAGGAGAATCTAGACCACCTCTTTTCTGTATTTCTGTTTCAAAAAACAAGATATTTTTTATTTACATAGAAAATTATAGAAATAGTACAACATATAAACAAGATACATAAAAATAATAGATAATGAAATAAAAGGGAAGGGGTTAGACTTTTTTTTAAGACCAAAATGACTGTACGTCATTTTGGTCTTAAACTAAAATGGGTACATTGAAAGTTATTGAAACGCTTTTGCCCAAATTTTGGGCTGCCGTGAATTTATGTTTGCTTTTATTTCCTCTTTTTTCTGTTGACATCAGATTAGTTCATTTTCTTTCTTTAATAAAATTACTTATATACCTATGTACATTCATATAGACGATTGGATATACATAAGTACAAATATTGTACACTCATATACATAAGGAATTAGGGGCCTCTTTTTAAGTTCACCTCATGGGAGTAGGTATACGGTCAAACGGATCTATTTGAACATGCGGTGCAATTGGGATACTTACTATTGACCAAAAATATTTTTTTAACGATTGGGCGAAAAGCTCTTTAAAATATAAATGGGTATAATTAAATATTTTCAAATTTAATCACTGGTATCCAACCAGCCCGTTGTTCCGTTTGACGGTACACAAGAAGAAATGTCGTACTCAAACTTTAAATAAACTTAGTTTATGTGGGTTTCTTCTTAAACACATGATTTACCGAAAATCAAAGTAAAATGAGTTAGGTCTACCCTAACAAGCTCCAAGAACATTTCAATTGATTGGGTTTATAACATTATTCTCAACTATGTTTGTTCTTTTTTATATTTTCCTTATATGCATGCTCTTCCCTTTCTTCCTACGTTGGTTTTCCGCAACGACCGAAATGTTTGCTTCTGATTGGATATTTACATAAAGCAAACAAAAACAACAAACAAACAAAAAAACCAAAGCAAATATATTTTATACTGGAAGTATCAGTCGCGAGGTTTTAGAAAACTTTTTTCTAGATTTTGTAACTTTTCTTAATGGGTTCAAATTTTTGATGTCGACTTTTCAATACCAAAACCCATTTTAAGGTCTCCAGAGGCCGAGTCCTGAAATTCAGCCATGTGTCTGTCAGTCTGTGAACAAGATATCTCAAGAACGGTAAAAGATGAGATTAAATTTTGATATATCTATTCCATTATTATCCCAAGCTAAAGCATAAAAATTTTGATGCCCTTAAATATTAAGCCATGATTTTTTTGTTTTGAAATCGAACCTGTTCTTGGCGTTATTTTAACACTTTTTGGCGGTTTTCACGAATCCTGCCTATAAAGGGAACGGTAGATGCTAGATATGTATGTCACACATTTTATTCACAAGATACATACACGAACCAATGACTGAAACTTGAAATTTGAGCTCTACAACAAAAACTATTTCAATACTTTCTTCTTCTTTTTATAGATAAGGAAATTCACGCCAGATTTTTTTTTAATTTTGTTTAATTAGCCTTTCATCGATTCATTTCTTTATATTTTGTGTAAAATAGGAACAAACCAATAAATACATTTTCAAATTCCTTTTGTTAGTAGGATTAACGAAAAGTTTTCTATTTTTGTCAATCCCTGTACACGTCTACATTTGATTGTGAGTATTTTATTAAAATTGTCATTTTTGAAATTTTTCTCTTCTAGATTGAACTGTTTTTCAATTTAAATACAAGAAAAGGAAATAATGTAAATATTTAATTTGTTCCTCAGAAAAAAAAATATGAAAAAATACATTTTTCAGGGGGAATAATGGAAGCCACGCACTTGACATGATGCCCCCTGATCCTACACTCATAATATAAAATACAACTGAATGGGGTACGAAAATTATATTAATAAATATTTCGCTCATCATACAGGGTAACTATTACTTCCTTAGCCATGTATACCCCGTCAACTTTGGTTGCAGAAACACATTTGTCAAAGTCCTCTATATCATAATTGTCTCCATGTTCCAGAGCTTGATCGTGTCACATTAATTATATCTCCCTAATGATTTTTAGCTTAGCGTCTCTTTGACTACTTAGGTCATTCGAGGCGAGGACTTTATCTGTTGTCCCAGAACGTTTCCCAATATCAGTGATATTATTACGGGAACTGGTGTATTCAACGTGTCATGCTGTCGACTACATTTCTAATGTAATTTCCTAAAATACCTCCAAGTTCAATATTTATTTCCTAAAATATCTCCAAGTTCAATATTTATTTCCTAAATATCTCAAATTCAATATTTGTAACATATTGAAGTTTTTTTCTTCACTCACCTCTTTCTAAGTGTGGAACAATATTTGTGATATTGTGTAATTGTAGTGAGTGTGTGAAAGTAAGTATGTTTTTGGAAATAATGAATGACGGCGATGTAAGATAGGAGTAAGCGAATGATGAGTAAATGACTGATGAGCTTGTGGCAGTAAATTAATTATGAATGATTCACGAAGGCGAGTGAATGAATTTACTCGGTTGGTTTATTGTATGTGAGAACATATCCTGATGTGAGTGCAGGTATGATGGTGTGTACGGGGTGTTTACAATGCTTTTGTCTAGTAATCATTACTTAAATTGGCCTGCTTTTGGATCCATTCTGTTGTTTACTTTACTTTATATCTATTCTATTTGACAATTTCCCTTGTACATGGAATACTTTTTTTTGTCGTCTTTGGGGCGAATAATTGACATTTGAGAATAAATGATACCGAGGTAAACCTCAACTTATCGCAACTAATAAACGTCAATATAAAAGATTACCAGATATCCTAACTAGGAAATTGTTGGTAATTCACAAAGGATTTCAAATGTTTATGTTCAATAATGAACAATCCAAAATGGCAATTAAACTTTCGGATTTTTTTTTAAAAAAAAAAAAAATGCACTGAAGGAATCTGTGGGGATTTCTCTTTCAAAGTTTGTTATGAAATGGATTTTGCTGAAACTTTCACATCTACTCGTAGATTTTATTTATTTTTGTAAGTAAACCAAAGTAACTTTGAGGGAAATATTAATTTATTGGAACATCAGACATATCTTTTTAACGACCTTTGAGATTGACCTTTATAGTCCGGGAGCTAGCCTGGCTCGTCCTACCTCATAAGCAGCAGAAGGATTTTATAGTGGATACAGAAGAGCTTACTGTGTAGGTGCATGAACGTCTTTGTCTGGCAAGTTTTTATTTAATTTCAAACTTTCCAGTCGGGTTCGGGTAAATCACCCAAAAAATTAGTCAGGCGAGGTATTTTTGGAAACAGCTCACGGAGTACGTCATTTTGACGCAAAAATTATCCCTGCTGCTTATGAGGTAATTTTTGCCAACATTTTCGAACTTTGGAAGCTCGTGGAGACTAAAGTCACCCACAAAACTTGCCAGACAAAGACTTTCATGCACCTACACAGTGAGCTCTTCTGTATCCACTATGAAATCCTTCTGCTGCTTATGAGGTAGGAGAAGCCAGGCTAGCTCCCGGACTATTACAATTAAGTAGAAAAGAAATGACAGATTGGAGATTTTGGTGAAACATAATTATATGGTTTTATAGTCCGGTGTCCTCAACCCTTTCACCATCATCACTTTCCGCGATCTACACGGAAAGTAATTAAGTAAATAAATTCTAATATTGTTTCAAAGAACACAGTGAGTTGCCGCATTACTGCCGCGGCGCGCATATGTATACGCAAGTTTATATAAATTCTAATATTGTTTGCAAATATCGATCTAATTCCAAAATAGGCAAAAATCGATCGATTGGCATAAATCTAAATTGACAAAAGATATTTTTGACATTTACAGAAAATAAAAATAGCAAGATTGCTTTTTATTCTCATATTATCTAAGACTGAAAAGCCTACTGTATCATCAAATATTAAGTGTGAACAAAAATGGACCATACCATAATACTCTCTAGACTAATTGTGGGTTGAATTATCAAAAAGACTAATTAGTGCTTATACCATAGTGCCAAATTATAGCATAGGCCATGATGTTTCATAGAGCGTATTGTTAGCAATTACTTTTTAATATTCTGATTGTATTTGGGGGTGAATAACTGTGTCCAAAGTTTATCGTCCGATCTAGAGTCCTTATCTTATGACTCTCTATCTATATTTACATTGCATTATAGTTTTCTGATGGTATTGTTTTGAAAATAATAGTTTAAAGTGCTAACAACTCTCCTGAGAACAATAGTTGGAAATAAATAATAATGTATTGCTGGGGGTGGACTAGAGGTGCACGGAGGCGAGAAGGGATTCAAAGAAGAATGTCGCTTGCATGAATTTAAAGTTGATATTTGAATAGTGTTTTTCAAGCTAATAACATTGGCTTTTGGGAGGTTAGAGGTCAAGTGGCAAAATTTCAACAGATAAATTCAAATCTAATAACACTACTTTGATCCATTATTAGGTCCTGAAGATTTCATAACGGAATAGGTGTCTGTAAGAACCACCTATGTGTTTTTATTTTCGATTTCTTTATTTGAAAACTGGAATGTGTATTTCTTGATAGACATGTGAAGTCTAAAAATGAATATCATCGGTCAAGGTCGGTCAAACTCAGCTAAAACTAGAGGGAAAATTTCTAATAGTCTTATAACCACCTATGTGACTAAAAATTAGTCGATTCATTGTTGAACAAGGGTCGACTGCGGGCAGTTACGCAAAGTAATCACCATAAAATCTTACTTACGAGTACGTTTTGTTTACTTTATAATCTAAATTTTTTTTCTAATTAAATTAACAAATTGTGTGTTTTAAGCGTTCCATAATAAATTAATAATTTAACTGTGAAAGGTACCTAAACTTAATACATAATCTCCCGAGCCGTCATCATTTGAAATGGTGTTATTTTCTCTTTCGCTTGGATAGCATGCCATTTTCCTCTAAACTTAATACATAATCTCCCGAGCCGTCATCTTTTGAATTGGTGTTATTTTCTCTTTCGCTTGGATAGCATGCCATTTTCCTCTAAACTTAATACATAATCTCCCGAGCCGTCATCTTTTGAATTGGTGTTTTTTCTCTTTCGCTTACATAGCATGCTATTTTCCTCTAAACTTAATACATAATCTATCGAGCCGTCATCATTTGAAATGGTGTAAATGTCTCTAATTCACTTGCATAGCATGCCATTTTCCTCTAAACTTAATACATAATCTATCGAGCCGTCATCATTTGAAATGGTGTAAATGTCTCTAATTCACTTGCATAGCATGCTATTTTCCTCTAAACTTAATACATAATCTATCGAGCCGTCATCATTTGAAATGGTGTAAATGTCTCTAATTCACTTGCATAGCATGTCATTTTCCTCTAAACTTAATACATAATCTCCCGAGCCGTCATCTTTTGAATTGGTGTTATTTTCTCTTTCGCTTACATAGCATGCTATTTTCCTCTAAACTTAATACATAATCTATCGAGCCGTCATCATTTGAAATGGTGTAAATGTCTCTAATTCACTTGCATAGCATGCCATTCTCCTCTAAACTTAATACATACTCTCCTGAGCCGCCATTTTTTGAAATAGTGTTATTTTCTCTTTCGCTTACATAGCATGCCATTTTCCTCTAAACTTAATACATAATTTATCGAGCCGTCATCATTTGAAATGGTGTTAATGTCTCTTTAGTTCACTTGCATAGCATGCCATTCTCCTCTAAACTTAATACATACTCTCCTGAGCCGCCATTTTTTGAAATGGTGTTATTTTCTCTTTCGCTTACATAGCATGCCATTTTCCTCTAAACCTAATACATAATTTATCGAGCCGTCATCATTTGAAATGGTGTTAATGTCTCTTTAGTTCACTTGCATAGCATGCCATTTTCCTCTAAACTTAATACATAATCTCCCGAGCCGCGATCATTTGAAATGGTGTTATTTTCCCTTTCGCTTGCATAGCATGCCATTTTTATCTAACCATGATACATATACATAATCTACCGAGCCGCCATAATTTGAAGTCGTTTTATTTTCTCTTTCGCTTGTATAGCATGCCATTTTTCTCTAAACTTAATACATAATCTCTCGAGCCGCCATAATTTGAAATGGTGTTATTTTTCTCTTTCGCTTGGATAGCATGCCATTTTCCTCTAAACTTATTACATAATCTAACGAGCCGCCATCATTTGAAATGGTGTTATTTTCCCTTTCGCTTGCATAGCATGCCATTTTCCTTTAACCTTTATACATAATATCTCGAGCCGCCATCATTTGAAATGGTGTTATTTTCCCTTTCGCTTGCATAGCATGCCATTTTCCTTTAACCTTAATACATAATCTCTCGAGCCGCCATCATTTGAAATGGTGTTATTTTCTCTTTCGCTCGCATCGTTCCAAATTGATTTCTGAATCTCGTTTATATTCACTACGGCGATTCTCATTAGATTTTGCATAATTGTAATTTCAGCTTTAGAGATTGATAGGGTGGAAGAAGGTGTTTGAAAATCTTTATGGAGAGGTGTGAAAAAGAAGGGCAAAAGTCAGACACAAGTGGATGATTTTGATGCAGAGGGGAACACTGCAAGACTAGAATAGTAATGTAATGTTCTGTGTAGATACTTGAAACTCATTTTCATTTTATATCCCTGTGATAGCTAGATAATTATTGGAATAAAGCTCTTGGAGGGTACATTGGTTGAAATTATATTATTTATTGATGTAGTGTCCTGGTGGCGCAACTTGGTGTATCTAGAAATCGAAGCGCTTGGTGGTCCAAATCCAAAATGTTTTCAAAATATTATGTGAAAGAGATTTACTATATCTGACCATGCAGACCATGTGAGTAAATGCGAGTATAGTAGATACAAGGGCAACGGCAGAGGTACTCATCTTGAAGAACAGAGGTATCAGTTTCAAATTCTAATGAGATCACTAGATCTGGTTGTGTTTTGATATAATTCAGCCCCTCTGAGGGAAATTTAGTTGCTGTTTTAGATAGTAGGTATTATAGCGATAGCATAAATTTTAGATAGTAGGTATTATAGCGATAATGAAATAATTGAAAAGGCCACCATGCTGGGGCCCGGGTTACCTAATGGGGATTTTCTAATCAGTAAATTTTATAAACATATCAAAAATGTCCATAACAAGTCTCGCTCGTTCTCTCTCTCTCTCGGTTAAGGTATTCGAGAGTTATCGTGCAATGATGAGCAGAGTCATAACAGATTATATTTTATCCAAAATCCAAAACAAGACACCTTAGGTACCACATCCTACAAATAATTTTGGAATTCACTTTAATGCAATTTTCCATAATTATCTGCTGAAAGAAATAGTATAACAATAAATCAAGTCAATTGAAATCAAATGCATTTTGCTCTAAAATCTCCTTCCTATGCATTTTTATCAATACTTTGCAGTCATAAAATCGGATTGTCTAGGATTATATAATGCTGACGGCAATGTCTCACAAATCAGTATTCGGAAAAAAGGATCAGAAAGTATTGAGCTCATGAGTTCATATCTCAATTACCATTTATCAGTGACACCCCTTTCTATACATTATATGTATACAGGGTAACTCTACAAGTCATAGCAACTTTTGACCTTTTTATATTCATGTACCTATTTTCCACTGAGAAATTTTACCCATTCTAGTGATTATAAAAAATAAAAAAGGATGTTCCCGTGGTAAAGTACCCTTAATACTTGGGCAATTATGACCTGCGCCTTCAAGCACGAAATGGAGTGTAAAGCAGGATCCACACTTATGTCGGAAAATTTTTGTAAATCAATAACATTAACAACAATGTTTTACAACATTTCAACACAAGTATGGACGTGCTGGGAAACTGTTGTTCGACAGTTGTCCAACAGTTGCATGTTTCCATAGAAGATGGAACATTTCGAAAAATGTTTCCAGAAACATTGAAAGTGTGGACCGTGTCGGATAACATCGCAAGTTTAAATATTTTTAAACATAATTAAAAAAAATCTGGATTGGTTTTTAATATCACCTTTTTATTATTTTATTTTTGTAAATCAATTATACTTTAGATGTCGCGATAAAACAATTCATACATTAAAACGAAAAATACTAAGTTTTGACTTGTCAATAATAATTTCTTCGTATTTTCAACATAAAAACTCGGAGTATTTTTCAACTTTTTTAAGTAAGCATTTATCGTTTTGATGTTATTTTAATTATACATGTTATTCCATTTGTTTGTGGAAAGAACGCACTTGCTTGTGGTTATCAAAAAGTGAGGACCATAAAAACAGATACAAACAGAGGATTTATATTTTTTGAAATTTAATATGGGTTTATCTGTACTTATTTTAAAACGTTTTATATGAAAATGAAGAATTAATAAAAGGCGATAACACCCTGTTTACGTCCCCCTCTCATGTATCGTATGAAATAACATCGCGGTCAATGTTCCACGGCACCCTTCTTTTTGTAAAACATTTCAATTCATAAATCACAAGACGAAAAATTCATTTTTTCCGCCCTCTCTCATCTTCTTCAATGGCAATTTTAATGTTTTTTACATTTAGTTGTCCCTCTATTTTTTCCTTATCCGATTCTACTCAATACAATTTTGGAGGATGGGAGGTTCCAAATTAATTATTGCAGTATATGTGTATTGGAGCGGGTTCCGGATTTGGAAACTAAAAGTTGAGGGTCACATACTCTACTGGAAATGTTAGACATTTATATTTCTTTTTGTTTTTAAGTTACAATTTTTATTGAACATTAGATCAATACAAGATTTTAAAAACTTGTATTGGTTTTATTTCGCATTAATATGTACCTGTAGGTAGGTACTACTACACTTACATATTCAATTACGGTTATTTTTTGTACATCAGAAAAATGATAAATATTACATCTATAATAATAAATTAGGATATATATTTCAGACAAAATGTCCAACCGTTTTCGAGTTACGTCTGATTAGCACGCGTCTGATTTTTCTAAGGAAATCATAGAATACTATTAGCACGGGAACTGCCATGCCTCTAAAGCGCCAATCTGGAGGCCATAGCGAAGCACGGGCAACAGCTAGTTAATAATATAAAAAAATCTCTATCGATTTCAGTTAAAATTAACTTTCAAATTTATATATTAAGGAGCGCGGTAGCGCTCCGCCCCGCCAAGTCAAAAAAATGCGGTAGCTACCAAGAGTATATTATACGCCACAGCTTACATTTCCGATTTCAGCTACTTCCAGAGGAAAAACTACACACCTCAGGATAAAAATGATTATTTCCTACGTATG
>CM022877.1:23460530-23538931 GCA_012654025.1 Pachypsylla venusta
TGGATAGCGGGGCCCAAAATAGATTTCATATCTTTTTTGGGTTGATGACTTGGCGGGGAATTTTTATAGCACGCAGTGGTATTTTTGGGGGGATATAAATTGGTGACCTCTGAACAGCACTCAGACAGTCTGAGTACTGAACAAAATACTTAACTCTTTCAATTTAACTGAAAATCTGAATCATATATTGTCAATTTTTAATTTCCTTATTTTCGATGTTGGATTTTCAATGCTGAGACACGAAATTTTCGATGTCGAGTTTTTAATGTCGAGACACGTTTTGAGGTTCCCGGAGCCCAAATCTTGAGTTTCAGCCATTGATTAGTACGGTGTGTGTCTGTCTGTCGGTATGTGACCAAGATATCTAAAGAACGGTAAGCGCTAGAAACTTATTCAAAACTGTTTTTTTAAAACTTATTTAAATGTAAAAAATAAAACTACAACTTCAGTTATGAATTTGTTCATAATAAATCAGATATACCGTTGACCGTTTTTGCCACTTTTTATCGGTTGATGTCTATATCATATCAATTTCATGCATTGAATAAGTAAAGAGACTTTTGGTCTACTGCTATTGCTGATGGCCTTGTATTACAGGTTTTAGACCGGTTTTTGGAGGTTCTGCCTAAAGTAAGTACTTTAAGAGCTATATCTTAAAAATTGGTTCCTATATGTAACAATTTTATGCATGGAATGCTCGAAGATACCGCTTCTTCGCGGCTTCGGCCGATTTTTGGCGGTTTTCACAAATCCTGCGTAAATAGAAAACAGTATGTGAAATTTTGTTAGTATGTCCATTTTATGTATTAAACGCGTCACGAAACTTTTAATTAAAGTTGAATTTTGGCTTTTTCTTGCAGTTTCGAATACTGGAACTCGAAATTTGGGCTCTGGGGACCTCAAAACGTGTTTTGTCATTGAAAACTCTACTTCAAAAATTTTTATTTACTGTATCACAAACATAGTCATAACTCCTCAAAATATTGAAAAATAAATTGAGGTTTCATGGTACTTTTTTAAATTTGTTTGGATAATTCTATCTGAGAACATTGAAAATAAAAAATAAGTAAATTCACCCATTGGTGTATACTTTCTTTAGAGCTATATACTTGCTTGCAATAAAGCCATTTTTTACTCCTTTATTTATATAAATAAAGAAATTTTATTTCATTAGAGACAATGCTCTTCCTTACGTTATATTACTAATTTCTGGGATTCGAACGGACAGAAATAAATTTGTTACTCTCTTGTCTCCCAAATAAGGCATCCCCATGATACTGTATGACTATGTCCTTTAACTTCACCCTTTGCTAATTTCCTTTTTGTACCATGCCACAACATTTTGTTCGGTGCCTACTCTTTTTAGCTGTAACTCTTTCCGTAGATACTCGCTTTTTGCGGATGATCTCTCATTATTGGTTTGAAGCAGAGTTTTTTTTAAAAAGTTTTAAACAAAAGTCAAAGAAAATATTTTCATTAAAGCTCAAAATTTCGTCCCTCAGTCCATCATCAAAATGTACTGTCTACTTTTGATGGACTCTGTCCAGCGATCACCGACATAAGTCCGATACTGCTGATACATTACCAAAAGACTTTCCGCTAGATTTATTCATAGTATATAAATTATTTTCAATTGATTTTCGTATTATTGATTTTCGTTTCGTATTTCAATATTGATTTTCGTTCGTATTTCAATATTGATTTTCGTATCGAACCCGAAAGGTGTGTGTGTGTGGGGGGGGGTCAGCATGTGCTGTGCTATATATAAATTAATTGTGCTACAGAACGATGATGTTCTCATGTTGTGTTTGTTAGTTTTATTCACATTATTAAAAAGTAATTGAAAATTATTTTTGCTCTAAGGCATTTAATTAACCCATTTATTATTTCATTATTATCAATCTAGTGAACATCTGATGGTTTTTTTTTTTCTCTTTAACATGTGTAAGTCATTTTACCCTCCATTTGTTCGAAAATTACAATCCAGCTACTCCACGTTGCCCTCACCCAACCTCACCCAAAAATCGGATATGGCTACACCTTAAAGTTTTTTATAGACTGCTTGTATTTGGCTTTGTTATACGTATAAGTAATGGGATTTTATTCATTAATCGCAATTTTTCATCATCTTCTTCCTGGATGTGACTTAGCTACGTAGCAATACTAATATTAGTATGACTGTTTTTTGGTTTCAGGTAAAATGATTTACTCTCTCGTTGTAACCATCTTGTTTGTTGTGGAAATGGTCACTGGTAAGTAGAGCGAACATTATTTTAGATCAGTAAGATTTTTTTTTAATTTTCTTTTCTCTCTAAGCTAAAAGTATCGGTACAGAGTCGCAATGAATGAGTCGTTTGTTGCTAGGGGCTCAATTGAATTGAGGGTATCTACATGTCCTACCTACGAGTAATATGGAGAGACATTTTTGTTCCAGTGGCCAATTGTGACAGAACTTCTAATTTGTGAGCGGTCGGAACAAACTTCATATTTTTTTCAAAAAATTTTCTCCATTTCGAATCGATGCAGCAGAGCGATTCTGAAGAGTTATTTTCTATATATTATGTCAATCATCATCATACTCTAAAGTTCCACTCCTTCTCTCTTGAATAGTTTTCAGAGATTTAAATGATCTCATGGTCCCTTAGAAAGATTGATTTTAAAGGTCGTCGTCTGGTTCTCTTCCGTGTTATTTATTCTTCCATCAAAGATTGGTTTGATAAATTTGTTGTGACTGATAATGTGACTAATCAGTTTGATTGTTTTTGATGTATTGAAATGTAGTGCCTGGCAATGCTCTTTCGTTCCACTTTGTCATCGTCATTTGTTTTGTTCTTATATATTCATGTTTCGCTTCCATATGTTAAACACTCCAAACATACATATGTTTTTATAGGAGGAAAACAAAGAAAGTGGTCTTTTTAGCCATTGGATATTGGAGGACAATAGTATAAATATAATATCTACCCGAATAAATAACTTGTCTGCAATATTTTTACTTTTCTTAAAAAGGAAATTTATTTCTTGCGACCCACCTCTTTTTTCGGTACAAGTGACAGGATGAAATGTAAAATATTGGCAATGGATTTAAATTTCAATACGAAGATTATAAAATTTTAAGACACAAAAACAAAATAGATGGGGAGTAACCTCTTTCGGGCAACAGAGGGGAGCTTTCTCTCTCTCTTTCTAAATTGCTTTTCAATCAAAACTTGAGAAAATATCTTCTCTTCGACGGAAATTTTAAATAAAAATAACAAAATTAAAAACTTATTTGCCACGCTCATTGATGATGATAATCTGAAAACTAAATCAATTTATACTTTGAAACAATCACAAAGATTGCCCCCGAGCTTTCCACTGTCTTCTCTATCACCGTTTCCTCATTTTCAAATTTTGCTCAGTCTTCTGAAAGCCGTCTTATCTCTCCCGCCAACCCCCAAAACTAGAAAGTCTCCTTTAAAGATAAACAATTGAGTTTGTTTGTCCCTTGTGAAAACTTGACCCTGATATTACTTTATAAGCTTTTTTGAAAATTGTGAGTAACAAAGATAGATGAATTGTTGAACTTTCAAACTTTATAATATCATCATATGGTCCGGTACTAGTTGACCGGACGAACTACATTTAATTTTAATGACTTGTATTGTCTGTCTGTTCGTTCTACGATATAACTCCCGAACGTCTTGTCCGATTTTGATGAAACTTGGTATGGACATTCTGACATTCATAACGTAAATAGTATTAGCCCATTTTGGCCTCTACTGAGCCACGTGGGAACTACTATTGTAACAATAATTTCTGCATGTTATGATGACCATTCACTATCTAAGATATCAATATTTTTGTGGTTCACTGGGAACACCAGAATTTTGTTTTGTCATGCAAATGTAAAATATTACAAGAGAACACATTTGATGCATTGGCGCACACAAGGGCGGTTGCAATTGATTCAACTTCAAACTGTCCAGGAACGAATATCCACAATTATCACGAGTTATGCTGCCGTGCTCTATGATGTCAGAATCATCGTTTCCAGTGGTAGGCAAATTAATAAGACCACAGGTTTAAATAAGATATTGCACGCTATTTTTTGATTGAGTCATGGGCGGTAGGCCTCATAGAACCTTGTCAATCGCCGCAATAATATAGAATTGTTCCTTTCTGTATTATTTTATACCATGAGCTCAGGTGGCAAATCGTAAGTCATAGTTGGATTGAAAGAAATTTATCCCCGATATAATTGCACCTCGATCTCCTCTTTTCCACATCAATTGTATTTTTTTTATATGTTTAATAATTTTTTTTTATATATATTTTCTCATTTCAATTTTGGTTTATTATTTTCAATTATCAACCTTTGGAATCGTCACGAAAAAAATGAAATCAATGTAAACTCTTTATCTTAGATACAAATTCAGCTTTTATTTTTTTTAACAAAAAACTAAATTCGACAATATGGGCAAGGTATCAAGTTTAATTGAGATTTTTTTTTTTTTTTCATCTTTGTCAGAAATTTCCCATGAAATTGATAAAATAACTACATTACCGATTTTCCTAACCAGACTATATTATGTTTCCTTTTTCCCTTTGAACAGAATGAGTGAGTGCGCGCTCGTCGCAAATAGAAAACAATAAGAAATGTCTTTCCATTTCCTTTGCAGAAACATTGAATCAAATAGTATTAGGATCCTTTTTGAAATGCCTTCCTCTCTTTATCTGTAAGAGACTGTTCTAAACATGAAAAATGTTGATTTTCCCGTTCATTGCTCTAATTTTAAACACCGTCCCGGAAATTATAATGCCAAAAATAATTGCTCCATAAAAATATATACCCCTAAGTTTAAAATAGTCTGCTATATGAAGGGTGTGAAAAAAGTTTTATGAAAAAATTTCTCATGGTAAATAAAATCTTCAGTTTAAAATACCTGATTTCCAATAACCGTGCGTATACTTTAGATAATTAGATGACAATTTTTACCATAACGTTCAAGGAAATAGTGCTGGATTTCATATAGAATTAAAAGAGCTTGTTACATGACACATCATCTACTCTCATAACGAAAAACCGCAAATAAAGGACAATAATGTTTACGAAATAGCTCCTTGCATGTAGTGCATGAAAGCGCAAAAGAGAAAGGATTTCTCCAAATTTCATATCTAAGAATTAGGTTTAATGCCTAATTTATACGGAAAATCTAGCGGTCGAGGTATCTAAATTTAAAATAAAGAAATTTCGCAACATAATTTTTATAATTATACCTATATTATGTACAATATTTTTAAAAGTATCTCAACGCTTAACGGGGAATATAAGAATTTTCAAATTTAAACAGGTAATCGCAAAGATGTGCTCAGGTTCTTACAGATTTTTACTTTCCTTATCCTATAAAAAGGAAATTATTGTAATGGGCTAATATTTTCGATGTCGAGTTTTCAATTTCAAAACACGTTTTGAGGTCCCCGGAGTCTGGTTCGTGTATGTGTCTGTCGCTCTGTCTATCTTATTACAAGAAAACCTGAACAAGGATAAGTGCTAGAGACTTGAAATCTGGTTATCTGGTACGTATATGTCATTATTGGTTAAGATCACAGATATACCTTTTGGCGGTTTTTGCCGCTTTTTAGCGAATCCTACCTAAAACGTAAAAATACCCAAATAGAACTTTAATAGTTAAAAAAGTTGTGCCTATTCATATCAGATTTAAGTATTGAATGAGCAAAGACACTTTTCGTTGAAATCAAATTTACCGTTGGCGTCTTTTGCCGCTTTCTAGCGGTTTTCGCGAATCCAGAGTGAAAACGGTGCTAGGGATTGAAATTTGGTGCCTATTCATATCAATTTTGTACAGGTAATGCGCAAATACACTTTTGGTCGTAGTTAAATCCTTCGTGTAGCATTTTTTTGCCCCCTTTTTAGCGGTTTTTGATCGATTTCAGGGGATTTTCATAAATACTGTACGTATTTAATTAAAGTCGAATGTACCGTTGGAGGTTTTGCCTCTTTTTCTCAGTCTTGAATACAAAAGACTGACAGTTTTGGGCTCTGGGAACCTTAAAACGTGTTTTGGCAATTTGGCATTGAAAACTCGACATCGAAAATTTCATCTATTCTTTATTCTTCTTTTTTTTTAATTCACCGTGATCTATAAATTATTATCATGTGATATACAAGATGTCCCCGAAGTATCGTTTAGCGGCCCAAAGGAATACAAATGAAAATAAGTTGCATTGCACACCCTGTAAAATTAATTTCATTTTTGTTATACCGGGTGTAGCAGAAAAAACGCATTTCCAAATATTTAAAATAAGATTTTTCTTGATTGAATGTTGAAAAATCATAAAAAAAAATCTTGCTAAAACACGCATCGACTTTTATCTTACAGAAAGCCAGGTATAATTCCTCACGCAAATTAATGCCCGAAATTTAAGTTTTTTTTAAAAAAATGAATCACTTTTTAAAAAACTAAAATAATATAGGTTTATATGGTCTCAGAAATAAATAATTTCTTATGTAATTGTATTTTGAGTAATTGTGGGTGCTTCCTTATACATAAATTCCGTTACACGTACTAAAGCGTCTTTAGGCACACCCCGCCTGTGATACTTATTATATTATCAGGGATTTCTTTACACCCTATATAATGCTATATATTGCACCAATTATTTTGATTCCTTACAGCAAAAACTCTTGAAAAAAGTTAATATTTCCAACCCCCTTCAACTGAACAAGTTTCAAGTTTTTTAGTGTGGATTTGTTTCCTTACTAATTTACATAAAAAAAACTCAGTGGTTCTTAGAGTTCTCCTCAAAATAAAATGTAAGTACAATTAAAAACTCCGACAATGTAACACATGGCTCTTTTTAAATTACTGGCTAAATAAATACCCCCTCAAATGTTTTGAGGCATAATTAGACCCTAAACTTGACATACAAACCAAATTTCAAGTGTCTGGCTACTCCATTCTCTTTTTAGGCAGGATTAATCAAAACCGCTAAAAAGCGGTAAACACCGCCAGCAGTATATTTGATTGCACCCAAATATTTCGAAGCTTACTGACTCCCCAGCTATGACATACATACTAAATTTCAAGTCTCTAGCTCCGACCGTTTTCTTTTTAGACAGCAATACTAGAAACCGCAGCTGCTTTTAAAAACTGGCAAAAATCCGTTAGACCACAAACGGGACCTATATATCAATTTCATCCAAATCGGTAAACGCTAAGTGCAAAAGGTCTCATAACGGCGTCCGCAGACGGCGCGGCGTACAATGGACAAACGGATTTTTTTTAATTTGATTTTTGGATTCTAGGTATCTTAAAACGTAAAATATCAAAGGTAGGGTCTATTTTTTCGTGACGATTCCAAAGGTTTATTATTAAAAATAATAAATCGAAACTTACATTGAAATATTATTTTTTCGTTTTCTTACTAACAGTTTCAAGTGTTGAGAGGAACATTTTACAGCAAATAGGACCTAAATAACTTAAAATCGGTCAACACTAAACGGTAAAAGTACGGCGGATTTTTCCAATGAAAATTTGAAAAACATTTTTTTCTACTTGGTCTAGTTATCTCTTGAAGACAACTGAGTTGCTGTGGTAATACCGACAAGTGGTAGTATTTTGTGGCACCTAATTGTTATTTACACGTAACTTATAGATTTTAGTGATATTGGAGTGATTGTTAAAAATAACTCTATAAATTTATTACATGTGCCAAAGAAATATAGTATGTCTTGGGTTCACAGGAATAAGGCTTCTCATATTCAAAGGCTAAGTTTACGTACCCCTTTCATTTCTCGTGTTCTATCATCCTTAAGAAAAAAATGCGAAATTCGCGGAACATCGCGCTCCATTCAAAATATTCCAAATAATTCAGGAACATTATTTTTTGAGTGCATTCACATCCTATTGCACCATACAACTCTCGCCCTTCCATCTCTGCTTCCCCTATTTATTATACTTTTGAGATCCTGGCTCCAATCCTAATTACTATATATAGAACTCATTAAAATTGGATTAAATAAAAATTCGAAATTGCAGAAAAACTGGGTGCGGGGATGAAATTTTAATTCTCAGAATTACTTTTTAGTTTGCATTCTTGCATCTAATGATTTATGATCTATTCGTGTAAATTTTTTTAATAAAATAATTCAGTAGCTCAGAGAGGGTCATTTCCAAAATTAAATTTACATTTTTACACCCAAAAGCGAGATTTGAGTGAGATTAGAATAATGAGATCCTGTGGCACGCAAAAGTGTTTCTATAGAAAAACCAATGCCCCAGCATAAATTTTGTCATCCTTCCTCTCCTTCCCAGTCCAACATTATTCATGGTAAAGTGGATGCATTATATGGCTCCCAGCATCATGAGAAAGTGGTCAGACAGGTTTCAAGAGACATGCGTTCTCATTTGATCATCTTTTGCACAGGCCAATTTTTACTTGATGGCCTCAGACCACAAGTCCTATGATAGTCGGAGAATGTTAAACAAACTCATAGAACATAAAATATTTGCTAGACTATGAAACACAGGGGACAACTCAGTGCATAACTTATAGCATCTAATAGAACTTGCCAAAAATGATCAAATAAAATATTTGCTAGACTGTAAAGCACAGAGAACAACACAGGGCATAACTTATAACACCTAATAGAACTTGCCAAAAATGATCAAATTAAATAAATGAGAACAAAAATATTATATTTATCATTATCAATTTTTGTTCTCATTTGGTGAACCAGGTTTATATATAAAATGGAGTCTCTACAATCAAATTAAATATTTGCTAGTCGTTTTCAGACCAATCCTGGAGTTATGTTTTGTTACAGTTTAGCCTGAGGATACCGTCTAATAAATAAATAGGTAAAAAGTTCTTTTGCACCAAAATATACATACTTTTATCTGTTCTTTAAAAATAAAGAAGTAGGTACATTCCAGACATGTGCTTTCGCAATACGTCAGAGCACACAGGTATATTTTTTTTTATAAATTCCTCTTTTTTCCTGAAAATTTGGCCATCAGATTGAGGTTCAGAAAAATATATACAGCTCCGTCCAACATTAAGTATTACCTATGAACTTCCCACCCTTGTGAGTGGAACTATACTTTGTCCTCCCTTCCCATACCTACAAAGTATCCTTCACTCAATTGAAGATGTGGAATGGGCGGCTTGTAAATTGCTCGAGATTGATGATCATTCTCAGCACAACTAATGGGGCTTCAATCATTTTTTTTTTCCTATAGTAATGCTCCCTTTTTGTTAGAAATACCTTAACATAAGGTGAATCCTATATGTAGTACAATGTAATGAGTACATACGGAAGTATATTTTCTATCAGTGGCGTGTATAAATTCACGGTAAGGTGGGTTGCTGTTCTAGTAAACAGTTTTTCTTTTAATATTTTTTTAATTCGCTTTAAATTCATAGGTGCATTCAGAAGACAGATAAATAATTTAAGTTAGCTAAGTTAAAGTTGTTTCTAGAAATATCAATGAGGTATTCAATTGCATGTAATTTGACATTGGCAGTGTTTAATACCTGTACGTACATAACATTTTAGGTACATTCCAGGCATGTGCTTTCGCAATACGTCAGAGCACACAGGTATATATTTGAGTCCCTGTACATCATGATCACTTTTTAAGAAAAATATTATTTCCATTATAAATCAAAAATCACTTTCCTGATATTACGGACGGCCTGCACTTCATTCTGATAATAAAAGTGGATTTAGTTTTAATTCTAAAAGCATTTTAATGTATCTATTTTTTATACTTTTGCCACTGAGCTCCTGTAAACAACTTTAATGTAAAATAAAACACCAGAGTCTCAAATATATTGTTTTTGTTCATGTAAACTTACTCTGAATTTTGAATCAAATGCTTCCAAATTCGGCATTCTCGCTGTTCCGGAATCCTCTCTTCGAAATCCATACATAAAAGAATAAATTTGAAATATTTTTTCTTCATATTATCCTTACTACTCATAAAAATTCTCACGGTACCCTTTACTCATGCAACAACCTCCAACTAAAAATTGAAATCTTATAATTGAAACTACAACAATCAGCCTCCTCTCAAAGAAATTATAAAGTTTTGTGAAACTATAGTTGGAACCGGCATGATAAAAGATATAAAGCAAGGGAAAACTATATCAATAAAGAAAGGGGAAAAAGTGAGGATACTGAGAAATCTCACCAAACAAGACATTGATGAATTGGGTAAGATGAATCTTTCATGGGAATAGAGGAAACCTCAGAACAACAATCCATTGAAATGAAAACAAATGCCAAAAAAAGAGCCCACGTTTCTTTCTATATCTTCTTGAGTTGAAATAATGGCCAGAATTTACCAATTTTTGGCAAGCATTTAAAATGCTTAATAACACTAAATTTAAAGTCCTGGACATATTTTTATCTAAGCAGTCATTCAGATTAACTTTGAACCTTTTACCAAAATTTATACGGGACATTTTGTAAAAGAAATAAATATCCTCCTGAAATAGATTATAAATACGTGACTGAAGGATTTTTGTTATTTCCTTCGAGGTGATTCGATTTTAACGTTGGGTCAGGTGCACACTTTTCAGCAAACGGGGACAAATGGACAAACTCAACTTACAAAAATAAAATGTACGTGTCTTTGTACAGTACTATCAATTCGTTTTTAATGGCATGTGGCATACAGTTTGGCGGGTGTGAAGGAGATATCAGACAATCGTGAGTTACTTGTGAGTGACCATCTAAGCTGATGTTGTAGCCTTATACATCTAGCTACCATCGGAAACGATGATGCCAATATTCTTTACTGAAATAAATGCACTTAGCTTCCAAAATGACCTACTTTTTAGCTTACAGAGAACTTTCTGCGGAACATTACAACATCGTGTATCTCCGGGTTCCCTTTTTGAATGTTCCTGCAAAACATTACAACATCTTGTATCTCCGGGTTCCCTCTATTCAGGGTTTCTTTTTATATGATCCCGTTGAACATTACAGGACCGTGCATTTCCGTGTTTCTTTTTTGTATTTTCCTGCAGAACATTACAACATCGTGTATCTCCGGGTTTCCTCTTTTGTTTGTTCCTGCAAAACATTACAACATCGTGTATCTCTGGGATTCATTTTTGTATGTTCCTGCAGAACATTACAACATCGTGTATCTCCGGGTTTCCTTTTTGTTTGTTCCTGCAGAACATTACAACATCGTGTATCTCCGGGTTCCCTCTATGTTTACCTCAAAAAGCTATAAATATTTTTATTCGTGTTTTGAAAGTTGTAAATTCTTTTAAGTTCTTTTTTTCGTTTAATTTCTTTTGAGATAAGGAACAAATACTTTCATTGATTTGTTGGACATTCGTTTTTTAATAAAAGAATGAAGAAGAAGAAGTTGAAAAGGACAGAAATTCAAAGGGCACTTTCAAACAGAAAGAGAAAATGTTGGGAGGATTACAGTTTTGTAAACGATTTGATCAATGTTTCTCTATACTACTTATAAAACCCAAAGCCCAGTTGGTATAGGTATACTGACTAACTGATCATGAACGTACTTTTATGATGTGGATAAATGCAGGTGGTGGGAGAAAGCTTATAGTAAAAGGCGTGAACCTGATGCAAAACGTTTTCGGAGACCTATATCTATGCTTCTACACACGTTATTCCTTCCAAAGTTCATTTGGATCAGTCTCTCGTATTAGCGTGAGCTTGTAGTTGCATCCAAAGGAAGACCAGGGTAAAAATACAAAATGAAGACCAGGGTAAAAATACAAATTGATATGTCCTCCAACGCAGTATGACATATCAATGAGTAAAATTTTAATGGGGTAGTTTGAACTCAATATTCTTTCAAAAAATTGTAAAAGTTGCCAAATGAACCCAATTTGTACCTTGCTGCTCACACTGACATCGAGTAATGTGATAGTCACGTTCCGATCTACCCATCAGCTTATTTTTGTGTGTTTCCCCTCCACCAACTACTTCATCTTTGGTCTAGCTTTCTTGCTCTGTGTCTCCCAGAAAATTGAATTACTTAAAAACTTTAACAAGCTGAGAGGGGGGAAAATACATCATTAAATTGGATTGTCGTAATTTAATAATATGAAATAAAGAAAGAGAGAATGAAACGTTTTGTTTTCACATACCTTCCTTCCTCGTCAAGTTTCGAAGATGTTGTCCATTTTCAGTGTTGGATAAGATAGCAATAAAAATATAGGGGAATAAAAAAAAAGACGCCCCACGCTCAATTGTGTTTTCTACAAAATTAACATTTCGAATTAAATATGGGAACCCACACTAAAAAAAATTTGCTGCAAGGAACCCTCAGTATTTCCATTAAATGCATATCAATTTAAGAACAAATCCCTTTGAATTAAAAGTTAAGAAATGTTATATTAATTTTTTTATTGATACCCTAATAAGTAATGTGAAATGTATTCTAAATAGTATAGCTCGTTTAACTGTGTAGATGCGTTCTATTGGAACAAATTTAAAGGCGATCGAAATTTTGGGATAAAATGAAATTCCTTTCAATCATAATTTTCTACAAACGTGTTTTGCAACTGTGCCCTCAACTCTCGCAATTTCAACAATTTTTTTTTTTTTTTTAACTGAAGAATATAGAGGATACTCGTATCTCAGATTATTCATGTGTGACTATTTACAGCCTCAGAGCTGCTGGGGCTGTAGTGTTGGTAGAGGCGGTGGCTATCAGGCTGTTTCTTCGAATCTAACTCCACTTCCATCCACTCGGGTCTCTTTTAGCGGTTCTTCAATGGTACTTTTTTTTGCATCAATTTAAAAATACAAGGCGAACACAAGTTTTTCTTATTTCAGGGCCTCAATATACAGAATGCATACTAGTAGAATAGTTACTGTTTCGAGCCTCAACAGGGTGCTCGATGCTCCAAACTTATTATGAGGAATAGAGTATTTGTGTCTCAGAAAGCAAACAAACAAATGTTTTCTGTTTTTTACTCCTTCTCATCTTCCTCACTGATATTCTACCCCTGTGATCATTATCAGGAGGTGATACACATTTGGTGATACTGACATCTTGTTTATGTCTTTGTTAGAAACAAAACTTTTTGACTTGCAATTACTTTTCCTATAATGGATCCATCCAATCAAATAACTGTCAAACTTGTTAACCATGTCTAACTTGACAAAAATAATATGATAGTGAGAGGCTATTGACTAAATAAAACAAAAAGAATAAGCTAATGTGAAAAATATTAGATCATGTTGCAGGAGTGTTTCTAATGGTAACCATGTCTAACTTGACAAAAATAATATGATAGTGAGAGGCTATAGACTAAATAAAACAAAACGAGGAAGCTAATGTGAAGAATATTAGATCATGTTGCAGGAGTGTTTCTAATGGTAACCATGTCTAACTTGACAAAAATAATATGATAGTGAGAGGCTATAGACTAAATAAAATAAGAAGAGGAAGCTATTGTGAAGAATATTGGATCATGTTGCAGGAGTGTTTCTAATGGTAACCATGTCTAACTCGACAAAAATAATATGATAGTGAGAGGCTATTGACTAAATAAAACAAGAAGAGGATTAGAGGAAGGTATTGTGAAGAATATTAGATCATGTTGCAGGAGTGTTTCTAATGGTAACCATGTCGACCTCGACAAAAATAATATGATAGTGAGAGGCTATTGACTAAATAAAACAAGAAGAGGAAGGTATTGTGAAGAATATTGGATCATGTTGCAGGAGTGTTTCTAATGGGAACCATGTCTAACTCGACAAAAATAATATGATAGTGAGAGGCTATTGACAAAATAAAACAAGAAGAGGAAGGTATTGTGAAGAATATTAGATCATGTTGCAGGAGTGTTTCTAGTGGTAACCATGTCTAACTCGACAAAAATAATATGATAGTGAGAGGCTATTGACTAAATAAAACAGAAAGAGGAAGCTAATGTGAAGAATATTTTTCCGGCCCAACCCAGGTTGGGTGAGGTCAATGTGGGTAGCTGGTTTGCAGAACCGGATTAACCTTCCGCGGGGCCCGTAGCACTTTCACAGAGCGGGGCCCCCTCCACACCCCCGCTGGCGCCGTCTAAGTAATCTACGTTTTGGATCCAGTACAAAAATATGTATTATCTTTTTTTTATCTTCTCCTACATTAAAGTTCAGAGGGATAGTAAGAGGGTACCTAGTGTACCCACACTAACCAATTTGCTTATGTTGCAACGCTCGTTTCTTTGTTAAGTTCCTAGGTAGTAGGTACCTACATGTACTTTCCTAAATTAGATTTTCTACATACTTTGAAGAGTTGGGGGCCTCGTCAAAATGATGTTTTTTTTTCAATTGTCAACACAGAAATGTCGAAATATCTAGAGTTAAGTTGTCAAAGCGCGGGGCCCGTAGCACGTGCTACAAGTGCTACTATCGTTAATCCGGCCCTGCTGGTTTGCAGGTTTCCAGCGAATGGAGGGTATTTTAAATATCCAACAAATTCTTAGAATCATCCACCACGATTGTTTTTTTTTTTNTTTTGTTTTTTTTTTTTTTGTAAAGCTAAATTAATTATTAAGTTTGTTTTATGTTTTATTTTAATGATATGGCTGAGTGCCCAGATCCGGAGTGGTTGGGAGGGTTACAGGCTAATATTTGGATATTTAAAATGAAATAAATTTTAACTTTAGGTGAACTTTTTGTAATTTTCAAATAGAGAAAAAAACTTTGTTCAGTGGAGAAAAGTTATAGAGCAGGCATTTTAGCTAACAAAATTATCTCTTTTTTAGTCGGAGCCCTAGGGCCTAGGGTAATTATTTGAATAGTGAGGCCAAATATAATACAGAAAATTTCAACATTTAGCAGGGGGATATCTATACTCTTCTCTTAAACAGAATGTATGTTGGTATTCGATTGAGGTGAAAAAAATGGTGAATTCGAGTATACGGCATATGGCAGGGAATCCCGGACAAGAAAATGGCTCCATCAAATTTTCTCGGCTGCCACAAAATATTCTTCATTGTATGTTTTCTTAATTTCTACTTAGATTTATCTTTAAAAAATAAATGCAATTTTGGTAGTGTGCATCTGGACCCAAAATACTTTTCCCCATATTCAACCAATTATGATTGTCTTTTAATTCTTTTGATGTTTTTTCGAAATGGAGTTTGCAAGAAATAATAGATAGATAATCGCATTTACATTCTGAATTTGAAATTTTCTTGAAACAAAACATCAAAGAGAAGCTGAAACCAAATTAGGGACACTTGAAAATGGGAAGAAAACAAACACAAAAATACCATCAGTTGTTAATGACCAGGTTGGTATCGTTCACAAAAGATGAAAGACGGGGTTTCACACTCCATTCGCTGGAAACTTGCAAACCAGCTACCCACATTGACCTCACCAAGCCTGGGTTGGTCCGGAAAATATAGTCAGCATTACGAGGGCGCGAACCCACATGGCACAAGCTCGCTGGACGTTGCTTAACTTCAGCGATCTATCGGGACCTGGTGTATTGAACGTGCCGCTGGCCAAGCCGATCTGTTCGAATACTGTGTATATTCAAAATATAATAAACATGTTCTGTCATTAATTTTTACAATAAATAAATTAACATTCGTCATTCAACAATAACGTCAATAACGCTGTGCGCATTGTAAAACAAGAAGCGTTCGCATGTCGTTTGAATAAACAAAATGTGTGTGGAAAACTCACATTTAATTAACTTAACAAGGGAGAAGACTCCCTCTACAATTTAGTTTAGTCATCAAGAAATAAAAGATAGAAAGTCAAACGCCGAAATAGATATCTGTACCCAAAATTTCAACTTTTTTTTGTGTGTACTGTGCCCCCTTTTTCTAAAACATTATCAACGTTTTTGGCCTTTGTCCAAAAATAATGGAATTTTGAAACGATCTCTCTTTCGCTTCTTTTTTGTCAAAGCCTGCATGAAGAAGGTTTTTCTCCTCTGCCTATGATGGCCTCCATATGGGAGGACCTGGAAAAAGGGGGGGGGGGCTTTGTTTAAAGAAATAGATTGGGAATAAAATATTTCTCCTAGAAAAGCATTGGATATAACAAAACAACATGTACAGTCGCTTTTATTATACCTTTGAGCTTTATGGGTAACATAAAATATCGCTTTTGTAAAATAGACCTTTTACGATGAAAAGATCTTTTGTGAACGATACCAACCAGGTCATTAACAACTGATGGTATTTTTGTGTTTGTTTTCTTCCCATTTTCAAATGTCCCTAATATGATTTCAGCTTCTCTTTGATGTTTTCTTTCAAGGAAATTTCAAATTCAGACTGTAGATGCGATTGTCTATTACTTCTTGCAAACTCCATTTCGAAAAAACATCAAGAATTAAAAAAATAATCATAATTGGTTGAATATGAGGAAAAGTATTTTGGGTCCAGATGCACACTACCAAAATTGCAATGCCCAAATTTAGTCTCGACGCGGTATATTTCTTTGGTTTCAGAAGTAACAAATTGAAACAAATTTAATTTCTGACTTATTGAACGAAGTGAGTTCTTTAGTCGGTTTAAAACAAAGATCAAATATTTTATCTGATGGCGTAGGAGACTACTAAGAATTATGTAGCAGTAGGAACCCATCGAACTCAATAAAATATTTATATATGATCTGTATTTCGTTCACCAAACAAAAGTTTTAGTGATTTGGAGATAGGTATTGAGAGAGGTCAGACTCGAGCATGGTTGGTCGCAATTCTTGTTCGGCTTGCCATCATGGAAGTACCAACCTGTATTGTCAGTTAAATGAATGTTCTAATTTTGAACTGGTTACTCCACTAAAATGTTTTGTGTACAATTTGTGATGTGGTGGTAGTGTAAATATAATTAATTTCCCAGAGAGGGGAACTCCTCAGTTCTCTGTTCTACGTCACGTCCTATGTGTGTTCGTCATTGTAACCGTTATGCATTCTATCATTTACCATAAAACTTGTTAAAGCTGATTGTATCCTTAGAACATATTGCCTTTTATTCCTTATTTTTATCTCCTCCTTAATCAATTTCATATTTAAGACATATTAGATTTGTAAATTTTCATTCCTCCAAAAATTCGCCAGAAATTTATGATGGATCTGAATATTCCGATCCAGACTAAATTTTTAAAATTTGTGAACATCACAAGCTTAAATGTCACAGGACGGGTCCCTGCATACTACAATTATTTACACAGTTACTGGTAAGGCAGAAATTACTTTTAAATACATAAATATATTACATCAAAATTAGAAAAAAAAACTAGATGGGAGAACAAAGAAAAGTCCACTCATAAAACTTCCGTCATTGAACTGTCTGTTTGGACAGACAGTTCAGAGCGAAACTGTTTTTAATTTTCGTCCACAATTTTTATAAAGCTAGGTATAGGAATAGTATTTAGCTTGCATTGAGTTTTCGTCTTCGTTGGAGGGAACGCACTGTTCCCCCGTGTATCCACGTCCGGTTACAGTAATCGAGGGGGTCCAGCCACAACATTAGAAATTCATTGAATTCATGCATAATTGGCATGCTCCATATTATGCAGAGAAGAGCGTGCAAGTATTCAGAAATCCAGAAATAAGCTGCTAGATAAGTATATTAAGTTCTATTCGAAGAGGTCATACTATTTTTAGGGTGCCTGGAAGAGTATAAACGAAACCCTATGCCAGGGGTTCCCAAACTTTTTCGTACCGCGCTCCCTTTTCCTGAAATGAAAGTCTCCCACGCCCCCTCCCCTTTACATTATAAATTATGAATGGGTATGGGTGTTGCTCAATGCTATCTCATTCAAAACGCTAATGTGTTGCTGAATGCTATCTCATTCAAATTTTCTAAACATCATGTCCAATAAAATTACTTTTGTTAAAAAATTGTGTATACATATATTTTAACCAGAGGAAAATAATTCAACTTGTCTCGCGCCCCCCTTGGCTTGCCTTCACGCCCCCCAGTTTGGGAATTTCTGCCCTATGCTGAATGCTATGTATGTCAGTCATTCCGTTCATTCGTTAGACGGACGCACTATGTACATATTATGTAAGTATTAGCCTTAATCTATTACGAATAATATAATTGTAAGAAATGAAACTAGTGTATAGCTATCTCAATAGAGGGAAACCCTTTATAATTGGAGGACGTCTTTCACTTCAGCGAATTTTATTTTCATTGCCGTCTATTAGGTAACAATACGAACAAAAGGTACTCATGATTTTGTTTTCCTTCTAAAAATTTACGTTTATTTTTATTAAGCTTTTTTGAAATGCGGTAGAGTTAAATTCAATGCCTATATTTTAGGAAATTGTTTATAAAGTAAAAAAAATCTTCTTTTCATACTTATTCTGCAATCCTCGAAGTATCGCATATAATTTTCGGCCATACTGTATTAAAAGATTCGTCCAAACTGTCAGAGAAGGTCAGGCCACACAAGGACTATACACCAGTAAGTTTGTCCATACGGGTAGTTCCGTGAATTCTAGACCTCACAGAATTGGCATGTAGGACTCAAAAATTAGTAATAAATGTCCATATTAGGTTTCGCTAAATTCGGCCCGGGACTTGATGACCTCGTGGTTCTAGTTTGCCTAGTTCTGTAGACCCATTGAAATCATCATCCATTACAACAATCATTGAAAATGGTCATCATGAGGTCTCGTTTGGCCACTAGTCACCAAAACCTATAATCAGCCTACACTATGAACACAGATCCAATTAGCTCAGTTGATTGAGCATTGGGGGTTCGTGCTGGGGGTCGGAGATTTGAGCCAATAGTAATGACCAATTTCTCTTGTTTGAAATAAATTTCGATCGTTATATTCTGTGATAAAAAAAAATGTTGTTCGAGCATTGTTATCGTGGTACAAAAAAGAAGACGTTTAAAGAAAAATCCTCGAGTTCAAACTAGACCTCACTTCGTTCGGTCAACAATTATATAACTACGGAAAGTCTTCCCCTAGTCAACGGCGATGGAATGTTTTTAAATTTTCTATAAAATATTCAACACCACCTCTGCCCACTCGTCCAACTTCGTATTTATCAGCATTGTTCTTGCAAGTGCTTAAATAGAGAGGGCCGGAAGGGTTATTCGTTTCTGACATCCATCATCATCAAAATTGTTATTCCGGTGGTTTCATATGAACAGAACCACTCAATCAAAGCAGCATTCTTTTCGAAGAAAAAGTTTATATTTATATGTAGGTAGGTACGATTGTTTGAAGTGATTGCTCAAATCAATGTTATATTATAAAAGGAATAAGTATAAATTTGCTCGCATGCTTTCAAAGAATAGAAAAACACTTGTCTAGCCAACGCTAGACAAGTGTTTTTCTATTCTTTGAAAGCATGCGAGCAATACGTTGGTACTGCCGAACCAATCTAGAATAATAAAAACAACTTGATGCTTTAAAATGACAAAGAAGGCGTAATAAGCTAATTCAAGTTCTTTAAAGATTTAGGGTCCTCTTAGACAGCCGCTTGCTTGCTTACTTACTCATGTTATAGAATATCACACATTTTTAATTTCCTTCTAAAAAGGAAAGTATTGTAATGGGCTGAAATTTTCGATGTCAAGTTTTCAATGCCACAACACGTTTTGGGGTACCCAGGGCCAAAATCTCGAGTTTAAGCCATTGGTCCGTCTTTCTGTAAACAAGATATCTCAAGAACGGCAAGCGCTAGAGATTTGGTAATATATTGTTGGCCGCTAATTAGCGGTTGAGACTTTTAGGCCATTCCGCCTAAAACGAGAATGGAAAGAGCTAGAACTTGAAATTTGGTGTAAATTCATATCAATTTCATATAAGGAATTGAAAAATATAACTTAGTTTTAAGTGTAATATATCAAAGAGTGTAATATATAATTGTATTTCCGCTCTGGGGACTTCGAAACGTGTTTTGACATTGAAATCTAGACATCGAAAATTTCAGCCCATTACAATACTTTCTTCTTTTATTATAGATAAGGAAAGTCATGTGATGTTCACACCAGATTTTTTTATAAGCAAAGAAAAAAACAAATTCACATGTTCTTATAGGAGTCTGCAGATCAAGCAATTAGCACACTCCCATAAGAACTAGTTTATTTATTTTTTCCTTGCTTATAAAAAAATGTGTGATTTGCTATGAGATAAGTATGTATGCGGCTATCTGCTGGCACCCTTAGTTCCTTAGTAGGGTCGGTCATCCGAGAGATCACTATCTCAGCAGCTCGGTATCGAAATCTTGAATTCCGTAGTCCTAATATTCTCTACAGTTTGTTTATAGGGCTTGTGTTGGGCCAAAAATTGGAGATCTTATCCCTAGATGTTATTATTGATCAAACGAAGTAAAATCTAGTTTCAACTTCATGTTTTTTTCATATAACGTCTCTCTTAGTCTATTCTTTCCACGAATGCCTTGTCTAATTATCTTGAAATTTATTAAGTACATTTATCAGATTCATAGAGTTCGCTGATTAGGGTCTTATTGTGTTAACTACGACTTCAAAGTGAGTGGGGTCTAGAGTTGGCTCTTAATAGAAATAATAGTGGGTGAGGTCTGCACTTGGCATTTATTCATTTGGGTTCATCTTATAAACGTGAGCTAGATTCCTCTTTGGGGCTAAATGAGCTCCTTTATCTAAGCCTCAACTGAGCCTTTTGTGCTTGGAAGGTAGCCTGTTTTCCTAGTCAAGGCCAAAGATCTGAGCAATCTAAATCAGTCTTTTGGCTAGGTATTTTTCGTGGATGTCGAGTCTGGGTTGCAGCTGTCCCATGCTCAGTCTCCACGCTAGTAGGGAGTTGCAGTCAAAGATGACGTGAGAAGCAGTTTCCTCTTCTTCCCACAGAGTCTACACGTTACCCGGTCCCGATGAAAGCCCATAGTGTGTAGGTGTTTTCGTAGGCCACAGTGGCCAGTAATCTGATTTTTTCCGTCTGAAGGCCAGGATCTCGATTTTGAGTTAATAATAATTTGCTGGTTGAGCACTAAGGACTTTTGGTGACCATTTTAACAGAGTGAGATCTACAGTTCAATAATTACTCATAACAATATTATAGATTTTGTTTAGCGCCGATAGAAACGGCTTTGTTGCCTTTGTTGCCACAGTGCGTTAGACACCATGTTTGATTTTAGTTCTTTGAGTCATTTGTTTAAAGAACAAGATATTTTTTTATCTATCATTCCACATTGAATTCTTTGGACAAAAGCTCACAGCTTCACTTACCTCCACACATGCATCTCAAATTCTTTGTTTACCTTCGATAGATAGCTACCTAGGTGTTGAAAGCTTTTCCTTTTTAGTGTGACTCACACGTTCAATCGTATGATGAAAACAATTAGGACGAGAACAATAATTGTCCTGAGAGCGAGAAAATAATTAATCTATGTTTTACAAGTATAAAATCGTTTCCGATGGTAGCCAGATGTATGAGAATTCTGCTCTAAATAAGTTTAGTTTGTTACTGCAATAAACTGCATCAGTAACACAAACATAATAATATTGTAGCGTCGCTTTATGTGTTATTTTACATGAGTGGACTCGGTCACCCTCAAAATATGATTTTGTTTGACTTTGAAAAGTTAGTAGGTGATAATTGGATTGGAAAAAATTCCCCCTTCGGATTTGTCATACTTGCCATTACATTAACAAATGAACAGCATAGCAAACCCAATACTCATAAAACAATATCAAAGATATTGCATGAAATCATAGTAATTAAGTAATTATATTTGCGAAACTAAAAACAGGTGGTTTGCAAAAAGTGTTTTAAAATTTCTTGCTCCCCTGAAAAATGTTCATTTTATGACCGAGTTGATTTTTCCCATGAGCACTCAATTTGAGAAAAAGGAATTTTCCATATATATATAATGCAAAACAATTATTGTCTGGACCTTAAAGGAATTATTCGACTTATTATAATCACTGTTTTCTAGCTTTTAGTCAGAGTGCCCCCCTCCCCCGCCAGGATCCCAGGACCAAGAACGTCTCATTTGAGCTATATTTCTAAAATCCAAACCACATAACCAATTTTGATCAAATTTAAAATTGATTAAAATGAATCACCCCGTATTCTACCCTTATATCTGTACTGTGTTATCTGTGATGGAATGATGAAGCACAGCGAACGTGACTCAAACGAAAGTGTTTGAATTAGATTTTTATAAAGTTCATTTCTAAAAATCTGGTGTGAACATCACACGACTTTCCTTATCTATGAAAAAGGAAGAAAGAATCGTAATGAGCTCAAATTTTCCATGTCGAGTTGAGGTCCCAAGAGCCCAAATGTCGAGTTTCAGCCTTGGTGCGAGTTTCGTGAAAAAAATATCTCGGAAGTTTTTGTTCTATGTTTATAATTGTCACACATACCAAATACTAAGTCTCTGGCACATATCATTCTCTTTCCAGGCAGGATTCGTGAAAACCGCCAAAGGGTTTGGCCAAACCAAACCGCTGAAAACCGCCAAAGGTAGATAGGTAGAATTCAATAAAAAATGTCATGGCGACCGTCCATGCATAAAATTGATATGAATAGGCACAAAATTTCTCCGTTTTCTTTTTACGCGAGACTCGTGAAAACCGTTTAAAAGCGACAAAAATCGCTAGGAGTAGATTCGATTTTAACCAAGTGTCATTTTGCATTTCATGCATAAAATTGATATTAAGCTCAACCGTTAGCTCTTACCGTTCTCTTTTTAGGCTGGACCCGCTAAAACTGCCAATTTTCAAACTTTTCAAACTTCAACTAAAGGTATATTTGCGCAATCAATGCATAAAAGTAATATGAATTGGCACCAAATTTAAAGCTCTAGCCCTTACCCTTCTCTATTTTGGCGGGATTAATTAAAAAAGCAAAAAAACGTCAATCGTAACTATTTCGTGGTTCGTTCCCCGCACAAATTTGACATACGAGTACATATGAAATTTCAAGCCACTAGCACTTATCGTTCTTTTGATATCTTGTTTACAGACAGACATACACACACGGACCAATGGCTGAAAATCGAGATTTGGGCTCTGGGGACCTCAAAACGTGGTTTGGCATTGAAAACTCGACATCGAAAATATCAACCCGTTACAATACTTTTCTTTTTATAAAGTAAAATTCTGAGAGACTCCGAGCACAAATTTGGGATTACCTAAATTCAAGAATTCTTTCACTATATTCCCCGTAAAATATGCTTTACGGCTCTATTGTAGAGGGTGCGGCAATTATTTCTCCCACTTTTCAAAAAATTTTGAAAAGTGGGAGGGGGAGTGATAGTGGGAGGAGCGTGGGGTTTGTGATATTCAACACGAAATGACATCTAGTTTTTAGCTGTCGCAATGGTTTGGTCGAGCGTACATCTTGCGTTCGTTGTCTTTTTAAAAAAGTGTTTTTTTAAAAAGTGAACCATTATAGCCACTCAGAGGGCTTTCCGCACAAGGTATGGTTTGCACTCCACGAATCCAGTTCCTGATCGAAAAACAATTTTGAGTTGAGTTCACAACATCATCAGCTTTAGGCTGTATGGGGCTACCCATGCAGACAATCATTCTCGTGAGATTCCGCAGGACATGTTCCCCGGTCGCCGGATTTGAGTCCCTGTGACTTCGTCCTGTGGGGTTACCTCAAGGCTGAGGTCTTCAAACATCGCCCTGGGACCCTTGAAGAGTTAAAGGAGGCAATTCTGGAAGAAATCATCCAAATTGATGCGGATATGCTGACGAGAGTCATGGAAAACTTCCGTGAAAGACTCCAAAAGTGCATCACTCGCCAAGGCCGTCATTTGGACGACATTATTTACAAAACATGGATGGAAAAAAACTAGAATACCCAAGCTTACAGAATACAAAATAATTTTTCAAATATCTCATGTCGTTTTTATTTACCAGCTCTTTCAAATGTGGAAGAATTAATTGCCGCACCCTGTATAACGTGTGCGCTATAAATGACCGAAAGTTATTTTTTTCTTCAATGTTAGGTATGATGTGCAGAGATACTTCTCAAAATATTGTGCATATTATACAGCGTGTCCCAGAATTGAATTTTGAAAAGCTCTAGGGATAGGAAAAGGTCCGACCCCCCGGAAGTGACTTTTATTGACAAAAAATGTTATTTTTCAAGAGATTTAAATAGAATGATACAAATATTTTTTGTTCAAATAAAAGTATAAATAAAATAAGGAAACACTTTCCTTCACATTTTTGTAAAAAAAAAATAATAAAAAAAAAATCAGGGGCGGAGCCACAATTTTAACAGGTTGTACAAAATTAAATTTGAGGCCCCCCTGGCTGCGCCCCTAATTTTTTTTGTATCACTCTATTTAAATCTCTTGAAAATTTTGTCAGTAAAAGTCACTTCCGGGGGTCGAACGTGAATCCTGAATCTCACCGTAACCATTCGATTGGCCATGGCCCTTTTCATATCCCTATTAGAGCTTTTCAAAATTCAAAAATTCCAAGCCTTTCAAACACTTTAAAAAAGGGATACCCCCCTTTAAAAAAGGGGGGTATTTTAAATGTAGATACTTTATTTCTGAAGAACTACTCTTTCCTATATAGAAGGAAAAATGTCTGACAAAATTTCCTACGTATGTTGAAGAAAGGATCTAGAAAGTTTCTTAGTTTGTGCAAATATATCAACCTCAAAAACCCTGAATAATTAATAATATTGAAAAAATAACATTTTCAATGTTAGGTATTAATTATACCGGAAAATAATATCGAACATTTTTTTTAGAGGCAAATTATAACCTCAGTGCATAAATGACAAGAAACATGTTCATATGAAATGAACATTTTCTCCGACGAAGTTGACTTGTTGAGGTTAAGAATACCTGGAAATGAATTTGAAAGTTAGGATCGTATATGTGGTAACCCTGGATGTGTTGTGCATGCCGAGCAACAGGTGGTGAAATATTCTTAACGGCTCTGAATGATGTACATATCGTATAACCCGTGTACTATGTATGTCCGAAAGCTATTTTTTCTTCAATGTTAGTTATGATGTGCAATGTCTTAGCCCCCTCTCCACGTTCAAAATTCTTATCTTTATCTATGGAGTTACAAAGTACATTATTTCGCAAATGGACCTGGCAAGATAAAATATATTTTGTGCTCTCTTTTGCCCATTTTATTTTTTCTTTCCTGTTCGTTTTTTGATTTCTCCCTCCTCTCTCATTCCATCTTGATTTACTTTTCCCTTTAAAAATAAAATACCATTTTCTCAGCATTATAGCCTCAACTTTTAAACTTAACTTTATGTTTCCGGTTATGTTTTAAAATTTTCTCAATTACGTTGGTCGATGTGTGTTGTGGTTATGTATGTGGTAAGTTCTAATTCGGCAATACTTTTATTGATTTGATTTTATCTTTACAGACCAATAGTATCTACTACTATTAGACCCTTCTAATTCAAGTACACAGTTGATTGTAGAATGTCTCAGAAGTCCTAGCGGAGGCCCTGTATCTTTTGAACGGGATTTTTGTAATTTTGAAAAGTTTTAGGGATCTAAAAGGGGATATGGTCAATAAAACTTTCTTTTTCATTTCTTCAAAAAAATAATCAGGGCAGAGATAGAGGGATCTAAAATTTGATTTTGTTACAATATTTATAACGGTGCCTTACTATTTGTTCCAAAAATATTTCTTATCTAATTAAACTCAAAAATTCCAAGCCGTTCTAAAGATACAGGGCCTCCGCTGGGATTTCTGAGACATGCTGTATATTTTTAGATCTCCAGTTGATTCTTGAAGCTTAAAAGTAAGGTTATAGATTATTCAAGAATCTTTCGCGTATAATTTACTTGATTTTTGCCGAACACACCCGACCCCAGCACATGGTGGGTTCTCCCACATCATTCTCAGTAGTGTACTGAACACACCTTAGTGTTGTTGTTTTTTTAGCTATGAGTGTTCTTCTAATTTTTATTCCTTTGGTTTTGCCGTCAGTTCAGTTAAACGACACTTTCTCCATAAAATTCATTTTTCAATTGAACGGTATATGAATTTGATTGATTTCAAAAGTAAATAGGAAAATATTAAGAAACATGTTAACAATATTTCCCAAAGATGATTTTGTGTTCTCCTCTTGTCTTTGCCCCCCTTACTGGAGTGGGACGGAAAGATGATGATCTGAGGAGAGCAAGAGAGGTTTCCATTTGTTAAGGGCACATAGCTAACAATTAGGAAAAGAGATTTGTGCATTGTTTTGTAAATGTTGTTATGTTTGTGTTGAGGCGAAAGTAAACATTTACTCAGACACATCATTTCTGAGGATGCAGGTTTTCAAGCGATTGGTTGCACTAAATGAAAATCATAGCGTTTAAAAATATAAAAAATAGCAATATTCAATTAGCATTGATAGAAATACGGGTAAGATTACCTATAGTATTCCTAATTTTCAGTGATATCATCGTGCTCGATGCTAGCTGGAGTTTTGTTTGCTGCCAAAGATTTTAATCGTCATACTTCTAATCTTAGAGGGTAATAATTGGCATGGACCCCCAGAACCATTCCAGTCACTGCAATATAATTACGTCACTGACATAATAAAATTGCAGATTTGCTTTCTGTGTTATTTAACACTGTTAGCTCAGGACTAGTAAGGATGCACCCTCAAGTAACATCACACAATCAAGTATGACTTTAACAAACTAACTTAGTCCAAACTTAGTCAGTTTATTATTTAGTTTGTTAATACGCCACTTGACATAGTATCCCGTTTTGAGAAGAAGTATGACTTTGTTCACTGTGGAAGTTAATATAATCTAATAATTGGATTGGAAGAAATTACGCCCTCGGTCAAGTATTCTGGGAAGATGAATTTGGTGTCACATTATATTAATTGAGTAAAAAGCTTTTACTTACACAGTTGTTTACAAAATTCATTTCCCCAAAAATGTCTTTTTTGGAAAGTTGCAGATTTTTTCCCAAAAAGAAATCAACATGGGAATTNTTAAATGAACTAACTAGTTTCATGTTCTCCTGAACCACATCATCAGAGCTTCTGTTAAAAGTACTATATCTTCAGTTGACTAAAACTTAAATAGATGTTAAATTGAACTAACTAGTTTCATGTTCCCTGAACACATCATCAGAGCTTCTGTTAAAAGTACTATATGTTCACTTGACTAAAACTTAAATAGATGTTAAATTGAACTAACTAGTTTCATGTTCTCCTGAACACATCATCAGAGCTCCTGTGCGAGAAAATAAATTTTGAATTTTCGGAGGGTCTATAGTAAGGGGAGGGGGAGAGATTTTTTTTTATTTTTAATAGGTCCGTTTTTTTTTTTAATAAAAATATTTTGACCAAATTTTTGCAGATAGGCTCAAATAATAATGCTCCGCACTCCGTATGGATGTGCGTCAGTTTCAATTCGAATCAGTCGTCTACTACAGTTTTGGAATTTGGACGGACTGCGGATTATAATTGAATGCTATGTAAACTCCAATACTTACTTGTTATTATTCTATTCTCCCTAGTACGGCCAATATCAGCATCTCACGAATGCGATATACAATTCCACATAGAAATGTAGAAATTCACCGCGATCTTGTGCATCCTCCTAATTTGATTACCAAACAATGTTTGTTCATTGAAAAAAGTGGTTCATCAGAGAAAGGAAAATGTTTCCGTAAGCAATTTCAGAATGTACGCGATAATATAGTACGAACGTTGTAATGGGTGATCCCGGAACACCACAAGGAGGTATTAGATAGTAATAAAGACGCATACCGATTTGTTATCTTCAAGACCGGAAATTCGGAAATTTTTCAACTTAGTGCTTGTGATTTCGTGGTGCACACGGCCTCTTGAGTAGCATTGATTAGCTACTTTAAGACGTGTAGAGGCTATAGCGGCATAATCAGATTAAAGGGTCTTTCAGTAAGGCTCTGATGATACGCACAAAAATGGTGAGTCCGTTAGGCTTACCACAAAGAAACACTACACATGTTTATTAAGCCATTTAAAGTTCAACGTATTTTACGTTGAAAAGAAATCATAAGAAATATTATAAAACTTCTAATGCATTTTTACATAAATAGTTTTGGTCAAATCTGCCAGCCTCGCTCCATGAGAAAGTTTATTTTAGAAAAAAAAAATGGATGACAAACTATCCACTGATATAATGGATGACGAACTATCCACTGATATAATGGATGACGAACTGTCCACTGGTAAAATGGATGACAAACTATCCACTGATAAAATGGATGACAAACTGATAAAATGGATGACAGATTTTAGTTCCCGTGATGGCAAGTCAAACATTGTAAATTTTATCAAAGTTTTTCTTTTTCTTCAAATATAATTTTAGGAAAAAGATGATCGAAAATAATATACCGTGTGTTTGAGGGGAAACACGTAGGAAAATTATTACTAATTTATTTATTTTCCACATAGGTATCTAGACCGTTGTTATTATTCTATTCTCCCTAGCACAAGCAATACTAGGGAGAATAGAATAATAACAAGGCCCTTATTTTGAATTAGGTTAACTAACATATATATCTTCACTGCGAACAACAAATGAAAAAAATGAGAGAAATAAACAACATTTTTTTTTCTCACTAGGCTGTGTGCAAGCTGGAAAACCAAAAACCACTGTGCCTCTCAGCTAAATGTCATCTAAGTACTTAACACGCCCAACTATAATGGAACTCAGGTTCGAGGCCCTAGGTAGAGGCTCGACACACTGTGTCTCCCAGGTAACTGTAATCTAAGTACTTAACACGCCCAACTATAATGGAACTCAGGTTCGAGGCCCTAGGTATACTCGCCGGAGGCTCGACACACTGTATCTCCCAGGTAACTGTCATCTAAGTACCTAACACGCCCAACTATAATGGAACTCAGGTTCGAGGCCCTAGGTATACTCGCCGGAGGCCCGACACACTGTGTCTCCCAGGTATCTGTAATCTAAGTACTTAACACGCCCAACTATAATGGAACTCAGGTTCGAGGCCCTAGGTAGAGGCTCGACACACTGTGTCTCCCAGGTAACTGTCATCTAAGTACTTAACACGCCCAACTATAATGGAACTCAGATTCGAGGCCCTAGGTATACTCGCCGGAGGCCCGACACACTGTGTCTCCCAGGTATCTGTAATCTAAGTACTTAACACGCCCAACTATAATGGAACTCAGGTTCGAGGCCCTAGGTAGAGGCTCGACACACTGTGTCTCCCAGGTAACTGTCATCTAAGTACTTAACACGTCCAACTATAATGGAACTCAGATTAGAGGCCCTAGGTATAGCCGGAGACTCGTATACTCTACTAACTTATTAATAGAAGATTGTAAACTGATAGTTCCGTAAATTGAAGATGGTTACCTTTTGGCCCCGGGTGGATCAATAGGGCCCAAAAACTAATCAGCTAATTCTATGATACCATTTCATCCAATTCGGGAAAAATGTTCGAGAGTTATCGTGGTGTACGTAAAGACAAACAAAAGAAAATTTGTGGTGTTAAAACTAGATCTTCACTTATTTGATCAATAAATTCAAAATTAAAAGAGAAGAAACAATGGGCTTTCTCTTTTTTTCATATACATATAGAAGTGACCTCTGGATCTCACTCAAGCTAAAATGGATTCCTAAAGGGACCAAAAATATGCAAATTCCATGAACATAATATCTGTCCATACCATGTTTCATAAACATCGAAGGAGGCGTTCGAGAGTTATAGTGGAGCGAAAAGACCAACAAACGTTTTAAAGGAATCTCGTGGAGTTAAACTATTAAACTCTCTTCGTTCGATCAATTATTATTCAAATTATTCAGGCATCCTCTAAGAAAAGGTAATTCCGCTTAAAAATGCATTTATATGTCTGGAATAGAAGTTCATTCCATTGAGCTTCACCCCCTAAGGTTTGGAATCCTTAAACCTCCACCTCATAGACTTTTTGTGTATTGGGGTTAAACCTATTTCTCTAGCTAAAGTTCAACTTATCAAAAAGTTTCAGCAGTCTTCTCACCAGATTGTTTTGAACGAGTTCCTCTCTCGGGTTGTTAGTGGCCCAATGATACTCACTCTCCAATTGAGTGGATCTAACTAGGGATGGGCTAGTCATCCACGAGTCGAATCATCTTTTTGAAATGAGTCGACTCTTCAAAGAGTCGACGAGTAGCTTTTTTTTGTTGACTGATAAAGATGATAAAGGGAGAAATATTTTTCCGGGTGTTTGTTGTTTACTGAATGTTCTTTTATTCTGGTGACGATTGATTATGATGTCTTTTTAATGTATTCGCGGAAGTTCGGGACGTTTATTTGATAGATGCCCCTTTTGTCAGTTGATTTTATTATGTCTTTTTGATCAAATAAGGCATTTTTGAAAATTGTCACTCGATACGAGTCGAGATCGAGAGTCGACTCATTGAGTCGAATCATATTGGTGAGTCGAAAATCCCATCCCTAGATCTAACTGCAATCAAAGATTACGTAAGAGGCTGTTTCCTCCCCACAGAGTGTGCACAATAGGTTTTCTCTAAAGATTCCCATATTGTGTAGGTGTTTTCTGAGACAACAATTATCCCGTTATTAGTCCAGCGACCAGTTTCGCTTGTTTCCGTCTTGAATGAAAGAGATCAGCAGTTGGAGATTTTGATGGTTTAGCCATCATTTGTTTACTGTGTCGTTGTCCTGAAGTTTTAGTCCATTGAGACCCATTAATCTCCCTCATTCATTGTCTGATACCAATTGCCGATTCGAGACCAATCACCTCATATCTCGGTTCTCACTCCAGATATACCTTGTTGACCCTGCCCACTTCGGTAAGGTTTGGGGGCACTCGATCCTAGGTTAGTCTTGATCTAGTCTGGAAGCGACCAAATATATATGGAATAGTATACTGGTCGCATGAATTTGGATTCACCCTGAAGTTATGTAAAAAGAAAGAACAAAAAAAATGAAAAATTGAGAGAATGGAGTGGGAAGGGGTAGAAGAACGAAGAACCTTGTGTGGGGCAGGAGAAAAACGCAATTTAGCGCGTCGTTAATATTAAGATGAAACTGTCATTAATCAAAACAAATTCCGCTCCAATATATTGCCTGACGTTACTTGTCAATTAATCAAACAGAGAGAAACGACCTGAAAGCTGCAATCATGACGCTCGATGTACACCCGTTTGTTTGCCCTCGTCAACAAAAAAGATGAAACATTTTTGACCTTAGTGCTTGTAGAGTTAAATTAATTTTAAAAGTGATGGACATTTTGTAAATTTATACTTGTCCCGTCCCGTCCAGTCGTGTACACTCTTACAATACAGGTATTCGTTGATTTTAATATAATTAAGGATTACGTACCGGAAGAGTAACATCTAATCCTGATGAGGAGGTCAGGTATCTGTATATACCCATAACTTTCCTCAGGAACATCTAATCTTGATGGTGAGGTCAGGTATCTGTATATACCCATAAATTTTCTGAGACACATTGGTGCGGCCATGATGGGCCCCAAGTATGTTTCGGCGCTTCAGATTATGTACAGCTATAAAATCTACGAAACCTTAGTGTTATGGTTATAACAAGGGTGTCATGACCTCCTCCCCCCCTCCCAAGTTTGGGAGAGGGTACATACCTCTGGGAATAAATTTTAGGGACCCTCTAGTGAACTTTTGCGAAGCCCCAACATGACTTGCGCTACCACTGACGATATCTATCTGTTTGTCCGTCTATCTCGGGAATGGAATTGGCACATTTGTACTGCTTCATTTGTCTTCATCTGAATAATTATATGCACTGTTCCCACAGATTGTAAATGATGATGGTGAGTTTTAGATATTTAATCATATAGATTTTAGGTCTGAGCAACGAACAACAGACATTTTTGGAAACGTTTAGACAATTTTGGAAACGTTTCAAAAACATAGTGTTTTTGAAAAATGGTCAAGTTTTCCAAGTAAAGTCGTTCACAAAGAATTTTTGTCCTCAGGTCAAGTGGTCCGTTAATGACGCGATCCAGTGCGGACCTGCAACTGCTTTTAATAAATGACTACTTGCTTCAGTAGTAAGGACATTTCTGTGGCTTCTTGACCTCTTTATTCGGCATTCGACTTGTTGAAATTGAAAAGCTTATTCCAGATTTGTGGTGTGAAGCAACCGTATTCGTCCCTGTGTGACTTTTTAAAGTTATTATTATCATACAGGGTGTAACAAAAAAATTGCAACCGTTTAAAAAAGGCAATTTGGGTTTAAGTGAAATGGGCATTTTTTCAATATAACCTCATTCTGACCGAAAGAACATTTGCGGCCTCAGGGAATCAGGTACAAATCAGGCAAACATATATTAATTAACAACATTAGGAGTCCTTTCTATCATTCTTCATGACTTTGTATATGTAATTGCTATCTAGACGCACATGAACAAAACTCTTGTTACACACTGTTTTAAGCGATATTAAAATCTGGAAGCACATGAACAAAACTCTTGTTACACACTCTTTTAAGCGATATCCAAATCTGGACGCACATGAACAAAACTCTTGTTACACGCTGTTTTAAGCGATATCAAAATCTGGGCACATATGAACAAAACTCTTGTTACACACTGTTTTAAGCGATATCCAAATCTGGACGCACATGAACAAAACTCTTGTTACACGCTGTTTTAAGCGATATCCAAATCTGGACGCACATGAACAAAACTCTTGTTACACACTGTTTTAAGCGATATCCAAATCTGGACGCACATGAACAAAACTCTTGTTACACACAGTTTTAAGCGATATCAAAATCCGGACGCACATGAACAAAACTCTTGTTATACACTGTTTTAAGCGATATCCAAATCTGGACGAATATGAACAAAACTCTTGTTATACACTGTTTTAAGCGATATCAAAATCTAGACGAATATGAACAAAACTCTTGTTATACACTGTTTTAAGCGATATCCAAATCCGGACGCACATGAACAGAACTCTTGTTACACACTGTTTTAAGCGGTATCCAAATCTTTCACTATTCATATTTTGGGGTCACGGGTGAGCTATTAATTAATGCCCCGTACAAAAAAGGAAGAGAATGACTTGCTGAAAAATGCTCATTCTTTGTCATTCATACAAAAAGTTTTAGTAAGCAACTTTGAAAAGCTGAAATCTAGTCTAAAGCTGATGCCTTCTTGTGTGGAAAGTTCATTTATCATTTTTTGTGTGTAAAATATCTTCATACCTCATCCTAATATCAAATGGAGTTATGAAAATTCACTGAATCACCTTCGGCCTCAATTAATTTCAGGTTTTTGGTGGGTTTCTTTCAGCTTTAAAGGAAAAATACCAGCACATATTTTTATAAAAAAAATCGGTTATTTTTAAGTGAAAAACTTGCATTTTAGGTAGATGGTCATCAACTTTTGGATTCTATATCTTTTGAATCAATCACTAATAGTGGTGTCATCGTGTCTGAATGTGTGGCTGTTTGAGATTGTGATTTGTTGTTTATTTTTTAAATTTAAATTGTCATTATACCCTAATATTGGAGGCTTTTCATTGACACAATGCCCCAGAACCATATCAATCACTGCAATATAATTAGAATACAAAACATTTTTTGGCATAACGTCTCTTTATCATCTATTGGTCATTCGAGACAGGGGTTTTACTCTCCATTCGCTGGAAACTTGCAAACCAGCCACCCACATTGACCTCACCCAGCCTGGGTTGGGCCGGAAAAATACCAGCATCCCGAGGGCGGGAACCCACGTGGTACAATCCACGTGAACACCCACATGGTACAGTCTCGCTGAACGTTGCTTAAGTTCATTGATCCAACGGGAACTGGAGTATTCAACGTGCCATAGTCGCTGGCTACACAAAACATAATAGTAATACAGAGTGAAGCAAATTTGATAACCACTACACTACGGAAACAATACTGTGAATGAGAAGTCAACTTTTTTGTTTTAACTCAGATCTCAATGAAAATGGTATTTCAAACCACTTTCCACTACTGAATTCTGCCATTTTCTTGAATCAATTTAAGTTACGGTGTTTTGGAAATAAATAGGCCCATAACCATAAGGGTGTATATGATTTTTTCTAGATCCTTCATTTTATCCATGATTCAAGAGCTTTTTTTCTGGGTCCAGGAATTTTTTAACCGTGGTTGGGTACCACTCAAATGAAAAATATATTTATATATACTCAAAGGGAAAAGTTGAAAAGTTACTACTCTCTTGGGATCAATATACAATATTCAAAAAGATAAAAAGCCGTGTTTAGAAAGCACAAAGGTCTTTCATTTTTCCTTTCATTTGTAATTCTTCACATTTTTTTATACTGCAAGAAAATATAAAATTTTTCTAACGGGGTACCGTTTGGAAAGTATGAATAACAAATTCTATTCTTCATTTCTGTGAAATCTAATTTAGATTAAATGAGTAGGCTTACACATGGCCTTTGCTCGTGGAATAATATAAGGTGTATGTTACTCAAGAATATTGTACCTTTTTTTATTAGTGACCTATGAGCAATGTACATGTAATTCAAAAAATTTCGCCTTATATTTCTCCACGATTTTTATTTAAACGTCGAACGCTTTGTGCGATTTTGATGAAACTCAGCATTTACGCGTTCATTGAATTGGCTGATTTGCCATTTTGACTGGGTTATCATCTGTCAATTGACAGAAGTCTTTGCCATAATTGAAATATTTTACAAGATTCGTGTGTTTCAAGTGAGGTGCCTGGAAATTACTAAACTTGAGTTAGTGCAGCCATTCAGCATTAAAACAAAAATATTGTCACAGTTCCCACAAAACTCATCGAAATTCATTTGAAGTTGGTAGCCAGATTTTTGTGCTATCATTTTGATGTAGTGGTTGGTATAATCTATCGTGTAAGGGAAATCAGGGTAGTTTCAAATAGCCATAACGATTTTGCTATCGATTTCAATCTAACAATAAAAACTAAAGCAACTTTTAAAGAAACAACAGATTATTTGAATTTATATGGGCAAATTTGAGCGTCTGTTGATCAACTTAAATACATTCCTGGACACCTGTTCATATAGAAGAAAAAACTCTGCCAATGTGACACCTGGGTTTATTATTTTTCTGGCAAAAAATAATACATTTTTTTGGGGGGTACCCCCAAAAAAATTTGAGGGGGGTTATCATGATGATTCCAAATCTAATTAGACCCTAAATTTGACATACTTACCAAATTTGAAGTCTCTGGCTCTTACCATTCTCTTTTTAGACAGGATTAATGAAAACCGCTTTAAAGCGGTAAAAACCGCCAGCGGTATATTTGATTGAACCCAAAAGTTTTGGAGATAGCTGAGACCCCAAATGTGACATACATATAAAATTTCAAATCTCTAGCTCTTACCATTCTCCTTTTAGACAGCGATACTGAGAACCGCTAAAAAGCGGCAAAAATCGCCAAGGGTGTATTCGATTGCACCCAAAAGTTTCGGGGCACAATTAGAGCCCAGATGGGACCTATACACCAAATTTCATCCAAATCGGTCAACGCTAAGTGGCAAAAGTGCCCATCACGGCGTACGGCGGACAAACGGATTTTTTTTTATTCGATTTTTGGATTCTACGTACCTTGAAACGTATAATATCAAATTTTGAGGAGGGGTATTTTTTTTTTTTTTTCGTGACGATTCCAAAGGTTCATTATTGAAAATAATAAACCAAAATATATTTTGGCTTCATGAATGACTCCTGTGTATTAAATTTCAAACTCGGCTGCTTTTCCAATACAAATATTCTTATTTTTTAAAAAGACGATATTTATGAAACGAAGCAGTAGATCTCAGTTCTTTAAAATTCAGCTAAAGTAAATCCTACGTTTCTTTCAAAAGAAAAAAGTTTATTCTTTGTGCCTGCCTAATGTTTTATTTTATTTTCTTCGTACTTTTGGGTTGGGCTGGAAAATCTCTTGGCAATTGAAAATTCATATTTCATGTCCCCTCAATATCAGCTTCCGTTTTGTTTTTTACACTCTCTCTCTAATTTTTGTGCTTTTCTTAAGAGCTTCTTCAAGTTTTGCTGGAAAAAGTGTTTGAGTTGTTTTGTGTTTTCTATAATGTAGGTTATCATTGCTTATTGGGTGATGTTTATTTACGCTCAAATTCGACCCCTCTTATTTTATTTGTATCAATTGTGTATTTGGAGAGAGAGCCGTAGTAGGCAAAAAGTGCCAATTTAAAAGATTAAGAGGTACACACGAAAATACCTCCTCATTCTGAAGTCGACATTTAATTTGGGAAAAAGTTTCTGCTTGATTAAAATGATGGAAGGAAGTGTAAAACATTGACTATTTAAATTATTGTATCTCTGAATATTTAAAGTATTGTAAATGCGGCGAATCATCGATCTAATATACCCTTTTACTGTACCCACAGTTTGCACCAGGAGGAGGTATCGGCTTCAAATACTGGTCGGAAAAAAATGAGGAAGATATTTTCGAATTTTCCATTTAATTTTGTAGTTTTCGAGAGTAACTAAGGCTCCTAAGACCAATTTAGCACCTATTTTAATAGCTATAGTGGTACACGTAGTAAAAGTGTAGATAGCAATATTGTCATTAATGATTATGAATTCTAAATTATCTTTCGATTTTATGATATCGTAAAAATTGTCATAATAACGCAAAAAAATCATTTATTTACCTTATCACTGCCCAAAAGATTTCAGAAATCGTCATTTTTACTTCCCTTAGAATATGAAAAAGTTTTTGTAATGTCGAGTTTTGGGGTCCCTAGAGCCCAAATCTCGAGTTTCAGCCATTGGTCCGTGCGTGTTTCTGTCTGTCCGTCTGTCTGTGAACAAGATATCTCAAGAACGGCAAGTGCTAGAGACTTGAAATTTGGTGTGTATATCGACCTAATCATACAATTGACACACAATCAAAACTTCAAGTATGTTTTCCCTTTAAGTGTTTTATATATAAAAAAATGTCTTTGAGCATTTCATGCATTGTATTGTAACACGCTAAAAAGATGCAAAATCCGCTAAGGATATATTCAATTTCAACCAAAAGTTTCGTGAGTCTTTCATGGCATAAAACTGACATGCATACCAAATTTCATGTCTCTAGCACTTACCGTTCTTGAGATATCTTGTTCACAGACTAATGTCTGAAACTTGAGTTTTGGGCTTTTGGGATCTCAAAACGTGTTTTGGCATTGAAAACTCGACATCGAATAATTCAGCCCATCACAACACTTTACTTTTTAGCGGATAAGGAGAGTAAAAATTGTAGGTGATTTCGGCAAGCAAAGAAAGTTTCTATAAAAATACAAAATGTCCGCCATTTTGAAAACCAACCCAAAACAAATTGTATTGTGTGGATCTATTTCTCGTCGGATATGATGTGTTTTATAACTTGTTCAATTTTTGGAATGTTATTTTGGTACAACCTGTATTCAGCATTCTTTACTTTCCTTCTATGTGGTGAGACGTTATTATTTATTTTATCACATGACAATGTCTAAAGTAAGGTACTTCAAGCAGGTTCGACATATTTTAAATATTTGATCAGTTTTAATATTCCTGGAACACAACATATTTTCAGGATACACTCTCTAACCAAAACTATTTTTCTCTGATTACAGGTGTCCAACAGTTCAAAGACTTATCAGGCCTCGTTGGTGATACTATTCAACTTCCTTGTGAAGTCAGTGTAGAAAGATGTGGTGAATTCCATAGCATCAAATGGTATCGGGGCAGTTCGAGAATATTCGTGTTCAGTGACATGGGAAGCAAAATTGCAAGAAGCGAAGGTGGATATATAGATAGGTAAGGTGTTTTATTTCACTTTAATATCAGTTATTGAATTATGTTACGTGAGAAATTTCAGAAGAAATAAAAAATAGAAAGTTTCAATGTTTTTGTTTTATTCAGCAAATTCTCAAACTGAAACATCTTTTATCATTGGGTGAGGTCATTATCATTATAAATAAAGAGTAGTTTGAACCTAAAATATTAAGTTATTATTATTTTTAAAAGAATTCCTATATTGGACCCATATTGTATTTACCTACTCGTATCTTTAAATATTTTTTTTTCTTTAATATTTATGTCTTCCAAAAATATGACGTAAAACGCAATTGTTTATAGTTTGACAGTCATGGCTTGCTAAAAAAAGAATATTTTGCCGTTTTTTATGGTAAATTCTTCTTTTTCCTCAAAAAAGAAAATAGTGTATAATATTGCAAAGGTATGATATCGTAAAATAGGTTTTTAGAAATAATATTTTGCGTAAACAATTCTATGTAGGTATTTTTTTTTCTTCTGAAAATCCAATTTCAAACATGATTGAGTTTTTTCCTTTGTTCTGTTCAAAAGAAAGAATAAATCGGGGAAAATGGGTTTTCCAAAATTAAAAAGGGAAAAAAAGTGCGAAGGACTTTCACACTTTGAAGGAGAGAGAAGAGCATATTGGTTATGTTGAAGCCCCGTATGTTTACAATATACCGAGGGTATTTAAATTTTGTTCAATTTTACAAAATTCATTTTGTCCGTCCATCAGTTCATCCCAAAAATTCTTTTTATTCAGTTGTCCATAATTGCGACGCCCCCGAAGGTACGAGAATACACAATGTTTCGGAATACAAAATAATTTTTCAAATATCTCATTTCGTTTTTATTTGCCAGCTCTTTCAAATGTGGGAATACTAATTGCCGCACCCTGTACTTCCGTAAAACCACAGTAATTCTTCTTATAACAAATAGACATTCGATGGATGTTTTTGGCGAACCCAAATAGTGATATATTTCTAATACAGTCCCAAGAATGTGCCTTTGAAATTTGTCTGGTTTTCCATATCCGAAGCTGAATCAATCTCCTACATAATAAAGTAAAATATTTGATATTTACGAAAACACTCATCAAACTACCAACCTCACTGGTCATTGCTTAACAGAGAAATTTCATGGAAAATGAATGTGTAATATTATTATGATTCAAAGAAAACAATTGAAAGGCCTTATCATTTTTTAAAGTCTCATTTTGGGCATACTGATACATAACGTGTATTGGTTTATTATTTTTAATAATGAAACAATAGAATCGTCATACGAGAATATTTTTTCTAATAATGTGCTCATTGTAAAATCATCGGAAACAGTTTTTACGTGGTCTCTCCAAAATATATAAATATAACAATACTTTATCTCCCCTTAACTCCATTGGTTCTATTGCCGTTTATATAATTTATAGGTTCAGGAGATGCCAAGAATTTTAAATTTTAGGTGGGACATCGAATATTCTTTGCGTGTTAGATGATATCCGAGCATACAAGTATGAACTACAGACTACACTAAAAGTATGTAGTTTGACCCTGATATTAAATTATATGAAAGCACCCTGAATGTGGAAACAAATTGACAGACTTCACAAAATGTTTAAAGAACAAAACAACTTTTCTGAGAAAGAAACACCAAGACTGAGAAGTGGGGGAAGCCTTCCTTTCTGTAAACCCATAACAATATTTCTGCCTCCATAAAATATTCATTTCATTTTGCATAAAAATTGACCAGAATAATGTTTGGGTACTTTGTTTCCCCTTTCTTCAGGGACAAAGAATTTTATCCGAGGAAACATTGAGTAATCGAATATACAATTCTTTTATAATGCTAAATGCAAGACTTAATGAGGAGGTGTCGAATTATTAAAAGAAACTCGCATTTTGTTGTTCTTAATAATAATTTGATTGTAAAGGGCAGAAAGGATCAGGGAGTTGATGAGAAATAACTACCGGAATGCTGAATGTTATGTGGTAATCAAAACACCTCAATATAGCTCGGCTATTTACAAGTCTAAAGTGATAGATTATATGACTTCACAGCCATTTTCGTATATTTCTTCTTTTTTTTTTAAAAAAAAGGACTTTTGACTTAAATTGTCTCAGCATTTTCACAGTTTAAAATAAATGGTACGGCAAACCGTACTAGACTTTCTCTTCCTTAATCATTCCATCAGACTACCACCGAATGCAGATGTTGTTCTTCTAAAGTTTTAAGTCTTTTAGTGATGTTATTGTTATATTTCTATTTTCTGTTGATCTAGAACATTATTTTAAAAAGATTTTTCAGCCTTCGGATGCGGACTTAGCTCTTTTGTGACAGTATTATTTTGAACGATTTTGCAGCCTTCGTCTGCGGACTTTGCTCTTTAGTGACAATATTATTTTGAAAGACGTTGCAGCCTTCGGCTGTAGACTTTGCTCTTTAGTGACAGTATTATTTTGAAAGATTTTGCAGCCTTCGGCTGCGGACTTTGCTCTTTAGTGTCAGTAATATTTTGAAAGATTTTGCAGCCTTCGGCTGTTCACTTTGCTCTTTAGTGATAGTAATATTTTGAAAGATTTTGCAGCCTTCGGCTGTTGACTTTGCTCCTTAGTGATAGTATTATTTTAAAAAGATTTTGGAGCCTTCGGCTGCGGACTTTGCTCTTTAGTGACAGTATTATTTTGAAAAATAATAGTGAAAAATAATAATACCAAAGCTCTTTAGTGACAGTATTATTTTGAAAGATTTTGCAGCCTTCGGCTGCGGACTTTGCTCTTTAGTGACAGTATTATTTTGAAAAATAATAATACCAAAATTTATGTTTTTTTCATATTCGGGGACCGGCCGGGGCCCCAATTGCAAAAAATCACCAAAGAACACCAAAAATTGTCAAATTTGATCAAAATCGGACGATTTTTTTTTNTCAAAATCAGACAAAATTTATGTTTTTCTCTTTTTTTCATTTGTGGGCTCCTGCCGGGGCCACAAAACCAAAATTAATACAAAATATGTCAATTATAGTACTTGGGCAACGGTGCATACCAAATTTTATCAAAATCAGACAAAATGTATGTTTTCTTCATATTTGGGGCCCCGGCCGGACCCCAAATGCAAAAAATCTGAAAAACACCAAAAATTATCAAATATAATACTTTGGTGGCTATGCATACCAAATTTTATCAAAATCGGACTGCTGGGGCGCACTGCCGGTGCCCCTGTCAAAAACGCACCCACATGGGACCATTTTTTATTTATATAAATTAAATAATACCCTATTTAGCTACCCATTTTAATTTTCATCATAATTGGTTGTGTTGTTTGGATTTTAGAGATTTGGTCAAATTGCGACGTTCTTGGTCCTGGACTGTGTGTCCCTTTCGGCTCTAGATATCAATAATCCCTTTAGGCTCTAGACATCAATTGTTTTGAATTTTAAGTGAATAAAAGGGACCGTTTTCTTTTAAATCGATAGTTAATTGAAGGAGCTTATTGGGCCCCACTGACGGGGCCCCTGGGAAAAACGCACCCAAATGGGCCCATTAACTTTTTTTTTTTTCATAAAAAGATGCCATAGTGACCCATTTTAAATTTCATCAAAATTGGTTATGTGGTTTTCATTTTAGGGATTTGGTCCTATTGCGACCTTCTTGGTCCTAAAGCGAGGGGGGGAACTCTGAATAAAAGTTTAAAAACAGTGGTTAAATAAAATTTTCAATACTTTGAATGATCCCTGTCGGCTCTAGATATTTTTTTTTTTTTTAAAAAAAATCATGTGAAATTACTAATTTGTTTTATTTTAAAAGGGATTTCCATTTTAAGGACTAATTTGGCCCCTGGCGGCACCCCTGACAGTGATACATCCTCGTGAGACCATTTATTTTAGATAAAATGATTCCATAATTACTGATTTTAAATTTCATCAAAATTGGTTATGTGGTTTGGATTTTAGAGATTCGGACCCAAAAAACCTTTTCGGGGTCTAGGACCGCCCCTGGGGGTGATATCGTGAAAAAGAAAAATATAGGTCGGGCTTTTTGCCCAAAGATGACCTGTACCAAATTTCATCAAAATCGCACTAGTAGTTTGGCTCCCAGAGCTCTGCACACGATTCCGTACGTACGTGGAACGTAGTACGTCCCACGTCGGAAATTTCGGTTTTTTGGACCCCATGGCTCCAAATATTTCTAAACTTCAAAAATGACCCGAAAAAGTGAAAATATGGCCCAAAAGCAATAGGAAATGATATTTTTGATCTTTATTTTGGGTTTTGGTTTCCCGTCAGACGATTTTTTGGGCCAAAAAAACTCAAAATTTGCTGCACGAATACAATACTTTATCTTCTAGAGGAAAAGAAAGTAAAAATCTCGTAGGTACATTTTAAATCTGTATTAAAAAAATAGGTGTTTTAGTAATTTCAAAAGGAAAGTGAGTATTTTCCTTGCAGAGTGTGATCTACACAAGGGCTTTGGGTTTTTAAGTTTTACAAAAAATGATACTCTCTGTGAGGCACTTACAAAAATTATATGTCCACAAATTGTGGGCATTAGGTAGACTATAGCCTGTATTTTTAAGTTTACTACTTTAACGACTGAAATATCCAATACCGTGCCGGCGTCGCTCCCACTTGACTCGATCTCAGATACGACAAAGGAAACCTACTTATGTGTACTAGATATTATGTGGGAGAAAGTGTCAAAGTGTTTTCTTTTGACAAATTTTGTTTCTTTTGTTATGGCTGATGGAAGGGGAGATATTTACAAATTGAATCGAAGAAGGTGTAAATACTTATTTGTTCTTGCCATCAGGCTCTGATGAACACAAAAAACTTTTTCTTTTTATATGTGTAGGTAAAATAATGATTGGCAGGTTTAACACAAATAATATAAGGGCAAAGGGTGGGGGTGCCTGTTGTAAACTTCAAGGCTTTCTACTCGTATTTTATATGATGAGGAAATGAAGAGGAGAGTGCGTGACGGATTTAAAATGTATTAACTGGGAGCTCGTTCAATGATGTATCAGTACCTTAAAAAATCTGGTGCCAACTTAGCACATAGCCGAATTATTTTTCTTTGATGGAATAACTTGGATAACAATTTCCTCCGGGGAGCATATTGTATAAGAATAGGTTTTTTTTTTAAAAAAAAAAAAAATAGTGAAACATGGCCATAAAAATAAAAACTTTCCTTACATTAATTTGTATTTTTTACCCTAACCATTCAGAGTGGTTTAGAAAAGGTTTTGCATGGCATGGCTAAAGGAGTGCTGAATCAAAAGTAATAAGGGAGTGAAGACTGAACTGAACTTTTAAAAAAGAACGATGAACTCATAAGGTAATATAGTTCACTTCAGACTATTCAGTTAACTTCAACTGTAACAACGAATCCTTAAAGTGAACTATTCTGACCTAAAGTCTAATGTTCAGTTGAACACACAATTCCTAATTTCGAGTGTAAGTCCCGTTGAGGAAGTAAACTCTACTGTGTTTTGTTCAATGTAAATGTTCGAGATTTACATTGAACGAGCGTAAAGAGCGAGATTTTATTTTCATTACAAAATTTTTAGAGACATGAGAATACTTTTCATTTCAATTGCAAGGTTAATATCTAATTGAAGGAAAAACTTGGAACGAAGAGATTCTAAATTGCCATTCCAATTGCTGTTCTATTCAAAATTAGAACTAGCATTGCTTGTTCCGTTTGTAATGCTTTTCATTGTTGAATTTACCGAGTTAGGTATACACGGAATCAAACGAACAGCGCCGAGTTCTCCTCTTCTTCCTTCAAAATTAAAACTAGCATTGCTCGTTTCTTTTGTAATGCTTTTCATTTTTATATTTACCGAGTTTCATATTCAATGAAATGGAACCAAACGAACAGCATCGAGTTCCCTCTTTGTTCGTTTCATGTATGTAATTTTTTTCATTTTGGTAAGAGAGAGAGAGAGAGAGAGAGATGCTGNTCATGTATGTAATTTTTTTCATTTTGGTAAGAGAGAGAGAGAGAGATGCTGACATTTTTCAAGCTTTGACTTTGAAAGCGACTGCAAGAAAACTCGTGTACTTCTGTTTATTCTGACTTCCTATATATATTGCACTTGACATACGGGGTAGTCTGGAAATCATAAACGATTAGTTCTGTGCTGTAGATTTCTCTTAGGGCACCAGGAGGGACTGGTTGGACCCATAGGCTCCAAAAACTAATCATCTAATTCTATGAACATAGCAAATGTCCGTAACAAGTTTAAAAAATCAGATAAGGCGATTGTGCGTGTTATATATATAAACAAAAAATATGGCATTAAAATAAACCTCACTGCGTTTGATCGAATTATATTAAAGCTATTGCTTTGTCGCAATGCACTTCTCCATACTATTACTCGAAATGAACGCAGAGTACAATGTATGTGTATGTATACTATACATTGCATTTCAATTTAGAAAAACAAAGGGCCAACTTTGTATGGACTTTCATCACCCTCATACGATTAGCTGATTTTTTTGGTTATATTGAGCCACATGAGACCAAATAACAGATTTTTTTTTTTTTTTTGTCGGATTAAGAGCTTTAACTGCATCTAACACAGACGGTCGTTCGCGCTGATGCCCCCTATTTAGATTTTTTCATAGTAATTTAATACTCAAAGTTAGGTACTTTAAAAGTGAGTCGTTTGACGCACTATCATCGGACAAAGATGGAGCAGGTGATAAAGAGGATCTTGTGGCGAATGAGATAGGGCAGAGCAGGATGTGGTTTACTGAGGCCACATTTACAGACCGGTGGGTCAGATCTAGTAAAGATTAATGAGTGGGTAAGTCTCGTGTCTCCTATTCTCAGTCTACACAAAACGACCTCTTCATAACGGGACGAAAGAAAAGAATAATCCCATTTACGAATATCAGGCTTTATAGATTTGAGTTTTTTGGTAGAAGGAATTTTAAACCACAGGTCTTTGAAAGCGAGTAAAGATAGATGACTGATAATATAACACAACACAAGTGCACACTGTACAGTAAACGATGCATTTTGAACAAGAGTGCACGAGTAGCGTATTATACTTAAAACAAAATATTATTATATGAAATGAATTTATTCATGCAATTGGTAAAGAGTTTGCTTTCTTCTTTGTGTATATGAAATGTGAGGATTTGACGATGTTTGTAAATATTAAATCATAATAGCGTGCGCCTCCAGATTTCCCCTCCCCCGCCTTTAATTCTTTTTCACGACGGCATGCCCACCTAAGCTTCTTCTAGAGTGGATTGCATTTGTAATAATAATCCTTAGAATCTTGATGAGGTTCAATTGTGTAAACAATCAAACGTTTTACTTATGGCGGCATCCCTAGTGCTTTCGCTATTGTAATTATTTGCTAGATTCCGACTTCAGAACAGTCGAATGTGGCTTTCCTTCGTCAGTACGAACTCCACGGCAATAGTGAGATAAACCATGGGGAGCAGATTCTATACTTATATTTCCGTTAGATATAAAATATTCATCTGTCATGGTTTGCAAGTAAACTCTACAAACCAATAAAGGTTACTTTACAAGAATTCAACAGGTTTATTATTAATCTACATAATTGCATTGATCAAGTTTGGGTATGAAATAGATTTCAGAATTACTTGGATTTCTTGTGGGACGGAATGCCAAATACTATTTTCCGAGCAAATGTTTGTTTTTAAAGTAATGTCCTCGGAATGTAGTTTAACATTTTCTGAAACATCCAGTAGACAGAGACAGGCTCAATATAAGTTTGGAACCAATAATAGTTTTCTTCGAGAAGAATCTTGTTTTTCAACTGTTAGTTTCGTTTTTCTTTCTATTTTAACATGTTAGGAAATGGTATTTTTTCCCGAGACCCGCACTAAATGTATCTGCCAATTTGACGAGTAGTATAAAATTTATGAAAAAATGCGGTCATGTGTGCAATATGAATGGCGGCTGCGTTATTGTTTTTATCACACAATCTGCGACAAATTTAACAGGCCAGTCCAAACAGCTAAATTCTAGTTGTTTTCAATCTAAATAGAAGGTATCGTTGATGGTTTCGGCGTTTTTACGACTCCTGTCTAAAAGATGACAAAAATGATGAAACTCATGATTTGGTCTTTGGGGACCTCAAGTCTCGCTGATAAGCTTGATTTATATTGCGATTCTCTCATCAGTCTAGGACTTTATAAAATAATGAATAAATGGGAAAAAAGAAATAAAAGGAAAAAACAGCTCTCCAGGAGGTCTCAATTTTTTAATTTGATTTTTGATTGAATCACACTGATCAAACACATATTAATTGAACCAATTTGAAAGTTGGGCTGTCACTGAAAGTGCGCTCTGCAATTGAAAAATGCACCTTCTTCGATCTTCTGTTCGTCTGAAATCAGAGTTGATACAACTTTTAGAACGCCAGTCATTATTTCTGAAAATATTAATTAACTCAAGCCATCTGCAAAAGCCTGAAAGATGAAACTTTGTTAATTTGTAATGTCATACGTTCAAAACAAAAGTCAACTTTGAGCTTTCACTGAAAATACACGAGTATATTATTATAAGAGATGGGTAAAATATAAATTGGGCTTAAATTTTCTGACATGCCTATTAATAACATGGCATTTTTGACCTAGAAATGTTATATTTACCATTATCTGTGTATTACACAGAAGAAACTGAAATTTTTGTGTGGTGTTCTTGGCTACAGAATTATCATTATTCACCAATTATTTAGCTTGAACAGTATGTCCTAGAAGACTTGTAACTTTTTTTTTTAATTTGGCTTAACGTCTCTTTAACATCTATTGGTCATTCGAGATGGGGTTTTTAACCTCCATTCGCTGGAAACTTGCAAACCAGCTATCCACATTGACCTCACCCAGCCTGGGTTGGGCGGATGGTACAACCTCGCTTAACGTTGCTTAACTTCAGTGATCGAACGGGAACTGGTGTATTCAACGTGCCATAGACGCTGGCTACTGGTAACTTTCAAATGACTACCCATCCGGTTAGTACGTCCAATTCCATATTGAAACCTCGGATTGTAAATACACTTTTATAGTGCGATCACAATGTGAGAGCGATGTCTTTGTACGATTCAAAACGATCTGCATTAGTCGTCAGGTCGTTAACTTTATAATAAAGCAACTCGACAAAATACATCTAGTGTCATTGACGTTAAAAAAAAGAAGAAGATAAAGTTTAAAAAAAAGGTTACATTTTTTTCCTCTCAGAGTTAACCGTTATCCCTTCTTTTAGTGATAAGTGCTTGTCTTCAATTTAAAGTGCAGACTTTGGAGAAATTCGCTTTCCCCAATACCTTTATCAAAGTTTGTCATTTAGTAGTTTCTAATACCCTTTTAGAAGGTGGCTGGTTATACGTCTTCTTATGCAAAGACACGGACTCTCTGAACCATTAGATATTACCTAGGATGAAGATTTGGTTGTATTTCGATAAATTTTGAGGAAGTTTGTTTCCACTTTCTCTCATGGTTTCATTTGGTTTTAAGAATGGGTTTTATTTATTTCGAGAAATGGCCCCAAACCATCTTGATATTAAACGTTAAATCATGGAAAGTACGTACAAGGAAGACTCACTATTTCCAAAACATCCGATACTCACGTATTATCAGCAAAGAAGATGGACGTGTCCGAAGTGTTTTTATCACCCGAAGTTGCCTCAGGATATATTCTATTACATCAAGCCTGCTAATTCTTCATGAAAATAATTTCCTGTGCTGCCCTCTCTTCATCCTCTGTGCACCATTATCCACAGTATTTCATTTCCTAAATCCATTTTCAGCCATTTTGTCCTCTTGCTGTGTTTAGAATAAAATTTATTGATAAAACTAATGAAAATAATATATTGAAGAAAATTAAAATTTAAGATTTGGAGAAGAGTTTGATGGAGTAGTGGCGCAGCTTAAGATTCCTAATTTTTTCATCTTGAATGCCTGAATTAGCACAATGCCTACATCTAAATTCGTTTATTTCGTTGAAATGCGAGCAATAAGTTCTGCAAGTATCCAGCCCAGGCCTAGGACAGTGTACATCATTTCCAACACGAACTATTCTAATACTTTATGACTGATTTCCCGAGCCGGAGGAGCCTTGTGGTCCATTGGTAGATAGACTACGAGGACACGGGACACCTATAAAATGTGAAGACCGGGTCCACTAACACAACAAAACGGACATAAATATGTCATTTAAAATTAATCAGAAAGATGCAGTGTCCTGCGGGGGTTTTCAATTTAGTCCCATGTAAAAAAAAAATCTAGCCAACAGAGTATATTGTTTTATTATTTTTCTTGTTTTCTCGTTCGACAAACAACTGGTCCACTAAGAAAATTACATATCAAAATTCCATTAAATAAACATTAAACCACAATTTAAGAACGCTGTATTTTTCGATTTTTGGTTCCTGCGTAGACCTCTTGAAACGTTAACATCATACTCTAAACTCTAAAGGCTAAGCTTTGTCACTAAGGTCACTGCTCCCTAACCCTTGAATGACGAGCACCTCATGAAAGTCTTGGAAATTTGGTTTTCTAGTTCTCTTTCTTGTTTTCTTCCTCTTATATTGCGTTCGAAGATGAATTTATTGATAATGTGAGCAAAAAGTTTGATTTTTCTTGATGTCATAAAATTCATCCGCTGTTCATTTCTCCTTATTTCTATCCACTTTATCTTTGTCATTTTTCGCCACATGTTTTATTCCCACTATTATGGGATGGGCCGTTTTGAAGCTAAGTATCTAGTTAGAGGCCATGTATTAAATAAATGGGATTATTATTGATTTTTATGTTCTTCCTGTTTGGTGGGAAGATAAGAAATCCAACCCTATCAAGAAGTTTACCATTGTTCTCTCCTTCTTTCCGTTTGTATATAGGTACGAGTATGTCCCTACCTATTTTTGAGCTTTGTTCTAAATATTATGCTTACAATAAACATTGAAAACTTTCTACACCGCACTGAAAATTCTCGTTATTTTACACCTTTTTTTGCTGAATTGAATTCGACCCACATTCCCAGAGTTTGTATTGTCAGCATTTTTTTATTCATTTTACAAAAAAAAATCGTTCCAGAACATGATAAATGGTCAGACTGTTATCGTCCGTTTTAAAAATTACATCAATTGATGGGCCATGATACCAATAAGAAACAATTTCTATTTGTTTATGGATCGAACAACATCATAGTTAGATCTAAATTTAACTCTACGATTTTTCATCAATTGTTTGTTCGGCCCATGATAAATCTCCACCGCTCTCTGTCCGAATTTGGTATGCACATTTAACAGGTTCATATAATAAATATATACTGCTGTTGAGTCCTGTGGGAGCACCCAGGTCCTCATGGTGGCCATCTTAACTGAGTGAGATCTACATATCATAGAGCTGCAGAGTGTTATTATAATTACAGACCCCTACTTCATCGTGATTTTAGTACGACAATGCAATAGGTATTTGAAATAATATTAACAAGTTTCGATTGTAGAAGCTGAGAAATGTCGCGCTGATAGATCGCGCTGTGCATTTCGTCACAACTCTCCAACTGCATTTAAAACACCCTTGTTTTTTGTGTGTGTGTGTTGTGTTTTGTTCTTTATGGTTCAGCGTTTTAATTTTAATGAAAAGGCAATCATTTTCCCTGTCTTACAAACTGTTGTAACTAGATCCTCAAAATATTATTTGTATAGGTACTCAATAGTCAATACTATCACATCGCTTCCTCAAGAAAATGTATTTGAGTAAACAAGTTTATTATAACGAATAGTAACACAAAACTTATTCCAAGAGAAAGGGCCTAAAATATATAAAATGCAATCGTGACTTGAGACTTCTCAAGCTTTTTATTCAAAATCCCAGGTGTCGTTTTCCTCCCCCCTCATCTTCTATGCTAAATCTCATGTTTTATAGAAGCGAAAGAGGTACCGAGAGAGGTTTCATGGAAAGAAGTTACCCGGAAAAGTTTTGTTTTTCAATATGGAAATACCCAGGCTTATCGTGGTGTTTTTGTCCGTCAAGTTTTCGAAAAGGTGTTCACACGGCTGGTGTACATTCAATTATTGGGGGCTTACTACTAGGGAGTACTTTATTTTATGCACAGCTCTAGGGTATAATAATTTATTCTTCACAACACTGTTATTTTGTGTTGCGATGAGAGCACGCAGGACGTGCTTTAGTATGACATCCTATACAAGGACTTTGTACAGAGATTTTCATGCATGTGTTTGAATCGATCATTATTTTGATCAGATTATTTTATAATTTTGATTTTGTGCACGAGTTATTTAATTTAATTTACTGATATAAAATATGTTATGACATAGGGGCATTTAAAAAATGTATGCTCAAATTTTAAACTACAATATGCTGATACTAAATAGGAAAATACTTATTTACTATCAGTACAGGTCCCTGTCAAGCAAGCAATGTAAACTTTATATTTTTATCGACATTGTCCCCAAGCATTGAAGCATGTGGCAGTGATTCTTCCTGCTAAGCGTTTCCCAGTAAGTAAAGTATTTCCTTGGCATTTTTCTCAACATGTTATTAGTATTATAGATGCCTTATATTATCTAACATTTGCATTGTTTGATGTGTCTAAAAAAGGTTTATGCAGGGTTTTCCGCAATATTAATTATTGTCTCTGGCGCAAGCACTAGGATTAGATTGCATCCGTAACAAGTAAGTTTAATTATGTTGTAAAGGTGGAGGAGAACAATTTACATCAGATATAGTTTTTCATTCTCAATACCTCTGCAAAGATAAGCAATAGTATTTAAAACCCAAAGAGAAACAAAAAAACCCCGACGAACAAGTTTCACACCAACACAAAAAGATAAAGGTGATGATGAAAGAGGGGGGCAAATTGAATACAAAAGCTGAAAGTTGTAATGAAAACTCTTAATGGATAGCCAGAGATCAGTGTCGGATATATTAGAGTCTCTTACTGTCAATTGTAAATACTTTTCAAAATTTACGACTACTACAAATCCACGAATCTTTAAAAAATATCATGTTTTTTTTACTTAACGTCTCTAACATCTAAGATGATTGGCGACGGGAGTCACACCACTCATTCGCTTGGTTGGGCCGGGAAAAGCCAGAATCACGAGGGCTCGAACTTAGGTGGTCACCCCATGAGTAAAATCGCTAGATGTCACGTTACTAAAGTGATCTTGCAGGTGCTTTAGATGCTGGCTAAAATTATACCTTCTCATTTAAAAAAAAAATCTGCCAATGTGACATATGGGTTTATTTTTTTAATGACTACAAAAAATATTCCCCCAAAACTTGAAATTTAACTTTCCAGGTATTCAGAATTCAAAAATGGAATATAATAATAATTATGGAATAAAATGGAATATAAAAAAAATCTGTTGCCCGCCATCCCGCTACGCCGTACATCTTCCACCGTAAGCATCACTTTTGCCACTTAGCGTTTAAAGATTTGGATCAAATTTGGTATGTGAGTCCCAGTTTGGGTATAATTGTGCGCCGAAACTTTGTTAACAGTTCAGTCTGTTTTTTGTTCACAAATAAAGGAATATTTATTTTGAACTCTCCAGCTATGGAAAATACAAAATACAGTTGATTTTGTCTTGTAATATACACATTGTAGTTGTCTAGCCTGACTTGGAACATGGCCTGGAGTACTGCCGTACTCCTAGATATTTTTCCTCAAGGTTTCGCGTATTGCTTTAGGGGTCCATTTTGGCTGCGTAATTGTACTGCCAAGAAAAAGTTGTTTTTGACGATCTTCTGCTTGAACTTTTGATTTTTCCTTTCTTATTTCGCACTCACATTTAAAGTTTTCAGATTTAGCCATCGCGTATTTAGGTATAAGTACAAACAAAAATAAGTTCTGGTCTATGAAATTTACGGACTGTGACAATTAATCTCTGCGGCACCAATATCTTCTTGCGTTCAGCCGACACTGATCAAGAATGGTTTGGTGAGCTTTTGGACGAACTCTCTCTTTTTTCATTCTTTATCTAACTTTTGAGGTATTTTACAGAAACTTTTCATCTTGTCGAGAAATTGTTTTTCTTTTGATTTATGAAATGTTACCTTTTCATTATATATCTCCACTTGGCTCCCGGACGGACTTTTCTCTTATTGGTGCTCGTCATGTTTTACAACCTGCAGTGATTTATGTGTTTTTGAAAAGATAATTACATTTTACTGAGCTCCCAAAAAACTGTTCTTTTTCATAAAAATGTGTAAAGTAGCTCTAACATATTATAAAAACGTACCAATAATAACTCTTATTACAGAAACCGTGGCCTTTCTATTTTATATAAATAGTATCTGGAGTGGAAGATAATGGACTGGTTCTACCAGTTTAGCCTTGGGGAGCAAAACATACTATCTCACACCCTCCTGTTTGCAGGCAAGCGCCGGGCCACAATCGGAGAGATCGGTATTAAAAATCTCGCAATTTTTCAACACTTTTGTTGTTCGTCTTCTGTTCATCCATATCAGCCCTTTTTTGTCTTGTCCAAGGTCTCCTTGGACCTCATTTTTGGTTCTTGTAATCTTTGATACCGGGATGTTACCAAGCACTTTAAAGGAATGAATTCAAGGAAAATCTCTTATGAGTCTGATGGTTGTGCGGCCTGAACCCCCGGCACGAGCCTTACCACACCACTGTGACCCTAATCCTTCTGTGATTGGTTCTATCCCAATTTTTTTTTCTTCATATAAGCTATTTTTAAAGGCATGAACTTTAAACAAAAGAAACTAGGTATGTTTTAAAAAGTTTCTCCAAAAGCTGTACAAAATATGAGCTGCTTAAAAGCTTAATGTCATCTTGACAGATTTTGAAAGTTTTCAACTTCTTTGGACATTTCCGGAACTCATTACGAAACCCTAATGAACCTTTTTATGTAACCTTGTCCTGGCTTTTATTTTACAACACGTTGATTATCGTCTATCTTGTGACAAGCTCTTCGCCTTCCTCACCACTACCTTCCTTTTCCTATTGTTTTGTACAAAAAATATTTCAAGTGGGGTAATGACGGCTATGACATTTTCATTTTATATACTTTTCCTTCCTCTCTAGAGGAAAATGTCAATAATAGATATTTAAAAAACAGAATGGATAAGGATAACGTATAATATCTTCCTTTGTCAACCAAGAATAATACATTGCCAACCAGACAAAGGGGGAACAGGTGACAGCCTAACAGACAGATTCTATATATATGGGATTTGGGTTTTCTGGGAAAATAATCAGGGATGATGAAAATACCTGTGATGTTGAAAATATTAAATGTGTTTTCGGATGAATTGGTAGCAATATGGAGAATGTATCCAACCAAGAAGGATGAATTGGAGTGAGGAAGATAACATAGCAAGGTTGAATAATGTTCACTAAAGTTCACACAGTAACACTTGTTTTTTTTTAAAAAAAAAATAAAAAAAAATGGACTCCTGAACGGAACGCTACCACTAGGCGAGTTGAATGCCCAAGACATTTTTTATCACCTAACGCTTAGAATTCTGATTTTTATTTGGTGAAATACTAAAATAATGAGGAAAAAATGCTATGAAAAATAAAGATATTGTAGAGTTGCTCTCTGTGTTTTTTTACTTTCCTTATCCTATAAAGGGGGAAGTATTGTAATGGTTGGAAATTTTCGATGTGGAGTTCAATGCCAAAACGTGTATTGAGGTCCCGAAAACCTAAATTTTGAGTTTGAGCCATTGTTTGGTGTGTGTCTGTCTGCCGGTCTGTGAACATGATATATATATATATTGAACAGTAAGTGCTAGAGACTTGGTATTTTTGTCTGTTTTAAGCCATGAACGACACACAAAACTTTTAAATCGAATATACCGTTGCCGCTTTTTATTTATTTTCGCAAATCCTCCATACAAGGAGAACGGTAAGGGCTATAACATGAAACTTAATGACTATTCATATCAATTACATGCATCGAATTTAATCTATTGTTAGGCGTTATTCGCCGCTTCTTATCGGTTTTCGACCGCATTTTGGAGGGGCTGCCTAAAACGAGAACGGTAAGAGCTTGGAAGTTGGTGCCTATATGTAACAATTTTAGGCATGGAATGCTCTAAGATATTTTTAGTTGAAATGAAATCTACAGTTTTCCCCATTTTAGCGGTTTTCACGAATCCAGCATAAAATGAAAACGATGAGAGCAAGCAAGTGCTTCAAATATGAACGCATATCAATTTTATATGTACATAGAACACACTAAGAAACTTTGTATTGAAGTCGAATATACGGTTGCAACTTTTTACCGCTCTTTAGAGGTTTTCACAATATTTTCCTCAATTATTGAAAAGGAGAGTCGTGTGATCTCCTTACCAGATTTTTTTTATCAGCTCAAATGAATTCGTTCTTGATATGGGCAATCTCTTGCGAGTGGGCAAATTGTATTCATAAACTGTATTCATGTATTTGTTGGAATGGAAATAGCTGAGTTTGAGTCTGTCAGTCAATTAAAGAAGTATTTATCTCATCAAAGACGACTGTACCTCAATATTTTTCTTTCGTCAAACTTGAAATCAGCAAATATACAATTTTCAACGTAAGCTCTTTGGTGTACTTTGATAAAAGCTAATCATCAACAATTTAACATACAAAAACTTTTGTCAAAAGTTACACTCTTCAATCTCATGATTGAGTTCTAATTAGACTGAAAAGTTTCATCTTGTTTTCTCAAAAGTTGCTTGAAAAACTTTTTATCAAAAAAGATGGTTTTTGGTAAATTTTGTAGATAATTGTCTTTTACGCTTGATTGGTAGTTCATTAATGATGGAATGTACACCAAAAAGTTGCATAGTTAACGCTAAAAAGTCTGAATCATTTGAATTTTATGGTTTCGTGAAAACAGGATGTCGTTGAATTTGAAATCGCCTAGTCCAATTTATCTGATTAACGATTGTAGTAATATTGAAGCAATATGAACGAGTAGGTTAGAACAGTAAAACGATTTCCAATAAATTTTAACAATCAAATTGTTTCGGTGGAAACGCAATTTTTTCGGTGTTGTTTCGGTGGAAACGCATAGCGTGTTTTTTTTTTTTTTTTTNTTTTTTTTTTTTTTTTTTTTTTTTTGGTGTAGCTTTGAAAAGTACTAAATAATTAATATATAGTTGTATAGCCTCCCCTATCCTTTCGGTGCCATCAATAACAGCTATTTTCGGGAAGGTGATTGCACACCAAAAAATCCAACAACGGTGTCCTGTGTCCTCAAGGCTCTCATCTGTGTAATTAACACGCTCGACGTTGCCTAACTTCAATGATCTGACGGAAAATGATGTATTCAACATGATAAAATATTTGGCCCCACATTTATGTTTTGTTTATAAGAAAAGCTTTTGGGTCCTTATAAATATACAGTTTTTGGGCAATTATTTGTTTTGTATCCGAAATTTATTTAATGACCAAACAAGTAAACATAGGCTAGTCAACGATTTACCACGGTGGATACGTCAGATCACCGAAGTTAACTCACGTTTGGTGTGGTGCGTACTGGAAGATGAGCCTGCCCAGGGCCGCCTCGTATTGTTTGATTTATTGGAGTGCACTCTTAGGACAGGTGAACAGCCATTGTTGATTACATCGACATGGGATGCTAAACCACAGTTAACCGAGTAATTAAAAGAGGTGCCCTTCTACAGTTGCTTTAAAAATCAAATCATACATCGGCTGGATAAATAAATACTCATTGAATTGCAGACCAGGGAAACTCTGAGAATATTTTTTTTGTCCTAAATACAACAAACATCTGAGTGAGTAATTCTTATCTGTTGATGGTGTACGAGGTAACCATTGTAAAACTCATTCCAGGAAAAGTTTCACGTCTCACAAGGAACATATATTTTATTTAATAAATGTAAAATAATCTCGACTTGATTGAAATGAGTGATGCTCTGTTTCATTAAGAGAAAGGATTAGAAAGTGGAAGCTAGGATTATCATACAGGGGAAAGCTGAACATTTTACACAGAAGTGCAGATCTTTGTGGAAATCTCTGTTCAAATAAATGTTACGAGTACCTACTACTTTACAAATAGATACCATCTGTGGTTGTGTTTTAACAACATAGTACATTTTTGGTTTAATTAAGGTACTTCGTCATTTAAAACTATAATTACCTACGTTTAGTAAAACACATTTTCACTTGACTAAAAATAAAAGGGATACATACCTAATAACTAGTTCGATTGCCCACATCATCAGAGTTAGATTTGAGATTATTTTAAACTAGTTAATGTTTGGTTAGCCCTAGATGAATCATTTTTTTGCCTTCACTGACAGTGACAGAAAATCAGAAATTGTAAGAGAGAAGTTGAAACAGCATATACGTTAAGAGAATTTCTGGTCAAAATTATACGGTCCAAACGTTTCTCAAGCTTAACTTAAGTCAAGATACCTGAATATATACTTCTATAGGACGACTTTGGGATATTTCAAAAGAAAAATATGATTAATTTTTAATCTATTCCATGTTTTTAAGATGTTCAGTAGTTTTCAAGAAATAAAATCGAATTTTGAAAAAAAAAATCACTTTATGAAATTCAAATTTATTACTTTAGGATTGATTTTTTTCTTGTACCAGTGGTTCTATGTGTTTAATTGAGGACCTTACTCACTTCAATGGCCGCCATTTGTTCCCAGGTGGTCCAATTGAATTCAATTACCATATACTAAATTTCATTGAATTCTATCCTATTTTGTTTGAGAGTTATCTTGTTGAATACTAATAAGACAAACACGTTAAAACGAGACCCCTTTCGTTCGGTCGATAAATTCATATTTCTTATTTTGGTGTTCCAATATCAATTTGATTAATGACATAGAGGTAAGACGTCTCCCTGGTAGATTGCGCTTCGCACTCTGATGCTTAAACCAATAATTTCGAATCCTGGTAAGGTCTAAATTTTGATTTTTTTTTCGAATTTTAACTTTATTTTCTTCTTTGGGGTTAAGTCAACCTAATGATGACAATTGAGTACCTAATATGATAATAGCGATAAGTGGTAGCATTATGCTATGATTGTAGCTTAAGTCTACTCCAATTATGCTATGGCGCCCACAAAAATTGTGATATAATAACAATCCATTCAGTGTTGTACATCGCCCTGTATATCAGAATAGAATCTACTTACCTCCTAACAAGATTCTTTTCAAATTTAGCAATCTCCTGAAAGACCTCTTCACTGGCGGCTTCTTCAATAGCTTCAGTGATTATAATATTAATTCTTCATTTTACCTATAAGATATGTTTCTTATGTTTTTCCAGCGAGAAGAGGAAATCTTAATTGCTAACATGGAAAATGGGAATTTTGAAAGATATGGAAATTTTGACAAAAAGGGGGGATAACACAAAATATAATTTGAACATAATCGTATTGTGTTTTGTTCGAGAGAAAATATTAATAAGTTTGAATTTCACTTTTCTTCACTTGAGAAAATACTTCTGGTACATTACCTAGGTATAGGTACGTATTTATATCCGATATCAACCGGGGATATGGGATTTTACTCCTGAAGGCGGATTTTTTAAAGTTCATGTATGACTTCTTAGTTTCCATGAGAATAAATAAATCATACTTGAGTGAGTAATCCTCACTGACCTAGTCCAACTGAGCTGACGAAATGAATCAAGACAATCAGTATTAATGCATTGAATAGATAAATATTATTAGTAAACCAGGAACGACCATGATGCCTCCAAGGTGGAGGCTGCTATTTATTTCGTGAAATATTGTGCAATAGCAGCTCCTGGTCAGCTAATAATATTTACATTTGGCTTTTATTATGCATAAAAAAGAGTAAAAAATATAATACGAAATAATGTATAGAGGACTTGGAGATCAGGAGGCGATTATCAACAAATAGCGAAAACCAGATTGTTTTAATTACACAATAGAACAAGTAAACCAATCAGTTAATCTGCTGAATTGATTTTAGTTTGCCGCACTCACTTGCTTTATTAATTACTACAATAGAACAAGTAAACCAATCAGTTAATCTGCTGAATTGATTTTAGTTTGCCGCATTCACTTGCTTTATTAATTACTACAATAGAACAAGTAAACCAATGAGTTAATCTGCTGAATTGATTTTAGTTTGTCGCACTCACTTGCTTTATTAATTACTACAATAGAACAAGTAAACCAATCAGTTAATCTGCTGAATTGATTTTAGTTTGCCGCACTCACTTGCTTTATTTTCTTTTGTGTGTGTCTGTTTTGATCTTGGCTTACTTTTAAATTAACGTTTTAATTTAAAAGAAGGGGGGGGGGGGATTTACCCTCCATTCACTGTAAATCACATTGGCCTCACCCAACCTGGGTCGGCCCGGTAACTAACTAAAACCTCGCTGGACGCTGCTTACGTTCAGTGATGCAAATCATCAAATGCTAATAATAGTAAATCGACAATGATTTTTCTAACAAAAATTGGTAGCTTCATTTAGGAAAGGGAACTTTGCATCCGCTTCTGTGTACATCTCAATTAGTGATACATATTTGTAGGTTCATCTGTCGTTACATAATATTTCATAAGTGAAGCTCAACACTTATTAAATATTATAGCATATTAAATGTAAGTATACTCGTATTATTTGGTATAGGGGGTATTTTATGCTCCAAATCAACTACAAATCACACTAAGCAAATGTATGTTATTTAATTGTATGAAAGCATAAAGTTTCTTCTTGTAATGAGGTCATTATTCCTTCGTGTTTCAATGAATTATAAGTTTACAAAAGTTTACCCGATTATTTTAATATATACGAGTGTTCACGAGCACCCAAAACTTTTCCCCTGATGTTCGTTTTTTATCAGATAACATTTTCTATGCGAGTGTTACATTCAGGTGCAATTTCCTAATTACTCTACAAAACTTCTTTTACTAATGGTCCCTAAATTTCAAATAAATTATTTGAAACTCTATTTTTTGTTTGTTCAGGTTAGCTTTATATGGAAGTGCAGTATTTACTGGAAGCATATATTCAAATGTAGAGACGTTTGTAGTGCTTACAGGAGAAACTTTGGAATAGTAAATAATGTATATCAATAACACACTTAAGTTAGTTACGAATTAGAAAATGGCGAGAGAAATCAGAATAAAGGCTATATGGCTTCAGTTTGTAATAATTATAATCCCTCCTGTTATGATTGCCTTCTATTTCATTCCTTGTCCTTCCTGTAGTTGTCGCTTCTATGGCTTAACATGACAAGGAAGCCATATTCAGCGAGTAAAAACCAAACTAGGATCAAAAAGCAATATTTGAATTTTCAGCTGTTGAAATATGTATAATCTAGACATAGAATAAAGTCTTTAATATATGATTGATGCAAAGAGCTTTCCGTTAGCTGTAATGAAGATCTTCCAAGGAAGTTATACAACAAAGATCACCATACTTCCTTGGAGCGAGCTTTACTCGTTTTCGTTTCAGATCAATATCCGAATAAGTGAGCTCGATTTTATCTTTTCACAATCAATCAATTACCAAAGGATAGCCAGGTTCCTCTGTCTGATGCCATCTTTCTCATTTAAGCATATGTTTTTTTTTTTTCAATTCTTTGATCGTGGTCTTCTAATATTACCTTCACATGCACAGTAGGTATATCAAAAATCGGAATTTGCCAACCAAACATTCACCACAATATTCATACAATATTAACTCCCAAATTTCAGCCGCTAGAGGAACCTAGAGCAAGTAGAAAGGGGAAACGCTTCATTTAAAACTAGTTTAACCTTTAATAAGTTTTGTCCACCAAATCGAATCTTATTTTTTGGACTTCTTCTAAAAGGAATTACATCAAACTTTAGCAGTAAGAAATCAAAACCATCATATTACATGGTACATTATCGAAAACGATGATGTTCAAAATCTAAAAAACTTGACTGGGAATGGTTCATGTAAAGTTTACAGCATAAGTTTTTGTTGTTTCTAAAAATATTTTCCCTGAACTTATTCCAAGTATTATAAAAGTGCTTAAGTTTTCATTATTTAAAATGTTTTCCTCTCAGGGGAAGTCTTCAAAGTCAAACACAAAACTTGTTGTTTTTTTTCTCGAAATGTTTGATTGTATTTCTTTCTAATTATCTTAAATTTCTCTCTCGCTCGCTCGCGCTCTCACTTTCTCTCTCTCTCTCTCTCTCTCTCTCTCATGCACACCCTTATTAAGCGAGATGTTTTTCAGAAAAGAATGTTTGTATGGCGAATCGGAAAATTACATAAATCGAACATTTAGTAAAATGCATTTAAAGTTTTCCTTGTCTAATATGTGGAAAACTATAATATTTGCGCTTAAGATGAATAGAATCAATGTTCTAAATTCAAGTGTTGGGAGGCAATTTCAGATTTTCAGTAATTTTTACTAGCATAAATGAATTATTTTAAAAGGTTGACACCTTCACCATTCTTATGACTTTGAATAAGTCCGCACCACATTGCTTTTATCTGTAGCACTTTTCTTCACAAACGAAAATTATAAATCAACTTGCACACGGCTCTGTTAGAAATATCAAAAATGTTTTTTTTTTTGCCCGGTGTTCAGAACAAAAACCGGATCGGATCCACGATAATTTTGGCCCTTTTTTGATCTAGTCCCCAATTATCTAAACTGTACTTATTATTCCGATCGATGACAATTATTGAAGAAAGAATGATTTTTGGAGTAGAATGATAGAGATTCTGCATTCCCAATAGTGCTGGCAAATTCTAGCTAAATTGTGCATTAATACTAATTTTTGGTCATTCGAGGCGGGGATTTAACCCTCCATTCGCTGGAAACTTTCAAACCACATTGACCTCACCCATCCTGGGTTGGGCCGGAAAAATAGTCACCAGGCCGCAGACCTCCGTGGACCTTCACATGGTACTAACTTCAGTGATCGAACGGGAACTAGTGTATTCAATTAAATCTCTATTCTTCTTTACTCTCTATTTTTCTACCCAGAATCTTAAAAAATAGTGAAATAATTCGGGGTCTATGAACAGAATTATTAGCACATTATATAACTGTTTTTCAATTTTTAATTGTGTAAACTTTTTGTAAACATTACTAAAACAAACATGGATACATTTTTATTCAAAGAATTAGTTTTGATTTGAGGGAGAAATGAGCGATTCAAAATATTGTTGTTCCTTAAACCTCTTCATCTGCGGATACTTTTGTGTGGGGAACAACCAATATTTTGATAATTACTTACAAACACTCATTTGTAAATCTTTAAATTTAAACGATGATTGCATGATTTGTACTTTATTTATTTTTTATTATTAATTACAAAATAAATAAACAGCTAGAGAAAATTTTGATAATCTTTGTTTTAGCTGACGCAATCTTATTATAGGTTCAGTTTTTCGCTAGTGAAGTGCGTTTATTTTGCTCCCGGCAAAAATATTTTTTCTTCTCTAAATAGGCATTTGTTCGCTGTAAATTTTTGCATAGTGATTATTAAAGACCTTTCCTGTGTTTTAAAAGTATTTTTAACGCCAGGCGTTATGTTTACGTAAACTTTTTGGCTCTTTTAAAAAAATAATTTATGTTCATTATTTTGAGATTTTCCTGTCCTTGCTTTGTACCTATCCGTAAACAAGTTGGTTACCATAGTTACCAGGTTATATTTTTCTGTTTTTTCTTTTCTCCTATTTATTTATTTTCCTTTTTAGTTCATACTTATAATCAATCAGCTGATAATTTGTTTCGCGTATTTATGGTTGCCATGCCAACGTTTTTCTATTTGATTATGTTTTCTTCTTTTTACTAATCACTGATCTCATTCAATGTTTCATCTATTGATTTTTTTTTTTTTTTAATTAATTACGATCATTTTGTATACCTTTATTATTTCAACATGAGTACGAATTTTTCCGNAAAAAAAAAAAAACGTAACACAAAAGTTCTAATATTGTTCGCAAACACCGTATTTAAAACGCTCGGAAATACCCACGAATTAATCACTCACTTAGAAAACACAACGATATCGCTTCTAATATTATACTCGCTCCGTTTATCACTCAAATAATACTGACTCGATTCCTAGACGACCCCCTGTATTTATACATTCACAACAAATACCCGGAAGCTTCTCGAACGATCCTGAATAGAAAGAATTTTCTTCATCTTTCTACCTGTTCTCGAATCAATGAGAAAGTAATAATACGTCATTCATATTTCCTCCCCCCCTTCACCCCGACCACCCTCCTGAACAATCTGAATGGTATAGGTAATACACTCATTCATTCCCCCTTCACCCCGACCCCTCTCCCACAAGTCTCGATTCAAAAACAAACAGAAGGAGAAATCAAAAATAGAAAGGAGAGTATACAGGATGTATATTACATATACAGGTTGCTTACTTCAATAATAAAACTTAAACTACAGAAATAATTTCATTACTAAATAATAATCAGCAGTTCCCCCCTGTCCCTATAGAAGAAGAGACAACAGGCAACAGTTAGCAAGGATTTTCAGATAATGTCCACCAGAGTCTCAAATCAGACCATTAGTTTGGTGATGGCGGTCAAAATAATTCTTTTTTATTTCAAGTTGCAGATAAATGCTACTGGTATTTGATTGTATATTCAGACACCACTGACAATGAACGGGCGGGAGCAAACCCCATGAGCCTGCACGACTATATTTCTTGAATCACATTCCACAAATCACATTCCAAATCTAATAAACTTACCATTTTCTAATGTTTCAGAGCACAGTTTCGATACAAAGAAAATTATACCACATCCTACCTAGAAATCAAAGAATTGTTGGTGACAGATGAAGCCGTTTATAAATGTGAAATAACATATCTTGAAGTGAGGGAGAGTTGTCAAGTCGTTCAATTTATTAACCTCACAACTCTGAGTAAGTTATTTCTATTATCTAACGAGTTATGTATCCAATCTGCGACTCGAGAATCGAACAAATATGTGCAAATTGTTAGTAGAAGAAAACTATTTAGGTTCCGTTAACTGTTCTGCTTAAAATGAACCACTCCGTATAGAAAGTTATCAAACATTTATGTCACTTTCATGAGACAATATTTGGCGAGTGGCCTTAACCCGCCTGAGGATTGGAACCACAATTGCCTTTTTCAACCTTATGGCCGTTGTGGGAGACCTGCAATATGTTGCCCACCTGGTTTGTTTGACAATGTTGAGGATATGTACTGCCTATTTATGTTCTTAAATTTCTTGACTTTGAGAACATAAATAGCGACCGTTGTGTTCAACAAAATGGAAATAGGGAGTACCACCTCGAACGAACTGTTATAAGAAGCGCCCAGTGGGGAAAACAATAGTAGCAATGGGGAAACGAGTATATATGTATAGAAAGAGAAATAAATATGGAGTCAGGATATTGGACCAGGAGATCAAGAGGCGATTTTTAATTTTCAATTGACAGAGCAAACCAGATAGTTTCAGAACAGACCAAAGTAAGGATGATCTATATTGAACCACGAGATCAAGAGACGATTTTTTATTTTCAAATAACAGATTAACAGAGCAAACCGGAGAGTTTCAGAATAGACCAAACTACCAAACTAAGAACTAAGACATTGCATCACTTTTATTGATATTCCTGCATATTTGGATGAGTTAGATACTATGTCTGCTATTACATGGTAAAACTTTAGAGCATTTGTTCCATTCTTTTCCCTCGACTTTTTTTTTTTTAAGTGTCTTTTTTCTCTATTCTCTTATTTTGAAGTACATTGGTGAAGGAAGCCCTCCTCCTGGGGACATCACTCCAAATAAATTATTATCCTTGAAGAATACAATTATCATTTTGAGTGGCCTCATTAAATCCGATCACGATTTGTCTACCCCTCTGTCATTTCGAAAGAAAATATATCTTGGACTAAAAAATAATTAAGTATGCGTTCTTTAAGTAACAAGAAACATTGTTATCTTTTTTTCCCTTGGAAATAATAATTGGAATTGGGAATGAAGGCATTGAAAAGGTGAGGGTCCACAGCTATACTCCACATTCTCCAACATAGGAGGGGCATTGTATCTGCAGCAGAAACGTGATTGAGAAACATTTCCCTCGATTTTGAAGAATGCATGAGGATGGATGTCATCCCTGAATAATATATGACTTTCATCATCTAGTTTCTAATACTATAATAAGCAAATGGATCCTCTGTCCTTTGTTCCACTAAATATACATCAGGATTCACTGAACCCAGGTACATCGAACATTTTAATTAAATAGGTATAAATTAAAAATCTGTGTGTTTTTTTACATTATATATTATGTGTGAAGGGCTGTCTGTTCCAATACCACAGCCCAAATGGTGGCAGATATTATAGGAAAATGAATGGGGAAGGAATGTTTGTCTAGGATGCCAGTAAAATTATCAGAACTAAAAATTTGAACATTTTTCGGTTTACGGCCAAATTTTCAATTTATTGACCAAATTTGGCAAGTCACGGTCCGATATCTTGTGTTTTTGGCCATATTATATCCACCTGAAGAGGGAATAATTTATGCAACCTTTTAGTTCCCAATTTAGGGCATATAGCTTCCAACATTATTGCCAGCCATTCCAGAGTTACGGGTTCGAAACTGGGATCAGCCAGAATTAGAAAAAACTAATCACCCAGAGCGAACGTGCCTTAAGGCACCTGGCGAAAAATAAAATCTAGAAATCTGTGTTTTTCAAATTCTACAATATCAGATTTGACATGAACCCCTGCTCCCCTTCCAATCGCATTTCTCCTTGAAAAACAAATAGCAATCAATATAAGAATCCAACCGAAGCACGGGTGAAACAGCTAGTAGGTATATTCCAAATTTCATTAAATCTCGAGATACTCCATTATATTAAATACTCCATCAGGGATGATATTTTTATTTCAAATATAGCATCCAAATATGAATTGTTTTTAATGTAGTAGTATTTTACAAATTGGCATTTTCAAAGGACCATTCTTTTTGCAAATAGTTGTGTTATGCATTCACCGTGATTAGTTCTCCTATATAACTTCTGGACATGATTTGAAAGTCCCTCACTCTACTAAATGATTTATCCACAAATCTCTTTACTCCACTTAAGGGTTGTCTGTTTGAATTAGCTCCACTCCAAACAAATTTACTCAATAAAGATGAAATTTTATGATCGACACACACAAAATTCATGTCGTCCCTTTAAAATGGATGAAAACTTTTTATAGATAGAAAGCCAAGTTTAGATTATTTTCAAATAAATGTGTCACCCCTATCCATTTGTCACCCTCTATCAATCACATTGATTCACTCATCAGGATAATTTTTTTTATCTTTCTCATAAAGCTTGATTGAAAGCTCTCTTTCTTAAAGTTATATAATCTGAGACTTTAAATTTCCAACTTGGATGGACTTAGTTAATGTAATAAAAATGATTAATTTTTTTAAACGTTTTTTGGATAAGTAAATTTTCCTTGAAATTATCCCGCAATTACTTTGTCCCTCCCCTACAACTACAATATCCCCCTTCTTTGCTGTAATAAATTCCATTTTCTTCAAAGGAAAATTTCTTTGATTGTATCATTTACCTTAGTTTAAGCTATTTGGTTGAATTAAATCAAGATTTACTGCCACTTGTAAATAGAAATAGAAATTTTGTTAGGGGAAGAATATAATCGTTTAATAATAAAATTTTAAGATGTTCGTCATGGCTACATTTTTATATATTGAACAAATTTCTTACCGCGCGTACTGTTTTACAAAATATATTAATTTGTCCACCTAGAAAGAGAACCGTTTGGATGTCCATATGACTGAAAATAAAATGTCTTGAAAAAAAATCAAATATTTTGAATTAAGCGTTGCAGACAGCCTCGCGAGGACAACTTCAGGAGCTGCTTATGGTATGGGCGACCAGTGACTTTATTACAGTAGCAAAAAGAAATACAGTGAAAATTAAGCGTGTTAGCCGTTGGAATGGTATCGCAGGCCAGAAAGTTGAGACAATAAAATATTATGCATCAACACAAATTATGATAACATAATAGCATATTTATTTAGATATCATTAATTAACGCTCCCAAAGCAAAGCTCAATTGTGATACATGATGTGTAAGCATACAATCGATCTTATATACTCTACCAAAAACCTTTACGGACTTGTTTTTGGTATTAAATTTTATTTCTTGTAGCTGATCCTTGAAAATAATAAAGCAGTAATCATCCTTGAAAATAATAAAGCAATAATGATTATTCTTCTTTCACACAGAAATGGACCAACAAATTGACGTGATTTTTTGCACAGATATAGTTTATAGGCCGGAGAGAAACATCTCTCCATAAGGGGTCCCTAAGGTCAGAAAGAGGAATATCACGTGCTTGGATAAGGGGACCGGTTACAGTAAAACTGCTTTTTTGTCTTTTTTCCAATATAGGGTCTTTAACTACTGTATCAGAACAGGGATTTCGGGACGGAAGTGAACATATTGCTTTTATTTTAAGAGCGTAAAAACAAGGTCAGCGTTATCAGTGAAAGCAGCTAGAAATGGACGAATAGAGTCATGAGAAATACTTTTGTCCATTTAGTTTCTGGAAGTTGTAGCTGTGACATCATTTTTTATACTACGAGTATCTTCCTCCATTTCATTTAGTTGCTTAAATCTATCTTCTAAATTTATTATCTTTATTTCAAAGGCGTGGTTTTTTTGTTGACTCTATCAACAAAGTACTTTCCCATGTTTTATCGTAATGAGTAGTTCCATTATTATACTTGAAGCTATCTGAGGAGACAGAAATATTGACTACATCATTACCTTAAGACTTATATCTCCATGACCTACATTACGTGCAAATAAAATCAATGTTCCATTGGTATTAAGCAATACAGAAGCCGTCTCTGTGTGGATAGAAAAACAAATAAGCTTAGAAATAATATTGGACAGAACGAGTATATACCTAATCCCCGGTGAGGGCTGAAATAGATAGCAATATTTACCTTTCAAAAGCTTGCTTCTATTTAATTGATCCACTCAGAGCTACCTGAAGAGTGGATAATTTCAAATATCATCTCCACCATTTTGATTGCTTACAGCTTACAGTTTTGAATAGAATTATAAGAAATCTTCCTAGAATTTGAATTTTATACCAAACTTATAAGTTCAGCTTTCTATCATACGAGGTGTGTTCAGAAAATAACGGTCCCTGAAGTATGATAAAATTTTCAGGTAGTCGCTAAGGTTAGACGTGTTTTTATGAGCCCGGTGATTTTCGATTTCTGGCATACTCACCATAGGCTTTTGTTAAAAAAATGGATCAAAGTATATTTTTATCAACTTTTGCTTAAAAAATGAAATACATATAACAAAGTCTGTGAAATGTCAACAAAGATCTATGGTGAGGCTGCCATGAGTAAAACAAGGGTATAAATATTTCCAAGATGGCCGTGAAGACGTTGAAGATGACGAACGCCCCAGCACACAACGGATGAAAACGTGGAAAAAGTGAAAGAAGTCGCTGTCACTTAATGACGTCAACGACGATGCCCCGGCTTCCAAATTCGCCAGACATGACTCCGTGTAACGTTTTTCTATTTCCAAAAATAAAAAGAACCTTAAAGGGCCGTCGTTTTACAAGCATAGATGACATTAAAAGCCCATCGCTGAAAGAACTGGAGGCTATGCCAAAGATCGAGTTTGAGAAGTGTTTTGAGGATTGGAAGAAGCGCTGTTACCAGTGTATAATATCTAATGGGGACTATTCTGAAGGCGACGACATTTAAGTAGACGATTAAATAATTATTTTTTTCAAAGAACGAAATTTCCCCATATTTTTTGAACACACCTCCCTCGTACACTGTACACTGCAAAATTGAATAATAGATACATATTTCTAAGAATTACCTGTCTTTGCAATATTAAAGGAATTCAGCTTATGTTCGATGTCAACTTTATCCACTTCTTCAATGCTCTTTTGTTTTGTTTGTTTTTTGCTTACTCAAACGAGTGGGTATAGAAGCTTTTTATGGATTAGTGCTTGATCCTACTAATTTTATCTATTTCTTCCTTCTTGTGTTGGTCATTTTTGATTAAATTTGGAATCGTAACAATCAAAAAGTTGCCCTCAAAATTGATATTTTATGTTTCAAGGTTCGCAGAATCAAAAATGGGATAAAAAAATATGTCCGTCCGATTGCCACCTCTAGCGTTGATCGATTTTAATGAAATTTGGTATGTAGGTGTAGGTCCCATTTTTGGGGTCATTGTGCACCGAAAGATTTCCCCCTCTGTTAATCACATATATAGAGTTACGAAATGTTTCATGCACAATTAGACCCCAAAAATGGAAGCTATACGTACCAAATTACAACAAAATCGACCAACGCTAAGTGGCAAAAGTGTCTTCATCACGGCGTATCAAGAGATTTTATATAGTCGATTTTGGGATTCTACGATCTACATAGCTAACATTCTGAATAAGTATCTTGAAAAATATGACTTCTTATTTTCGAACTCAAGCCACCGACTGACATTCCTGTGTAGAGAACATTTAGTAGATATTTATAAATAACATGAAAAATGTTATCTCCATTGATAATGACTGACAGGAGAACATTGGTTTTATGGATTTAAGGCATTTGTTTGAAGACAAAATGAAGAAAAAGGCAATCACCCACGTATCAACCTGTTGGTTGTTGACCTCAAATGTTTTGTTTGATATTGAAAGTTATTTACATTTTGCTTCACGTCTTTCGTTTTACAAGAGGTTAAGGATTTTAGGATTCATTTTTTTAAAATAAATCTTAATTCCACATTTCTTATATCTTGTTGTTGTTTTTTTTTAAAAAAAAATATTTAATAAATCTGGCTTAAGTTTTTCAACTACTACTGGTCTATTATCTTGGTCTATAATCTTGGTCTATTCGTAATTTTATAAAATCGGTTTTTGTAATCTGGAACGATGTTTCAATTGTGTAAAGATACACAACACACACATCAATTGATATTTGCATTGTATCTATTTATTAGGTAAAAAAGAAAACTTTTGTTTTATTGTATGATTAGATAATACGTCGCATTTTGTGGCGGTCCCCAAATTTCACAAACTATCCATTTTTTATACGAATTGCACCTCGTGGCAATTCCTTACTGATCGACTTTAGCGAGTAAAACATTCCTATCGGTATTGTCTCGATATACGAGTTTTATATACAGAGACAGAGCCAATCTAGCGAGTAAAATATTCCTATCGGTATTTTATCGATATACGAGATGTATACACAGAGACAGATCCACTCAAGCGAGTAAAACATTCCTATTGGAATTGCCTCGATATACGAGTTTTATATACAGAGACAGAGCCTTTCTAGCAAGTAAAACATTCCTATTGGAATTGCCTCGATATACGAGTTTTATATACAGAGACAGAGCCTTTCTAGCAAGTAAAACATTCCTATTGGAATTGCCTCGATATACGAGTTTTATATACAGAGACAGAGCCTTTCTAGCAAGTAAAACATTCCTATTGGAATTGCCTCGATATACGAGTTTTATATACAGAGACAGAGCCTTTCTAGCAAGTAAAACATTCCTATTGGTATTGCCTCGATATACGAGTTTTATACACAGAGACAGAGCCTTTCTAGCAAGTAAAACATTCCTATTGGTATTGCCTCGATATACGAGTTTTATACACAGAGACAGAGCCACTCTAGCGAGTAAAACATTCCTATCGGTATTTTATCGATATACACAGAGACAGAGCCACTCTAGCGAGTAAAACATTCCTATCGGTATTGTCTCGATATACGAGTTTTATATACACAGAGACAGAGCCACTCTAGCCAGTGAAACATTCCTATCGGTATTGTCTCGATATACGAGTTTTATATACACAGAGACAGAGCCACTTGAGCTGGTGATGGTTTCAAATACTTCAATTACAACTAAAAGTTTTAAATTTCAAAACTGCAACGGATCCTTTTTTTTGTAAAATAAAAACAGTTCAAAATGTCCAGAGTATGAACTTTATTGTCCTCTTCAAATGCACAGTGCAGTTGCAATTTGTTTTTGTTTTTATTTTTTGAATGCAACATTTTTTTTATATTTTTCTCTCTCAGAAAGAATGAGCTTTTCACTTTGCATTGTTAGGTACTAGCTGTTGTTTCACCCGTGCTTCGCTACGATTCTTATATTGCTGTGTTAAAGGACAATGAAATTTGGGGGGTGGGGGAGTATGGATTTGCGTCCACCCTGCATATTGCAGCCTTTAAAAATCAAGATTTAATTGTTTCACCAGGTGTCTTAGAGACATGTCCTTCCTGACTTTTTAGTATTTTCTAAATTATATATTGCCCGTTCCCGGTTTCGCTTTCGTAACTCTGGATTTTTTAAAATCCAGATATATTAAATATTTCAAAGTCAACTTTGAAATATTTAATGTATGTAACTACTCCTTTCGTATTAAATTTTTGAGAAGATAAAGACAATAAAATTTGTTTAATATTTATCTGAGATTTGTATTCAACCCAGGGCCGGAGTTATTACAAGCCAATGTTGAGCTTTGGTATACCTCTTTTTGATGTATATATTTAATGTAACTACTTCTTTCGTATTAAATTTTTGAGAAGATAAAGACAATACTGAGATTTGTATTCAACCCAGGGCCGGAGTTATTACAAGTCAATGTTGAGCTTTTGTATACCTCTTTTTGATGTATTTAACTCTTCAGTTTCGTTAAAAAATTGAAGTAAAGTAAACCAACCAAATTTTTATCCGGATTTTCCAAATTTCTATCCGTTCCCCATATATTTCGAGTGGCTCGTTTTTTTTTCAAACATTCTTTATGAGTAATATGGTATGCTGGCTTGTGCGCGCAACATCATATGCAATCTTTTCCTTGGCACTAGAATTTTCTTTTGTGTTTTTTCCTTTGACAAAAGCTGGAATACGAAGTGCATTCAACAATGTTTCTTTCAATAGATCAAATGAATTCTACTTTTTGAGTCACCTGTAATTCATTTCAATTTTCTTTTTTCTCGTTTTTTTTTTTATGCAATTGAAAATATTGCTATTTTAATTCCCCAGTTTAAATTTTCAATTCGGAAATGGACAGTAAAAGGGAAATGTTCCGTTTATTTTGAAGCTTTTGTCCCGTACATTGCATTGTATGCATTTCCGCTTCTCTGTCATCCATCTCATTGGGGTATCGGATGCAGTTAAGTATTAAATTGCTTCTCGTGACATTAGAATAGAACCTGATGTCCCCCCACCCCCCACCCTATTTCCTCCAGCTTTTTCTATACTTTTTCATTTCCCCTTCCAATCGTTATTTCTGCAGATTTTGAATGGTGATGTACCTACATAACATGTTTCCCCTTTTAGTCCAATTTAGAATCCCGTGCTCACAGAATATCAATAGTAAGCCTTAAGTTTTACTTACTCAAAATATTCCTCTTACGATCGCAGATTTTACGCACAAAGAAGACATTCCGGAATCTAGAAATAGTGAAATTAGTTGATTTTATGGGAACACCGCTATATAGTTACTGAATGCTGAATTAGTGTAGCCGGAGATCAGATATTCTCATTAGAAGTTTCGAGCATGCAAGCTGAAAAGAGGAAATTTTCAAATTCCTCCGTTTTTACATTTGGTTTACTACCTAGTTATGGTAGTGCAATATGTTACTTTCACTACCTATACTCCGATTTATTTGAAGCAAAGGCACATCAGTATTGTGAAAATATGAGAACTCTGTATTCTCTATTTTGAAGACGTTTCGCCATACCTATCATGACTCCATTATTATAAAATTGCATTTATTCTATTAGCACAATCGCTAGTCCCCTAGCTATCGCAACAGCCATAGGATTTGTGTGTTCTTGTGAACAATTAGAATCAATAAATTTAAAGATAATTGGGGCGACGGAGTATTCTGAAATCCCATTTTTTGTTTATTTTTTTTTTCTCAATAGTAAACCTTTGGAATTGTCATCATTTTTATTCATGCCCCACTGAAAATTTTATAGATTACGTTTCAAGGTAGGTACGTAGAATCAAAAAATCTAATAAAAGAAATCAATTCGTACGCCATGAAGGGCACTTTTGCCACTTCATAAAAACTTTCGACAAAATAGTGTAACGCAAATGGGAAAAATGCGTCTAACAACAGACGCTGTGCGTGTAGAAGATACGGGACAATGCGACTAAACGGATTTTTTATTTAATTCGATTTATGGATTCTACGGTAAATTTCAAATTTTGATAGGGGTATTTTTTAGCTAGTAAAATAATTAACCCACATGTCACATTGCCAGAGTTGTTTCTCTACAGAGTAAGTTGGAAAATAATTATGGTGAATATAACCATTCCTAATATTAGATAACTAACTTATTCTTACCAATAAGTGATTTTGTATCATCTACAAGTAAATTGACAAGCACTTTCTTCTGTCACGACATCTTCTCTTCACCAGAAGATGTCGTAACAGACAGCCCCAAGCGCTTATGAATTATCAATTTACTTGCAGTTGATACAAAATCACTTTAGAAGTTATATTTCAAAATGACTGTACAAACATCCTAAATAATATTCCTTATTTTAATGTTTTTATTTGCTAATTTCCCCAATCTGGATTTTGTTCTGTTTTAGTAACTCCAAAATATATCAAAATAACAAAAGATGGCGTGCCTCTTAAAAATCAAACCACTGAACATATGAGTGAGGATGACGTCATCAAGCTGGAGTGTGAAAGTGGTGGTGGAAAACCTATTCCTACTGTAGAATGGTGGAATGGAACCGAGAAAATGGACGGTAAGTGTACCACTCAATCCCAGGAACCTGTGTCCACTTGACGTGGATATCACTGACAGACCAATTGGCACTAGTTTCGCCTCTATCTTAGTCAAGCTACTTCTACTGTGTGCGGTAGTATGAAAGTGTTGAAGTTCAGAGAGCGAACACAGTAAGCGTGTCACTTACAGTAACAATCGTACGACCGTCAATCTTCGACATTGACTTCAGAGTGGGGTGGTTGTTGTTGGCGAAGTGAACCCATTTTTGGTCAGAAAAAAAAACCGAGAGCACCTGGTACGTAGAACCGATTGCCTGCAATAATAGAGTCGCTATTCATTTGACGATATCGTTTTCTTTGACTTTTCTACGAAAGCAACAGAAGTTATATCGTGAGACACTAGAAAGGACAGTAATTATATCATGAGCCACTAGAAACAACAATAGTTATATCATGAGGCACTAGAAACAACAGTAGTAATATCATGAGACACTAAAAACAACAGTAGTTATATCATGAGACACTAGACACAACAGTAGTTATATCATGAGGCACTAGAAACAACAGTAGTAATATTATGAGACACTAAAAACAACAGTAGTTATATCATGAGACAATAGAAACAACAGAAGTTATACCGTGAGACATTAGAAACAACAGTAGTAATATCATGAGACACTAGAAACAACAATAGTTATATCATGGGACACTAGAAACAACAGTAGTAATATCATGAGACACTAGAAACAACAATAGTTATATCATGGGACACTAGAAACAACAGTAGTAATATCATAAGACACTAGAAACAACAGTAGTAATATCATGAGGCACTAGAAATAACAGTAGTAATATCATGAGCCATAGAAACATCAGTAGTAATATATCATGAGACACTTGTAACGCGAAAAATGTGTACTCTCCCAAATGGCATGGTGATAAAAAGAATGTGCCATCCATGATTGAATTTTATATCAAACAAACTGATCAAATTAAATAAACAGCAAAATTGTACCACTTCAAAATAGTTCATTAACCTCATAAAAATAGAAATCGTTAGACCCCCGCTCTTCCCCCGAAAAAGTGGCAATGCATTTAAAAGAAAAATTTAGCTCCCTAAAGAATAAAATACATTTGAGCAATGATCCGCTTAAAGCCCTAAATAAAATGCCAAGGGGTGCGTACATTAATCGTTTGAATATTTTTTACAAGATTTTTTGTTGTTTTTGTTCGGGGCCTTTGTTTCCTTTGCTTCAAATTACTCGCTAAGTGCAGGCAATACAAAATACTTTTCGTTACTTACCTTTGTATGTGCTGGATGAGCTTGCACATTGCATAACCTCAGGTATCTAATTCTACAGAAAGAAAATTAAATTATTTGTACTCGTAGCTACATGGGGAGTATTTTCTTTTTTCTCTTCTCACAACAAAGGTCGTTCATTGATTTCAAACACGAGAAATAAAATCTAAGGCTATTGAAAAAATTTATTTTTTCTTGTGACCAGAATGGGGCTCGGTCACGGGGTATAATGAAGATACAAGGGGAAACTGCATGTATAGGATCCATTAGGTATACCACGCGCTTGATACTGCAAGATTGGCCTATTAATTAGCTGCCATTTTGTAATAGAATTTCACAGAGGTTTCATGTTATCCTATCAAAAAAATAGACTCTTGAGTGGAACGATGCCACTGAGTGAGGGCAATGCCTCAGACATTTTCTACCATCTCACACCCTTATAGATGTTATGGCTGATGTTAGGGGCTTTTTGGTTTTGGGCAATGCNGAAGTGAATTTCAGAAGTTCAGGGAATTTATTTTTTTGTAAAGATAGATTGAAAATAAACATTAAAATTCTACATAAGATGGCTGAGCAAGATTTGAGTAGGGCAGGTGGAATGCCATCCATACCGGGTACTTTGTCCGCAAGTAAACCGATCGCATCACTCACGTCACTCTCAGATATGGAGAATACCGGGAGCTCAACATCCGAAAAGTTTCCAACACTATAACTGTCAGGAGCGACATTATAAACAGAGTTGAAATAACTCGCAAATGTGTCACACACACTCTGTGAGTCAGGAATCACCACACTTTTTTTATTTTATTTTAAAGAGAAACATAATTCTAAGTATAAATATGATAGGTCGTGGATTTTTGATATGAAGGATTCAGTATTAAAGGTTAATATTTTAAAATTTAAAAAAATGGCCGGTCCTACTTAGTTAACCTCGATTTTTGCCTCAGTCCGATATGTGTTAAAAGTCATTTGTGACTAGAATTATTCTTCAATTTTTCACAATTTTCTACGGTGTGCAGTTAATAGACAGAGGTTGACTTTTTTTAAATCGTATATTATAGAATAGCTTGGGACTCAAAAAAGTAGACATTATATGTGGCTTTCATTAGAAAAGTTCCCCCCCCCCTTATTTTACCACCTTAGGGACCGTGGACGGATGTTTAATTTTTTTTCCTGAAAAACTTCAGGATCGGCTTTCTTTATACATTTTTTTATTATGTCAAGCTTCCAACTTGAACGGTTCGTGAGAGAGGAAAAATGGTGACGGGGTGGTACCCTGTATAATTAGACCATTTCCTGAGTTGTGTTTCACTGTTTCAGACTGTATAATTAAAAAAATTCCTGGGTTGTCTTTCACTATTTCACCCTATATAATTAAACCAAGTTCTGAGTTGTGTTTCACTGTTTCACATTGTATAATTAAATCATTTCCTGAAATGTGTTCCGCCGTTTCACCCTGTATAATTAGACCATTTCCTGAATTGTGTTTCACTGTTTCACACTGCCATTTCCTGGGTTGTCTTTCACTATTTCACCTTGTATAATTAAATCATTTCCTGAATTGTGTTTCACCCTGTATAATTAAACCATTTCCTGAGTTGTGTTTCACTGTTTCATTGATATTTTCCACCAGCACCATGACTTGTCCTGCATTTATTAAACTTACGTTCGTGAAAGACTCTTGCGAGTTGATATCAATCTTAGCCTTATGAATAAAAAGCTCCCGCATGTCGTTAGGGTAAACAAAATATTAGTGTTGAAAGTAATTTTCCCAAAAATGTTGTAGTTTGTTGCCATTGTTCGCTAAAAGAAAAGAACAAAAGGACACGTGCGAAAAAAATCTTTTTTATTTCTCTCTTAAAGGGTGATCAAGTGAAGTAAACACAAAAAATATTGCCCGGTATTTTAGTTTACATTCCTATACGGAGTATAGCACATAAAGTATTGTCACGGTGAAAAAAAAATCCATGCCATTTTTTTATCCCGATGGCTGCTTCATGAGTTCTCCAAGTTAACAAATAAGGGCGAATCTGACCATTGAACAAATCTTGTTAGTTTGATATTTTAATTACCTCTGGACTTGTCTCACTTGTCGTACGTCTACTCAAGAAGGATGGTGAACAGGAAATTCTGGACGAACAGATTTTTTTATTCGAAGCCTTAGAAGAAATTTATCTTGAAAAAACAACTTTAGTCATTTGGGAACTTTTATTCGCTGCTAGGTAAGTAACTAGCTATACACACTGATCTCACCCAGTCTGGTTTTGGTCGGGAATTGAACCACGTAATCTAAAACCTACATATGTTAACTTACCTGATCTTACAGTAACTAGTGTATTCAACTTGTCATAGCAATATTTTAATTGCAAACGCATCGTATTTTTTTCGAAATAGTTTGCGTTATTCTCAACATAGGGCTGGGTAGTATATTATGCTAATTTAAGGATGCCCGACTAGATTTTAACCCTTCCATGTCCTCATCAGGGGTAAATCTAAATATTTCAAAATTCATTAGAATGAAATTCTATGGATTGCCAGGATTTTAACCCGCACTCCCAGAGTGTCTTATCACTACTCCACCAACCCATTGCTTTTGATTGATCGATATCTTTCGTTGGCTTATCCATCCCAATATAAAATTAGCTCATGCAAAAGATTGTATCTTTGAATTTGAACTTTACATTTCGTTTTATTTTCAATTTGAATTTCCGCCATCAATTTTCTTAAAATAGGATCCCCCAGTGTTGTATGAGATATATTTATGTGTGTGCAACTTGCAGAGGTAATATATTACCGTTCCGACGTAATGTAGCATTTGTAAATCAAAGTAGCCGAAACGTGTTATCTTGAAATAATGGAGGGGGAATCAATTTATTCAATGCAAATCGATGTTTGATTTTATTTAAACAATGCATTACCACAGGCATTAGGGTTTCCTAAACGTTTAGTTAAGGTTTAAAATGTACCGTTTTCGGTTTTGCCGCTTTCTGGCAGGTTTTAAGAGTCGTACCTAGATGAAGAATGGCAGTTACCAGAATTTTGAACTCGGGATTTGAGCTCTGGGGACCTCAAAACGTGTTGTGCCTTTGAAAACTCGAAATGTCAGCAAAAAATATAATCCCATTTTAATATTGTTTTTTTTTCTTTTCTTTTTTTTTGGGGGGTGNGGGGATGGGTATTTGTATCCAGACAATAGCGTAAAACGAGTTGGGATTAAAGAAAAATGGTCTTTTATCCGAGTTGTCTTGGTTAGAAGACCAAGTGGATAAACTTTTATTGTACCAATCGTACCATACATCATGACCTGAATAATTTTAGAATGCATTAGTTCTTGTTAGATCACTAAAATAAAGCATCGTCCAGCGCGGTTTTACTAAGTGGTTGACCACGTAGGTTCGCGCCCTCGTGATGCTGGCTATTCCAGTCTCAACCCTGGTTTCTGATTTTCAGGCGAATGGAGGGTAAAATCCCCATCTCGAATGGCCATTAGATGCTAAAGGGACGTTAAGCCAAAAACACTTTTTTAAAAATGAATTATACGTATTTATTCTTAAGGGCCATCCCGAGTGCGATGGTAACATAACTCAAAATCGTGTTACCTTTCATGTTCGATTCAGAGTTTAAATAAAGGCCACTTTTATTTACTTTTTTTTTTAATTTGGCTTAACGTCGACTTTATACCTAATACTCGTATTCTTGTTTCATAGATCTAACTCGAAATAATCCCATTGGGTCGGGTAGTTGTATTGAAGTTTCAAATTACATGATGTGCAATAAAGATTTTTTTATTTTATTTGGCTTAACGTCTCTTTAACATCTATTGGTCATTCAAGACGGGGGTTTCATCCGACATTCGCTGGAAACTTGCAAACCAGCTACCCACATTGACCTCACACAGCCTGAGTAGCCAGCATCACGAGGGCGCGAACCCACGTAAACACCCACATGGCACAACCTCGCTGGACGTTGCTGAACTTCAGTGATATATCGGTAACTGGTGTATTCAACGTGCCATAGACGCGGACTTTTGAGTTTTTCATGTGCTTGAAAGCTAATATATAAAAAATCAGATGTTTGAGATTTTCTTTGCAGGTGAATAAATAAATGAAACAAATCGAACTGATCAAATGTTCCATAAATATTTGAGAATTATATTTTCCCAACGCATTTTCCTGGTCTTTAATCTATAAGAAAAACATTGGGGTGAAGTTTGCACATAAAATTTGACATTTCATTTGAAATATTTGCTATCTTCACACATAATTTCCGAACGGCAATTCAATACTGGGTGGTACATTTTGTTTTTAAAGGGAGTTTTTTAGAGTTGTTATCTGAAAACTTCTAGCAATACTCGTATAATGGAAAAAACGCCAGCATAGCACATGGTTTTATTATTTTAATAATGTTGGCTATTAGAGTTTTTTTGTTTTTCTAGTATGGAACCTTTACTGACAATAACTTCTAGACCAACTACAGGAAGTCAGTCAATAAAAAACTATAAGAAGATTTAAAATATATATATATTTTTTTTAATCTCGAAAATGAAATATTAGAGATATCTCCAAAATGAAAAAGTCAATAGACGAAAATTAAAATAATATATTTAAAATCTTTCCTTAAAAAAAAAAAAAAAAAAAAAAAAAAAAAAAAAAAAAAAAAAAAAAAAAAAAAAA
>CM022877.1:23539262-23551543 GCA_012654025.1 Pachypsylla venusta
AAAAAAAAAAAAAATGAAAAAAAAAAAAAAAAAGACTAAAATAATATTAACCATCACATCAAACGTTGTGATTTTTCAAAGATTACAATTCAGAAATTACAAATTATAAAAAAATACAAAATAATGAAAGAGGGAAAAATAGAAGAAAAAAAATACACAGATGTCATGTCAATAACACAAGAAAATGAGCCGGAGAAGATAATGATATTGCAGAGATACTTTCTGCATTGTTTATTCCTGTCGGGAAGGATAAGAGTAATGATATGCAAAATATAAATAACCCAAACAGAGTTTTTGAGCGGTCTCCCAACACATATTATTTTAATTATCTCCCCATTAGGAACCTTTTCATTTCCGTCCCTGCAGATACCATTCTGAGATCATTCGTCATATTTTACAATACAATAGGCAACCTGTCTCGTCTATTCATATACGCCACAATGTGTTACGCTGAGATTCCTTAAACTTTCATATTATTAAATTTCTTCCATTTTCACATATGGAAAAACTCCTTTTCTAATTTTTCGCTTTCAAAAATAATCTCTTTGTGTGACTTGTATAATCCGTCGCTCCCCTTTCTTCGTTCCCGTTTTTAATGACTTCAAAATTAACTCCCCCCCCCCACTCATCTTTGTCTTTTTAAAACGAAACGAAGAATAGCTAGCAGAGGATATATTTATTTAATTTACTGTTTTAATTAAGTAATATGAATGACAATATAGCATAGAGTTTTAATCATCAAAAAACTGAAGACAGCCGCTTATGAGGAGCTGTGTGATCTACGATAAGGGACTTAAAAAATATTAATTTAGAACTAGTATGAAGAGTTTTAACAATACCATCATTCATGCGACATGCACCATATTCATATTCAACAGATCAACACGCCTTAGTATCTTCCTTATCCCCTCACCCTGAATCACACTATTTTCCAGAACCCACTCTTTGGGGTGGCATGGACAAACATTAGACCAATACGCGAACCAAATATTTGTGCTGCTAATATCTCATTATTTAATCGAATTTTTGAAAAATGTTTGTCATTCCAAAGATTTTATTTGCTATCGGTTCAAGCCCCACGACGAGCCATGATTTTTTTTAAAAAAAAATATCATTCAGTCAATTTCTCAAAGGCGAAATATTTATTTTTCTAAATTTTTATTGGAAAGAAAAACTGAAGCAGTTTGCAGTGTGTGTTCTGGCTGCATCATCATTGTTGTTGGATTTGCTTGATGAGGAAGGCATTCCAATTTAAAGAAAATCAAAAAAAAGTATAATGAGTCGAAATTGGATGTCATTGTATTCCTTTTTTGTATTTTTTAAAAGTTGAGGCTTGGCACTTGTAATTCCAGTTAGAATTACAAATAAAAATAACCAAATAATACTTTTTATGTAGGGTTTTATTTAAACTTCACTCAAATAATAATTTTGAATTATATATGATCAAAAATTTAAAAAAATATTTGATACCGCTTTATTCTGCTCTCACATATTTGTTTTTGATCAAACATGACCAAACACCGGACGACCAAATTATTATGTCGATCACAATGCTTGGATCTGTTTGTCGTCGAAAAACGTCAAATATTTGGCATCATGGACTTTAAATATTATATTTAAAGTTAAACTAAGACACCTTGTAAAGACAATTGAACGCATCCGACATAGAATTTATTTTATTTTACAAATCATATTAAAGCATACAATTTTTTTTTTAGAAAGTAATTTCAGTTTCTTTTTCCACGTTAGTACACAAAAAAAAGGCAACAAAAAATTCATCCATTTTGTTCACATAACGTATATTTATAATGTAGAAGCATGCAAGAAAAATGAAAAAAGAGCATTAGTTTTTTTTTTTTTTTTTTTTTTTTTTTTTTTTTTTTCATAGGAAGAGTTAGAGGTAAAAAAAAGGAAGAAGGTAACTCCGGAAAACAAAAGGGGAAGTCTGCACAAAAAATCTAATGATATGTGAACCCTGTCTAGAGAAGATACAATGAGGTTTGTTGGATACTTAGATGAGTTTGGGGTGAACGTAGAGGAAAACAGGGGATAATTATGTTCGTTAGAGATGTAATAATTATTTTGGAAGTAGGTATGTGTAAGTTGTTTTTTTTTCTATGAATCATTTGAAGGTATTTTTGTTTTGTTTTTGTTTTTTTTGGAAATTTAAGAGAAAAAATAATGATAAGATTTCAAACGAAATGGCAATGATGTTTATAAAAATACAAAATTAGGGTTGGATTACAAAAATAACTCTGTTTCTTTCAATGAAAGACATTAAAAAAAGTCACTTACTTAATTTAATTTGTGTAATAAGTATGTTCTACTTTGTAGTGGGAGCACTGGGTGCCATACTGAGAACACTTCTACCCGACCTGAAAAGTACACCTCTATGAGATCCAAACGTGTGTGCCATTGGGAACGGCACACATTTTAAGAAAATTTGCTGATTGAAGACCGTTTACCAGTGAATAAGTCCTCAGAGTATGGTGTATTTATTTTATAACAGATATTAAAAAAATGTGACACATGGGTTTATTATTTTTCTGGCAAAAAATAATAAAACTTTTTTTGCCACCCCCACAAAAAATGGGGGGGGGCAAAAAATGGAGAGGGGTTTTCGTGACGATTCCAAATCTGGGGCGTAATTAGACCCTAAATGACATACCTACTAAATTTGAAGTCTCTGGCTCTTACCATTCTCTTTTTAGACAGGATTAATGAAAACCGCCAGTGGTATTTTTGATTGAACCCTAAAGTTTCGGAGCTAACTGAGACCCCAAATATGACATACGTACAAAATTTCAAATCTCTAGCTCTTACCATTCTCCTTTTAGAAACCCTAAAAAAGGACAAAAATCGCCAAGGGTGTATTCCATTGCACCCAGAAGTTTCGGGGCACAATTGGAGCCCAGATGGGACCTATAGGCGTACGGCGCGGTGGACAAACGGATTTTTTTTTATTCGATTTTTGGATTCTACGTACCTTGAAACGTATAATATCAAATTTTGAGGGGGGGGGGGTAATTTTTTTTTCCGTGACGATTCGAAAGGTTTATTATTGAAAATAATAAACCAAAATATATCTTAGAAGCTGGTGAAAATAATAACAACGTCAATTAGAGTTGACTCGTTTTATCCTTTAGAGCTTGTAAGATTTCACGGAAATTCTGTATCTAATATAATATTAAGCGTCGTATTTTTTCTATCTCAGGTAAAGTATCTCGATATGTAATTAACACTGTACTTAGCAAAATGAAATGTTTTTCATATTCTTTGAGTTAGGGGGCATCAGGTATGTGTTTTGGTAGTTACAACACTTAACTGGTATACATAGAAAACAAAATTATGAACATGTTTTTATTCTTTCTCCTCTTAATCTATGCAACACCTCCTATACTTATATAACACTGGCTCTGATGATGTGCTCAGGAGAGGATGCAACTAGTCAGCTTTACTTAACATCTTTTCCGATGCGTTTTTTGGCGCAACATCGGGCTGGATTCAGATCAAAAGGGTGCTTGATGGGTGTGTCCTGGCCTATTTCATGTCAAGTAAGACATCCTTTTTTAACTATTTAATTTTGTAATATTAATAATCTTTATTAAATGAAGACAAAGAGTGTTTTTCCTTCTATACGCAACTGAAAAACTGCCTTATCATTCGGTACTAAAGCTTTTTTACATGATTGTAGATGCATCGGAGACGGACACTATAGTTTCAAGGGAACGGCCTTGTTTCTAAGGCACGAAGCAAAGCGTGCGGAATCTTCTAATTTGTAAAAATTGCTGATCGAAATGTTTCCTAACCTTGTTCACTGGTAATTTGAGCAAAACAAATATTCATTCAGTACAAAAATTTTAAATAAGAAAATCTCATACGTATTACGTATACTGATTCCATATTCAATGCCTTAAAGAAACAATTTGTGAATAATATTAGAAAGAGTAAAATAGGAAATTCTATACATGAAACAGAAAACAAAGATAATAAATTTATTGTTTTTAAGAAACAAAAATAGGTAATTCTATTGAAAGTTTTCTTTACGGAGAAACAACATCATTTGGAATAATTTGCAATGAACGAGACATACTTGTACAAGTGAGAGAAGTTTGAACAAAGTTAGAAGTAACTGTAAAGAAGGAAATTTAGATTGCAGACATATTGTATTCACAGAACTAATATTAAACTGAACGGAGAAATAAGTATGTGTGAATAGGAAATGAGCAACGGATTGAATCTGTCAATTAAAACAATCATAAATTTGTGGTGGATTAATTGGCCCAGCGGGTGTCGACTGCAAAATATATATATCGAGTGATACCTTGTTTAAAGAACTCGTTAAAAGAAGTTCACTGCAGCGGACAGAGTTTTAAGGTGGGTAACCCAAAAAATAGAGCTATTGGGCCAGCATTTTCCGAATCGAAAAGGTCTATGACCTTTTTTTAAAGAACCCGTGAAAGAAGTTCACTTCAGCGCACAGAGTTTTAAGGTGGTAACCCTAAAAATAGAGCTATTTTTGCCAACCTTTTTTTAATCGAAAAATCTATGTGTGTTTTCTTATTATTCTAACCCATTCTCCTGAGACTATTTTATATTGTACCTAATTAGTGTATGAATCACTTTGATGCATCAAATCAATTACTTTTTTATTTCAATTATTTAATTTTATTTGGCTTTGTACTAAAAAATGGAAAAGAAATAATTACCTTCAAAATTTTGCTCATTAAGAAAATCAGTATGACCACGGCAAAGATATATTGGAAGCCACTATCTTAGAAGCAACATGCACAGTGTACACTCTGAAGTGAGAAGGAAGCAATAGATGGAGACGAATAATATTAGACTAACTATACTGCACGAACCCAAGTCTTATTATTATGTGATCAAAATCTCATGTAGAGGATAACATACCATGTCCCGACTGGGTTTGGAACTCGCGATCCCTGTGCTATCGGGGCTGGTAATGGCAGAAAGTTGCGAATCAATCAATTAATAAAATACATGTATTGACGAAAAAAAGAAAGCTAAAAGTGATTATCTCTAGAACTTAAAAGAAATACAATATTAAAACAAGAAGTTTTTTTAAAAAAAGTGAAGAATTGTTTAGACAAACGAGACATGGATGAAATGAGAAAGTATCTAATGTAAAGTAGTTATGTCTTGAAAGAGAAAAGAAGACAAAATACGAGTATGAATAGGTAATAGAAACCCAATAATAAAATTTTACCGAAAACTTGAAAAACAAAGAAAATGTTGAAAGCTGTAAATAAGAAAAGGATAGGATAGTAAAGTTTGATTATTTGAAAATTTACATGAAAACAAAAGCTCCGTGTCTCTCAATTGTTACCGTTATGTTTTACAGACTGTAATTAAGTTAACGATATGAACTTTCAAAAGAAAAACATATATTTTAATACTATCTGAAAAGAAGATTTTCGCTTTTATTAAATGTGACATATTTGTTTGAAAGAGTTTTTCGATTCTTCTGAACAAAATACTGGGTGTATTAATCTTAGTAAGAAAACTCTCAATGTTAAATAAACAACTGATGTACTGACGTGAAAATAATTCCTCCAGGACAACTGCAATTTGGGCATTTTTTAAAGGTAATTTTGGGAGGAGTTATTAATGTATTTTTAGAGTTTGGGACTTTCATAGTTTTCATAAGCCTCATATTTTTTGCTTGTCTTTCTTCTTTGTTTGTTGGAATCGTCATCCTTCAAACACGGATTGTTTTGTTTTTGGGCCAACATTTTACGAGTCCCGAGTTCTTTGTGTTTCCCATATGTGTGTTATGAATGCCTGTATCATGACGAGACATTGAAATTTATAAAGGGTTGAAAGTTTGTAAAATCATCGCATATCATGACAATATAAGGGGCATCACACAATAACTGAAGTTAAACAAAAGGCTTACGAGAAGAATTTACGCATTTATTATTCAGACATGTTCGTACTACGTTATATATTTATTGTCTTTAGTTCTGTAGAATTAGCAGCCATTTTCATTTTAACTATTCAACGAGCTGCATTGTCTAAAGAACTCTGAAACTAACAGAGCATGATTTTCCTCAAAGTGCTGTCATATCAACAAATATTCTCCAAATCTACAAAATCCATCTATAGTGGGAACCAAAGATTTTGATCCATTATCATAATCTACTTATTGTCGTTTGCAATGAGGGCACCTGATTTTTGGGATGTATTTATGTATTCGCCAAAGATTAACATATTATATTTGATAGTGATTGGAAAATTCAATGTCTGCAAGTACCATATTCATTAGTATCATATACAATGTACCATATTCATTCATTCCTGAATTATTGGTAAAAAATAGAATCGAATAGAATCACTAGGTGAGGTTAATGCCCACTGCACAGGCCCAAGCCATTTTGTACAACCTAAATCTTAGAGTTATGTTTTTATGTGATCAAATAGCGGGGATTGACCCCACGTCATCTGACTTATCAGGCCGGTGCTTGTGCTACCGAAGCATGAACTTATTTAAATTGTTTGTTGACATGCCTGCAGAGGAATAAATTAGATAGTGAAGCACAAAATATATTGTTTTCAAATGATAAATTTTATATTTTACGTTTCGGAACCAAATTCTCCAATTATGACCCAATTTGAATATAGGTCCTATCTGATGGGTCTTCCAAGCTTGGTGTTCTTGTTATCCCATCCAAGGAGCTTCATACAGTTAATAAACAGATGTGCTAAATTGACACATTTTTTTAATTTTCATTGAAATAATAGTTACGTCTATTTCCGGGGGAGTTTTGGAGCTATTTGTAAATACCCCATATGTTACACACTTGTCCATGAACTTACTTTTTATTGCTCCACCCGCAACATTCACTGTTTACCGCTCCACACGGTATATTCCATAAATAATACGTATATGACGAGCGACTCATCCCTTACCCTCACCTACCCCTAGCTACTCATATATGTTAATGTGATGAAAATTTATCTTCCGGAAAAACGTTGGCAGTAGAAAAACAAATGAATTTTCTCACATTTATTTTCTGCACAATCAATTTTCCTCAAATTTATTTTAATTTTAATAATATTATATCTTTTGTTTTGTAATAATATTTCTATTCTTTGTCTGCCATCTTTATCATTTTATCCTTCTTTTATGTTGTTTTGCTCTTTCTTTGTCAGTTGTTTGTTCATTGGTTGACAATTTTCTGACTAAATTTTCTCTCTCAGAAGTATGTTTCTAGAAGAGAATTCCAACATTTGTTTTTGTTAAAATGAACCAAATTTCGTGGGTACTGGAGACTAGATTTCTTAAACGAAGGTTTTTTTCTTTCGTTTTTCTGTACTAAAAAAAACTTCTTATAATATTAAGCAATTGTATCCTCAGTTTGATCGAATTTATAGGTATTTGTCTCAAAAGAATGCATCAGTAGAGTTAAAGAAGCTCTACTATTTAGATTCTAAATAGGACAGCTTCGATTCTAAAAATTAGAATAAACTTCACGTTACTTATAATTCAAATGGGACTATATTTAATGGAAGTAATCCTTACTTAGATTAAACCACATTTTTTTCAGCGAGTTTGTCGTTTTGTACCACAATAACTCTTGATCTTCTTGTTCAATTTTAATGAAACTTGGTATGGACATTTGGTTCATAGAAATAGCCAAATTTCGATACCAAGTTTTTAAAAAAGGTGAACATCTATCATTTAATTTTTGTAGAAATTTAAATTCTTCAACTGATATCGATCATTGGTGGATTTAAAGTAAGAACTATTGCTGAACATTTTTTCTTTCCTTTTAAATCAATTCACGCCGCATCAAGTTCCACGGTTTCAATCTTTTTTTCCCATAAATTACAGTTCCGCGTGCGAAATTGATAGAATAGTAAATCTAATTGTAACAACTTGACCTATAAATTAATAATTTGAAATCCAAAGTTAGTTGTGCCTTCTCTTTAAATTTCTCGAGAAATTAAATCTTTTTCAAAGAGTTCCGTTTAGCCCAATACCATACCAGCAATGCGCTGAACGTCTCTGGTCCGTCACTTCAAAATTTAATTTGCTAGAAACGGGTCCTTTTTTGACAAATTTAAAAATATTCAAATATTATAATTAATATATTCATTATTTTCGTCACATGAAGTGAATAATCGTTCTTAGGTCTTTTCCCTTTTCTTAGGAGTGCAAAGTGAGAGCAGAAACAAAAGAAATTGTTAAAGGCGCAATGAAAAGTTGAAAATTTTTGAAAATCCAACACAAAGTTTTATTTGAAAAAGTTTTGCCTATTGTTAAGATAATTTATTTCTTATTTTTCTCCTTCTTTTTCTTTCTCTCGCTTCTTTTTGAACTACTCTATGTGAAACTCTCAAAATATATAAAAAATAAAATTTCAATCCATAAATATGAATAAAAAAATAGAAATGAATATTGGTCAATTAGTTCAAGGCCATTCATACTTGTATTCGATTTTTTATACTTAACATCTATGGGTCATTCAGGAGGGGGATTGTACCCACTTCTTGCTGCAAATTTACAAATCAGCTGCTCACATTGACCTCACCTAGTTTGGGCTGTGACAGGAATAGCCAGCATCATGAGGGCGCGAACCTACTGGACGTTGCTTCACTTCAGTGATCTAACGGGAACTGTATTATAGAGAGCTTAAGTATGATGATTTAGATATAATAATTAGGGGTGTTTGTGTCATTGTGAAATATATATCCTAAATAAAAAAGTTGTATAAACTACAAATATGATGAGAGTCACGAGCGCTTTCACCTCACCCAGCCTGGATTGGTCTGGAAAAATTGAGACGCTGCGCTGGCTGATACTGCCAATTAAAATGAAATGAAGACCATCATTAGACGCGATTTTACGAAGAATTATTTTTACCATTCATCAGGCTTTTTGTTAAAGGAAAGATTTTTTCAATTTTCGTGGGATAGACTCTTTCAATGAGATCTTTAAAATATTTTCATAATCATTTCTATCTAAATTTAAAAAAGTCGATCCGACGAAAATTAAAATATTTAAAATCTTTGCTTAAACAAAAACCTAAAGTCACCAAAGACATTCATTTATTATAATTATTTTACTATTTATCTTTATTTTCAAAACAGCAGACTATCGAAATAATATAGTCCCCATTTTGTTTCGTGTATTTTGAATGAACTCGAACAATGCTCTTAAACAGTTTTAAAAACGAATAAATTATTTAAATATTGTTGTAAAATGGATGATACCAACGAACCTACGCTTAAAACAACACAACAAATAAAAATATTATGAAACTTAAAGAACAATATTGATCATATTAAAAAAAAAACTTTGTGTTAAAACTTAAAATCATAGAAATGGTTAAGTTCAGGTAACCACATCACATGAATCAGTTTTTATTTAATGCGAGGCATGGCGGAATTTATTCATCTTAAAATGCATCTGACGAGAACTTAATCTCAAAACAAAACTAACATAAATTGTACCTTTGAATAAACTAGGGAATATTTTCAGTTGCAATAGGAACAATAATGACTTTTATGTCCCTATAGAAGGACTTCTGGTCCCATTGTCTTTCTATAAAAGTGCTTCAGGTCCCAGACGATATCTTTTCCATTTGATTGTGTAACAATAATTAACAAAAGGGCCGAACAATATATTAGAAACAATAAAACAAAACAAGAACGAACTCAATAAAAGAGAGGCCAGTCCATAAATTACTCCTACGTATCTACGATGCTATTCAAAAGCGGAGAAAAGTAAAAATATCATTTGGAAAATTAATGGATAAGCTGAGAGCGGATCAGTGTCGTGTACGGAGTGACCCCAAAAAAACACTTCGTGTGCAAAAAGACGCCAAGAAAATGTCTCTACCAAAAAGCCAAAAATTCAAGTGGCTTATATCTCTCCTAAAAATATGGTCACAAAAGAAGTGATATCATATGAGTGCCAAGTTCATGTCACACCAACATTATTTGCCTACAAAGAAGTGATATCATATGAGTGCCAAGTTCATCACATGAAAAATATTTGCCCCAAAGGTAATTCGAAAGCTACAAACAAAAACTACAATAAACTTTTTGTCCCCGGGCACTTGACGCACATGTTATCTGAATATTAATGCGTGTTTTCGTGTTTTTCTACTAAACTTTCTCTGTAAGACTACGCTATAAATATTAGACTAAAATGTGCGCCAAGTGCCCGGGGACAAAAAGTTTATTATAGTTTTTGTTTGTAGCTGTCGAATCACCTTTGGGGCAAATCTTTTTCATGTGAGCTGAACTTGGCACTCATATGATATCACTTGTTTTGTGACCATATTTTTAGGATAGATATGAGCCACTTGAATTTTTGGCTTTTTGGTAGAGACATTTTCTTGGCGTCTTTTTGCACACGAAGTGTTTTTTTGGGGAGGTATCACTAATTTTTTGTCAAGTCGGCGCCAAAGTAAGCCTGTCAAAATCCAGGTACGAAATTTGAAGATGGTAGTTTTTAATAAAAGTGACTATTTCTTGAGAAAATTGAGAACACAGGTATTTATGACAAATCCATCGACCTAGTTTCATAAATCAACATACCCCCAACTGGGGTCTACGAGACCTTTCTGGATGTGGACATATAAGAACCCCGACAACATGACAATAGGAAGCGCTGCGTCAATCAGGTCTCACGAGTACCCTTTGACACGATAGCTCCTTCCCAATAATTTTATTTTTTTGGGCAGTTAATTTATTATTTTTTAATCTGTTCTTCAGATTTGAACATTCATATTTATCCTCATTCTTCTATCAGCTATTGTAGCCCGTAGCGAAGCACGGGTAAAACAGCTAGTAANAAACTTAGCACTGTAATGCAGTGTATTAATATAAATGCTATGGATGAAAACAAACCAAATGAAAGGAGTGAAAAAACTTAGCACTGTAATGCAGTGTATTAATATAAATGCTATGGATGAAAACAAACCAAATGAAAGGAGTGAAAAAACTTAGCACTGTAATGCAGTGTATTAATATAAATGCTATGGATGAAAACAAACCAAATGAAAGGAGTGAAAAAACTTAGTACTATAATGCAGTTTATTAATATCCTTAAAAAATCGAAAAACTCGGTAAACTCGAAAACGGTTAAATATAAATCTTTTTTATGACATATTATTTTTTTTAAACGGAACAAATAATATATCTACAAAATTTCAACTTTCTAGGACCAACACTGGCCGAGATATTGAAGATAGTATTCCGAAGTCTATTTTTTCATCTTTGGCAGCCCATAACTCGAAAACCGAACAATTGTCGAAAACATTACTTCTAACGAGGAAAACTCCTGGCTATATATAAACTCCTGGAAAACTCCTGGATGAATGAGTTCTACAAATTTCACATCGTTACGATAAAGAGTTAATATACTTATGCGATATAGAGTTGTCGAAATTATATGTAAAAATTTAAAAAGTCGAAAATCTTGAAAACGGTTAAAGTTAGAATTTTTTTTATAGAATATAAAAAAATTGATATTGCAACCAGTAATGCACCTACAAAATTGCACCTCAGCTTTCTAGACAATTAGGAGCTGAGATATAGAGGGTGCCGCTAAAGCGACACAAGGTGTCCGCGGGGATTTTTTTTTTTATGAAAATCCCGAGTTAAGGCCAGAAGGACCCCAAATGTAAAATCCCGCTTCTTAAAGTTCAACACAGTGGCCGTGGTAAGGGCGAGGTGGAAAAAAAAGAAAGTATGAATTTTTAACAATTTTTGGGGAAAAGGCATTTCCATTGACGGACAAAGGTAAGATAAAAGTTAAACTTCATCTATTGCTCGTGCCAACGACGAATATGAAAAAAAAAAATATTAAAAATTTTAGTTTAAAAAGGTCAGAATTGAAAGTGAAGAAGTTGAAAGTGAAGAGTCAAACTAGGTTTACCGTGCTATATAGCACGCTGGTTTTGTTTTTCTTGGCGTTGCAAAACAAGAGTTTTGCTTGATACATTGTGTCTTGATAAGCTGCAAGTGAGTGTTAAATTAATGGATAAGCTGAGAGCGGATCAGTGTCGTGTGCAGAGTGATACATTGTGTCTTGATGAGCTGGAAGTGAGTGTTAAATTAATGGATAAGCTGAGAGCTGATCAGTGTCGTGTGCAGAGTGATACATTGTGTCTTGATGTGATACATTGTGTCAGAGTGATACATTGTGCGATTAAAAGGATTGAACCTTTTAATCGCGACCAACTATTTGTCAATGTTGTGTTGTCCATCTCTTTATGTGTCTCTATATTACCCCCCCCCCCCCC
>CM022877.1:23560233-23574918 GCA_012654025.1 Pachypsylla venusta
CCAATGAGGACTATCATTGACCCACTTACTAGTCATCCTCCTCAGGGGACGAGTGATCCAATGAGGACTATCATTGACCCACTTACTAGTCATCCTCCTCAGGGGACGAGTGATCCAATGAGGACTATCATTGACCCACTTACTAGTCATCCTCCTCAGGGGACGAGTGATCCAATGAGGACTATCATTGACCCACTTACTAGTAATTGTCTTGCATTTTATTTTGTTTTCTTCTTTCTTTTTTGTTATCATTAATATTTGATATATTTTTTTTTTTAGCCTTATGAAAGGCATCTTTCCAACAACTTTACATGTGCATACAGAAAAAAAAATAGAAATCTTAAAACCCACATGAAGCAATAATATTTGCTCATGTAGTTCAGTCACTTAATCAATTGTCTAAAAAGTTGTGTCACATATCAAGTTGCTGAAAAGATAATAAATAAAACTATCTGAACGCAACGTATTGTAACTTATTAAAAAAAAAAAAAAAANTTTACTATAAAAAAAATGGATGGTTGTACCAAGTTTAAATAAAGGTCGTTTAATAATACACTTATCCAGGTCGTTGTGAACACTTGTTCCCATCTTCTGCTATTCCAAGTGGTCAACCTTGCCATGATAGTTTACAACCAGCGATAGGAAAGGAATATAAGGAACAAGAGGTTATTGTGAAAACCCTGTGAACTGTTTTCGGCCCATCAACTTTACAGACTAAACTATTATCTCTCTTTGTAGTTATATTTCGACTATTGGCGGTTATTCTACATCTACATTTCACATATGATTGAAATCAGTTAACGTTAAATGACAAAAGTGCTACTTACGTATACCCACCACCGCGCCAGCGCCGTGGTGGGACGGAATTTAAGGGGAGTGATATCATTCTTCTTAATCGATTATCTGATTTTTAATTTTCAGAGCCGCTCTACAAAGGCACCTCTTTTTTACTACTAATTTAAGCCTCCCCTGTCTTTTTGTTATCAATAACAGCTACTAAGTTTTATGCACGGGCCTCAGTATGCCCCGATAAATCTCGCGATATCTGGTGTTCAATGTCGATTGATTTTGGTGATCTGACTGGAACTGATGTATCCAAGGTGGTAAACCGTTGGGAACACCAAAGTACTTGTAAATTTGTGGTTCGCGAATTTTCCGTTGGTATTGTACAAGACATTTTTTTGATCCCATCTGAGGACCAAAAAAGATATTAGAAATGTCACATCTACTAATAATTTGATTTTTTTGTCTGATTTCAGTTCGCCCTTACGTCATGGAAATGGCGGAAGTGAAAGATCCTTTCAATCAAGGTCAAATGGTGAATCTCTCTTGTATTGTAAAAGGTGCTAAACCAGAAGCCACAGTTACATGGTTTAATGGAACAGATGTTCTCAGTAAGACACCCGAGTCAGATTCCTCACCACACAATGAGGTAAGCGATAAGGTAACCACTGACACCAAACCTTTAGATTCCACTCACGTGTTTTCATTAAGTTTACCGGTGTCGCTCTGAAAGTCAAATATTTTTTTTTTTGTGAATGTTTTGTTAGCTTCAAAGCCTGGTTTGGCGTTATGCGTCAATTTTTTCCTCTAGTCACAATCTATTTCCATTTAAATTCTAAAAATAACATGTTTCTACGTCTGCCTAAACATTGAGTTACTCTAAACGAGTTTCGATTCGCTCATCTATTGATTTAAAGTCAATAAGAGCGATTCCATAGCATGACTTTTGTCAAGATTGAATTCGATATGGAACTTCGGCCATTTTCTTGTGATTCAGTATTTCTTGAAATGACGCGACACGCCCTCGGTGATAGGTCGACTTCAAATGTTGATCATAGTAGACTGAAACTATAGAGGCAATTTCAAAATGTTTCTCAGACGATGTGAATTCAAGATTCCCGTGAGATCACTGAACTAATTAAATGACCACGTAGGTTCTTTCCCCCGTGTTGCTGTCTATTCCCGGGGTCACCCAGGCTGGGTGAGGTCAATGTGTATAGCAGGTTTTGCAGTAAGAAAGAAAGAAAAAATATCAAAGTAAAAACCACGCTCTTCATTTGAATTTCGACATTTTCTTGTATCAAAATTATTCACCTGGAGTTAAGCAACGCCTGGCGTATTGTTGGCTCTTTTTTCCGGCCCAACCCAGGGTGGGTGAGGTTAATGTGGGTAGCTGTTTTGCAAGTTTCCAGCGAATGGAGGGTAAAACCTCCATCTTGTTGATGTTAAAGAGACGTTAAGCCAAATTTAAAAAAATATTAACTTTCGGCCATCATATATATTATGATTGCTACTTATCTACTTCATTTTTCTAATGTTTTGTACGGACTCGCTAAATAAGTCCTTGGTCTGATCAACAAGTTGTATTATCATTTAAACTGCCAACTTAAAAAGTCTTTAGGGACCAATCTTGTTTCCCAATTCTAACTTAAAACTCTTTTCTAACTCAAAATCCCTTCTTCCTCACAGTTTATGTTAAAACAAAACATTGCCATTTTGCGCACCTCTTCTTCTGGCATTGCTCTCTGCTCCCTCACCTTTCGCTCATTGTTACAATTGAATTATTAAATTTTTCAAAAACTTATAAAATTTAAAACTATTTTTTTTATTTAATTTTAATTACGTTGAGTAACAAAGTTGTGCTCTCTCGCAATTTCCATTTATCATTCTGGTTGATGCTAATGAGCTGAGCACCTCATCGCGTCGTAACTTTAGAGAGTCGAAAGTTCATTTTGAATATTTTTCAGTAAAAAACTTATGAAAAACTTTCTACTGGCTGTTATTTAAACTTGTATATTAAAACGATAAAAAAGAAAATCCCATAAGTACGGAAGTCATTCAGAGATGTAGAATTGTACGAGGATTAGCCTAAGATTTTTTTGCTGTCCATGATCCGTGTTTAAAAACACTTTCACTAAAAATAGAATGATCTTGCTTCCCAATGTCTGTGGCTGAACCCGGCCTGATCATTTTAATAATACTCTTGAAAAGTAATGCAGCTTGGTGGAATTGTTTTTACAAGCCATCTTTAGAGGTTTTATTCAAAACTGATCTTCCCCGAGACAGAAGATTGTGGTCCGAACTGTTATTTTCTTTCACATCCAGTGAGGTCTATTTTAACACGACATTTTCTTTTGTGTGTCTTTTTGTGCCACGATAACTCTCGAACGCCTTATCCGAGATTCAATAAAATTGTTATAGACATATTTATAGAGTTATGTGAATAGATTTTGGCCCCTATCGGGCCACCTGTAGCCAATTTGAGGCTATTTAAGGTGGGTGAGGTCTATAGTTCACAGGACTACTATTAAATCTCATATCAAATAAATACATTCCAGTATAGATTCAACTAGTTGCTTTTTTATGGTGGCTTTCCCTTCAATCGTTTTAAAAGTTATCTAATTGTATGGGCGACCATTCTTTTATGTAATAATAATAACTGAATTAGATATAATTAGATTTTTGTCTGTAAAGTACGTNAACTCAATTGAACTGTCCATTGAAAAGTCATTCAATCATAAGTATATCCACATCATCGTCCGATGGTGGCCAGACGTATGGCATTGTAACTCAATTGAACTGTCCATTGAAAAGTCATTCAATCATAAGTATATCCACATCATCGTCCGATGGTGGCCAGACGTATGGCATTGTAACTCAATTGAACTGTCCATTGAAAAGTCATTCAATCATAAGTATATCCACATCATCGTCCGATGGTGGCCAGACGTATGGCATTGTAACTCAATTGAACTGTCCATTGAAAAGTCATTCAATCATAAGTATATCCACATCATCGTCCGATGGTGGCCAGACGTATGGCATTGTAACTCAATTGAACTGTCCATTGAAAAGTCATTCAATCATAAGTATATCCACATCATCGTCCGATGGTGGCCAGACGTATGGCATTGTAACTCAATTGAACTGTCCATTGAAAAGTCATTCAATCATAAGTATATCCACATCATCGTCCGATGGTGGCCAGACGTATGGCATTGTAACTCAATTGAACTGTCCATTGAAAAGTCATTCAATCATAAGTATATCCACATCATCGTCCGATGGTGGCCAGACGTATGGCATTGTAACTCAATTGAACTGTCCATTGAAAAGTCATTCAATCATAAGTATATCCACATCATCGTCCGATGGTGGCCAGACGTATGGCATTGTAACTCAATTGAACTGTCCATTGAAAAGTCATTCAATCATAAGTATATCCACATCATCGTCCGATGGTGGCCAGACGTATGGCATTGTAACTCAATTGAACTGTCCATTGAAAAGTCATTCAATCATAAGTATATCCACATCATCGTCCGATGGTGGCCAGACGTATGGCATTGTAACTCAATTGAACTGTCCATTGAAAAGTCATTCAATCATAAGTATATCCACATCATCGTCCGATGGTGGCCAGACGTATGGCATTGTAACTCAATTGAACTGTCCATTGAAAAGTCATTCAATCATAAGTATATCCACATCATCGTCCGATGGTGGCCAGACGTATGGCATTGTAACTCAATTGAACTGTCCATTGAAAAGTCATTCAATCATAAGTATATCCACATCATCGTCCGATGGTGGCCAGACGTATGGCATTGTAACTCAATTGAACTGTCCATTGAAAAGTCATTCAATCATAAGTATATCCACATCATCGTCCGATGGTGGCCAGACGTATGGCATTGTAACTCAATTGAACTGTCCATTGAAAAGTCATTCAATCATAAGTATATCCACATCATCGTCCGATGGTGGCCAGACGTATGGCATTGTAACTCAATTGAACTGTCCATTGAAAAGTCATTCAATCATAAGTATATCCACATCATCGTCCGATGGTGGCCAGACGTATGGCATTGTAACTCAATTGAACTGTCCATTGAAAAGTCATTCAATCATAAGTATATCCACATCATCGTCCGATGGTGGCCAGACGTATGGCATTGTAACTCAATTGAACTGTCCATTGAAAAGTCATTCAATCATAAGTATATCCACATCATCGTCCGATGGTGGCCAGACGTATGGCATTGTAACTCAATTGAACTGTCCATTGAAAAGTCATTCAATCATAAGTATATCCACATCATCGTCCGATGGTGGCCAGACGTATGGCATTGTAACTCAATTGAACTGTCCATTGAAAAGTCATTCAATCATAAGTATATCCACATCATCGTCCGATGGTGGCCAGACGTATGGCATTGTAACTCAATTGAACTGTCCATTGAAAAGTCATTCAATCATAAGTATATCCACATCATCGTCCGATGGTGGCCAGACGTATGGCATTGTAACTCAATTGAACTGTCCATTGAAAAGTCATTCAATCATAAGTATATCCACATCATCGTCCGATGGTGGCCAGACGTATGGCATTGTAACTCAATTGAACTGTCCATTGAAAAGTCATTCAATCATAAGTATATCCACATCATCGTCCGATGGTGGCCAGACGTATGGCATTGTAACTCAATTGAACTGTCCATTGAAAAGTCATTCAATCATAAGTATATCCACATCATCGTCCGATGGTGGCCAGACGTATGGCATTGTAACTCAATTGAACTGTCCATTGAAAAGTCATTCAATCATAAGTATCTACATTATCGTCCGATGGTGGCCATATGTATGACATTGTAACTCAAAATAAGTGCTTGTCCGCTGCTAAAGTTTTTATCTGTCATCACTGTTCTATTCTTCGAGACAGATATTAGATGGGTCCCAGAACCATCATGTCAATCACTGTGATATAATTACGTCAGTAACATCCCTGTAATATAATTACGTCAGTAACATCATTGTAATATAGTTACGCAAGTAACATAAGAATATACTCGTAAGTCACAAATAATCATAATATGCTCATATTTTAAAATTATTGCAGAACATAAAGCCATATGTTTTTCGTCATATCCATGTTCCTAACCCCATCAACAACAGAGGCATCATTTGTAGCTGCACGTTCAAGGTTTTTCATCGCATTATCGCCGACTTGTTGGTTTGAAATTGGTATCTACATGATGCAGAGGAAGTAGTTACATGTGGACAGCCGCTGGAGTGCGCCACATCACAGGAGGAGGGATTAGAGTAGCATACCAAGAACGGTTTTTTTTGGGCGTTATCAGTCACAATAACAACATTGTCGTGCACTCTCAATCAGCCGATTTACCGATAGCAATACTCTTCGACTTCAACTGCCATTAATGCTACAGATTCATCGTCCCTCCACCGCATGCGTTAAAGAATACCTTAGACACGCCGATACAGTCGGTAAAAGAAAGTCGTGTGATGTTCAAACGAGATTTTTTTTTTATTTAATGAAAAGGATATTCAAAAGCTCATGGAAAAAGTAATTTTTTTATAGAAAAAAAGTTAGCCACTAATTAAGATTAACTCTTTTTCTCCCTAATCTACTCCCCCTTACTTCCCCCTCCACTCGTCTAATCTGGATACAAGAGACTTTATTATACATTGAATTTAAATCCTATGGTTCCGTTTTATTTATCATGGGTTGTTTTTTATTTTACCCCTCGCTCTTCGCCCCTGTGAATCGTATCCGGAATTTCTCTTTTTCAGCTATTATTCTGTATTTTTAATTAACTGTTTTGTAATGTAAATTTGAAAAAAAAAAAAAAAAAGTTTTTGAATTACTTTCAACTGAAGGCGATTTGTTTATGTTTTAAATAAACGAATGGTCCACTTCGGGCCGCCGCGCCCACCTTCGTTATGCATTTTGGAGGTCCAAAATCCAGAACCATCATAATATGTTTTCTAGTTCCTCTTCTTCTTAGATAGAGTCTATACTGTATTTTTATTATTTATTTTTTGTTACAGCGCTACCTGGGGATTAAACAAGCAACTCACTCTCACGTAAGTTCAAATATAGAAGGCTACTCTTTCAACAGTGATATGCCTATTTAAAATAGTAATTATTTAACCAAACCGGTAAGAGATATCGAAAAATTGATGGGAAAGGAACCACCAGATAAACTATCAAAATCTGATTTTTAGATTTTTGAACAAATTTAAGTGTTTATCTTAATTTTTTTCGCTACACAATATCAACTCAATTTATTTTAAACTTTAAATCGAGTTACGCCCGATTTTCCGACAGTGATATGCCTATTTAAATCATGCCTTTTAGCACGGGAACGGCTAGTTATAAGATAAGAAGTAATGCCGTAATTTTAAAATAATCTCCCGCTATAATAGTGTTCATTGAATGCAGATCAGCTGTGTTAAAAAAATACTTCTTACAACTAAGTTAACTAAGAACTAAGATTTAGCCAACCGTCCGGTTGTCCTCTTGAGACTAAGTCCATCCCGATGAAGCCAACGATACGTAATGTCCCCGGGGGTGATACAATCTGAATACATACCACGCCCAATGTTGCTTAACTTTAGTGATCAGTTGACAATAGAGTATCCAACGTGGTAAACGATTGGCTTTATAGTGTTCATTCAAGTTTATTACACCATTTTCCGTCAAATCATTAAAATTAAAGAAGGTCGTTATAGAAAATGGGAAATGGGTATTGACCATCCTCACTTGGAAGCACGCCTTAGGACACTACGTAGCCTTTATTTGAGTGCACTCAGACTCGTGAGCACAACTAAGGAGCTGTTGTTGATTGCAGGAAAATGACACGGGATACTTTAGTTCATCTTCTTAAACACTAAGACGGTCGTCCTTTGCAAAATATGAAAACACCACTCGGATGACGTTTGAAGTGGTGCGGATGCAGGGTGTCCCAGTTAACGAGAACAATACTTATGAAGCTGATTCTAGATGCCAATACCTACCAAAAATGCTTCCTTCAACTTTTTTTTACACGTGTACACCTGACCGTCACAAATATGTCCATAACTTTCTTCGACATATTTTTTTTTTAAATTTGAACATATTTGGGGAACGTTTCTGTTTTCTGTTGAGACAAAATTACTTTCATGACCAGAAAGTTTGACTTAGGCCTCGTTTTTGAGCTAACTTGCAATTTTTTTAGAATTTTTTGTAAACTATGAAAAATGCAACGGGAGTCTACCACGGCCGCTCAACATTTTTCTTGCGGAAAAAAAACCGGAAAAAACATCCCGGTATTAATGAAATTCCAACGATATATCAATTTAACTTTTGACATTCTGGAGTAATTTTTATTTGAATATAACAAAATGAAAATTATGCTACATAGCTCTTTTGCAAAATACCCATTTTACATTTTTAATAGATTGCTTTATCATTATTTTTTTTATTAAAATTGGTGTAATTTAACGGAAAGGGACCATTGTAATTAAAAAAAAATTCAATACTCGTAATTTAATGAAAAAAAATAAAAAATAATAATTAATGGATAAATTATCAATTTACAACAGTGATTGTGAAGAAAATCGTAATAAATTAATAGTTATCGAGGAAACTGTTTGGTCAAAAATGGAGGTCACATTGAAAAATACATTTACCTATAATGATAAAGAAATTTATTAAAAATGTAAAATAGGTAGGTATTAGGCAAAAGAGCTATGTAACATAATTTTAGTCATTTTGTTATATTAAAATAGAAATTTCTCTAGTTGGATAGAAGTTATAGGGAAAATTCATATACCTTTGGAATTTCATTAATACGACGACGATGTTTTTTCCGTTTTGGTCCCTAACAAAATATGTTGAGCAACCGTAGGAGACCCCGTTGTTGTTTTTTCGTAGTTTAAAAAAAATCTAAAAAATGGTAAGTTATCTCAAAAACGAGGCACTAACTCAAACTTTCTGATCATCAATGTAATTTTACCTGACAAGAAATTTTCCATGTGTTCAGAAATATGATTAAATTTTCAAAACAAAAAATCCAAGAAAATTATGGACAAATTTGTGACGTCAGGTGTGCACGTGTAAAAAAAGATGAAAAATGCGAATAACTCAAAAAAAAGGGAGCAGGCTCAATACAAGATGTATTGAGCCTGTATCCATGCGTAAAAATCGAGCAAAGGACAACCGGCCTAATCAGTGTACATCTGTATTAAATGAGCCAAACATCGTTACAAAACTCCTGAGTCAAATTGTATGGACTGATACTTAGTATAATTGAACATTCATCAATTGAAAGTTAGCCCACCAAACGAATTGAAATTAATGCCAATTTCGGTCCATGTTGTAATCGTAATTTTCCTTCTATTTTCCATGCCATCACATTACAGAGGAGGAAATTGAATACCCGGGTTGTAGCTAATGTAAGTATGATCGTAAACATACCCCACCTATCATATCCACACCCTGTCCATATGAGCACTTTGGTTGTAGGACACTAAAGCACTCTTTTGGCTGTATATTACACACTTTAATGTATTTAGAATACTCGTAATTGAAGCTATCAATTTTTATTGAATTTAATTATAAGACTTGTATTTTAATCATAGTGCAAACCAACTGTTAATTAAGTGTGGGATTCCAAGGATCGGATCGTAAGAAGTTTGCATTTTCACTTAGCATTGGTCTATTTTGATTGAATTTCGTATACATGTCCATTTTGGGCACGTATAAGTTTCGGGGCACAGTTAGACCTCAAATTGGAACTACCAAAAATTGCCTTTTTCTTTGTGACGATTTCAAATGTATATTATTGAAAATGAAGATAATTAAGCAAAAATTATATTTTATTTCTTTGTCCATAATAATTTGTCGCTTAAAACCAATTTGAATCACATTTCGCGTGAGCAATTTTGGGTTATTATTTTCAATAATGGACCTTTGGAATCGTCACGAATTTTACTATTATTCACCTATTCTTAAGCACTCTCACTTATCACATCACATTTATTTGCATGACATATTCACTCATATTTTTTTTTATCAATTATCAATCCGAAGGGCATACCCGTTTTAATTCTACGATTTTCTTGTCTCTCGGTTTATACGCTGGGTTGATTGCGCTTTGCTGATTTTGATGAAAATTGTTTTTGTGATAATTATTGGATCGAGGAAAGAATTTCAGAAACTTGCATTAGTTCAGCCATTTATGATCTTATAAACACCACATAGCATGTGGGGCACAATTTTGCTGTCATGTTTGATTTTCGTGAATGACCTATTTTAAGGAATTATAATGAAGTCAATGTTCGGGGAATGTGTCATTGATATAGAAACACGTCAATTGACCTTCACATTTAAATTTTAGGACCAATAGATTATGCAGAATTATGGCATTTAGGTGGCAGGTATGGCCGACGTCATGATCATACTACATGACGCGATCGTAATCGATTATTTGTAATTTACCAGATATATCTGAGTGTGCACTTCTTCTAAATGAGGCTATGTCTTATTCTAACGATTATTATATTATAAAGCCACAAGTCTAAAATCTATTTTTGCACTAAAATTTTTCCTGACATTATCATCAAAAGCCTAACTTCTTCTAATCAAAGGAAAGTTTTGTTCCAACTTGCAAGAGATATAAAAACAACTTTAAACTAACAACAAGATATTAAAAGTTGTTGTACTAGACATGATTTCCATGTTTTTTAAAAATCATTGCGGGGGTTTCAAAACTTTTGTTTTCTATGTCTACTTTTTTGACAAATATGTATTTTCATAACGCACGTCTCTAACATCATGAAGATAATCTGTATTGTCCTCGCTTTCAATTTGGTGAAAGGTAAAACTAATTCAGTGAGATATTAGTTGGCCCTCTACAATAGTCCCCTACAAGAATCAAATTTTATTCATATCGGATCATTTGTACAAAAATTATCCAGGTACTCAACGTCCACCTCAATGCAAAGGTAACGATTTTAAATCAAACCTTTTACAGCTACAAGTTAAAAGTTACATTTTTGTTAAAAGAACATTCAATTTTATGGGGACATCGCAGTATTAAAAGATATTACTGATATCCAGTTTCCTTTCCCTTTATATTTTCATCTTCACATCTATCAACGTCTTTCGTGTGAGCATTATACCAATTACATTTTTGTCTTTTGGATTTAGAATTGAAGAGAAAACACCGCATTGCATTTCTATGAATAACATAACATATTCTGACTTATCACCTTCTATCTTGAGCTTTTAGTATTTTGAGTACCCTTTGTTTGACATTAAATTTTACAACGTTTCCCCAGCGCTTCTTATAATAAACTTGGAAACATTGCAACTTTGAAAGTTTCAAATCATAAAAAAAACTTTCCGATGCAAAAAATATACCCACACCAACCTCTGAACAGAACGATATAGACATATTTTTTGTATTTTCTATTCAAAGGTCAAAAAGGAACCTGTTGCGTATAACATAAGATATGCTTTATGAGGCGCGTTGACTGTAAGACAAATTAGAATTGTCCTGTTAGAAATTTTCAATTTAACGTGAAATCGCACTTTTCCAACTTTTCTCAGGTTGTATTGAAGCTGCCAATGAAAGATAGATAGGTTGTAATGAAGCTGCCAATGAGATTAGAATTGTCCTGTTAGAAATTTTCAATTTAACGTGAAATCGCAATTTTCCAACTTTTCTCAGGTTGTTTTGAAGCTGCCAATGAAAGATAGATAGGTTGTAATGAAGCTGCCAATGAAAGATAGGTTGTCATGAAGCTGCCAATGAAAGATAGATAGGTTGTAATGAAGCTGCTAATGAAAGATACGTTGTATTGAAGCTGCCAATGAAAGATAGATAGGTTGTAATGAAGCTGCCAATGAAAGATACGTTGTATTGAAGCTGCCAATGAAAGATAGATAGGTTGTATTGAAGCTGCCAATAAAAGATAGATAGGTTGTAATGAAGCTGCCAATGAGATTAGAATTGTCCTGTTAGAAATTTTCAATTTAACGTGAAATCGCACTTTTCCAACTTTTCTCAGGTTGTATTGAAGCTGCCAATGAAAGATAGATAGGTTGTAATGAAGCTGCCAATGAAAGATAGGTTGTCATGAAGCTGCCAATGAAAGATACGTTGTAATGAAGCTGCCAATGAAAGATTAAATGAGGCCCTTTTGGAACTTTTTTCAGATATATTGAATTTAGAGATGGTATTTAGGATGTTTGCAGTCAGTATGAAATATAAATTTCTATAAAAAAATGTTTGTATCCCTCTCAACTATGATAGGACTACTTGATAATGATGAGTCTACTTGATAATGTCGTAATAGACGAAAGCGCTTGTGACTCAACAATATTGTTCTGCAGTCGATACAAAATTTTTTTTATAGAAATTTATATTTTTTTCAGATAGAATATAGTTTTTCTCCCAATATACTTTACGAATATATCAAATGTTCTTTAAAAGCTACAATATATATAAAGGGTGGACACAAACCCATGCTTCCTCTCCTTTGTTCTCGAACGAAAATAGCAACATTCGAATCATAGCGGAGCACGGCTGTAGCAGCTATACTAATTTATAACTTTGACTCACACCTCACTCAATGGCTCATTTCACTTAATTCCTCAATGTAACCTGTGGGCTCTTTGACTCCGAATTCTAACTTTATAGCAGAGGATGACGATTTCTGCTGTTCGTAAAGTGATTGACGTTAATTGAACTATAACCTCATATTTATTTTTACATGTGGCGTCGACCCAACAACCAGCTTGAGAATGAATATCACTGATTGCGTTATGATCAGTCTTTTACTTCTACAATGTTACTTCTTACTGCACAGTACGCACTCTATAGCAGTAGATGATGAGTTTCAATTGCTTGGCGTCATTGATTGAATTGTAACTTCATACTTCACTTTGGCATCATCCCAACAATCTCTGATTACGTTATGATTAGTCCTTTACTCCTCCACTGTTACTTCTTACTGCACAGTGCGCAGTTGCGCACTCTATAGCAGTGGATGATGGGTTAAATTGCTTGTCGTCATTGATTGAATTGTAACTTCATACTTCACTTTGGCTGCTTTGGCATCATCCCAACTATCTCTGATTACGTTATGATTAGTCCTTTACTCCTCCAATGTTACTTCTTACTGCACAGTGCGCACTCTATAGCAGTGGATGATGGGTTAAATTGCTTGTCATTGATTGAATTGTAACTTCATACTTCACTTTGGCTGCTTTGGCATCATTCCAACAATCTCTGATTACGTTATGATTAGTCCTTTATTCCTCCAATGTTACTTCTTACTGCACAGTGCGCACTCTATAGCAGTGGATGATGGGTTAAATTGCTTGTCGTCATTGATTGAATTGTAACTTCATATTTCACTTTGGCTGCTTTGGCATCATCCCAACAATCTCTGATTACGTTATGATTAGTCCTTTACTCCTCCAATGTTACTTCTTACTGCACAGTGCGCACTCTATAGCAGTGGATGATGGGTTAAATTGCTTGTCGTCATTGATTGAATTGTAACTTCATACTTCACTTTGGCTGCTTTGGCATCATCCCAACAATCTCTGATTACGTTATGATTAGTTCTTTACTCCTAAAATGTACCTTCTTTGTTCAGACACCTACCTTTTCTTTTACATTGTAACAACCACATCTTCAAAATTGCATTACAAACTTTCTTACTTGAGTCGAAATTAATCTCTCCACCACAATATTCTCAACTTTTCATTATTATTATTTCACATGAGAAATTTTCTACCACCGACCTTTTCCATACAATGTTTTACTTCCCTTCTGCCGCACCTACAAACTCTTGCAACAGTCCCGTATCATCCTTTAAAAGTACAATGAGGTGATTGTCTTTGGAGTACTTATTGTTTTCGAACAGGCTTTTGATTTGATATAGGTACTTGTCAAAAAGGGCTTTTCTTCATTTTTGGATAATTCAATAGTGACATCATAGTATGATACTGCAACTCTTAATAAACTTTTGTTTGTTGTTAAAGGTTGTAATTGACATCATTCATCTAATCTAATGTTCATGGCTAATAATTGACATGGACTTCCAGAACCATATCAATCAATGAAATATAATTACGTCAGTACAACAAACAAAATATTCCAGAGTTACTTTCTGTGTTATTTTGCATATTGGCTTAGGTGGCCTCGACCTCTCAAATGAGACATATTCTCTCTATGAGTGTTAGTAATTCATAATTGGATTGGAAGAAATTACACCTAGGAAAATTCTTGAACAAAGTTCACTTAAATTAGTACTTTGAAAAAGGGAAAGGGGTTGTTTTTTTATTTACATTCCTTTCTTGGTCATTTCCATGGGGCAAAAAATCATTCCTGATTTAAATAATATTCACATGAAAATTTCAATTTCAAATCTAACAATAAAATTTGATTTTGACAAAGAGTGGCGTGGTTCATACAGCAGCGGATACAGTGTGGGGAGATAATATATATCGCCATTTGAGGAACAGAAAAATAAATCTAATTCAAATGTTCGCAGATAAATTCAACCCCAAAAAACCTCTTCGCGGTAAAAAGTTCCCGCCAAGTCATTAGTCACAAAAAGCACTGAAATCAAAACAGTGTGCGCCTCAATTGTATATCTTTTTCTCCCTTTGTAAACCTGTACATTAATTTCACTAATTTTAAAAATCTCACAATTCTCGCAAACCTCTCTTTTACGCCCTTTTTTTGCAACTTTTCGCACTTTAGAAACTCACTTTCACACCTTTGGCGGTGTGCCCATTTAATGAGTTGGAGTTGTAAAGAAGGCACACCGCCAAAGGTGTGAAAGTGAGTTTCTAAAGTGCGAAAAGTTGCGAAAAAAGGG
>CM022877.1:23588183-23605483 GCA_012654025.1 Pachypsylla venusta
TTTTTTTTTTTTTTTTTTTTTTTTTTTTTTTTTTTTTTTTTTTTTTTTTTTCTCCCGTCTACACTCTATAGAAATGTGACGTCACATAAAGTGACGTGCACATTCATATGGGCAATAACTGACGGTCATTTTGTCCATTTAGTAACAACAATACGGTTATTACTAAAAGAGCCCAGGTTTATCTTCAATGGAATTATAATATGCAGATACCAGAGGAGTTAAACTTTTGATTTCTATCAGGGGTCTCAAAAGTGGTTCCTCTAGTGGGTCGTAGTCTTATATTTGGGACTTTTAAATTTATTTTTTCCAACATATAGGAACTGTTAAGCCCGCCTCTGAAGATGTTTTGGAGAAGCTTAACCTGTGCCCCCCGTCTCTTATTCTCTAAGGTATCCAGCTGCAGTTGAATTTTTAAAAAATGTATAAAAAAAAATGTATACATTTTTAAGAGCAAAAATATCAAAAAAGTGACTAGCCAGTAATTCATTTTTAACTCAAATACTCAGACCTTTCAGAAAGTTATGAGTTTAAAATAGTGAAACCATACTTCAAAATTAATGTCAGTAAGAATGTTTCCCAGATAACTTGCTTAAAGACAAAGTCTCGATTAAAATAATTACATTGGCACTTACATATATTCCCGGAGTATGGGAGAAATGGTACGGCCAGACATCCCAGTATCCCCAGAGTCTGAAAGAAATAGAAATAATATTTTCATAAGTTGGTTAAATTGGGATACTATGTCAAGTAAAACCATAATGAAAGTTGAAAATTACTATATCTTCACTTGACTTAGCTCCAATGATGTTCTCAGGAGAATATTTTTTAGTCAAGTGAAGATATAGTAATTTTCAACATTCATTAATATTTTTATAAAAGTACTATAAGTTACTACCTACATTAATTATCATCGGCAAAGTGATGTGGACTACGAGCCAAAACATTAATAGACTCGATAGACAGCAAAACAGAGAGTTGTATTATTAGCTCATACTATTGTGGCTAAATCATTTTTTTCTAACAATTGTCTGAATCAAAATTTTTTGACTCAGAGTATCGATTTCTCGGGAAATTTAAATGGAATGGTACAAATATTTTTTTGAAGAATAAAAGTGTGAATAAAATAAGGAATATTCCCATTTTTATTTTTTCAAAAAAATAATCAGGGGCGGAGCCAGAGGGTTTGAACGGAACAGGGTGTAACAAGTTTACACCCTGTTCCGTTATACAGGGTGTAAACTTGTTACACCCTGTATAACGGAAACCGAATTTAATTTTGATGTAGAAATTCGTTAAAAGTGGCTGAAAAAAGGTTTTTCATCTACATAAGTGATAAAAATAACAACCTCTAAGTTTTATCAGTGCCGTAGGCCTAGATAACCAAATCTCGTATTTCTACCAGAGCTTAAAATGACGTCTTTTAGAAACCGGCCATTTTGAGTTAGAAGGTCTGAACTAAGAATATGATTTAAGACTTAAAATGGGGAGTGTACTCTGTATACCTAACCCTTAAACCGCCAGTATTGTGTGGTCAAAATATGGGGTAGTGTTGAAATCTATCTCCGAGATATGGAGGGTTTGATTGTGCATAGTAAAAGTGTTTTTTATTGATTCAGTCATATTTATCCCTAAAGTCGTTAGAGGGGGGGGGGGGTGAAATTATAATCCTCCAACAAGTATCTACCTATGAATTCCACTAAATTGTTTTCAGTAATTTGTTCTGCAGAGGTGAAACGGCGAGGAAGCTATTCGCTAACCGTATGAAAGCTACTGGGATTGATCACTGTATACTCATAAAAACTCGGACATATTTTTTTATAATTCGGGAAGGGGATTACAACTCCCCCCCTCTTGTGTGCTCCACTCACTGCTTTGATTATTTGTTATTTTTTAATTATCAATTTCAGTTATTCCAAGATACTAATAAGAGACAAAGCATGATAATTCGCCGCCTCAAATTCTGCACAATACGTCATACGAGCCTATCACATCTCATCTCACTTTTATTTTAACTCTTCCTTAAGTAAATATGATTAAATAAACATATAAATATGTGGTACTCATGACGCCAGAATTTTTTGCGCAAGAACGTGCCTTGTCTTTTTTTTTTTTTTTTATTTAGCTTAACGTNGTTTATTCTTTTTTTTTTTTTTTAATTTAGCTTAACCTCTCTTTAACATCTATTACTAGTATCTGGGTTATTTCTTTCTCTGAGTGATAAGGTTAAAATTGAAGTCTATTATAGTGTGCGATTGTTATTGTTACCAACTTACTAAAAATATTGATGAAACAACGACAGCGCCAGCTTTTATTGTAAAGAAAATAAGAAAGCAATTTGTGAAACACATATTTCTCGAGCTATCTTCTACTCCTTTGATAGCGTATCATCAAATAGTTTCAGTTCGATCGTTAAACTATAAATTTTCATTTTATCCAATATAGAAAATAGCACAAAAAATGATTTGCTGTTTCAAAAAATTAGTACACTTAATTGATGCTGGCATAAAATAATTTTAAAGTTATAATGTTGCCAGCGTCTATGGCACGTTGAATACACCAATTTCTGTTAGACCACTGAATTTAAACAATCTTAAGCGAAGTAGATGAACACTTAGTAACGTCCGTCGTGATGCTGGCTTGTGGGTTTGAAAATTTCCCCTTCTCGAATGACCAATATATATCTAAGAGATGTGAAAAATAGAGGATGATTACTGCTGGTTAAAGCTGACTAGTAACTCTGGTCCGCTGATGATTTATTGTGAATTATCCTATTCGTGGAACACTGTCAATAAATTGAAAAACTTTTCTTAAGGGTCCTTCACTGCATTGTTTCGTGAGGGGCATTGAGTTGAAAGCCGGTAGATGCCAACCGCCTACAAAGGCTTAGGTGAAAATGCATTGTTAAGTAATAAAATTGAAGCTTTTTCTCGTCTTGAGTTTTTTGATTTACGAGTATAAACAAAATTTTTAATCCTAAAATATATGCAATTTTCAATCAGTTCTTTATTTCACCAACATTACTGTACAAGATGTTATTCTACCAAAGTTCTTACCACGTTGAAACAGCTCTCGATTCGTGTTCGTTTACGACAACACCCATTCTATAGTTAGAAAAAATTAAAAAGAAAAAGACAAATAACAAAGTTATTTACTCTCTAACCTCAAATTCCTTTTCGCCGTCCATTTTTTACCTAACAGCTGTAGAATGGCTTTTACAGCTATTGGAAGGTTTTACTTCAGACCGCAATTCATGATGGTGTCTATGCTTCTTTTTTTTTTAAAAAAAAAAACTACATCAAACTTGACCTTCAAAACACCGAATCAGCTGTTCTATAAGAAGGAAACACACTCAAAACAACCAATGATCACATCCGACGGGATCGATGGAAACTGGAGATTTTTAAACGGTAAGGTCTTTGACAGATGGCTGCCTCGAACCTTTCTCTAATATCATTTTATTTTATGAAAATCATCATCGACATTTTAGGAAAGATCTTTCTCGTCGATTAGAAGTCATATATGAAAAAAAAAAAAAATTAGGTATATAACCTAATAATTCAAAACTAAAATAACAGAAGACTAATTTCACTATATTCTACATTAATATAAATCGAAAAGCACATCTTGAAAATGTTTGAATTGAAGAAATGGAGAGCAGAAAAGAAACTCTAGGAGAAAAAAGCAGAGAAGAGAAAACATATCTCAGGGAAATCTGAGATTTGAATTCAAATTTGCAAAAAGAAGATGATGATAATAAGAATTGCACGATAATAAGCATCAGAGTACAAGAAATGAAGATTGATTGGAAAAGGTGTTTTGAATAAAGAATTTTCAATCGGGGTAGATGCAATTTTCTGAATTAAATTCATCCTACGCTTGACCTGATTCAAAATAGTTCTCTCTTTTATATGGTTCAGAATATACACATAAATAATTTACCGAATTATTGAATATTACGTAATACTTTGTAATTTATAAGTGAAATAAAACTTGCACAAATAGGTCATGTTGGGTGCACCAGAAACTATTTGTGGAAGGTAGTAGAATTTTCACACCTTTCGATTTCGGAAGGATAGAAAATTTGTTCCAAACAGTGGTAATTACAAAAAACCATCAAGTTTATTTGGGCTTAAAGTGTTTACTTGGAAAATGTCCATTGTTTAACGAGGAATCGTTCTGGCTTCCAACGTCTCTCTTTCTTGTTATTAAAAAAGAACCCAAATCCTGGATGTACTCAAGGATGAAATAATATATTATATGCGGTATGATCCAAGGGATCCCGAGTGAATATTTAAGAAACCTACTGAGCTTTAGAGATCGTCTGCAAATATGAATCATTGCATGAGGACGCCATTTGTCAGATGTTCCAAAAAACGTAACTATTTTGGCCGACCTTTTATAGTTTTATATGTACTCGACTCTTAATATATTATTTTATAGTGATGCGTTTAACTGCCAGGGTCATATGCACCAAATTTTTAAGATTAAAATCTTCATATCTCAAATATGATTATTTTTTCGAAATTTTAGGACAAAATCCATTTTAAATTGAATCACACCACTCTGTAACGTCAGTAAAATTTCCTCCGCATTGTCGGTCACCTTCTGAACTTAAATATTTTGTCCACAGATATTGCTTTTATTATAATATCAATCTATTGTATGAAAACCTAAGCTTAATCTACCACTTGTCCAAAATAACAATGCTTCTGAAGGACCTATTTGTTTGGAAATCTTTCCTCTCCTTCTGGCACAGATACATTTTTTCCTCTTTTGTTTGGATTTAAAAGAGAAAAGAAAATCTCATGTAGAAATACACCTGGGACCCATTTCCCTTGAATGAAAATTTACACGCTTGCTATTTGTTTTGCAAAGGTCTTACAGAATTCAATAAATTCATAAATTTGTATTTTATTTTGATAATAAAGAAAACTCTAAGCTTTGCTAGATTTATCTGACGTTTAGAGAGAAAAACTTTGCTTCTTTTTCAGTGCACTTTTTTATATGGAAATTTTTCTTCTTCCAATCTTCAGCTATCGTCTACTGGGAGGTTTCACATCATCTTCACTTGGTTTGTCTCGAAGGTTAGAAATACCACACTACTGTATTCTTTATAACCAGGACACCACATTAACTAAATTGAATACCAAGTTTGAGGTGTCAGACTTGTACTATTTTTGAATTTTTATCACCTGCCGTCAATTGATTTGAAGATTTAGCTAATTTGTTGAAGAAAATTAAAAAATAAGGAAATTTAGGTTTGGATGAAGGTTGTGCAAGTGCTAACCGATGCATCAGATTTCTGCTTTATTGCCTGACAATGATAGGCTTTTATTTTAAATACACCGATTTTTTAGTACTCAGTTGTTTGTCCTTTTGTACCAGGACATCTCTCTAACGCGTGGTATGATTTTGTAAATATTGGCATTAAATTGTTCATATAAAAATTGTCTCATGGTATGCATGATATGGTGTGGCCATATCATGCAATGATAAGAACTGAGTGAGGTCTATAGAGCAATTGATATGTATATGGTATTGAAATAACATCCTTGAACTTCCCTGTATAAGATGAACAGTTCTTAATACATTATATGGGTCAATTTTCCTGAATCTGATTTCACGATTCAGAGATTACGATTGTGTGGAAAAATATAAAGCGAAGCAAAAAAAAAAAAANAAAAAAAAAAAAAAAAAAAAAAAAAAAAAAAAAAAAAAAAAAAAAAAAAAAAAAAAAAAAAAAAAACGAGAATGTGTCAAGAATAGAAGAGAATTGCAATGATTATCCTGCCGAAGCAAAAATAGAGAAAAGAATGATAAAAAGAAGAAGAAGAAAAATAAAATTCAATGAGAATAGAAAAATAGAATTATGCAAAATAAATTCATACCTTTTAGATTGGCAAAAGATAAAAAATCATGATGATTACAAAACTTTATGATTTTCAAATAAATCAACTTTGATGCTAATGCATTTCTGTGAGAATTAAGTTTGATGCAGTTTTTTGGAAAGGGTTTTGAACATCAAGTTTGGCGCAGAAAGTTTTGAACATCAAGTTTTGGTACAGCGAATTGGGGAAAATGCTGATGCATTGTTTTGAAGATAAGGTTTGATGCAGTTCTTTGGAACAAGATGCTCATTTATTGTTTTGAAGATCAAGTTAGTTAAAGCAAGATAGAAAGAGATTCAGTGTTTTGAAGGTCAAGTTTGATGTAGATTTTTTTTTTTTTTTCAAAAAGATGCTAATTTATTGTTTTGGAGATAAAGTTTGCTGCGGTTTTTGAGAAAAAGCTGCGGATTAATAAATTAGCAGCGTTTTCTCAAAAACGTTTTAAAGTTCAATTTCGATGCAGTAGGATAGAGAAATATCAAGTTTAGTGTAGACTGTTAGAGAAAGATGCTGATTTATTTTTCGAAGATCAAGTTAGTTACAGCAAGTTAGAAAGGGATGCTGATTCAGCGTTTTGAAAATCAGGTTTGTTACAGCAAATTAGAGAAAAATGATGATGCAGTGTTGTGAAGATCGAGTTTGATGCAGCAAGAGAGGGAAATATGTTGATTAATTGTAATGGAAATCAATTTGAATAACAAATAATGCCTAATGTAAAATCAATTTTAAAATATGCTTTTTGATAGCTTAGATAAGCACGTAAAGTAAAGTAAAAAAGCACACGACTTTTCACACCAGATTGCAACAAATAAAAGTTAATTGTCTGAAGAGTTCCTTCGTTTATAATACCCTTGTAAAATTTACTTGAAAACTGCATTAGATGCATTTTCAGTGGACGAGTGCATTAACAATAATTAGGTTATGCATTTTAATTAGTATCATCTCCCTGAACGAACACATGTTCTATAATTACAAGTAATTATAATTATGCGATTTCACAAATCCAGCTCATTCAAACAATTTAAAAACACAATTAAGATTTTTTGGTTTTTCATGTTTCCTGACCTCGTCGAGTCTTGATAAAAATCGGAAAATTTCGTCTTTTGCACTAGACAAAATAAATTTACTCTCTCCAGCTAAATGGGAACCATTTCTACCCAAACAAGACCGACTACCCGGTAAAACATCATAGGTACTAACCAGAAAGACAATTCTTGTGCAGAAAACGCTGACGTCATGCGTGTCGCGTTTTCTATGTTTACCTAAGGATGACACTATTAGACAATGAGTTCTCGGTGAATATCTTGTTAGTGTCCTTCTTTACTTGTAGGTCCTGTAAATACAACGAAGAATTTAGGGTAGGACTTACCGCATTTATTGAGTTTCTCTTTAAGAAGCAACTTTTTCATGATAGGAAAGAAAGTCAGGGTTAGAAACCTTTGCACTTAAAACATGTAAATATACAAGACAACGAGCACAAAAAGAACGTATTTTATAAAACAAGGTGATAAATTTTCAGAAGTAATTAAACTCCGCCGAGCGCAATTTATTATCTCTCTCACAGATTGTGTTTTTTGTCTGACATTACGTTCTGCTGTGCTACTTTGGCGTTAACTTGAAACACTTTTCTTTTTCAAATAAGTTGCTTAAAAAAATAAGATTTCGTTTAATGTGTTAAAACATTAGAGGCGTTATCTACAAGCAGGCAGAGATTCTTAATTAAGGAGAATAGAATTATTTTTTAGGAAAGTTTTCAACTAGCGTTCTGAGGAGGACATTCAAACCCGTGAACGACGGTAAATAGAACCGATCTAAACAGGACGATTTCATTAGTATATCACATGAAAAATCTCAGCATTTTTCAGTTTCTGTTTTATTATTTTCAATGATGACCTTTGAAATCGTCCTCTTCAAATTTAATATTATTTTAAGTTTGAGGTACGCCGTTCATCTGGAAATGCATTTAGATGTTTATTTAATAAAGGTTCGTAGTCGTTGATAAGGGCATCATCGTTTTCGATGTTAGCCAGATATATGAGACTGCAGCATTTGGTTGTATGCTGTTAAAAAAATCGTGTTCATATACATCTAATCTTGGAGGCTAATAATTGGCATTGGTACTCAGAACTATGTCAATGACTGCAATATAATTAAATTATTAACACAAACATAATAATATCGCTCTCTGTATTATTTTACACCATCAGCTCTGTTGAACTCGGTCCGTGAGGATAACAAACATGACCTATTTCTAGCTATGAAACGTACACATGTATTAGGTCATAATTTTGCAGGTCTTTGATACCATCTTGCGCCTGGCATAATTGTACCTTTGTCTATTGTACAGCATATATTATTATTTCTATAGGCCGGTACCGGCCCCAGATTCACTTGATTGGTTGGACCCCATGTTCCTCTTGCCGCTTGTAAGGTTATTCTGTAAAATATATAATTAAACAACATCGAGTAACAGTAACAACAAGGAAATGCTGATCAGCATACAAATTGTGTAAGAAACAACTTGGACCATAAAAATCTTTTGAAAATTACAAATCAATCACTCACTCAACGCTAAATTTGAAAAGTTTATAAAAAATGAAAAGTTACTTATTTTATGTTCTGTTGCTTTTGTCATAAAACTCTGAACTTTTCTCGACAAAAAGAAATGGAACAACTTTCTGTGCCATATAAGGATGTGGAACAATTTTAAAAACAAAAGTTTTGCCATCGGGAAATCTGTCAATTTTATCGATTGATGTCGTAACCTTTCTAAATTAAGGAGAGGGCAAAATTGTTTTTATTATCATTTTTGTTGCGTTTGCCGTTTGTGATGATTACAAAGGGAGTACCTACCTATATACGATCAACCTATTTGTATAACAACCGTGCTTTTAAAAATTTCGACACATATACAACGTCCATCACCGCACTTCATTTTATGGTATTCTCTGGAATCACGGATATGTCGATCCCGACCAAAACTTTCCAAATCGTTTGTGCTATAGTTAGATTAAGTTTGGACGACATGCCTTCACGAAGTGACATTTTTTCCTTCCTCTTTAAACCATGCTCGCTTTTGATGAAACTCTTTATGGACATTCACACAATGTGCGGTTTTCATACTATTAGTTCTGAGAAGTGTAGACCTCACTCAAATAATGGACCGTCATGAGACCTTGTATAGCCCAATAGGGACTAAATGCTAATCAGCCAATTCTAGGAACGTACGTAGAATTGGCTGATTAGTTTTTTTGCCCCTGTTGGGCAATCCGGGGTTTCATGGCGGTCAATTATTTGAGTGAGGTCTACAGTTACAAAACCACTAATATGATCACTGATCTATTGGTATGAACATCAAATGGGAAGGGCGAGACTAAACTTGGAATGTTTCTTCTCAAAAAGTTGCGTCGAACGCAGACAGTTATTTTTTTAAACTAACTTCTTCCCCGGGGCTCTCCTTGTCCGTGGTGTGACGTGTGTATTTCAAGTCTAAGTTAAAGTTTTTGACGTCTATCACATCTTTCAAATGAAAATATAGTCAAACATTACCATGTGAACAGACAATTTCATTGAAGCTTTTCCGGTAGATTCTTTCAACTGATAACTCGGACACACATACCTAATAATGTGCATACTATTTGTGTCCGGACATACGAAGAGAGAATGACAAAATATATTTATGTTTGATAAAATCGAAAGACTGAAAAATAGAGAGTGAAAAAAAATGGAGGTTCTGGACTGGGAAGTAATAAGCCAGCGTAGAGTCAAATTTGTAAAAAATATTAATACAACATCATGTAGCAACAGAGTTTTATTCAAGAAGATCTCAAGTTGTGATTTTCGGAGCAACCTATTTTAGGTGTAGCCTCTCCTGTTTTTCTCCGCAATCAGCAGTTGTCCTCCATACAATACATCTACATATTTTCTCTATTGTTGCATCCTAGAAACCGGTTTGAGATTAAAACTAGGTGTCTCATTCCAATTTTATTCATTTTTGAACATGTATTTTTTAACAGTCACTCTGATACACCAAGCTATACTCAACAATTTCCACATAATACCACCACTTGTCGCTATTATCATACCCACTCAATTGTCCTCAAGAGGCTGAGTTACCCCCAGACACAAACAGAACAAGTAGAAAATTTGAAAAAAAAAATTCAAATTTTTGATACGATCAGGATTCGAACCCGGTACCTCCCTGGTGCAAGTCGACTGTGATGTACATATTTTATACTAGTAAGCTACGCTACGCGTGGCGCCCTAGAGGCATGGTCTTTCCCGTGTTAATAGTATTCTATGATTTCCCTACAATAAACGTAACTCGAAAACGGTTGGACAGTTCAGCAGTAATTCGAAAACGATTGGACAGTTCTTTGCAAACCATGTTCAAAATTAATGTTTAAAAAAAATTTCGCTTTGAGTTGATATGTTGTCGTGTGAAATATTAGGATATCGGACCGTGACGGCATTCTAATCAATTTTTCGATATCTCAAANATCCCAATTTAACCAACTTAAAAAAAAAAAAAAAAAAAAAAAAAACATTAAGTTTATTATTACTATAGATTTAGATGTTAATAGAACTCTATCGAAACTTTAATTTATATTATTTGAGTGAGGTCTGCATTTCACAACACTACTATATTTAAATATAGCGTACCCGAACTTCGTTTCGATAAGATCAGAGAAACAATAAGAATAAATGTGCCTTGCGAAGCGAAATCTGAGCATACCACACATAGATTGCATATTAACTATTCGCTTGTCATCCTGCGTAGAACATGAAGAGTAGTGTCGAGTTGTAGAACATGTTGAGAGTAGTATTGGGTTAGGTAAAAAAAGAATAAAATGGGTGTTGATTCTGTTGAAGCCTGCTGAATTTTGCCCAGGTTGCAACAAGCCTAAGTTTGCACAGTTTTCAATATGCATTTTTTTGGAACCTAACCCACTACTACTCCCAACACGCCCTACCCAACAAACTTGGTGTTCAATTCTATTAAATTATATCGGCACTAACCGTTTTTATACACAAATTTATTTACATCGGACATATGGTGCAAACATTTGAATTACCATACAAAAATCGGACCTCTGATAATTTTTCTGGGATCTCAGTTTTTGGTTGGGGGGGTCCATTACCATCAATTTTTCTATGTCTCTCACTGTTTCTAATAGCATTCTATGATTTCCCTTAAAAAAGCGGAAAATTGACTGCAACTCGAAAACGGTCGTAGAGTTTTGAATTATTTTCTGTGGTGTAATTCTATGGTTTTGGGGGTCCATTCCCATTAATTTTTCTATGTCTCTTACCGTTTTGGCTAAACAATTAGTATTGTCTAAATTTTATTTTTGTCGATCCCGGATTCGAACTTGTAACTCTAAAAAGACTAGTCACAATTTTGCAAACTATGTCCTAGATGAAGGATTAAGATGTCACCTAGTCTATAAAACTTGCTCGCTTTGAGTTGATAATGTTGATATATGTTGTCGTGACAAAATTTAAGATATTGGCCAATGTTTGTAAAACTTGGAGAAAAAGATTGGAAAAACGGTCCAGCCGTTTTTCCAATTTAATTTTTTTGGATTTGTGACTTTTTTTTTACACTAAAACCTTCCTCGGGGAAAAAAATATTGGTATTTAAGAGCTCATTAATGGTTTCAAGTTTCTTGACGTAGATCTGTCAAATCAACTGCCACACAAAATAGTTTTACTAATTTTAATTTCTCCGCCTGTAATAAACTTTATTTATTTTTGAGACGTGAACGGGTTAACGTTTGGCAGTAATTTTACCTATATAAGCTCCACTCTAGTCCCTCGTTAGATGAAAAATAGTGATAACAAGGGCAATACTGGTATCCAGAGGTATAGCTAATATAAATNGAATTGTGAGATTTTTAAAATTAGTGAAATTAATGTAAAAAGGAAGGTTTACAAAGGGAGAAAAAGATATACAATTGAGGCGGGCACTGTTTTGATTTCAGTGCTTTTTGTGACTAATGACTTGGCGGGAACTTTTTACCGCGAAGTGGTTTTTTGGGGGATTCAAATATTAGTTTGAAGTAAACAGTAACAGTGGGTCTGGGAGACTTTACTCAACGCCATTAGTATAATTGCTTCTGCTCCGGACATTTTGTGTTCAGGGTGTCCCTCAGATATTGTTCTGTGTTGCTTTCTGCAACATAAATGATGCTTTTCACGTTTTCAATAAAAAACGTGGGAAATCAACCCCGAAAAAAAATACAAAAATTTCTATTTTTCGTTCTCAGGTAGAATTCGAACCTAATATCCGTTCGTCGTCCGCCGTATTTGACACTTTTGCCATTTGACGTAGACTGATGATAATCAAATTTGGTATTTTATTTTTAATAATGAACCTTTGGAATCGACGTGAAAAAAAAATTATGCCCGAAATTGCTAAAAAATTCAAATTTATTTTGTTCCAATTTTGTTTTCTGCGTACCAAAGTACGCACAGACCAAAATTGGAACAAAATAAATACGTTTGATATTTTTACCTCCTAACGTAAAGGTAATTAAATTTGATATGAAGTCCCCATTTGAGGTTTCCTAGTTTTTCCTCGAAACTTAGCGTTACAATCAGTCACATTCATGGCACGTAAGTGCCAGAAAAAATAATTAACCCATTTTGTTCATGTTAACTTATGACAGAGTTTTTCTAAATCTTCTCCGTAAACTCTCAGCTTCAAACTTTTGACTACCATTTCAGAAAGCACACATTTTAATAGTCATCATTCTCACAAGAAGTAAATTTCAACTTAGAAAAGAGTGGGTTACCTTTAATCTGTTTTTACTTTCAAGATTTTATGAGTACCATAAATATTTTAAAATCACCCCATCATCCCTTTCTCTGAATCTGACAATTAGGTATAAGCTCGTAAGTTATACCCACTATCACTACCCAGCCGTAGTCATTGTGTTTGGTGTCTTTTGGTTAAAAGGAAATTTATACCGCTGCTATTATTTAAACAAGAGTGTAAGGGAAACTACGGTTTCTTCTATAAAAACACTCAAGACGTTTTCTTTGAATTTTTATTTTTCTGTTTCTCTTGGATCATTATCACGATTTGAAACAGGTGATTAGAAAATTCTACTGTTGTTTACAAACTTATCATCCCCGAACTTTGCATGGTATTTTTTCTGGTGTTATCTCATGTCGAGCGTTCAACAAATTGGGGAATACTTTGTAATGGGACATAATTATGAACTATAAGATGATCCATAATCCCCTGCGTTAATTTCTTAAAGTTTGGTACCGATCTCCATGTTTACCTATATCCTCTCAAAAAACACTTCGTGCGTGGACGAGGAACCTTTCGCCAAACATTAACCAGAGCAATAGAGAGGATCTTGGAAAGAGTTTTTCAAAAAATAGTTATTATTTCATAATCAGAATTCATAGGAATCTACAGTGAAACTAGTAAAGAAACTCATGAAAGCTTCGTAAAACAGGTGCAACCTACCATCAGTTATTATTTCATAATCTGAATTCATATCTACAGTGAAATTGGCAACGGAACTCATGAACGCTTAGTGAATCAGGTGCAACCTACCATCAGTTATTATTCCATAATCAGAATTCATATCTACAGTGAAATTATCAAAGGAACTCATGAACGCTTCGTAATACAGGTGCAACCTACCATCAGTTATTATTTCATAATCAGAATTCATATCTACAGTGAAATAAGCAAAGGAACTCATGAACACTTCGTAATACAGGTGCAACCTAGCATCAGTTATTATTTCATAATCAGAATTCATATCTACAGTGAAATAAGCAAAGGAACTCATGAACGCTTCGGAAAACAGGTGCAACCTAGCATCAGTTTTCCAAACATTAAACATTACTATACTTTTCCAATATAAACTCGAGCATTAAAATCTTGTGTTTACCTATTTAAAATAGTGCAGAGTGCACATCTCGAAAATCATCACATTTGAAAATCTTTGGAAGTCTTCCAAAAAGAACATATTTCTAATTCATTTCGTGCAATTTCTAAAATTCTCATTTTCCCTCGTTACCGCCAGTTTTGTATCTTGCACCAGATCTGCAGATAGCCTAGATAGATATATCTGCTCCCATTTTCCTTTCAATTTCATTTCTAAATTCTCATTTTCCCTCGTTACCGCCAGTTTTGTATCTTACACCAGATCTGCAGATAGCCTAGATAGATATATCTGCTCCCAATTTCCTTTCAATTTCATTTCTAAATTCTCATTTTCCCTCGTTACCGCCAGTTTTGTATCTTGCACCAGATCTGCAGATTGCCTAGATAGGTATATCTGCTCCCAATTTCCGTTCAATTTCATTTCTAAATTCTCATTTTCCCTCGTTACCGCCAGTTTTGTATCTTACACCAGATCTGCAGATAGCCTAGATAGATAGATATATCTGCTCCCTTTTTCCTTTCAATTTCATTTCTAAATTTTCATTTTCCCTCGGCACCGCCAGTTTTGTTTCTTACACCAGATCTGCAGATAGCCTAGATAGGTATATCTGCTCCCATTTTCCTTTCAATTTCATTTCTAAATTCTCATTTTCCCTCGTTACCGCCAGTTTTGTTTCTTACACTAGATTTGCAGATAGCCTAGATAGATATATCTGCTCCCATTTTCCTTTCAATTTCATTTCTGAAATATCATTTTTCAAAGTTACTTAATAATAAGTCACATTTGAAATTGTCTGTTGGGAGAAAGTAGATTTACTATTTTTGGGGTAACAAAAAGATGGAAGGGAACGGGAGAACATTCCTCATCCCGACGCGGCGTGGCGGTGGTGATTAATGATATACCAAATATAACTTACTTTTTTACCTCTAAAGAAATAGAAAGTGGACGGGTGGCGCCGGGTGAGCGGTGTTCCGCAACATCAACTATCTAATTTATACATGCCACTTTTTAACTCTTTTGTGGTTTTACAGTTAAAATTTTTGTTATTTCATTTTCTTTTTAAAAAGAATTTGAGTTCCTTGGAGATCTGTAAAATTAAAGATACTTTGTAAAATCGCTGCCTGTTTGAAGTGTTTTAAAAGGCAAAGCAAAGACATATATTTTGTACTTTATGTTCCATGCAACATATAGGTACATAAATGAAAAGCTAAAGTTTTATAAATTATCCAGATATTACAGCCATTTTGGGATTTAAAAGTGTCCTATTTCTCAAATAATTATAGTCAAAAATGGGGCACTGTAGTATGGTATTGGTTTAATATGTAATCTAGGAAAGGAATCAACTGTCTAAAACCATTATACTGCGGTACGCGGTGCCCGTTCAGGTCGCAAGTTTTTAATTTTTAACTTTATGTCTATTTACCATCTATGGTCATTCGCTGGAAAATTACATATCAGCTACCTTGAACTCACTTAGCCCGGGAGGGGCCAGGAATAACCAGTCACAAAAGCTCCAACCTACGCGGTCATCCACCGAGTAAAATATCGCTGTACGTTGCTTAACTTCAGTTATCTAACGGAAACTAGTGTGTACAACGTGTCATTAAGTTTGTCTTTTCAATTCCAAAATTTCTCCATCACTCTTTCCTTTGAACTGTAAATTTAATGAAAAATTGGATAAATACATATAAGTGGCAGATAGACACTATGAATTTTGAATGCAACATGTACTTAAATAGACGGTGGCTTCGGTGATTACGGCCCTTAGTAAAAAGGTTTACTGGCCTCCTCTCGCCGAACCGAAGAGGCTATATTTTTACGGCCATGTTTCGCTAAATAAAAATTCACTACATTGGAGCCGTTTGTCTCTGTCTGGCACATGCATATCGCCTTGAGAAATTCTCTTACGATTATGGTCACTTTTCCTTTCAACAAGCAAAAGGCCGTGAAAATCAAAATATTATTTAAAAATGAAATATTTTCTCATGTAGAATGAAAGATGGGTGCTGAAAAATTGATTGTGTGGCTCTAAGAGAGTGGGTCACAAAGTTCATTTGAAAACCAAAGAAGCTTACTTTTTTTAGAAAATATAATGTTGTTTCTTTTTTAATGAAATTTAAGCTTTATTTATACTTATTTTTAAAAAAACCACATCGTATGCACTTTTTTAAAAAGCATTTTCTATTATACAAGTTGCATCAACATATTCATAGCATTTGTATATGTATGGTATACACAAACACAGACAAGTGCATTGTATAATGCAACTTTATGACTCCCAACAAATGCATTCAGTACGAGGATAGGAAAATTCAAGTTGTTTTAGAAATTAAGAGAATGTTATAAAGGCACTTAGTGAGGGAAAAATAATGGAAGATAAAGGTGGTGTACTGAACCTTTCATTACAGAGGAAAGCCCAAGCAAATTAGCCGTATTACATAAATGAAAAGAAGATATTAGGGAGAAAATTGACCGGTCAAGTGTAAGCCGTACTTTCAAATAAAAGGAAGTGTATTAATTAAAAAACATTATTTAATTTTTATTCTTTATGTAATTTCCGAAGACGTAATTTCTTGCAACTTCCATGGTGAAAATAGGTCATACTTGAGCTTGTGAGATGTTACTTAAGGTCCTCACTGACAGAATTCACCTGAGCTGGTGATATAAAATAATACAGAAAGCAACTCTTTAATATTATAATGTTACTGATACAATTTACAGTAATAATTATAATAAATAAATGTCTTTGGTGACTTTAGGTTTTTTGTTTGAGGAAAGATTTTAAATATTTTTAATTTTCGTCGGACCGACTTTTCCAAAATTTGAAAAAGTCGATCCGACGAGAATTAAAAGTATTTAAAATCTTTCCTCAAACAAAAAATGATATAATTTACAGTGATTGACATGGTTCTGGGGGTCCATGTTAATTATTAGCCTCCAAGATTACACAATATAGTCACTCATATCCAATTAATCGATATGAGTGAATCTTCAAATATTGTGGAATCTTCAAACCTTTAATTCTGGGAGTATGCGGATGATAAAAGGCTTGCTGCTAGGGTTAGGTTAGTTGATGACCAATCCATCCTATAGGACGCCCTGAACGGAGTCAATTTGTGGTCAGAGATAAATAGGATGGAACTTAATGTTAAAAAATGTAAAATAATGACGTTCCATAGAAAGAAAGAAATACACTCCTTTGAATATTCCATTAATAGTTCGGTTTTACAAAGGGAGATGGTCATGAGAGATTTGGGTGTACTTTTTCAACCAGATCTCAGTTTCAATGCTCATCTGCGTAAAGTTGTAAGCCGAGGAAACAGAATGTTGGGGTTTGTAAGACGGAATACATCATTATACCGGAACCCTAAAACGATTCTAGTTTTATATGGTGCTCTAGTTCGCTCTGTTCTAGAGTTTGCTTCTGTCGTTTGGACACCTATTTATGGTAATCAAAAATCAAAGATTGAAACGATTCAACATAAGATAGTTTTTTCAT
>CM022877.1:23617997-23638574 GCA_012654025.1 Pachypsylla venusta
GTAGGTTCGCTTTATGTTCTAGATGTGCAATAAGAAAGGATTTTTTAATATTCCAACTGGGGCGCCAGCCGTGGGGGTAAAGGGCGCGTCCAGCAAATATTATCACTTTTTCATCACTGTTTCTCCGTACCGGTAAATTTCTGGATGAAATTTGGTATGTAGGTTTGCTTTATGTTCTGGATGTGCAATAAGAAAGGATTTTTTAATATTCCATCTGGGGCGCCTGCCATGGGGGAAAAAGCCGTGCTCATTCTTCCGCAACTGTTGTCCCAGTTAAAATATCCAGAATCCTTCTATTGCACATCTAGAACTTACAACAAACCTATCATCGAATCCTGAGCTATTACAGCCTATTATAACCCGTAGCGAAGCACGGGTAAAACAGCTAGTAATAAATATATGTAGATCACGCAGAATTAAGGCTTTTATGTGAAAGGTCGTGTCTGGTAGCATTTTGCTGTATGTCTTCTGTATTTGTGCCATGGCATGAATTAATTTTTTGTAGAAAAAATATGGTTCCAAAAAAAATTGTATTATATACCTACCTATATAAGAAAAATTATACTTCACTGTACAAAATTTCATCTCAATATAAGGAAAATTGAACACACTATATTGATCAACATTTGAGGCAGTCGAATGCTACCCCGCGTGCGCTTTCCTAAAAATCAGGGCGGCGTCTGATGAGGTGTTAATTATTTGAGTTTTTGATCTGGAATTTTATCTAATTTCGTCCCCTGTTGTTACACATTCATTTGTAATGACACGGATTACACATGAGACATTTAATTTTTAATGATCATCTCTTGACACTTTGCTTCCTCTTTATCCTATAAATTGCACTCTCCTTACACAGGTGTTGAATATACATTAAATTATTTTTGTTTTATCGCTTTCGAATGGTTTTCCTCTGTTCTCCATTTTAATGCTCTTGTTTTTGTTTTGTTTTTCTGGAAAGGAAATCAATAATGCCTATATTGTTTATGAAGAGCTGCAGAAAATACACCAGGAAGTGATGTAAAGTGTAGCATTGCGTGTAAATTTTCAATTTCAAGAAGCGAAATTGAAAAAAAAAAAAAATATTATATACCTACTTTTAACAATGTATTTATTGAATTGAAAACAAAAACGAGATGTATTTGTTATGTTCCATACATCACAGATAGGAATACAGACTTACTGAAAATCCTTGGACAAGACCTACGCGTAGGAGCGCTATTAGCATAACAATTAAGAGTATCGACACGTATAGGTATTTAAGGATTTATCCTATGGCTCAATCAAATCGAGGCTCTCCTCGCCTATCATGCTTATTTCCACTCAGAACTTTATTTCCTCAATGAGGTGTGATAGATCTCTAAAAAAGTATGGAGTGATACTTATTTTAAATCCGGCAAGGGATCCCCTTTAAGAAGAGCCCACACTACACATTGAAAATATCAGTGACCGTGATCTCACAATGATTTTAATAATACCTGTCAGCGATTTCCCCGTGCTCGGACAGTAAGCTTGAGCTCACATAGCTGAAATGGAGATATTTTCATGTCAAATCACTGACATAAAAATGTTCAATCATGACACGGCGTCGAAGAGCACTGACCCTTTCACTGTGTTGTGTAAATACGTAAATACCTAAAAAGAAAATAATTATATTTTATACGTAAAAAGAAAATAATACTAATAAAAAAACAGACACCACTGGACGAGGTTACTGCCTGAGGCATTTTCTACCACCTTACTCTTAGAACTCTATTTTTATGTGGTCAAATACTCAAATTAATGAGGAAAAATCCTGCCTCTGCTGGGATCGAGCCCACGCCCAGACGAGCGCTTAACCACTGAGCTATCGAGGCTGTACTAATATTAGCTTCTAATATTAGATTTCGTCCATCTGCAATAGGATCATGGTTCATGTTAAGGAATATCATCACAAAGCACTAGACACTCGCCACAGTAATCTTTGACATACAAACGAAAAATAAATACATAAGCAATACTTGCATTGAGATAATGTTAACTGAAAACAAAAATGTCCATAAAACCCAATATTATAAACAATAATAAGAAAAGAACGGGCTCTGTGAAAGTGGAAACAATATAAATGCTTACTCCATTCGAGCGCCAGATACTCATATCTCTGGAAGAAAGATCGTTATCCTAGAGAAGACTCTGGGGATGAGCGAACTCATATCTCCGGACTGGACAGCTCGAGATTGAACGCGAGATTGAAAAGGTGTGAAAAGTAAAGAACTTGCTTTTACACATAATGTTACAACTTGTAACAGATATAAGTATCAGCTTGATGTTACATTACAAAGATTGTTACGACCGACCGGTTTCTGATTCCTCTCATAAAATTGATCACCACTGTCGATGAAAGTATTTTTTTTTTTTTTTTTTTTTTTTTTTTTTNTTTTTTTTTTTTTTTTTGTTATTGGGCAGTCATGTTTTTCTCTTAATTAAGTGCTTTAATCGCTATGTAAAATCAGTCACTCGCTCTGTTAACTCCTTTTTAATTTTTTTTTCAAGCAAAGAGTTTTTAAATATTTGAAGAGGGGGTTGTCTCAATTTTCTTAGAAAATTGAATAGGAAGTCGACACTAGCTTCACTGTCAGAGAAGGCAGGAGGAAAGGGGAGGTAGGAAAGAGCAGCAAAATGACCAGGACGCACGAGGATATGAGCAATACTTAGCACAACTGTGGATTTTCAACGCATGACTTTCTCTGACCTGGACTTCAGTTAGTTTACCAGTGGACCCGCCCATTTTTACAGGCACCTTTCAGATATGTCTTTAAATGTGGGACTAAATTGCTTGTCAGAAACCTTTGCGGGGCGCGTACTCAACAACGAACTAAAGTTTCAGTGAAATAAAATGAATGAATGGAAAGCAATTACAATAGATGAACGGGTATTTAAATATTTTAAAGCTTTTGTTCCAGGTTTTGTTTAAGAGGAAGCAAAATTAATGCTCGCTAAAAAGGAGAAGATAATATTTATAGTGGTTGTGTTTTGGAAAAGCTCGGGGCTTCTTTTTCCTCTTCATTCTTCTTCAGCCCGTCACTGGTCTCAGAAGCATCAGCTTTTATAGTTGTTGTTTTTTCAATATTGATCTCAGAGATAATTTTACAATAAAATGAGGTAGTATGTTTTATGTTTGGTGAAGAACGAGTGGGGAAGAAATTGCAGGACTTCATGGAAAGCTGCTGGATAGTTGTTTGGAGGAGAATTGATTAGAATATAAAACGAAATGAACTTTATGTCACTCTACAGGGTATTTCACAAAATAAAAGAAAATCACACGTTTAGTGGACCATTCTACTTTAGTTGCTATAAACATTCTGAGTATTTTTTGTTTTTGATAAGATTCAACATGGATTAATCTTGTAGAGGTATTCTCACTTTATTTTAAAATATTTGTTTCATTGAAAACAGGCACTAATATTGTTATCCATTCCCTTAGAAGTTACAAGAGCAACTTGGAGGGGGATCTATGTACGTGATTTATTCAATTATTGGAAAAATAAAATTTTAAGTTTTTTTAAAAAAATACTTGTAACAAGAGCGGCATTCTGTTAATATTGTCGTAAACTCAATTAAAATGCTACAACCTAGGAATAGTCTTAATAGAATATCATAAAGAACTTCTCTAAAAATATTGAATTAAACTAAAAATGAATGAAAATTCCTCATTGATTTTTTAAGTTTGTTGTTTGAGGAAAGATTTTTTAAATATTTTAATTTTCGTCGGATCGACTTTTTCAAATTAGATAGATAGAATTATCATTTCTATCTAATTTGAAAAAGTCGATCTGACGACAATTTAAATATTTAAAAATTCTTCCCTCAAACAAAAAACTTAAAGTCACCAAAGACATAAATTTATTAAAATTGTTCAATTTCACATCATAGTTTTCGATAAAAAGTGATACACAAACTTTCACCCGAAGATTAAATAAAATAGTTTAATTTAAAACATTGAGCGCAAAAAAGATGTCTCACCTGGACGCTTCTAAATATGATACCGATGACTGACCCGAACTAGTTGATGGTTGTCAGTCAAAGGTACATAGATCCATGACGTCACCGAAGATAGAAGTGACGTCACAATTTTTAAAGTAGACTAATATAATCGTACCGAACAAATAGTATTATTATGATCATTGATTTTTTATTAAGCTTTAGTATTTCGTAACCTTCAAATGTACCTTCTCAGAGGAAAAACATTAAAAAATTTCTCCTAAGGATTTTTTTTTTTTTTTTTTGACATTTAAATATTTTAGTTTTGGCACAGAAGTATTTTTCACATGTGGGTTGATACTCACTTGGAAAATATTTTTTAATAATATAATGTTCTCGATAAACTTTATTAACCCATGTTTGACTTAATTTTCAAAAAAATAACCCATTCTGAAAATAGGTAATGAGTATTAGTAATAAATAAACTTTTTATTAAATTATTTTGTAAGAAACCTGTGTATCCCCTTCTCCCCCGAATCAAAGGGAAAATCAGGTTTGCATGTCTCTTTTATGTGATTGAATGGTGCAAACGGTACCCTGTAAAATTTACACAATTAGCGCATGCACATCTTACCGCCGAGCTAACTTTCCTCTTTGGTTAACTTTAGTCACCCCCCCCCCCTACNCCCCCCCCCCCCCCTATTTCAAATGATAATCGTGTTTGCGCCACTGACCACATTGTGATGCAAAGAAAGGTCATTGGAGTCACTATCTTCTCGTTATAATTTTCCAGCTCTACATCCCCATTTCGATCACGTCTTTTTTATTTGCCTGTCCTCATTCATTTGGCAATGCTTCGGTACCAAGGAACCACTATCGCCAAAAGCAATCTCAATATTACTTTCACAATAAACTGCTTCTCCCCCAAACCACTACCCTCACTGCTAAACTCAATTTGTTTTATCCCTCGTTATGATCAAAAACAATCGTTGGCAATCTTTCGAAAAATAGGAAATTTTCAATTCAACTTTTTATGATTAATCAATTTCTAATTTCTTGTTAGTACAATGTTGATAACTTTCCCAGTAGACGGCTTCGATTTTTCCCCGGATGATTAAGTACTGAGATTTCTTAACTCGTGAATAGCTATTATTCTTTTGTTTTTTCGATCAATCATCTTTCCATCGTTTCCGATGGTTTGCAAGATGTATGTGACTGCAACTCTAAATAAGTTTTTGTTTGTTGCAAATTTTTTCAATTGCTATCTTCCACCTTTTTTTGTATGTACAGTATGTCCCATAATGACCGCCCTCCTCTTAACTTTTGAACGGCTTGGAATTTTTGAATTTTCAAAAGCTCTCGGGATAGGAAAAGGGCCATGGTCAATCGAATGGTTATGATAAGATCCAGGTTCGACCCCCGGAAGTGACTTTTATTGACAAAAGTGTCGATTTCTCAAGTAGTTAAATGGTAAAATAAAAGTACAAATAATATAAGGAAACATTTTTCTTTTCATTTTTTTCAAATAAATAATCAAAACTGTACATTTTTATTTTTATCAGTGTCGTAAGAGGACAAAGCCATATCATATTTTTCTCCTGGAAGTTAAAAATTGGACGTTTTAAAAAAAGGCCATTCCCGGGTAGAAAGTCTGAAGTAAGGTGGTTGAATAAGAAAACAGTGATAACCGACTTAAGCAAGGAAATTTTTTTAGCAAAATAAAAAAAATATTAAACTTCTCATTTCTTTCACAGCGGGGTCAGAGGCAAACGCCAGCAGGTGCCCCCTTTCAATCGCCCACTAGGGGTGGATGGAGGGACTACTAAAAAAAAAGCGGGATCAGAGGAATGAGAAAATTTCAATGCTATTACATAGGAAATAATAATAGTTTTAGATGCAAGGCACCGCCGTGAAAGAAATGAGAAGGTGAAGGTTTTTCTTTTTTCATTAAGAGGTTTCCTTATGTAGGTTAGTTATCACTGTTTATCCTAAATAACCCTCTTACTTCAGACTTTCTACCCGAAAATGGCCTTCTTTAAAACGTCCAATTTTTGACTTCCAGGAGAAAAATGATACTTGTTTTTGTCCTCTTACGACACTGATGAAAATATAAATGTACACTTTTGATGGTTGTGGTAGGTGAGAAACCTTTTTTGGAACACAATGAAGGAACTTTTACATCAAAGTTTAAAATAAACACTGGTCTGCAGGATGTAACGAAATTAAAGTTTAGACCCCTCTAGCCTTGCCCCTGATTATTTTTTTTGAAAAAAAAAAAAAATGGAAAGAAACGTNAAAAAAAAAAAAAAAAAAAAAAATATATTCCATTTAATTTTTTTGAGAAATTGACACTTTTTGTCAATAAAAGTCACCTCCAGGGGTCGAACCTGGATCTCATCATAACCATTCTATTGGTCATGGCCCATTCCCTATCCCTAGAGCTTTTCAAAATTCAAGAATTCCAAGCCGTTCAAAAGGTGACCGGTCATTCTGGGATCGAGCTGAGGAACAGAAAAAAACATTCCCCAATTTCTTCGATAGAATAGAAATATCTGTGGGATAGTAGAGCTAACTCAAGTTCTCAGATAATTCAGTTATTTGTCCTCAACTGAATACCAGTGTCAGCTCCTACTGAGAATTCTGAGAAAGAGTATAAATACCTTTGTATAAATGATTGTTTATTAAACATTAATAAAGAATTGTTCAATGATTTTATAAGGAATAACTATCACGCCTAAACATTACCTTAATCTGTGAATATCACTTCACATACATACCTACATATGTACCCATTTAAGCGTTACATTCGTTTGGGTACCAACCTTCATTATAGCTTAGTGCTTATTTCTGAGACACTTCACTGTTAGTCTCTTGAAACGAAATGAAAATAAATTTGAAAAATACCCAGTCAAGTGTCATAAAGAGTGTCGTACTCAACACAAAGGACTTGGCATTTGTAAAACCTTTGACGAATATGTTTATTGGAATGCATTATTTTTTTTTCAAATACATATTCATACTAAAACCCAGTTTTTATTGCATTTTACTTTTTAAATGCTCGTAAGCACAATTTCCAGCATAAGTATATGTTATATAATTGAATTGTGGTAGATTATGGGTGTACTTGTCTAACGGTAATAAAACTTCCTCTCAAAAAAGACCTATTTTTGGATCAAATTGAAAATCGAAAAATTATTTATTCAAAACAAAACCACTAGAGGTCAAATAGAAAATTGAAAAAAAGAATACAATACATTATTTTTTAAAGAACAGAGTGCATCTAATAAAAATTCAAAAAACTCAAGAAAAACAAAGTTATAAGATTCTGCTAACGGCGACATTATTTTTGCGTTTTCTACGATTAGTCAATTTTTTCTGATTAGAGTAATTCTATTTTTACATGATTCGTGTGGAAGATCTAATATAAACACAAGGCTTCCTCTTTAATACATATAACTTGTGGGGAAACCTTTGATTGCTTCCTACTTTACATGTACTTTCTGGAATGGGTAAGGAAAAATAAAAAAACGAACTAGAAAAGTTATTTAAAGAAAAACTATTTTAAAAAGAATTAAAAATGAGAGCAAACGCTTAAAAGCCAAAAGGTAAAAAGTTTATCCACAGAGATTTTTATTAGAGGGTGGCGGAAGGGTGCTTTATAAGTTCTGTAATCTGGCGATTTCAGTGCATAACAGAAAAACTATATTCCAAGATCTGGAATAAGAGATTGAATGTACAATCAAAATAAATAAGAACCCTTATGAGCTCGATAATTTAAGATTAGAGACTTGTATGATTTTATATTTGAAGTAAATCTATTCGATCTATAAACAATCCCTATGTAAAAAGACAAACTAACCAACAAAGAAATATACTTTCCCATCTAAATAATATGATTACTTAAATGTGTAGCTCAAAAATTTGCACTTTGGACCGAATATTTGGAAAAGATAAGGACTCAGATACATGCAGATGATTCTAATTCTTAGGAACAAACACCTTGAAACTTCTAAACAAATACACATCACTGTTTGTTCCTTATGGAAGTTCACAGATCCAACAATCTGCCGACTCTCATAACAACATAATTCTTTGTTTTTCCTACATATATGCAAAGATGTGTGCTATGCAATTAAATAAGTAAGTATGCGACAGCGAGCACCCTTGAGAATTTACTCTGATACGGAATCCGTGCGTCGCGTCGTAGCTCGGTTACTCGGTTTGAGATTGACAGTTCGAAACATTCATGCGTTCTTTTTCAACAGATTTATCTTTTTTCTTGCTTTGTCAGTGGCATGCCAGGATGGTGCTATGGTACTTTACATCCATCAGAGGCGTACGAGTATGTATGGGGAAACTCAATAGAGTTTACTTTATTAAGGACCGGGGAGTACCATTCCCTTTTCCCTTCTCTTCATTTTTCAGTAGCTTTTAAATAACCTTTTTATAATATAAAAACTATTTTTTTTTACAAAAGTTTAAAATCCAAATTAAAGTTCATTTTTTTAGTTGAAACTTTTCAGTACTTTTTTTCTAACTGAACTAACTAAATTTTCACTTTGTTCACATGCAAGTTACAATAAAATGCAGCCTTTACTCTGAAATAATAAGCCAACAAGAAAACATGAAAAATAAATGAATATTCGAAGGAAAAACAAATTTAAAATGTAATGAAACTTTCACGATTCTTCCTCCATGAAATATATTTTCAAAAAATTAAAGCAACCCACAAAACACAATCTTACGAGTTCAAGAGTTATAATGGAACGAATAGACCAAATAAACGTTTAAATGAAAAATCATGGGGTTAAAACCAAACGAAATGAGATCTAATAGACCTTATTTGGTTCGGTAAATAATAGATTGGTGTTGGTAGAGAGTTCATTAGAATAAACATACTTACGTCATCATCATCATCCAATAGTGGTGTCTTGTGATCGTGCCAATTGCACTGAAAAAAAATCCTTAGCCTTTAAATTTACCCATAAAGAAAGAATCAGTTGTACGCTTTAGAATGTATTTTTTTTGTATTGTTAGTTCTTCTCATGAAATTGCTGGTGCCATTAGATTTTGATGGTGGTAAGCCTTGTACAGTTGTATGTCATGGAAGGATTGTTTCCTCGGTCTTCCTTCAGTCGTATGTCGTATTCCCCTTTTCCTCAATCTGAGTATGGTGATGCTTCCTCAACGTTTCACCTTGTGTAGAAGTATCCCACTGTCCATCAGTCGATGTTTATCATTCCTACTGTCCATATATAAATCGAGTCCATACGCAATACTATATTACTACTGTCCCTTATTTTTCTTTAAGGTAGGTATAATTATTCCAAATTTTATTTTATTCCTCATAGAAAGCATGTCGATAATCTATGAAATGTTTTCAATAGAGTTGATAAAATTGAATAAAGTTTCTACTTGGCGGGTAAGTCACTGCCATGATGTGTGCCGTCGAGCTTTTGCAGACTTTTAGTACCCAGTTTTTTTTTTAATTTGAAAAGTTTTTTAAGTTTAGTTTTTTTATTTAAAAAAAGGAAAAAAAAAATATTTTATTCTGAATTAATAAAATAGTGGAAAATAGGTTTGAGCTTTATTATTACTACCTTAATATAAAGTTTTCATGATGGATGATAAAATTTAGACCCATAGGGGAAGTGGTATTCAGCCTCAGCGGTACATTTGATTCAATAAAAGCTCTTTCTCTTTTTTTAAGATTTTTACTTTATCTTCAAATGTAACTCCAAACCAGCAGAGTACCGTACGACAACATCGTGACAAACCCTGCATAAGTTGTTATCTACAACATGGCATCGAATATACAAAGATACGAGTGCATCCAGGTAGATAAATTTCTCTATAAATATCTTAAAGTTGGATTCACATTTGAAAAGAGGAACATAAGTTTTGTGAGGAGATGTGAAAAGATAGCAAAGTTTGAAGTAAAACTTAACCAATTAAATTATTTTACATCTCAGAAAAGAGATAAAATTATGTTTTATTACATAATAGTGTCCCGTAGTTACAGGGTGTATAATAAAATGACATCGACAAAAATATATGGTGAATAGTACATGAAAAAATAAACTTATTTCTTCTGAGGCAAAATCTGGTAAAATGCTTCCTCTTTGCTCTAATATTTTTGGAAGTTAGCAAATAAAATTCGATTTTTTTTTTTTTCTTTTATTAACAAAAAAACTACTCGAAATATTTGGATGAAACAAAAAAAATTGTTTCCCAAATGTTTCTTTTGGCATCTTTTGACATGGGTCTCATAATTGTCCAATGACCGGGGACGGAGAAATGGGGGGTTCTGGGTGGAACAATGGCATAAACTTTTTTATTTGTCCAACCAATTGTAAAGTGGATGACAAAATAAGATTCTCCGTTTAACACAAAAAAGGTCTGCATATCGTTTGTCTCCGAATTGCGGTTTAGAAGTTATGCAATCCGGGGAAGTTACAGGAAGTGCTCCAAGTGGCTTCCATCAGCAGAGATACACGTCTCTGCCCTTCGAAGAATGGAGTTTCGTATTTGTTCTGTGATTCTTGGTTGGTTCTTTATGGTGTCGAATGCCTGGCAATCTTTACTTGCAGTTCCTCAAGACTAGTGTCAGAAGTAGCGTAGACTAATTGTTTGACATACATAGAAATCTATGGGTTTGTGATCTGGGGACTTTGCTGCCCAATTTGAAGCTCGACTATTGAGCATAGGACAATACAAACCTATCATTCATGAATATTGGTTAACTTTAATCCACGGACTCGAAACCTCCCCGTCTGGGGTTCAATTGCATAACTTCTAAACCGTAAGTTGGAGACAAACTTTTTTTTTTGTGTAATATTAAACGGAGAATCTTATTTTATCATATATTTTGCAATTGGTTGGATAACCAAAATGTTTAGGCCATTTTTCCTCCCAGTACTCCCCATATCTCCGGCCCTGGTCATTGGACAATTATGAGACCCATGTCAAAAGATGCCAGAAGAAACGTTTAGGGAACAATTTTTTTGTCATTAAAAAATCGATTTTTATTTGCTAACTTCAAAAAATCGTAGAGCGAAGAAGAAGAAGCATTTTTCCGAATTTTACCTAAGAAGAAATAAGTTAATTTTTTTATGTTTTTCCGGCCACTCCAGACCATGTGAGGTCAATGTGCGCAGCTGGTTTGTCAGTTTCCAGCGAATAAAACCGCTGTCTTGAATGACCAATAGATGTTTAAGAGACTTCAAGCAAAAAAAAGGTGTGTGTCAAAAACACACTTTTATCGAAATCAAATGAACAGTGTAAAAGTTATGGTGGAGGAGCTAACCGACCTACTCAGGAACCGTTTTTGTAATACGACGAGACACATGTTGCAACCACAGGATCAATTCAAAACAATAACAACATCACATCTGATGCAAAAGAAAAGAAACACAGTATTAGCAAAGGAGTTGAAATGATGAAGGAGTACAGCTTTTAATGATATAGAACGCTTGGAGGTTGGAGGAGAGAACAGCACCTTGTGTTTTTCTTACAAGAATATAATGGTCTGTTGAAATTATTTTCTGGGACACACCTGCTCAACATAATAAATTCAAAAAAATACCTTCGTGAAGTGAAAGCAGAAAGACATAGCTTTGTGAAAATACAATGAATATATATACGTATGGCTTTTAGTGTAATGTTCTGGGGGATATGGTGTTTGACACAGGATCTCTTCAGGGATTTAAACTAATTTACAGCATACAACGAATCTGTGACACCACCTCTGACAAGAAATATAGCAACCCAACAATTCATGACCGAATTTGATTACAAATATATCTATGTCTCAGAAGCGTACAGTTGCTGGTGTTGGGGTGGGGTCGTTCTGAACATTTCACTTTGAATTGCCCTTGTAATATTACGAAAGCTAGTAAATTGATATTTTCATTACACATAAGACTTCATGTTTAATTTTTACTTAGTTTATAATGTTTAATAATTTACTTTTTTCGCAAATTTGGGTACTATATAATTCCATTTAACTAGTACCCTACTTTGAGAAAAGGAGGTTAAGTTCCATGAGTACCTACACTATAACTGTCATTGGAAGCCACTAATTACAGATTCTAGTAATGGCTCTATAGTAAAACTCTCCCGACGATTCTTACTGTGATAGCATTTTTTTTTACAAGGCAACGTTAGAAATTAGTCTGCCTTAGAGGCACCGACGCAATAGACAGATATCTTTGACGATATTCAACGTGATAACATTTTCGGCAGACAAGATATTTATTTGAACAGAAACTAATGAAACCACTGGCACTTTTACCTTATCTGCTTTGGACAAACATATTTTTCCCCTTAACAATATGTTTAGAGCATAATTTGTTTGTCTGCTCATATCCCGTTAAATAAAAGATAAATAATTTTATCCTAATGAAAAAGGTTTTGGTTGTCCTAAGGATAGAAAAACTAATCGAAACGGACCGCTCCTCTTATAACATTTCAACAAGAAGCGTCCCTCTACAGAATTAGACAAGCGCTGAATAGTTGCATTATAAACTGGGGGGTTAATTAGTTCAGCACATTTTAAAAACAAAACAAAAATCTCGAACAGATTTCTGCATGGATGGATTGAGGTGGCGGCTCTAGCCGTTGTTAATATGTATATCATACTAAAAATGTACATTAACCGAATTAACATCAGAATTGGCATGAAACTCTGGTGCCCCATTTGTCCCAAAAAAGGTAACTCGACCATTTTAATAGAAAACATCAACAAATAATTTTTTGGGTCTTCGATTAAACATCAACAAATAATTTTTGGGGGAAAATTTCAATGTCTTCGATTGAACAAGTGAAGTCTAGACCTCACACAGCTCTGCCGAAACAAATCCGAAACCAAGTATCGCTAAATTGCAGATCTGAAAGGATGTCGGTAGGTTAAACCGGATATTATGCTAATACTGGAAACTCCTCGGCTTTACCGAACACGTTATAAGAGCACGTTTGGTTCCTTTGTGACTTGATCCATGGGCAGGCCCGTATCCAAGACAGGGTTTTAAGGGGTCAACCCCCCCCCCGAAATAAAATCCTGGATACGGGCCTGCCCATGGGGACATTAAAATGAAACAGTAATGCAGTGATGTTGATTAAAAAGTCCATACGATTTGAATATAATAATATTAATTATAAGTTTCTTTTTCCTCTTAAAAAGTAAATTTTGGACCCCTTTATTAAAGAGTACACTAGTACATTTGTCTGCCACGTAGATTTGTGTGCTACCTATATTAAAGGAACATACAGATGTACTGTTTTCCGGGCGGATTATGAAAATACTTGGAAAGACAAAATCACAAATAAAGAGGTATTGAGAAGGACAATGTGATATCCTCAAAACCATTAAATAAAGAAAAACAAAATGCGCTGGTCATATACGTACATATGAAGGATTCATTGGAGTTCTCCTGACCAAGATCATTGCAGGAAGAAGGGGAGATAAGTAAATTATTATTATTATTTTTTATTGTGTTTCAGAGGTGTCTAACCTCTGACACATTACAATGAAAATTGAATTTCCCTATCTCTATCAAAATGAGAGAAAACCATATAAAATTATAATAGTAAAAGGGGGAATAATAGGTACTTACTGTATTATACTCTGCAAAAAAAGAGAATGATTAGTTACAAAATATAGCACTTAGGTACTTACTGTATAATATTCTGTAAAATAAAAGGAAAATGGTTAGTTACAAAAATTAGTACTTAAGAACTTACTGTAATAATTAGTTGTAAAGAAAGGAAAGTGGTTAGTTCATGTACTCTAGACTGTAGGGAGCGGTTTCTATGAGATGATTTTTTAGGTGTAACTTAAAATCTTTGTAATTCATATTTTTGATTACATTATTTTCTTTGTTATAAATTTTTATACCCTTATCCAAAAATGATTCCCCGAATATCGATAGCCTTGAGTGTATTAGGTCTTTGGCATTTCTAGTATTGTACGAGTGTGCCATTGTCGGTAAATGATGTTTATTTTTATGGATTAATAGGCACATATCTAATATTACCTGACCATAAAGTGTTAATATCCTCTTTTCAATTAAATATTCTTTACAATGAGCTATGTCCTCAAGATCAGCTCTTTTCTGAAGAATGAATATTTCCTGAGATTGATGAGAAGTTCCCCAGAAGGCAATGCCGTAGCTCATGATAGAATGAAAATATGAGAAGTAAGTAATACGAGCTGAATTTTCTCGAGATGGCTTCTAATGAATTTTATTGCAAATATAGAAGATCCTAATCGAGGTTTCAGATTTTCTATAATGGTTTTCCATTTTAGATTATTGCTGAGGTGGAGGCCTAGAAATTTCAGTGATGATGCTGGTACAATCTGGGAATTTTGAATGGGTATGTGGGGAAGTTGGGATATGGAACAGACCAGGAGGAAGGAAAAGCGGTGAAGAGAACAGCAGAAGATCATGAAGGAATGAGGCGAAAATTAAAGGAAATATGGCAAACTTTCGAAAGCAAGAAACCAAACGTGAACGAATGATTTGAACAATTTTTCAGATTTCAGTCTGATTTTGTAGGTAAAGAAGGTTACCATGCGCCGCGCGCACATGCATCGCAGATAAGATTGTTTTTTGAAGGATCATGCATGAAAATTCATTAGCCTTGTGCAATGTGAAATGAGAAACTTCAGATGCGAGATCGTTTGATGCGATGTTTCAGACATAATGTTGTCTTTGGCCGCCTTCATAACTTGTGTAGGTAACAAGCAAAGATCTTTTTTTTTTCTCAATTCCCCAAGAGCCTCTTTTCAACGGTTTTGTTTGCATTGCAATGAACATCTCTCCTTTCTTTAGAAAAATAAAAATGCAGTGCTGGAATATTCTCATTATGTCCCTAGAGGGTGTGTTTTCTTTATCCGTAATTTCCTTTCTTTCGAAAGATCCAGACACCAAAGTAAATATCGTGTGGCGGACTTTCAAACCTTTGTCGGTGTGGGATTTTTTTTAATATATGAGGTCAGACCTCAGAACAAATGTTTTTTCTGAACAAAAGTATACCGGTGACATTAGAAACATAATACGGCAGAGTACTGAATTTAATTTAACAAATAAAAAAGATAAATTTAATTTGGTAGTTGGGATGTTTGTATATTCATCCCAGCAGTTAACTTGATAATGTGGTAAGGGTTAACGGTAGAAAGTGCTCGTGACTCATCATTCACAAGTCCTGAAATTCTTTGATATGTATTTAAATAATGGATAATGTAAATATTTTAAAAAAGGGGATCGTAAAATATTAAATAATTTAAATAATTAGACAATATCGATTCGAAATAAATTTAAAGGTGGCAAGCTTTCGATAGTATTCAGACTATCATCGTCAGGCCGATGTTGACTCTACGATGTCCGGAGTAGAAGTCATAATCAACTCTGGACATCGTAGAGTCAACATCGGCATGACGATGATAGTCTGAGTACTATCGAAAGCTTGCCACCTTTAAATAAATGTATTTCCAATCGATATTGTCTAATTATTTAAATTATTTATAATGGAAAATTTTTGTTTTACTTGAATTCACCTCAAGCGCCAGTTTCAGATTTTGTATTTGATGGGCTCCTAAGTCAACCCCGTCTGAACACCTGTGGCATTTTTATTGTTGATTATGTTGACATTTCACTCTTATGGTCTGATATTTCAAGAGGGATGGCCGGTCGATAATGTGTGCTCTATAACTGTGGATAAGGTGTGTGCGGGTGCGGGACGTGGTTTTGGATTAATGAAGTCAACATCCAGTATCCCATTATTGTTGTTGACCGAACGAAGATAATTTAAATATTTTGCAGCTTACAGCAACTTAATTTGAGCTGCAGTCTTATACACCTTTTTTTTTGGTGTTGACAGAAAAAGTCGACAATGTTTCTGTCTAGATTTGGGTAATCAACACAAAATGTTGTCGATATATCATTTTCCCATGCGAAATGAAACAGTCAAAGGAAAAATCATTCGTGTGCGTCATTCGATTATGCCCAGCTTAGGTGCAATCTCTTATGAAAATTTCTCTGACATGAGGAGTGCTTGACATACTGCGAGCTTAATCATTATTACAGTACAGAGTACTGCAAACTTCTCGTGTGAATTTCATACATTATAATTTTTTTTCGTTTTAATTTATTTATCATATGATTTTTTGAAATCGAAACCTTATTTGGTTCTAAGAATACGATTCCGTTTGGAGCGGTAAGAGGTGGCCAGTTTCATAAATTACGTTTGTTTAGTACGGCTCCCATTTATGTACAAGTGTACTTTATTCTTTACCGATTGGGGAGAAATATTTCATCCTCCGTAAGCAGTACTTATCATTGACCTATTTTTTGTTATCCTAATGTTCCTTGAAGCTTGTCGTTACGGTCACAAGCAAGGTGTGTGAGCAACGGATCGACGTTTATTTACCCAGAGAAGTACGAAAAAAATATTTTTAAAAATTACTATCTTTTTGTAACCGTTTACTTCCATTTTGATCCGAAGTTTAGCAATGTTCTCATCACCACATTTTTGTAGCCATTCACTACAGTTTTGTACCAAAGTTTAGCAATGTTCACACCAGATTTTTGTAACTGTTCATTACAATTTTGTTCCCAAGTTTAGCAATGTTCACACCAGGTTTTTGTAACTGTTCATTACAATTTTGTTCCCAAGTTTAGCAATGTTCACATCAGATTTTTGTAACTGTTCATTACAATTTTGTTCCAAAGTTTAGCAAAGTTCACATCAGATTTTTGTAACTGTTCATTACAATTTTGTTCCAAAGTTTAGCAATGTTCGCATCAGATTTTTGTAACTGTTCATTACAATTTTGTTCCAAAGTTTAGCAATGTTCGCACCAGATTTTTTTCTCTTTTTTCCCGACTTGTGCCTTTTTTTTAAACATCATAATTTCTCTTTTCTTCCCAATACAACTTCTCCTTTCCCCTGGGCCTACCACCTACTTCGGCCTCTTCTACGCCTACCACCTACTTCGGCCTCTTCTTGAACGCGTTAAATGAAACATAATTATTGCCTTGTTTCCCACTCCTTGCTTTTTTTTGTGAAAAAGAATAATTATCATTTTTTAAGAAGAAAAAATTCAGCTTAAGGACTTTTAAAAAAATAACTTGCTCAGTTTTTTCCATTCTTGCTCTTTACAAATGGATGTGAATTTTGCTTAAGGACTTTTTCGCGAGTTGTAGAAAATCTTAGGGTTACGAGTATGACCGTCAATGTCAGAATTTCTATAATTATAACTACCAACAAGTTGTGTGTTCTCCCAATATTTGCGGCCGCAAAATCCATACATCAAAAAAGGTATTGTTGATTTTTTTTTTTAACAAAACCTTTCTAATGATCTGGTTCTAATGATTGTTTTTTCCAAAAATAAGGTCAGTGAGAATATTTTCGCAGATAAAAACAAAAATATAAGTGCTGTCTACTTCTTGGTATGAAATTATTCCATACAACTGTAGACCTCACTCAAATGATTAAATACCTTTATTAAATTAATAAAAATCTCCCTAAAACCATCCCGTATGCAAAAGCTTGTACCCAAAAATTTAGATACTTTTTTTTGTGCAGGAGAAAAAATACAAAGAACTACTATTCGGACGCTTATTTCTTTTGTTTGAAACTCTTCTGGCGTAGAATTTTAACTCTTTTTTTATATTTTTGCTAGTCACAGGTGGGGATTTTTTTTATGAGCTTCATAAATTATAAAAGGAAATTATAAATAACAAAAGAGGAGGAACGGCATTCCGGAGGTAATGAGGATGCTCTACCTGCTTCTATCTATTTTTCAAATTATAAAAAAAAGTAACTGCGACTTTGATGTCCACACTAAAGATACAAAGCTTTTTACTTAATGTGCAGGAAATTTTACATCTTTGTTCAAGTAATAAATCTGTGTACTGTAGACCTCACCCACTTAAAATGACCACCTTCCACCTTTATTGAATACGAGCAGATGCCCGCAATTTCATATCTCGTGACTGTATAATTCCCTTGGGCCAGAATGCGAACAAAGATGTAGTGAATTTTATTTTTAAGATTTTGGATATGATTTGGGAGGGGGGTCATTTTTTGATTTCTTTTACCATTTGAACTGTCTAATTGTTCCCCTAAAAAACATAACTAGCTTCCCCGAAGATTTTTTCTATCTATATATATCCATACTAATATTATAAATGCGAAAGTAACTCTGTCTGTCTGTATGTTTGTATGTTACGCTTTCACGCTTAAACTACTGAACCGATTTTGATGAAATTTGGTATGGAGATAGACTAAACTTTAGGAAAGGACATAGGCTATATTTTATGGCGAAAAAAAATAGGTTGACACTATAAACGGCCATGCCTATAAGGCGCCAAGCGAAGCGGGCGTATCCTGCTAGTATATATATATATAAAAAAAAAGAAAGAGAAAGCCAGTCACTTGTCACTCATCGCGATATCTCCATACTGGTACGTCCTAGGAGTCTGAAATTTGGCACCTAGGTCCCACTTAGGTCTTAGATGCGTACTAAAAAAGGATTTTTAAATATTCGAACTGAGGCGCCAGCCTCGGAGTAAAATGGGGCGGTATATTTCTGGTGGCTGAAATTTTGGTATGTAGGTTCTTTTTATGTTCTGGATGTGCAATAAGAAAGGATTTTTTAATATTGTTGTTGAATTTCGTAGCCGTAGCAAAGCACTGGCAAAAAGCTGGTTCTTACATATTTCTTACTGTTCTACGTTTAGCCATCGTGGAGGTAGGTTGATTGTCCGTCTATCATTATACAACTGGGCTTTGCATTTTATAGTTCGTCTTTGTGTGACGTCATAACTCTTCCACGTGGTATGAATTATTCCCAATGACCTAGCGACTCCAGCCCTCATCCCATATAAGTGTTTAACTTTGCATTACACTTGATAATCCCCATCAATACCATTAGTTATGCCGAGTTTATTTTTGCTACATTTAATTCTGTTCTTATTTCCGGCTCCTGCTTATTTGACCAGACTTGAATATTCATTTTAAAATAAAAAGCCAGTTCCTAATATATGGGTTTGCCTTCGGGGGATAATTGAGGGTAGGATTTCTCTTAGTTTCTGTATAGTTTTCAGCACTCACATAATATGTACCCCCCCCCCCCCNCCAACAACAACAACAACAACATAGGTTGGGAAACGTTTCTCGCACCTAATACATGCCTCACAAAAAAATCATTTTTTTTTCTTTCCCCAAATGCTACAAGGGGATATGGCCAGTTAGAAATGTAATAGAACAACAAAGTGAGGTTTCCTAATTTTCTCAAGATGTATTTTTATTGGGCACGCGTTAGCTTGTCGGCATACGGGCAATGCCAGCTAAAAGAAAATGTGGCAGAGGAATTATGAAGCATATCCTTCATCCTTCCCAAACTTAGTTCATTATAAATCCTTCGAACATCGAAGTGGATTGGAATTCCACTGTTGGCGCCTAGAACTAGCAATCACTTTGCAAAAATTTTGCAAAACATTTTCTTTATAATTTGCTATTTTAATTCCTCAAACAGACCCTGTTCCTGAATATACTCGCATTATGTATATTTTGTTTATTGAATAGGGTATACTATTGTGAGCCGAAATACAAATCAAGAAAATAAATGGCTCCAACCCGCATATAAATATTCAAACAGAAATCAAATTTCCGTTTCAAAATTACATTTTTTTTTTCATTTTGACTCGCGATATACCTACCTACCTACTCTAAATCTGAACTGTCCAATGAATGTTCATGCATTAGGTATGGTACCATTATGTCCCCAGCCGATGTCCCCACACTCGGCTTGACCAGGCTTTAAACCCGGGCCTATAAATTAAAGTAAATAAATTTTAAAAAGGTTTTATTATTTTTCTACTTTCTAGTTGGTTGTGTTTGGAGATATGACTTAAAGTCTCCCTTACTATTGGGAACTTTAAACAAAAAAACACATGAAGAACTGATCATAGTAACGTATATCCCTAGGGATACAGGATCAACTAGTTGTGTGATGAAATTTGGTATGTAAGTCCCATTTGGTGTCTTGCCCTGAAACTTTTTGTCACTGTCAGTGCAATGACTTTAAATCAAACTAGTTGCTTGATGAAATTTGGTATGTAAGTCCCATTTGGTGTCTTGCCCTGAAACTTTTTGTCACTGTCAGTACAATGACTTTAAATCAAACTAGTTGCTTGATGAAATTTGGTATGCAAGTCCCATTTGGTGTCTTGCCCTGAAACTTTTTGTCACTGTCAGTACAATGACTAAATCAAACTAGTTGCTTGATGAAATTTGGTATATGTAAGTCCCGTTTGGTATCTTGCCCTGAATCTTTTTGGCACTACAATGACTTACATATCAAATATCATCAAAATCGGTTTATGCAAAGTGACAAAATGCAGCTCTTGGCGTACAGTGTACGGAAAAATTGTTGGGGAGGGATACTTGCCCTCCCCGTAAAATAATTAACGCATGTGAGATAGACACATGTGTTGCCGGAGTTTTTTACTTTGATTTTTTTTGAGAACATAAACTGTATAAATAACTAGCTGTTTCGCCCGTGCTTCGCTACTAATCTTATATTGCTATATATATTTAAGAGGAGGAACGGCA
>CM022877.1:23639817-23685973 GCA_012654025.1 Pachypsylla venusta
AAGGAGGATAAGACAGTAAAAATGACCATTTTGAAATGTTTTTTTCTCAGTGTTCCAGTAACTTTTTTTTTCAAATTGTTGATTTTATCTCATCATCTACCTATCCGATTATCAAATATTCAAAAAAAGTCACTCCACATATTTTTCTCGTGGCTGTGGAGAGACCTGAAAAGTGCACTTTGTGACGTGAAGTAATATATCACTTGTGCAACGCTCATTGTATTTGACTTGGCGGGCGGAGCGCCGCCGCGCTCCTCAATTGTTGTTCTATCTCAAAAATTGCATGTGTAACATGTAACAATATGTAACATCATATTAAAAATCAGCTGGATTTTTATGGCACACCTTGTATTTGAATTCTTTATCTATGATAAACCTTTCCGCCAATTTTAGTCTATTTTTCTGACCTTCATGTTTAGACCAGTCATCTAAGATATAAAAAAAGGCTAAGATACAAAAAAATGGCGTAGTTCTAATTTTTCATATGTTGTTGGGATACATGAGAGGACTGTGCAAGTAAGTTTGTTATTTCGAAAGACCTGTGCTTGCTGCGCAATAGTCGAAAACGTTTGATTTTTTCGAGCTTTTTTCAGATTTTCGAAAAATATCGAAAACCGTGAATCGTACGAAAATAGTTATTCTATCTTTATTTGGAGTAAATAAAATTTGCCACAATTTGAGTCTAATTGCAACTCTGTGGCCTTAACAGATCGCGAGATATAGCACTTCGGAAATTGTCGATTTTTTCGAAAAATCACAAAATTTCACTTTGAGTCACATTTTGAGCTCAATATCTGCTCCATTAGTCATCCTACGAGGATGTCATGAGAAAGGAAGTGGGAGTATATTTAGTTATCTGTCATTTAAGCATGGAGGAGTATTTGCGAAAAAAATTACTCTTTTTATCGAAAAAAAACTGAAATCGGATTTTTTACATATATTACGCAATCTAATAATTTAGGTTTTTTTCGAGAAAATCGACAATAAGTGCTAATATCTTGCGATCTATTAAGGCCATAGAGTTGCAGTTAGAGTCCAATTGCAACTCTGTTGCCTTAAAAGCTCATGAGATATAGAATTTCGAAAATTGTCGACTTTTTTTAAAAAAACAAAAAAAATCACTTTAAGCTACTTTTTTGAGCTCCAATAGTCATCCCATGGGGAAGTCATGAGAAACAAAGTTGGAGTGTATTTAGTTATCTGTCATTTAAGCCCATGGTGGAGCATTTGCGACAAACAGTACTCTCTTTATCGAAAAAAACTGAAATCGGATTTTTTACATATATTACGGAACTCATAATTATTAGTTTTAATTTGAATGTTTTAATTTTTGGCTTTTAATTTTCCAATTTTAATTTTTAATTTCAATTTTCTCATTTTAATTTCTAGTTTAATTAATTAAACTCTGAATCGATATTGTCAATCATCTATATATTTATATTTTACGATTCTTCTAATAATTTTAATAATTATTGGTGTTAATACTTTTTTATTTGTCAAGGAAAAAAATCGCAAAAAGAAAAATCATTTACAAAAAAGTGCAAAGGAAGGTGTCCATTTTCTTATTTTCTTTTAACAGGGTCTTTTTCTCGTCAACGCATACATACACATACACAACATATTTAATTTTTATATAAGTATTAAGATACCTTTCCATTATAATTTTGATTTTTTGGATGGACCCGGTTGGATGTGATTAAGGTTCTCTACAGACGATGAGTGTTGGGCAAGTGCTTGCATTTCTAGGGGGTTGTCGACTTCATAATCGTCATCTGACTCTTCAATTTCGATACTGCGAACATTACTGCCCGTCTTTCCCCTACAAAAGCTAGAAGTGACGGGTAGAAGGTCCTGTTGACTCCTGGTCCATCCCCATTTGGTTCGATTTTTCTCCACCCCTAACCATGTTTGGAGCTGGTGGTATGTGCGGTAAAAATGTTGAACGGCTCCCTCTTCAGTTGGCGGTAGACAAGCCAGGTGAACCTTGGCATTGACTGCTGAGTGTACAAATAGTTTGTAACGGAGTAAGTGCAGAGAGTCGTCGCTGGCACCTCCATACAGAGCTACAAATATTTTGCTACCAGCAGATGCTATTTCTTCACAGGTGGCATCAGACTGTAGGAATATGTTTGCCTCGCACATACCACCAGGTCCAAACATGGTCAGGGGTGGAGAAAGATCAAACCAACTGAGGATGGACCAGGAGTCAACTGGGCCTTCTACCCGTCACCTACAACAATGAACCTGCCCCACAAACCCTCCTAAAATTTCTATCGTGTAAATGTCAAAAGGCTGCACTGGAGGCATACGCGGATATAAGGTGGGGCCCGGAGGCAAGAGCCCCCCCCCAGGTTTTTTAAGCGAGCGGTGTTTCTCAAATTTCATTATACCTAATCACATACATTTTTTTAAAAAATCAAATTAATGGTGATCCGCAGAGTCTTTTATCCCATTGAGTGGGGGACACGGGCCCCTAAATAATTCCCATTCCTGAGACTAAATAGAAATACGTTAATTAAAAATTGTCAAAAATTCTGTCATGCGTCATGGCATTTTTTTCGGGTTGAGACCGGGGAGATGTGTTGAGGCAACTTTTTTTTTAAAAAAAAACGCCCAACATAGGTTCATTTTGGACGATTGTACATACGCAATAGATGGCCGTTTCCTAAATTCTCTAATTGGGTTAAAATTGGTTAAATTTTTTTTTTGGATTGCCTCAACATATCTCCCCGATGTTAAACCCGTTATTGAGAGAGTGTATATAGATAGAATGAGAGAGAGGGAGAGAAACTGCAATCAAAAGATCTCAAGGTCAACGTTCAATTAGGTCCGTTCATATTCCCTAGAATGCATGTTGTAGCCATGAAAGGTATCGTACCTCGATAAACATTGCATTAAAAAGTACTGCCCAGTACTCGAACCCCCGGTCTCTAGGTTACGAGTCCCTCCCCCCTGCAAATTTTCTATTAGGTATATTGTGCTATTAAATATGTTGTGTGTGTATGTGTATGTATGTGTTGACGAGGAAAAGAAAAGAAACCCTGTTAAAAGAAAATAAGAAAATGGACACCTTCCTTTGCACTTTTTTGTAAATGTTTTTTCTTTTTGCGATTTTTTTCCTTGGCAAATAAAAAAGTAACATCAATAATTATGAGGTTCCGTAATATATGTAAAAAATCCGATTTAATTTTTTTTCGATAAAAAGAGTAATTTTTGTTGCAAATACTCCTCCATGGGCTTAAATGACAGATAACTAAATATACTCCAACTTCCTTTCTCATGATATCCCCGTAGGATGACTAATGGAGCAGATATTGAGCTTAAAAAGTGACTCAAAGTGAAATTTTGTGATTTTTCGAAAAAATCCGAAGTGCTATATCTCGATCTGTTAAGGACACAGAGTTGCAATTAGACTCAAATTGTGGCAAATTTTATTTACTCCAAATAAAAATAGAATAACTATTTCTGTACGATTCACGGTTTTCGATATTTTTTCGAAAATCTGAAAAAAACCCGAAAAAATCAAACGTTTTCGACTATTGCGCAGCGAGTACAGGTCTTTCGAAATAGCAAACTTGGTTACACACTCCTCTTATGTATCCCAACAACATATTAAAAAATCAGAACTACGCCATTTTTTTCTACCTTCGATGTCTCAGATGACTAGTTTAACTTCACCCTTTCCCAATTCTATTTGGAGTCGGCGCCGCTTTCCTTTTTCTACCATGCCACAACCTTTTGTTCGGTGCATATATCAAACCTTCAGCTGTAACTCTTTCCTGGTACGGTAACCCTAGCGTTTCTGATTTCTATTTTTCTGACCTGCGAAATGATTAGTATTGAAGTAAGGTGTAATAGCAGTGCCTATTTCGGATTGATGCCTACAATACATTTCATATGTCGACGTATTAACCTTTGCCTCTGCGGTTACGATGTAGAAACTTCCTTCGACATAGATAGAGCTATGAGTCAACTCTTCTAGTTTTTCAGCAATATTTTTGAGTAGGGATAGTAGTGAGTAGCCTCTGTACATAGGAGTATGGTTGTTGTAAATATCCTCGATAGTATAATTGCGAGCTGACCAGTATTTATAATCAGCGTAAAACCTGGAAAGATATACAGTAGGTAAGCGAAAAGGTAATTAAAATGTGAAACCGACAACATTCTGTAGATTTTATAGCGTGAAAATTTTTGGAACTCAAATTATAATGACACGAGAACCAGTTAAAGAACTACCTATAGCCTAGTCAAATTATTTTGACTAGGCCCACAAAAGATATTTTTTTTTTTCAATAGCATAAAAAAACTCTGCCAATGTGACACATGGGTTTATTATTTTTCTTGCTTAAAAAATAATCCCCCGCGGGCTTGTATTTTTGCCAAGATGGGCAACTACGATGTTGGCAACTAGAACCTCCAGAATGACTAGTTAAGTAATCACACTAGAATGAATGATTCTTGTAATGCTGTGATGGCTAGGTATTCATTATTCGAATATTTTGATTTTAAAAAAACCGCCAACGATACATTTAAAACAGACACTCTTTGTAACATATTACCGATTATATTCTCACTAGAGAGCTGTGACAACAGCTGAAGGCTGTTGTCGCAGCTAAAGGCTCTTGTTAAATGAAGGGTATATTGCAACCTTTAAACGTTTGCCAGGAGCCTTAGAGACACGGCCATTATGACTTTTTAGTATTTTCTAAATTTTATTTTTCCGGTTACCGGTTTCGAACTCGTAACTTTGGAATGGCTGTCCATACCTTTGCAGAAAATGTCCTAAAATAAGTGCTAAACAATCTAAACTTCCACCTAATACTTTTTCGCTTTGAGTTGATATGTTGTCGTGACAAAATTTAAGATATCGGACCGTAGCTGTCCGACCTTGTTGAATAACTTAGAAATTTTGGCCGAAAGTCGAAAACNAAATTTGGCCGTAACTCGAAAACGGCTTGACATATTTTAGTTCTGATAATTTTCCTGGGGTCGTAGATTATGTTTTTGGGGGTCCTTTCCCACCAGTTTTTCGCTATCTGCTACGGTTTGGGCTGTGGTATTGTAACAGACAACCCCTCATACACAGGTACATAGATACATAGGTACACACAAATTTCTGATTTATATATTAAGAAGATATGATTCCAATAATCACCAATACAAAAAAATCCGTGATTATTATTTAAATTCCAAAATCCTTAAATCTCAATTTTATTGAACAAAACCAACATTCCCAATAGGACTGCTCGTTTTTTTTAATTTAAAAAATGCTTTGCGTTCTGAATAGGAAGATAAATGTAGAAAAGTTTCAAAAAGATCTCTGGTAGAAGATCGGGGTGCTAGGATGGACGGGAGGGTAGCTTAATGCTGCACCATCGTAATGTAACAATAATTTCCCTGTTTTATGTGATTTATGGAAACATTTACTTATGTTCTTAATGACATCCCCCTCCACTCTCACACTTTCCTCTGTTTATATCTCTTATACATGTTTTTACTATCTGGGAACTTCGTCAGCTTCTTACAGTATCCTGGGGACCCCGGAACTTTTCCTTCTTTAGTTTTATCTTCTACAAGGTGGGATATTAAATAAAAATGAAAATATAAAAGTGCATTTTTGAAATTGCATAGAATATACTTGTGGATCAAGATGATCAGGTGTTCATATTAGTGTTGCAGTCATTTATAGAAAAAATATCTAATCAAATTTTAAAAAATAATTTTCAAAAAACAAAAAGGTTCAGCCCCTGCCCCCCCCCCCTCAGGGGGGGCAGAGTACTCAAAATTTTCAAAATCGAAAAGCCCTCAACACCAGTCATAACATATCGCTAAAAAGATAAAAATCATTTTCAAAAAACACAATATTGGGCCCACTGGGGACCCCGAGGGGGCCCAGCGCCCCCAAGAAATTTTCTTCATGTCCCAAATATGTATACAAAATTTCGTCAAAATCGCATGAAAATTGTGGCTTGCATCGCGTAACAAACAAATATACATACACATATACAAGTGCATTTCGGGATGTATACTTCACTAACATTCACAACTAGTAATATATTTTATTCACTATGCAGGTAGTTCTGTGTCTTCACTCACATAGCATGGCACCATGAGGCCCGGATGGTTCAATAAGTCAATTCTATGAACCTAACCCAATAAATGCTCATAGCAAAGTTAGACCATGTGTTCATCGAACGAAATGACAAACAATAGTTGACCGAACGAAATGATTTCTTGATTTAACTCTTCGCTTTTTTAAACGATTTTTTGTCTTTCGTTCTACGATAACTCTCGAACGCCTTGTTCCCGATTTTAATGAAATTTGGTGTGTCCATTCATTATATTCATAGCATTAGGTGATTAGTATTTGGTTCCTATTGGGGCAACCGGGGACTTATGGTGGCCATTTTAAATAATCGAGCTCTACAGTTCACAGAACTACTTATAATTGTATTCGTGAGCTAAACTCCTCTTTAGGGATATAAAAAGTCCTGAACTTCTACTGGTCATTTTGTGCTTGTTTTTTGTAAATAAAACCTCTTTGATTAATGAAACCCGAAATGTGAATTCTAACTACATGCGATATTATGAAACTAAGTATAAACATCCATGGAATTAGTTGATTAGTTTTGTGCCGCCAGAGGCAACATGTTGACCCATTATTTGAATTAGGCCTATATAATTGACAGAAATACCAGAATTAGTAAGTAAGTACTTTACATATACGCAGATAATACTCACTTTTCTCTTTACATATGCGCAGATAATACTCACTTTTCTCTTTACATATGCGCAGATAATACTCACTTTTCTCTTTACATGTACGCAGATAATACTCACTTTTCTCTTTAGATATGCGCAGATAATACTCACTTTTCTCTTTACATGTACGCAGATAATACTCACTTTTCTCTTTACATGTACGCAGACAATACTCACTTTTCTCTTTACATATACGCAGATAATACTCACTTTTCTTTTTACATGTACGCAGATAATACCCACTTTTCTCTTTACATATACGCAGATAATACTCACTTTTCTCTTTACATATACGCAGATAATACTCACTTTTCTCTTTACATGTACGCAGATAATACTCACTTTTCACGGTCAAACGGTCTTCTTGGATCTAATTTCATGACTAAAAAACGCTACTAATGTAAATCTATTTTATTAATAAGTAGGTACTTTATTCATTTTAATTTACAAAACTTTGAACTATTTATAATAATTACAGCTTTTAAAGAACTTTGAAAGGAATTATTATGTTTTGTTCATAAGAAACGCCTTCTGAAATTAAATAAAACTTTCAAAAGGACGGGGGGGGGGATGAAACGAATGAATTGACTAAATAAAAATTATTAACCATTGATTCTGAAACGGAATTGGACCAGCCGTATTTCACTTGCGTCCTTATGGTGCTCTCAGTCAAACTCATATTTAATTATCTTATTGCATAGCACACATCTTTCACATATACAAGAAAAATCTACGGAATCCCAATAAGCAATATGCGTACTCCCATAAGAATATGTGTCTTTGTATTTCCTTGCAAAGATCTGTGCTATACAATAGGTAAGATAAGTATCTATTAAAGAAATTACTTGAAGAATCGTAAGATACAAAAATATTAAAAAATTGACATGGTCGAATTTAATTTTAAGAATAGAATGAATAATTTAAGCTTGTGAACTTTCAACTGACATCATCCAGTTTTAATATTTAACTAAAACTCTAAATTGATATTGTCAGTTATTTGTATTTAATAATTAAAGATGATGACAGTCTGACAGAGAGTACTGTTGAAAGCTCACCAACTTTATTAGAGTAAAATTTTTATTTTTAAAAATTTTTGATTGCAAAGAACTTTCTCTATGCTGTTTTGTGAAAATTCAAGCCCTACTCTGGTATTAAATCTTTAAATAACATTTTAATTATGAGTGCTAAAAAATACTTTTCAAATAAATTAAATTAAAACAAAATACTATTTGTTATGTACGACTAGATTAGTCTACGTTAAAAAATAGTGACCTCACTTCTATCTTCGGTTACGTCATGGATCTATGTACCTTTGACTGACAACCTTCAACTAGTTCGAGTCAGTCATCAGTATCAAATTTAGAAGCGTCCAGGTGAGACATCTTTTTTGTGCTCAGTGTGTTTAAATTAAACTGTTTTTTAAAACTTCGGCTGAAAGTTTGTGTATCACTTTTTATTGAAAACTTTAATGTGAAATTGAACCAGCGCATTACCGAACAATTTTTGATTCTATAGTTAGTTTTTGAATAAAAAGTGAATTTGGTGAAAACAGTAATTTTCGAAAAAAAAACAGTCAAAAATAGTGTTTTGTTTTAATTTAATTTATATTACAAGTAACTACCCCGTATATCTCCAGAGTTCAAAATGATGATATGGTCATGGGTGAGCTCATCACGGTGATAGATATTTGAATTTAAATAAAAGAGTAGGTACAAAGCATCAGATGTAGATAAAATAGCATCACTTCCGCAATAAAACTCTAATCCCATTATGTCGCACTTTTATTTTTTCCATTATTACATTAAAATTCATTGATTTATCAAATTCAATTATAAAAGAATCAAAAGCTTAGAAGAGACAGACAGAGCGTTTGGACAACACTCTAGCTTTGGTATTTGTACTTACTCAAAGTTGAGCTTTTGAGAGATATGTATAAATATTTTGACTTCGTAAAGAAATACATACAAGGTGTCAGAATTAAACGGACGTTTTTGTACACAGAAGGGAAGGAGAATTCAAGGTCGCCGACCAACGCCAGCGGGATGTTGTTTGAACAGCACTGTCCGGATGTCATTGGATTTTTTGCGATCGATGTTCACCGGACGTATGATTTTACCACAAAATGACATCCCCAGACCTCCGCACCTCAAGTGACTTTTATTTGGGGCTATCTACATTTCAAAGTATGCTATTCTAGACAATATGGTGCAAAGAGTGATGGAATCGACCTGACATGCATATTGCTCAAGATGGTCGTCATTTAAGTTAAATATTTTTCACACTCAATAAATTTGAATCGTAGGATTATCATAGGGTTCCGTTTTCACCTTACTAGCACGGAACCCTAAACACGGAAAAAATCTGATAATAATATGAAAAGAAAATATTTCTTTGTATACAAAGTTCTGTGCTTTCAATTATTTTTAGTACCTAGATGTTCTTTGTCGCTCAATATTTCTCTTTCTTTCTTTAAGTCATTCCTCTTCTTTCCTCTGCAGACTCGTCTTCTCTCCTCCAAGGGCTCCCCCACAACCCCGCCTCCCATTTTGGAGTGAATCCAGATGAATACAAATGAGTAAATTATTTATTAGAATTTATTATCTTTCCAAACGGTTGAACCATTCTTTTCTTCAACACAATTTGTTTTATGGGAAACAAATATTAGAGGAGGCAAATATTATGGAAACAATTATTGTAGGAGACAAAATATTATGGGGAAAAAATACACAAGACAAACATAATGGGAAACAAATATTGTAGAAGATAAATAGTATGGGAAACAAATATTGTAAAAGACAAATATTATTGGAAACAAATATTATGAGAAAAAAGATTATACGTGACAAAGATTATGGGAAACAAATATTGTNGAACTTTTGATTTATTTACTTACAAGTATTCAGTAGTAGTTAATTCCTCTACGTCACTCAATATGGTACCTATATCTGTATATTGTAAGTGAACTTTTGATTTATTTACTTACAAGTATTCAGTAGTAGTTAATTCCTCTACGTCACTCAATATGGTACCTATATCTGTATATTGTAAGTGAACTTTTGATTTATTTACTTACAAGTATTCAGTAGTAGTTAATTCCTCTACGTCACTCAATATGGTACCTATATCTGTATATTGTAAGTGAACTTTTGATTTATTTACTTACAAGTATTCAGTAGTAGTTAATTCCTCTACGTCACTCAATATGGTACCTATATCTGTATATTGTAAGTGAACTTTTGATTTATTTACTTACAAGTATTCAGTAGTAGTTAATTCCTCTACGTCACTCAATATGGTACCTATATCTGTATATTGTAAGTGAACTTTTGATTTATTTACTTACAAGTATTCAGTAGTAGTTAATTCCTCTACGTCACTCAATATGGTACCTATATCTGTATATTGTAAGTGAACTTTTGATTTATTTACTTACAAGTATTCAGTAGTAGTTAATTCCTCTACGTCACTCAATATGGTACCTATATCTGTATATTGTAAGTGAACTTTTGATTTATTTACTTACAAGTATTCAGTAGTAGTTAATTCCTCTACGTCACTCAATATGGTACCTATATCTGTATATTGTAAGTGAACTTTTGATTTATTTACTTACAAGTATTCAGTAGTAGTTAATTCCTCTACGTCACTCAATATGGTACCTATATCTGTATATTGTAAGTGAACTTTTGATTTATTTACTTACAAGTATTCAGTAGTAGTTAATTCCTCTACGTCACTCAATATGGTACCTATATCTGTATATTGTAAGTGAACTTTTGATTTATTTACTTACAAGTATTCAGTAGTAGTTAATTCCTCTACGTCACTCAATATGGTACCTATATCTGTATATTGTAAGTGAACTTTTGATTTATTTACTTACAAGTATTCAGTAGTAGTTAATTCCTCTACGTCACTCAATATGGTACCTATATCTGTATATTGTAAGTGAACTTTTGATTTATTTACTTACAAGTATTCAGTAGTAGTTAATTCCTCTACGTCACTCAATATGGTACCTATATCTGTATATTGTAAGTGAACTTTTGATTTATTTACTTACAAGTATTCAGTAGTAGTTAATTCCTCTACGTCACTCAATATGGTACCTATATCTGTATATTGTAAGTGAACTTTTGATTTATTTACTTACAAGTATTCAGTAGTAGTTAATTCCTCTACGTCACTCAATATGGTACCTATATCTGTATATTGTAAGTGAACTTTTGATTTATTTACTTACAAGTATTCAGTAGTAGTTAATTCCTCTACGTCACTCAATATGGTACCTATATCTGTATATTGTAAGTGAACTTTTGATTTATTTACTTACAAGTATTCAGTAGTAGTTAATTCCTCTACGTCACTCAATATGGTACCTATATCTGTATATTGTAAGTGAACTTTTGATTTATTTACTTACAAGTATTCAGTAGTAGTTAATTCCTCTACGTCACTCAATATGGTACCTATATCTGTATATTGTAAGTGAACTTTTGATTTACTTACTTACAAGTATCCAGTAGTTAATTCCTCTACGTCACTCAATGTGGTACCTATATCCTATATCTGTATATTGTAAGTGAGCTTTTGACCGTCCAAGTTACAAGTATTCAGTACTGGATTTCTGAATAAGAGCCCTGTTGGTATTTTCCAAGGGAAGGCCAGGTGATGCAACAAAAATAGGTTTTATAATCTTGCTGTTAGAATTTTTATATTTCGATTTTCGATATACGAGCAGAAAAATTGAATCAACGAAATTTCGTTTAATAAGACAACAAATTTACTAACGGATGCCCCTGTTCGAGTAAATTGCGCGCTACGAATTTTGTAACTAAACTAACTGAAAAATAGGGAACTGAGGGAACTAGGTCATTTCTGCTGGAGGAGAGAGGGAGTTAGAACCTTACTGCAAGGGTTCGGGCTAGAACATGTGGCCACCCGTTAAATCTGTCACTGCTGGTATCTATCGAAAGTAGGGTCCTCTGGCTGACCGACAATAGCGACCAGTGGTGGCATTATAAGGAAATTGTTAAAGTGTAGATTAAGCTTAATGATATTGGAGTGATGGTTGAGAATACCTTGTAGTGCTATGATGCCCACAAAAATTGTGACATAATAACACAAAGAAATATAAATTTACATACATTATATCGACTAGTATAATGACCCAGCAGTTTAACACAGCCAAACATTTTACCACGTTCAGTACACCAGTTCCGGTCAGTTAAGCAACGTCGAGTGTGTTCATTATAAGAATGGAAGTCCCCGGGATCAAAAGTGGTTCCGCTTGAGCCCCACAAAAATATCAAACAGCTGCAATCTAAATCAACGTGGCAAGTTGTTCTTGGTGAGTATCTGACTATAGCTACTATGTGACATTTTTATTTTGTCTGTTTTCAGTCAAACCAACAGTACGTCTAAGAATTCATCCAATTAAACCAATCAAAGAGATTGATGAACTGAATGCCACTTTGTTGTGCGATGTCGAATCTGGCAATCCAATGAAACTGGAAACTGTACGATGGTATCTTGATGGGAAATTTCTCAAAGAGATTCCAGATTGTAGTCCAAACTCAACATTCTGTGATAATAATTTAGTCATTAATAAATTGATATTGGAGAGAGTGACCCGTGGCTTCATTGGAAATTATTCTTGTGAAGGAAAAAATGCGGCCGGATGGGGACAGAGATCACCAGATGCCGAGCTCATTGTATATTGTAAGTTTTAGTTGAGGTTTGGGTGAGCATTGTGCATGGGGTTTCTATGTGATTGCTCACCCTCTATTTCAAACACAGTAAAGAGTAGATCCTCAATATTTCGAAGAACTCTTCAGTATTTCCCTTTCCTTGAGAATAGTATTACTTAGTGGGTAACCACATAGGTTCGCGCTCTTGTGATGCTGACCCTTTCCGGCCCAACCCAGGTTGAGTGATGTCAATGTGGGTAGCTGGTTTGTTAGTTTCCAGCGAATGGAGGGTAAAACCCCCGTTACAAATGACCAATAGTTGCCACGTTAATTTTGATATAAAGAAATTTTATCAATAAGGAAGTCTATTTTTCTGGACACAACGAAGGAATAGTTTTAAATTAACATTCTTATACGAAATATACTGCTATTGGACGTATCTTGTAAACGTTAATCAACAGCTAATCCTCCCAACATTAGTTCCAGAAACACCAATTAAATCCAAATCTTCTATTTGGTTCTTTCAAATTATTTATGGCTTATAACCTTGGTTTCACTATAAAATAATAGATTGTTTTAAAACACCGATTTCTTTGGTACATAATTTGTATCAAATGGCGTGGCCTGTCATATTACCATTTTCAGGATCTAAAAACTGGACCAGTCGTTAGAAATACAGAGGAGAGATCCGATTTTCATATTTAAAGGACAAAAAAAATCATACTTATTTGCTTTTCGGTAGAATTATCTCAGATAGTGGAGGTAATTGAAGAGCTCGCAGAGAATTACCTCGAAGTAATGTTATGCAGTTTCCAGGTGGTTGTCTTTATTTCCCTTTCAAAAAAGTGCTCGCAGATACTTCATTAAGTCCATTTACCGTAAGCGTAAGTTACATCCTTTGCTTTTTTAAAAAAAGAGTTTAACCCTTTATCGCCTCCCACTCTCAACTGAAGACCTTTTCCACCCCTGCTGTGGACATGGTAAGCTAGTGAGTCAATAATGTCTGGTGCAAATTTTTTCCTCGAAATTTCGTCCGCTGGGGGATCATTTAGTATTTAGTGTGCATTTTGAATGGAAATGTTAATATCATATTCGTCGCCTTCGTAAGCAAAATTCAATCAATTTTTCTTCTTCTTCAATTTCAGATCCTCCTGGTGCAGCCAAAATTGTATTTGAACCTTCTCGTGTTGTGAAAGGTGGAATGGTGACTCTTTCATGTTCTGTTAACAGAAATGGATTGCCCTCTAATACTGAATATAGATGGTATAGAGGAAACCAGTTAATACCTCAAGAAAAAGGGCCAGTATGGATCATAAATTCTGTTACTTTGGAGACTAAGTCCAACTTTACCTGTCAAGCTGTAAATGCAGGAGGAGAAGGACAGAATGACACGAAATATGTTGACGTTTTTGGTAAGTAAACCAAAGAATGTTTGAGCTTTGACCTTTATTGGAATTCATTGGAGAAAGATTACTTAAATATCCTCTTGTGGATAGTGGATATTGATTGGAAATCAGAGATAACATATGTAAAAGTATGGACTATTAATATTGTTACTTTATCATATGAGCTTTGACCTTTATTGGAATTCATTGGAGAAAGATTACTTAAATATCCTCTTGTGAATAGTGGATATTGATTGGAAATCAGAGATAACATATGTAAAAGTATGGACTATTAATATTGTTACTTTATCATATGAGCTTTGACCTTTATTGGAATTTATTGGAGAAATATTACTTAAATATCATCTTGTGGATAGTGGATATTGATTGGAAATCAGAGATAACATATATAAATTAATTAGCAAAAATTGAAAGGGCCGAAGGCCTTGTCCCACCCGATCCTCACCATCCGCCACTGCTCATCAGTATCCGACGTGAAAGATCCAGTCCAAACACAAACACGAACACCGCAACGTCCACAGCATACAATTTCANATAATTTATTTATTCATAATTAAAATGTTTATACAAAGGCACTTTCCCTAAGTCTATAAATATTAAGTAAGCTTCTAAGAAATGGTAATAAATTGAAAAATACTACATTTAAATTATGGCAAAGCTAACATCAATTGCACGTTGATAACGCCAGTTCCCCTAGGATCACTGAAGCAACGTCCAGTGATGTTTCCTTGGTGAGTGACCACGTAGGTTTGCGCCCAGATATTCCCAGCCGTACCCAGGCTGGTTAAGGCCTAGCTGGTTTGTGAGTTTCCATTGGATGGAGGGTAATACCTCTGTCTCGAAAGAACTTTAGAAGTGTCAAGCAAAAAAAAGAGATATATTTCAACACTCAAGGAGATTCAATGTTCATCGGACAGCAAAAATATTTCTAGAATTGCGGAACGTTTGCAATATTAATTGCGATTTATCGGAGAACTGATTATTGTCAAGTATATCAAATCATTAACCATGACATTATTTTGTTTGACGATTGCTTAATTTGTTGTTGTATTATATTTGCAGCACCTCCCCAATTCATTCAAAGGCCGTCCCAATACACGGGAGTACTTCTTAACTCCCAAAATGTTAACATATCCTGCCGCGTTGAATGCTATCCTTTATGTGAAATAGAATGGTTCAAAAATTATAGAAAAATGGATTTCAGATTATCAGACATTAATCAAAGGTAGGTTGATTTCGAGAGGAACACTGCTACAACAAATGTAGATTCCAACATGAGCCTTTCTGATTAAAAATAAAATAAAAAGGTTAAGCTTCAGTACCAGTTCACCCTTCACATTACTTAAGCGTACTCCCTTTTACAGCCATGTCATTGCGGAAACGGGAAAATTCGTAGAGACAATTTCCGCTCCGGGAGGCATTCAAACCCGCAACCTTCCAAACAAAAGCCAATGATCCTAACAACTCGGTTTCGGAAATGGACTAAGGTTATCATTCAGCGTCTATGGCACGTTGAATACACCAGTTCCCAATTGATCACTGAAGTTAAGCAACGTCCAGCGAGGTTGTACCATGTGGGTGTCCACTTGGCGCCCTCGTGATGCTGGCTATTTTTCTGACCCAACCCAGGCTGGGTGCGGTCAAAGTGGGTGAAGTCAACCCTCGTTTTGAGTGACCAATAGATGTTAAAGAGACGTTAAGCCAAATTAAAAAAAAAAAAAAAAGGTTATCATTCTGCATACTATGCAGAATGATTGTTGTACCTTACAATGTTTTAACCTTAATTAACATCAAGATGTTTATAACTGATGTCATTATATACAGATACACTGCAATCAGACGTACCCTGTAAAATCAATTTCAGATGTGCGATTTTTCTGTAAGATCTTCAAATGTTATTTCCCCCATAAGACAACTGTTGGTGCGGTAATATTTTATACCAGCAGCAAATAGAATTATTCAGAGCTACTGTTTACACTTCCTGCTACTATGGATGAAACTAGTTGGACAATGATGAGAAATATTTTAAACTGTGAAAATTTATTTAGAAAATTTTCTCCATGTAAATCTTCAAAGAGTATATTTCTTGTATTCTAAACAAACAAGTAATGTCTGACAAAAGTTCGCGAAGATCAAGACCAGAATAGAGAAAATTACAGTGAAGACGTCCAAAAAACTGTCACCAAAATGATGCAGACTTAATTTGATCGTTGTCTTTTATTTCAGATATTCTGTTCAAGTAAACTCAACGCCTCCCGATTTAAGGACAAATGATTTTGAATCAATACAGTCTACTTTGATATGGAATATGGAAGAATGGCCAAATGGACAATTGGATCCTAATTTGGACAATCTTAATTACACCTGTCAAAGTACCTCCAATGAAGTAGGACAGGGTGTCAAATCCACCACCCAGCTAGGAGTGGAATGTAAGTTTGATTCAAATAAATCCTAAAGTTAGGTTATTGTAATAGACAATCATGTTGTTGAGGATGAAATAGACATATCACGGTAAAATAGTTCAAATAAATCCTAAAGATATTAAGGACAATGGCGTCTAAAGATTATTTTTTAAAACAATCATGATGTTGAGGATGAAATAGGCATATCACGGTAAAATCACGGTTCATTTGGATAAAAAAGACCACCCCGTGGTAAGGCCCCGACACGCCCAACAGCGCCCAAAAACTAAACAAATTCTTTGAACAAGATAAATGTCCATTCTAAATTGGATATTTCATCGAAATCGGATTCGAGAGTAATCGTGTTACAAAAAGACAAACAAACCAAAAAAATCTAAATCGAACAGCTGAAGCTGGATGGATCTCTCTTCATTCAATGAGTTATTGTTTTTGAACGCTCATGCCTTCATAGTTTGAAGAATATCAAGATTGACTTTTTATTTCTTTCTTTCAGATCCACCAGAAAACCTTCGTGTAACTAAGGATGTTGTAAACGTCACAGAGAAAAATATGCCTGAGAAAATAGTATGTACTGCCAAAGCTTTTCCTGATGCCTGGTATAGTTGGGCCAAAGAAGGTGAACCAAATAATATACTCTCTAAAACCAGTAGTTTGGTACTAAATGTACCAATCAAAAGACAACAAGGAGGGAATTATATTTGTACAGCTACCAATCGACATGGCAGTAATACAATCAAAACGATGCTCAATGTGTTATGTAAGTAATATTCGATGTTTAACAGTATCTTAGATGTCTATTGCGGACCTTAAATATGTACAATTATTTATAACATTAGAAAGTTTAAATATCTTTTGTTATAAAAGAGCGCTACTTTACCTTCCACGTTGATGTTCGCCAAAGCATATTATGGAATCAAATTTAAATAATAATGCCGTAAATTTAAAGATTAAATTATTTTATAATCTCAGCACTAGTTTTAATATGCAAAGTTCAGGTTTCGAATTATGAGCATGTGTAAGTGCCTCTTTAAATAATATACAGGGTGTCCTAAAAGTCTGAGACCTCCTAATTTTTTGCAATGGGATATTGAATGATTGCATAGAACACCAATGTTGAGGAACCTGCTTTTTAGACATAATTCGCCTAGTTTTAGACACTTCGCCTACTTTTAGAAATAATTCGCCTAGTTTTAGACACTTTTGGAAGTCATATCTTGGAAATTTCAAATGGCGGCCATTTTGAAACCAAACACGCTAGACGTGTAAATTTTTTTGCAAAGTCCTTCTAATTCCGTTTTCTTTCTGAAAATGTATCATAAGATGGGGGTTCGTATTTAAAAAACAAAAGTTGGACCCCCTGGGGGCCACATGGACCCCTGAAAAATTGGAACCACCATCAGGTGGTTAAATTTGGGATATAATACCATGCAAAATTTCAAAACTCCACATAAAGCTGTTCAAAAGATATTCAGGCGGTCTCGGACTTTTGGTACACCCTGTATAAGTGTATAATGTTTGAAAGTGATTTTAGAGCGTCGCGTATGATCACATGTTGTGTTGCAAAATTATATGATCAATAATTAAAGATCTTGTAAATCGATTTTAAATAAAGTAAAACTATAATTACCATTTATAAAAATACTATTCGTACACTTGAATAAAAAATTGAATTACATTTTAAGTAGAGCTAACTGGTTTCATCTCTCTCCACTATCTCTGAAGATGTTCTCAAGATCTCAGGAGAGGATGAAACTAGTTATTTCTAATTAACATCCATCTATTCATTTTTTAGTCAAGTGAACATATATTTTATAAACCGTAAATGTGATTTTATTTTTTTCTTTTTAATTCTAGCTACCTTTTTATATTTAGAAAATGGTTATGTCCCGGCTTGAGGAAAATTTCATCGATAAAAAAAACCACAATTTCCTGATTTTTTTTTTCTTCGAAAATCAAACAAGGCGTTCTTTGTGAGATCTTTCGGGAGTTTTGTTCTACAAAAAAAAAAATTATTTGTGTTATGTTCTGATTAATGGGATTGTTTTTTTTTAAAAAAAAACAAAAAAACAAACGGATTTGGTCTTCTAAAAATTAATAATATCACCTACGCCTCTTTATTTCTTCCAAACGGTAATGAAATCACTTACCTACTTCTGATTTTGTGACTCAATTTGCGTATTTTGTGACCCATAAATTGAGTACCTAGCCATTATAAAGTAAAGAGTATGGGTGCACCTTTTCACTCTGTTTCCGATTTATTTTCAACATCGCCTGCAACTCGTTTGATATATCTTCTTAATTTCTTCCCTGGTACTGTATTAAAAGAGATTATTGCTCTCTCAGTTTATTTTACGATGCAATTCTATGCAGCTAGGTTCATATAATAGTGCACTCGTGCAACCACATGCATATTTGCATTATTTATGGCTCTCTTCTACTATATTTATTTTATTTTTCTCTCAATCCAATTATTTTGTGGGATTTTTTTACTTCATGTTTTATTTTATATCAGAATTGAAACTTTTCCACATCCTATGTAATTAGCTTGTGATCTCTATGGTAGCTCGACAATTGATCAGCGCTAGTGTGAGCACCTCTCGGCGCTAGCCTATAAATAAATTTTCCTTCCACGGATAAGTCAATATGCGTATTGTATTCTTGAGCTGAATTCCTTTTTAGGAATATAAAAGCCCCTGTACCCAAGCCTCAACTGGGCTTTTGTGATTCGGAAGTAGCCTGTGTGCAAGTATGCATACCTAGCTTAGGCCAAATATCTGAGCACTTTTTCAGTCTTTTGGCTAAGTATTTTTCGTGGATTTTAAGCCTAGTTGCCCCATGCTTAGTCTCCACGCAGGTAGGGAGTTGCAATCAAAAATGACGTGAGATGCAGTTTTCGCAGAGTTTAACCAAATTTGTTCCTGAGGGGAGCCGATAGTGTACAGGTGCTTTTACAGATCACAATGGCCAGTGACTACTGAGGGCAAGGATCTCCATAGTTAGATCAGTAGATGGTCTGTATAACATGCCCTTACACTTTCTTATACAGATAAATCAATAAATAGTGTGTATATCTCGAAGTCCACAAATTTTTATCTATCCATTATTTTCTTCCATGAAGCTGTGTAAAAACAGGTCGCGCGGTCATTTTCATTTGTGACAACATTGTAATCTATTCTTTTGGGAAATATAAATATATTTCTGTTCCCTTACATTGAACACTGTATTAGTTAATGATTTTTTCGAGGACTAATTTGTTCATTGTCTTTTTGTATCAAATTTTCATTTCCAATATTATTCAAGTTGCATTGAAAATATTTGAATCACGTTGCAATAGAGGATGAGGGATTTTGTTCTCACGTTGCACTCGTCAGAGTTTGCACGTTTTGCATTTATAGTGTTAAAAGATAATGAAGTTTTTATATGTCATGCATTGCATTCAACATTCCTAGGAGAGGAAGGGTTGTTGAATGAAAGAAGCAAACAGTGGCGGATCACGATCATGAATCATGTCAAACTTGTAAGAAGGTACTGTCCAAACAACAAAATGAAACGTACCTAAATATCTTCGAATGCAGACCATTTACCCACATTTTTTTAGGTACATAGTCAGTTTAATGTGATTTGTGATGGTCTAAGAAAGTTCACCCAATCAATGATGGCATCCTCGTTTCTGATGATAGTCGGATGTATAAGAGTGCTGCTCTAAAGAAGTTGTTGTTCGTTTCTAAAGTTCTTAGTTGTCATCTTACATCTAAAATCTTGGAGGCTAATTATTGACATGGACCCTCGGAACCATGTCAATTACTGCAATATAATTTCGTCAGTGTAATAATTGGAGTGTTGCTTTCTGTACTATATTACACCATCAGCTCAGGTGGACTCGGCCAGTGAGGATGTCACCCTCAAGTAAGGTAGTAAGTCATAAATTGGATTAGAAAAAATTACGTCCTTTGTTTCTCCAACTAGAAAAGTTAGAGAAACATCTTTGTCAACTTCTCCTGTCGATGATACTCAAGTTCTGCGCATGACATCATACGTGCCGCTCAATTTTAATTTTGAGAGACTAATTATAGGTACATCAACAGTGATCCTAACTTTTCACTTTAATTTATGCATATTCTAGTTTGATATTCTTGTTAAAAATCTCGATATTATTCGATCTCTGAGATGTCCTCAGGAGGGGACAAATTATTATCAATCAGGTATTTTTCTTTCGAGATATGTGTTGTAGCAAGTCCTACTGCCTATGAGTATCTTGACTACACTACTGAGCATAAGCCATGGGGACAGAAAATAAAATCACATTGAAATTTCTCCATTGGAACTCATACGTTGTTTCAAAAGAGTAACGAAAGTAAAAATTACTTAATACTTCCGCTAGAAATTTGAAAATATATGAAAAAGAATGAAGATTTCAAATTTAGTGAAAAAAAAATCCCTGGAGTTTTTTGGGCGAAAATGGATTTTTTAAAAGAAACACTTTGAGAGGGATGTAGTGGGGAGTATACGTGCAAATACGTTTTGAAGATGTAGGTACAGGTAGATTGAGTAAAACAAGATACTGAAGTTTATCTATACTAATCCCAAGTGATGTGCTGACACACCCACTGATTATAAAACAAGATAATGAAGTTTATCTATACTAATCCCTCAAAATACTGAAGTTTATCTATACTAATCCCAAGTGATATGCTGACGCAGTCACTGATTATAAAACAAAATACTGAAGTTTATCTATACTAATCCCAAGTGATATGCTGACACACCCACTGATTATAAAACAAAATACTGAAGTTTATCGATACTAATCCCAAGTAATATGCTGACACACCCACTGATTATAAAACAAGATACTGAAGTTTACCCATCCTAATCCCAAGTGATATGCTGACACACCCACTGATTATAAAACAAGATACTGAAGTTTATCTATACTAATCCCAAGTGATATGCTGACACAGTCACTGATTATAAAACAAAATACTAAAGTTTATCTATACTAATCCCAAGTGATATGCTGACAGTCATTGATTATAAAACAAGATACTGAAGTTTATCTATACTAATTCCAAGTGATATGCTGACACACCCACCGATTCATGATCAACGTAACTCGACAATGGCTTTAAATGTTGAACACAGTGTACTCTCACAATTTAGGTATCAAAATATCAAATGAATACCTAAATTGTAGGTAGATATATATTATATAAAGAACAAGGCTTTTTTTGTCATTTCACAACAAATTTTCCAGAGAAAAAGGGAATAGAGTGAGAGAGAGCTCTCTGTTCCCTTTTTCCGGGATCAGCTGCAGTATAGGGAAATCACATGCTTCAACCATAATATGCTAATTCCGCATAATTTTTCCTTCCTGTTCTGATCTCCTAGTGTCTTGATTTATATTTTCTAATTATATTTCTTTTTTTCTAAAAGCCTAGTTTTTAAAAAACTTTCAGAAGTAAAAGGAAATTTATGAGAATGAGACCCAAGAGTGTGTGAGGGGACGGACAAGGAATGCTTCAAGTATCTATGCTTTGTAAAACAGGGATTCCTAGAATGTGAACTGCTGTACTAATAGAAGGCAATCGAATTAATTGTAAAATAAATATGTAGGTATGAGTTTTGTTGATATATATGTATTTTACTACAATAAACTACATCACGATATTCTCGGACAAATATTAGTCCAGTAGAATGGTATTTTGAGTTTGCGTTACCATTCACGAATTTCGAATCAAATGAAATTCGAAAGAGAACCATTAAGAGTGTTCTGTGTGACCAAACAAAAAGAATATGGACACTAAATCCTAGTTTTTGGTGGCGGTAATTTCAAATATGCCATCAAAATTTTAAAAAACGAAAGCAAAATGGGGGAAAACCTGAAAAGTGATCAAATTTTTTTGTCTGTTCTCAAATGCGATTCGATTCTGAAAAAAACATCTCTTTCTAAGACATTTTGTGTAAAAAAAAAATGAAAAATCGAACAAAAAATTCAATTCCCATGTTAAGAGAGAACCACGAAAATGGTCCGATTACGATAACATTTTAGGAATAAGTTCCAATTAAAGTCCTGGACACAACTGCCAAATTAGAGTTTCGAAAAAAGAGCTTGAACCAAAATGGCAGCCTTCCAAAGTCCAAAAAATGTTCGATTCAATACATTTCTTTTTCGTTTTTCCTCTTGAGAACACCGTTAAATTGAACTTCAACAGTACCTGAGCATGGCGAATGTAATCTGAACTCAGATTAAGAAAGAAAAAAAAAAATCGGGAAAAAGTCTTCTAAACTAGCACAATATCATGTTATCTTTCATCATGAAATATTCTAAGTAATATGAAAATTCACAAATTGTTTTTATCTTTTTTTCATGATATCCTTTTAAAAAATCTGAATTACATTTGAGAACAGAGAAAAAAATTTGACCACTTCCCAGGTTTTCCCCCATTTTGCTTTTGTTTTTTAAATTTTCGATGGTATATTTGAAATCACCGCCATCAAAAAATAGGATTTAGGGTCCATCTTCTTTTTGTTCGGTCACACAGAACCCACCAAGCGACGTTAAAAGTTGTCCAAAAATGACCTTCTCCACCCTGTAACTCAGCAACGCTTCGTCTGGCTCACTAACGAATTTCGTAAAAAATGTTCCATTTGATCTCAGCTACCCACCATATTCAGGAGTCCCATTTATAGCCAAACACCCTGTATAAATAAATAAAATAAAAAATTCTATAAAAGATAAAAAAAAAACTCGTGTAAAATTATAGACAAACAACTTTGTTAGCACAGACGACAACCTGGTTGTCTCGCCCAATTTTGACGTCGACACCGCTGATTTCTGGCTTTCAGGAATAAGCAGTCATATCTATCGGCGAAGATGTATGTAAGAACATAACACTCATTTTTACTTTCCTTATCCTATAAAAAGGAAATTATTGTATTGGGTTGAAATTTTTGTTGTCGAGCTTTCAATGGCAAAACTCGTTTTGAAGTTTCCACAGCCCGATTCTCGAGATTTTTACCGGTTTTAATTAATCCCGCCTAAAAAGAGATGGGTAAGATCTAGAGCTTCAAATTTGGTGCCTATTCATATTACTGTTATGCATTGATTGCGCATAAACACCTTTCGCTGCAGTGTGAAGACCTTTGGCGGTTTTTAGTGGTTTTCGGCGGCTTTTTGCGGTTCTTGCCTAAAAAGAAAACGATATGTACTAGAACTTAAAATGTATATCAATTTTAAATCGAATCTACTCTTGGCGGTTTTTGGCCACTTTTTTGCGGTTTTCACGAGTCATAAAAAGAAAACGGTAAGAGCTAGAGACTTGATTTTTTTTATTATTTCAATTTTATGTATAATACACGTGTCGTATTTTCTATGGATAAGGAAAGTCGTGTGATGTTCACACCAGATTTTTATATTAATTTATGGAATGTACCATTTTTTACCCTATATTTTATCGCATCAATATTTTTGGTTCGAATCCAAGTAAAGACGTAAAAAAAGTAAGATAATGAAGAGACAAATATTTATTTGTAATAATAATTAAATCTTTGTTACAATAGTAATAACATTAGAAAATGCCTTGTTTGAAAGCATTGCCTTTATCACAAATAAATTCCTATGATGTCTTACTCAATGATACCACGAAACTGAGGGCAGTTGATATTTCAAATGAATTCCTATGATGTCTACCAAAAAATGTGCAAAGAAGTGTACAAGTCGGTACTACTTATACATTTACTCATTTACTAAACTGAGGGCAGTTGTTATTTCAAATATGTTAGCAACCCCTCAAAAAATGGCTGAAACTTACTTTTATTTTCATTTTTAGAGTAGAGAACAATAAAGAAAAAAATATAATAACAAAGCTTTCGAAAGCTCGCCATGTACAGGGTGCAAGCAACAATACGAGTAACGTTCCTTTCTAATTTACGGCTGTATTTCGGTTAACTAAAGAAATATCATAACAAAGCTTTCGAAAGCTCACCATTTACAGGGTGCAAGCAACAATACGAGTAACGCTCCTTTCTGATTTACGGCTGTATTTCGGTCAGCTAAAGAAAAGAAATATCATATCAAAGCTTTCGAAAGCTCACCATGTACAGGGTGCAGCAAGCAACAATACGAGTAACGCTCCTTTCTGATTTACGGTTGTATTTCGGTCAGCTAAAGAAAAGAAATATCATAACAAAGCTTTCGAAAGCTCACCATGTACAGGGTGCAGCAAGCAACAATACGAGTAACGTTCCTTTCTGATTTACGGCTGTATTTCGGTCAGCTAAAGAAAAGAAATATCATAACAAAGCTTTCGAAAGCTCACCATGTACAGGGTGATACACAGGAATGGGAAGATATGAAAACAAATATTATCAAAACGGCAGATAAAGTACTTGGAAAGAACAAATTAGAGCCTATAAAACCGTGGATGACAAGAGAAATATTGGAGTTAATAGTAAAGAGGAATAAAGTGAAAGACAAGAACATAGGAGAGTACAAACGGGTGAAAAACGAAATATCAACAAAATGTAGACAGGCCAAAGAGAAGTGGTTAGAAGACAACATTAAAGAAATTGAGGTGGATATTAGATTGAATAACTCTGATAAAGCTTATAATAAGGTGAAAAAGTTGCAATATAAACCAAAGACCTCTAGTAATATAGTCAAAGATAAGCAAGGAAAAATTCTATTTGAAAATGAAAAACTTGCTACTAGATGGAAAGAGTACATGGAGGATCTTTACGAAGGAGAAGAAATAGAAAACGATGAAGAATACATAGAATCAGAACAGAGTGTCGATGAACATCATCTTGGACCTGAAATTCTTAAGAGCGAATTTGATAAATCCTTACGAGAACTTACTAAAAAGAAAGCTACAGGTACAGACACAATTCTTGCCGAAATATTGAAAAACTTGGGTGAACAAACGGAATTAAAACTCTTTAACATCATAAAAGAATGCTATAATACTGGAAACCTTCCATCTGATTTCACTGTTAGCAAAACAATAACAATCCCCAAGAAAGGCAATGCTTCAGATTGTAGTAACTACAGAACAATAGCACTAATATCGCACGCTTCTAAAATTCTACTAAATATAATTAAAAACAGACTAAAAGGCAAGATAGAACAAAATATTGCAGAAGACCAATTTGGATTTAGGAAAGGGCGTGGAACAAGAGAGGCTATTTTAGCATTGAGACAAGTTTTAGAAAGAAGAATAGAGGTAAATAGGAATACATATGCAACGTTTATCGATTTGGAAAAGGCATTTGACAAAGTAGAGTGGAAAATATTGTTTAAAATATTAAAAGAAAAAGGAATAGACTGGAAAGATAGACGAATAATCCTCAACTTGTATAAAAACCAAATAACTGAAATAGATATAAATGGATCAAAAAATAAAGCAAAGATAAGAAGAGGCGTAAGACAAGGTTGCCCTTTATCACCTTATCTATTTAACATCTTTATTGAAAATAGTATTAACATCTTGAAAGAAAAGACGAAAGGAATAAAAGTAAATGGACAAAAACTGCACTGTATACGCTTTGCGGACGACATCGTAACACTTGCTGAAACCGAAAAAGAAATGAACACCATGTTGAATACCCTAAGAAATGCATTCAAAAAGTTTAGTCTAAAAATAAATGCCCAGAAAACTAAGACAATGCTTATAAGTAAAACAACCAACAACACCCAAACTGTTAAAATCACTCTAAATAATGAAGAAATCAAACAAGTTAAAGAATTCATATATCTTGGCAGCTCGATAACTGAGAACAACAAATCAACAGTGGATATTAAAAGAAGAATAACATTAGCAAAGCAAGCATTTCAAAACAAAAACCAACTACTAACTAACAAACATCTAGAAATTGAAATACGCAAAAAGTTTATAAAAACGTTCGTTTGGAGTGTACTTACTTATGGGAGTGAAACGTGGACCATTGTAGAAAAAGATAGAAAGAGATTAGAAGCAGCTGAAATGTGGATGTGGAGGAAGATGACCAAGAAGAGATGGATTGAAAAGAAAAGTAATGAGCAAGTATTAGATGAAATCAAGGAAAAAAGGCAGTTACTAAGATCAATAACGTCGAGAAAAATCAAGTTGATTGGTCATATCATCAGACACAACAACCTAATAAATAATATAATTGATGGAAAAGTTCTAGGAAAGAAAACCAGAGGAAGACCTAGAAAAAGATATTTTAAAGAAATCCAAGACTTAATGAACTGCGGATCATTCCATGAGATGAAGAATGTGGCAGATGATAGAGAGGAATGGCTTCACCGACAAGGCTTTGCCTTTAGAAATTGATGATGATGAGATGACCAGTAATGCCATTGGGAACGCTAAATGGTAAATTTTATACTTGAAATTTAGAAAGTACGTATTTTTGTTTTGTGGAATTTGTGTTCGAAGGATTTGGCGGGCAGAACTTTAGGGGGAGGTTTTAGTTAGTTGATTTTTTTTTTCAAAAAATTATTAATTTATGTTTAACCTATTTCTATCTAAAGGGATATTTTGTTAAGGGTCGAATCAGAGTACCTACCTGTTCCTTTTTCTGGCTATGGAAACAGGCTGGCGGAGGAACATACCTAGTTTAGCACTCTCGTCTGATTTGATCTCTCGGAACCCTTTTGTACATTTCATTAACTGAAGTTATCTTGTCATTGTTCCAGACAAACCCGAATGCGGCATCGAACAGTCACAGCGTGATGGCAAAATTGTACTCACTTGTTCCGCCACTGGAAACCCATCTGAAATAGATTTCACGTGGAAAGTTAAGAATGAAAATGAAACAATTACTGAAGGCATAGTCAAATATTTCAACAGAAGTGAATTGACGTTGGAATCCAGCTCTGATAGTTTTCGCACTTATCTCTGCTTGGCAAATAATACAGTGGGCGTGTCTATTGGATGCGAACTGGATGTTACAGGTACGCCAACCAATGAATTCGATTTAATATTTTGTGTTTTAATGTGAACTCATTCTAAACTTTTTTATAAGCATTTAGGATAAATTAACCTCATTCTAAACTTCTTTATAATCATTTAGGATAAATCAATCTCATTCTAAACTTTTTTATAAGCATTTAGAATAAATCAACTTCATTCTAAACTTCTTTATAATCATTTATGAGACCCCAGGAAAAATCTCAGAGTTCCAAAATGTCCAACCGTTTTCGAGTTACAGTTAACTTTTTGTTAAACGTCTATGGCACGTTGAATACACCAGTTTCCGTAAATTCACTGAAGTTAAGCAACGTCCACCGAGATTTAACTTACTGGCTTTTTCCGATGCTGGCTTTTTCCAGCCAACCCACACTGGCTGAGGTCAATGTGGCTAGCTGGTTTGTAATGGAGGCTAAAACCGCCGTATCGAAAAAAATTAATGTTGAATATGGTGAATAATGATTTTTTTTAAATTAAACCTTGGTGAAGCACGGGTAAAGCCGCTAGATATTGTTTGTAAAGTCGAAGAGTTTTTTCAAAATTAAAAATATTCGGTACATTTATATTATAGGTTATATAACTATCTATACACACTGTAAATCTGTATATTAGTTTATATGAAAAGTCTGACTCGTTCTTAATCTTAATGCAATGCTAACTACTTTCCAAAGAGCTCCCAGTCGATTTTCAATCATTTGAAAGCTCTAAGTATGTCACGTACGTGTTTAAAGATGTTTATTTAAGTATTCGAAAGGTCGGAAAATGGGTTAAGAATCATTGGAAGTACATATTGAGCCATGTAATATTTTGCTGCGCAATGTCTGGGGCCTTCCGGGGCGTTGAAAGATTACCACCGGCTGTTTACAATTTAGTAGTCATGGGTATTTTAGATTACACACGTCGCCTCGTCAAAAATGGTCTCTCGTAAGTTTATAGGGACTCGTGAGAAAGAGAGGAATAAATCAATCTCAATTTCCGCCAACACTGTCCTGCTAAAACATTTATTAGAACAGTACTATTAACTTTGATGACGTCACTAACTATCTGTTTGCGTTTTGTGTGTGTTTCTAATAGCTTACCAGGAGAAAAGTAGTAAGTTCTCATTCACAGGTAGGAAAAATACATTAGATACCTATCCTCCGCAATGCCGAAGTTGCACAATTTGTAATTTCAAATTTAAAAATCGTCTAGAATTGATTGGTTAAAGTGAGGAATAATCAATATTATGTTCCCCCAAAAATCTGAAGATTTAGACTAAAATCGTAAATTATACCTAGGTATCTGTGGGGGTATGTCCGTTTGTTTATAAATCGGTTTTAAATTTTTTTAAATTATATACCTACCCCTCTCTAATTAGATTCATAGGACATGTGGTTTGAAGGATCGTATGTTTTGTGTTACTCCCTGTATGTCTTCGCCTTCTTATGTCATATTCTCGTAGACTGGTCGGTATATACCCCTCTCTAATTAGATTCATAGGACATGGGGTTTGAAGGATCGTACGTTTTGTGTTACTCCCTGTATGTCTTCGTCTTCGTATGTCATATTCTCGTAGACTGGTCGGTATATACCCCTCTCTAATTAGATTCATAGGACATGTGGTTTGAAGGATCGTACGTTTTGTGTTACTCCCTGTATGTCTTCGCCTTCTTATGTCATATTCTCGTAGATCTGATTGGTATCAGATTAGGAAATACACAAGATTGCATTATAACTATGCTGCGCCCTGCGCATTTTTCATTTGTGCTCAGAAGACTGGAGATTAGGAAATACACAAGATTGCATTATAACTATGCTGCGCCCTGCGCATTTTTCATTTGTGCTCAGAAGACTGGGTTACCCCTAAACATGACTAGACCAAAATTTGAAAAATAAATTTCTTTTTTGAGCCGACCAGGAATATGAACCCAGGGATATGGTGCGTTTGTGTTACAGTTCTAAAGAGATGTGTATTCAAACAAAGGCTCTCTTTAATTTTCTAAAATGACTTAAAAATTTCAAATGTGAATTATAAATTATTGTTATCAATGATGATTGATGAACCTTTGTAATCATCCCCCAACAAAAAAAATCATTGTTCAAATCAAAATGTTATAGTTAACGTTTCAAGATACGTAGAATTCAAAACTCTTAATAGCACAGTGATCGCCTGGAAAACAGGAGGGCGTGAGTTCAGTTCAAATCTGAGGTAGGAATTTTTCTCATCAATTTGAGTTTATAACCACATAAATAAAGCTCGACCAAAATCATTCTGCGATACTGCCCAAAAGTACTTCTTTTGAAACATCACTAACTTTTTCTTTTTATCACTGATTTGTTCGCAGGTAGCGTCAGTTGGTGGTATGCTCTGATTGAAAATGAGCATTTGTTAATTCTGTTGGCTATCATTGTAGGCCTCATTATTCTAGTCATTATCATTTGTGTAATCATCATTATTATTTGTAGGAGAAAGCGGACGGCTGATAAATGTAAGTCAAAAAACCTTTCTTTATTAATGCATGGAAATATTGATTTTTTTTCTATTTAAGATACTTATGTGACTTTGTCATGTTTTATCTACATGCTACGCGGCAATGCCAAAAACTCTTGTTTTTTCGTTCGTCAAAATCGAATGAGTCCTTTGATTTTTTGATTCTATTAACTTTTTTTTATATATATTTTGATTTTACTTTACTTATTTGAGTTGATTGATAATTACACTTATTAATTTTTGCAACAAGTGTGTTACTTTTCTAAACTCTTTTTCTTAGATCTTTATTTGAATTTTTATGAAGTTTGTAGGTAGGTTTTATAGATGAATTTATCTGGGTATCTTCCCGTTTCTGTTTTGAATTTTAATAAACGTCTATCACGCCCAGGGCGGAGGAGCCTACATTCGTTATGAGTTACTATTAAGAATTTAATGAAAAATAGATTACACTGTTGTCAATTATAATAGATTTTTTGAATTTCCTTCAATAAGGTCGGGTCGATGTTGGCAGCCTGTAGCGACACTGTTGTTTCGGTGACATATGTCTTATCTGTTGTTTGTTATTCTATTACAAATACCAAATTATCATGAAGTTATATGATTGAGCAGCGCGCCTGAACTTTATTATCACCACGATGGATTTTCTGCATATACGATTTAGGGCCACAATTGACCGATGCCCTTAAAATCAACATAACTGGCCAGCGTTTAAGTTTAGCGGGATCTATGCGGCAGAGTTCTTAAATATTGAAAATTGGACCACTTGGATCAGAAAATCCATCGAAGCGATAATAAAGTTTTATTATTGGGACCTTCTGTTCAATCTTGTTACTTGTCATGGCTATTTGACACCTGTGATAGAATGAATAATACTAACATATCGAACACACTCTGCCGAAGCAAAATGACTGAACATTGCATGCAAATATTTTGGTACTGAAAACAGATACATTTTGTCCACTTTCCACCCCTATTCATGTGTCTCTTGTAAACAGTGCTCATAATTCCTATTTGACCTATCTTTTGTGAAAAAGGACCGCGCTTATGACTATATGCATTATTAAACCTTTTTTATTGCTAGGATCAGACTGATTATTTATCATGGCAGCTTAGAAAAAGGTCCAGTGTAAAAATCTAAAATGTTAATACTGTTTGAGGGGAGCTGGGTCCATCCCCCCGAGTGGATCCCACACAATAAGTGATAAGTGTCAAGCAAAACAAATGTATAACGTGAACCAGAGAGAGTGTTTGCATTTTTTATGTTTCTTCATATTTTTATGTTGTCACAGGGTTGATGGCAGACATCAATGACATTCTCTAACTTTTAATATTCTTTTTTTTTTTTGCCCATTCTTTATTCCGTCATAGACAATTCATCCGTGGAGTTAGGAGATAGACAAAAGTAAGTGCCTCTCTGTTAAATGAACTAAATTTGGTCACTATTTGACTCAGTGAGCCATTTTGGTTATGGATAGTTTTCATGTTTCTGGTTCTGGGTTTAGATTCGCTCACATTTTTTGAAAATGATTCTCTAAAGGGCTTACTCTATTTTATTTCAATAAATTTTTGGAAACGGGTCTATTGAATAGCACTTATCCTCTTACTAAGTTATTTAAATATATTTTTAAAGGAACAGCTCATTCTACAAAGTTTCTTTTTAAATTTATAACTTTGTTCATTACTTTTCAAATCCATTTTTTTTCTTCAAGTTTGTAATTTTTTTTTTTTTTTTTTTTTGAATTTNTTTATATATATATATACAGAATTCTATCTACTACCATTTTTTCTAAGTTCTCTATAGGGATAATATTTTCTTGCATCACTGCTTTCAATGCTTATTTATTTATTTTTTCTTCTAAAAGCTGCACTAGGTTGCTCATGAGTCAGTATGAGCATAGGTAAGTTAGTATGATTTCTCATGAATTTCGGCTGAACAATCTTTACCTAACCTACTAGATAGCCCTTGAGCTTGCTTTACAAGATTTATAAAGAAATCTACCACTGATTAATATTTTAATTATTTGCATCCTACTTTATTATTGGCCTGGTTTTTATAACTATTTCATAATTTAGTCAAACTCAGTTCCCTAGCAACTTAAGTAATAACTATTGGAACTGTGGTGATGGATACTTTATCATCTGAGATTAGTGATTTAATCTCACAGTTTCATCATAATTTTGTCTTATTTCTTGAAATGCCTCTAATCTAATTATTAATTCCATTGGTATATCCTGTGCTAACATCTTTGCTAACACAACCCTGAATCTTAGACAATTCCATTACACTACTAATACTTGCACAAAGTAGCTTCGACTGTTTTGGTCAAACGAATGCACTTTTGTCAGGACTAACTAAGTATACGTGATAATTTTATTTCAAATTAAAAAAAAAAATCTATGATTAATTTGTGGTGCCCTTTATAAGGTGATGGTTTTTATTGTGAGCGACCTTTTTATGAAGACTCTTTTTTTTTGGCTTAACGTTTCCTTAACATCCATTGAATAGTCATTGAATAAATACTCATGTTAAAACTGCTAGTAGTGGCCACATCCTGTCATGAATCACAATAACAATATTCCAGCAGTCCCTGGTCAAATCAATAGTACATGTTTTGTTGTATCCTTACATAAGGAACTGTTTTGGACAGGTACCGCTGGAACACTGTTGGGACGATGTACCCCCTACTCGTGTTTTACTGTACCTAATTGTGCTATTCAACATGCAAAAAATAAATATTCGGTAATTTTTTTGGTGCCCAGGGAAAACATTGTTCTTTTTGGTTCATCTTACATCCACTTATCGAAATTAAAGTTTTGGTTTATTATTTTCAATAATGAACCCCTGGAATCAACCACAAAAAAAGAAGAAAAAAAACCTCAAAGTTTGATATTTTTTAATCTATTATTAGGAATTGAAATTACTATAGGATTGGTATTGAAATTCAGCCAACAGGAAGTTACTAATAAGTACCTAAATGTTTTTTTTTTAAAGAAATTCACCCACCCCTCGTCCATATTAAATTTTTCCAAATAAAACTGAGATAACAAACTTTTGGTACTTATAATATTATTCTGGCCTTGGTAGTGTATTCCAGTATTTTTTTATACAATTAACCTTTTCGCTGAAATCATCTAAAGTTAGGTACTTACCCGATGCATAACATCCTCCCCGCTTGTGTAACCCTCCTCCCTCCCAAATTGTTTTATCGTGTATGTATGGGCAAAATGGCTGGGAGTTTTTTATTCACTCTAGTAAAACTATGTGCTTCATGAAAAAACAATAATGTATATTATTTTGTGTTATTGTGTCACAATTATTGTGGGTAACCTTGCATTACAAGCCATTTATACAATCATTGCAATATCTCTACGCTATAAGGTACATAATAAAAAATCGGTTACCTCCCTGGTGAAAGCCGAGTGAGATACACAGATGCACACTCTGCCACGGAGACGTAAAAAACATTACAAAAAGTTAAAGAAGCTCATATAAATGATTCAAAAAACTCAAAGCGGTTTTTTTTTATCTAAAACAACGTACCTGCTCATTAATTTCTTGGTCAAGTTAATCCATAAAAGATCCAAAGATTCAGTTCAAATCTGTACCAAATATTGGATTAGTAAGCCTTTTGCCCATAAATACATATAAAAACAATTATTAGTCATCAAACTAACACGTCATTTTGCTTTGTTTTACCCTCTACACACCAAAACGTAGTTCAGAAATCTTATGTTCGTCACCGAGTCAAACTAATTTAAACACATCCTCTACAAGTAATGGAAAATGGCCGTTAAGACCTGGCGTTATGGTTCACGTAAACACGAATCACAGTCTTCTATCTCATCAGTCATCAGCACCTAATTCTCCTACTAAATTATCAACCTCAGATGGTTTAGATAAACGAAAAAAGTCAAAAAGAAATATTTTAAATTCGACATCTACATGTTCGAATGAGAATTTCTCACAACAAAGTCGAGCAAGGAAAATTAAAAATATGTTTACCAGCAAATATTCAAACTGTGATAGTAATGGTATACCAGGGGTATTCCAGAAGTCGGGAGGTAAGACATCAACCATCTTATAAGTAGGTATACACCACAGACTTTTACAAGCAAGACAGTTGAAATTCCCACAGCAGTGGATTGTAAAAGATATTGTAAGTGAAGGAGTCGACCCAGAACGCGTCCCTATGATGGCAAGTTCTACGAACCAGGAAGGCCTGGAACCTGAAACGCATACCATCACAGTTTCAGTCAAGGGAGATCAACATCTCTTTGGTAATCTCTTAATATCGACCTATATCAACGATCCTTTCATCTGGAAATGAGGAGAGTAGTTGATTTTGTGTGTCTAGATAACAACAACCTGGAACGAAGAATAAATTGCTTTCGCATGTTTGCAGTCTTTTCGGTATTTTACATCACAATTTCGGTATGCCGCGTTTATGACTGCATCAAAATAGTAATGCTAGAGGACTGCTCTTTAGTTTTTCTTTTATGTTCCTGGTATTTGAGTTTGGAAACACTGAACGATCGCTATTACAAGTTCTCATTTAGCTTCTCATATAATTATGATTATACGTTGTCATGTACCTTCTCTTATAATAATTATTTTACAGTTCACTTGAAACTTTTATTTTGATTCAAAAGTTGAGTCAGAATTAATTTTATGTTTCTGTGTAAATATGCAAGAAGAGGAATTTCTCGTTCATTACGATGCACTATTCAGTCTGTTTCTGTTCGATATGTACTAAACACCTAGTAGACAATTTATAGCTTAGAATTTGCAATATAGTGAGTTGATATAATGTTATTGTTAGCCTCGTGAAAATATAAGGCAAATGGGTTGAAATTTTCATGTACTGCAAGCATGGAGAGGAAATTTCTGATGAAAGAAAAATCATACTATTAATATAAAAACAGATAAAATCCCAATATAATAATATATCTTGCAATACAACGTTAGTTAGGAGTAGAACAAACGATAGTTTAACCTCTCCTGAGCATATCATCAGGGCTAACTAAAGTTATGTATAGAAGTGAACATACCTATAATATATTATCTGTTCCAATTGTTTCTGAATGAGGGTTCTCTTGAATATCAGGGTAAGAAAAAAAAATCGCGATGTAGGCCTGTAAAATATTTTCTCTCTAGTTGGGGGAAAATTAAGAATGTCAGACTTGAATCGGTGTTTTTGGCTATGCCTAGCCAAAAAAAAATTAAGAGAAATACTATTCTTAATTACCTACTCCCCGGAGGCCTATACCTTGTTCCCCTTCCTCCGTAATCTGGAGTATTCCTGCATCTACGGAAACCGAATTCATCAATGCTTTTCACTACAATCTCAGTATTAGTTCATTTCTTTTATTTAGTTTTTTTTATTTATTTTATGTGTTTTTGTTTTACTTGTCTTGTTTTGCATGTACTGCGTTTTGTTTTTGTGTTTGCTTGTGGCTGTTCAGTTGTTACGTTTAGGAAACTTGATGTTTCAATCATAACACGACAATCCTTATCAAGGAAAAGAAAGAACCCAATGCCAAGTAAGTAGCTAAAAATTTGATTTTCGGAGTCGGTTTGGAAACCGCCCTATACTTACAACTAAACGCCTCCCCTACTGTAACATACAGATAATAAGATGTACTCGCGCTGTCCTTACTCAATGTAACTCGAATCAGCCAAAAACACATGTGTCCCATTCGAATACTAAACACACCCGACTTCGTGTGACTTCAGTGATTTGACGGTAGGTGTATTTAACTTAGTAGTCACGGATTTGCTTACCGGAACCTTATATTATAAAGGATGCACCAACAAGATGTGTATAACTTTCTAATGTGAAATTTAAATTCTATGACTTATCCCTTGGGCAATACTTACGCATGAATGGATATGACGGGGACATTAGTGAGCATGTAGTGAAGTTTTCACATGCTTTATATACCTACCCAATTAGTTCAAATTTTGCAACAATTGGGAAATCCCAATTGTTCTCTCCTTTGGTCGGTTATGTTGTCCAAAAATATCGCGAATCGCTCCATTTGTATTTTAATCTGAAATATCATTTCGTTATTACGCTGCTACAATTTTTACGAGCTGTTTACGTGTTCGGACGAGAATTTCAATTTCTCACAACAAAGTCGGCCAAGGAAAATTCAGTCCAAACCTATCTTCGTTGCCCTGTCCCCATTTAGACTTACTTCACTTCTCATTCGGCAAAACTTAAATATGTTCCAGGTCCTGCTAGCAAAGATAAAAGTGATTTAACTTCATCTCCTAATGATGCCCTGCTTCAACCAGACGGAGATAAAGTATTTTATGAAAACTTACCATTTCATGGAATGCAAAACCCTCCAAATAAAGTAAGTTACTTCCTCCAAACAATAAGTATGTATTGCATTTAAGTTGTATGTTCTTAGCAATCAGGATATTAATTTGTGCTATGAACATGATTTGAAGTCACAATTACCTACAAGTTCCAGTTATAAGGAAATAGCTGATGCCCGCAACATTGCTAAAATGATTCTATCTGCTTCTTCCTTTGCCAATATAGGAAAATCTGAAATAGCTGGAATACAAATGAAGATAAAGTAGATTTTATATTTTGCCTGAAGTTTTTTTTTATTGGGGGTGGGGGGAGACTCCTAGTCATATTTTGATATCTTTTACTGGTTGTTGGCCGTTTAATAGTAAATTAAAACTGGGTTCCAAATTTCTTTGTTCAGCCATCGTCGAGTTACGTTAATGAGTCAGTCAGCATACACACTTGGCTTAGTGCAGAAGTGTGACTTAAACCAACTAGTGTAATGGCAACACTGCAGACCGTATAGGGCCCCTTAGCTTGTAATGTGTCTGGTTCCCCAATTTCTATGAAGCACATCTTAAATGAATTTAAGAGAAAGTCTCAATCTTGAAACTGATCTGTTTTCTTGTCTGACACAGGACATGTTCAAAATTGATTCTTATTTGAAAAAATGTAATCTCATCTTTTAATTTGTCCCCCGTTCAGTGTATATTTATATAACTATTTTTTCTTTAAAATGTATCGTTGATTACACTTTATTAAATTAAAAAAAAAAACTCGACTATTTTATGAAATTAAATTTTGTCAATCATTATATGTAACTTTCAAGGCTAATATCTCATGTATACTCGTAAGTAACATTGTATTACAGTTAGGTTATGCACAATATGAACTTTCCGATTTGGAGAAGAAAAAAAAATTAAACTTAAAATAAAAGTATACAATAGAAAAATAGTCATTCCTTTTTACTGAAAAAACATACCACCATCAGTTTTTGTTTGAGCCACCGCTTTGGGAATACCCTACCAATGTGGAAGTTGAGTGATATCCCCCCCCCCCAAACTCGCTTCCGGAGAAATAGTGAAAAATAAAATTTTCTAGTTCGGTTCCATTTTTTGACTGATCTTCCGAACCTCTGAGAGGGCTATCTAAGGTAATATTGGGCTAGTAAATCTGTTATTGTAAATGTGACTTCAAATCATTTTTTTTAAATTCTGATACTTAATAGCAATAAAAAGTGTTTTAATTATTAGTTTGGTTTGTGTGTGCTTATTATTATTATTTTTTGCTGATAAACAATATCTCAACAAAACAAACAAGTAATCATGTTCTAAATTGTAGCTTTACTACTAGATACAAATGTTTGGACTAAATATAAAGTGATTGCGTTTCTTAATAAGTCTTAGTAGCAGACGGGAAACAAATAGTTAAATATGAAATTAATGCACTTCAGTTTGAAAAGAAATGTTAATAGCACATCAGACATCAAAAACACCTTTTCCATCTTTTAATTAAAAGACAACGCTGACCTACGAGGTAAATAGACGGAGACCGCTAAGAAAATCAAATAGTAATATAATTTTTTCACATAAAATTGAAGAGTTTCTCAGAGTAGACTGGGTGTCCACTAAATTGAAGAGTTTCTCAGAGTAGACTGGGTGTCCACTAAATTGAAGAGTTTCTCAGAGTAGACTGGGTCTCCACTAAATTAAAGAGTTCCTCAGAGTAGACTGGGTGTCCACTAAATTGAAGAGTTCCTCAGAGTAGACTGGGTGTCCACTAAATTGAAGAGTTTCTCAGAGTAGACTGGGTCTCCACTAAATTGAAGAGTTCCTCAGAGTAGACTGGGTCTCTACTTAAATTGAAGAGTTCCTCAGAGTAGAATGGGTCTCCACTAAATTGAAGAGTTTCTCAGAGTAGACTGGGTCTCCACTAAATTAAAGAGTTCCTCAGAGTAGACTGGGTCTCCACTAAATTACTACTACGAGCGACTAATCCAAAAGAGTGCAGGTTAATGGAACCTCATCCACTCTAGGCGTTGTAACATATGAACGCTAAAAGTAGACGAGGTTCCATTAGCCTACATTAATATAGATCAGTCACTCGCAGTAGCGGGAGCTCGTAGTCGCGCGTAATCATCTCCAAAGGACGACCGCTCTAAGAAGTATAGGAAAGTATTCTAATGGTGAACAACATTTTGATGTCCATTTTTTGTTTTTAGTTTAAAATATTTTAAAGAGCTGACATAACATTTCATTAATTATCCTACGTCATTTGAATTACAGAATCTTCCTAGACTTTACATTGAGACGCCATTATGAACATTGTCTCACCATAATTATTTTATTGTAAGTTTTCATGTTAATGAAATGATAAAAAAAAGTGCTTTCGATATGTAAGTCCTTCATTGAAATTTGAAATACCGAAAATGCTTTCCAGTGCTTTTGATTTTTTTAAAAAAATACTCTCTTATGTGAGTATCAACCCCATAGATATGCCAGGACTATTTTTCTTTTTATGTTTGGGACATTTTTGTAGTTCAAAAAGTTTGCACTTTTGCTATGGAAAAAGGCGATGCACAAAGTTTTTCATTTAGGTTCTATCTGCTATGTACCTAGGCTTCAATTGTAGTTCTTTAAAATGATAAGAGGGCATTTTAAAATATTATCTTATATTTTTCGAAAATTGGCCTAAACCCAAAAACTAAATGATTAAAATTAGTCAGTTTTCAAAAATACTCGCACCGATATTAGAAGACCCCAAAATTTGGTTATCATTCAACGTTTGTAATTGGTTCTCAGGGATTCGGGCCTTTTCCTAAAAGTTAGATAGTATTCTTAATGAATAGACTGATTTTATTTTTGAAGATATGCTCCGATATATTTTTTTTTTTTGTCGAAAGTTTTTGTCTAGGTATTTAGTTTTGCTTTAGTTGCTCCAATTGACAACTAGCAAAGATATACGAGTATAATGTAGACCCCCAAAAAACACTTCGTGTAAAAAAGGACGTTAAGAGTAACAATATTCCCCCGCCCAAAATATACTTCTCGTAATGATTTAAAAAGAACTGATATAAAAAAGAACGTCAATATGCTATGTACCCTGGCATTCCTTACTAAGTTCGCTTTCTTCAGTTGAAAATTCAACCAATCATCTCGGATTGCAAAACCACGCTCTTGAGCACTCTCAGTTGTTCTGATATTAAAATATTCCAGAAGTTGACAATATTAAAACAAAAACACCAGGGCGTTGAACCAACGATCTCGGATTACAAGACCACGTTCTTGACCACCGCACACTTAGTTGTTCCGATTTTAAAGTATTTGAATTCCTATTTCAAAATCAGAACAACTGAGTGTGCAGTGGTCAAGAACGATTTGACATTTCATAGTTTTGATAATTTCACTGGAATAATGAGGCAATTCAAAGGGGGGTCTGTTTTCATTAAATTTTCCCTGTCTCTTGCCATTATTGCTGTAATATTCAAAATTGCTTGTAATTCAAAAATGGTTTAATTTTTTTAGATTTGATGATTTTTCTGTATAAAGGATGCAGTTTAGGTTACAGTATGCATTATCTTCATTCTAGTGCTAGATTTTGATTATAGCAAAGAACATTTACTTTGTGCCATTTCCTATGACACCTCAACCATCTTTCTATGATAAGTAGAATTGGCTGTAGGTTTGATAGTTTTGAGTGAGAAAAATATGAAAAAAGTATTATTTTTTATGAATTTGGAAGTGTCTTGGAAACACGTTTAACAAAACGTAGAATCCTCGTACCTACTTGGGGGATACACCACCTATTACTAAATACCGAAAATACATACAAACTCTGCTTCGTGCTAATATAGTCGGTAGGTTACTTTTGACGTACAACGTACACGTATCTATCGACACGCTTGATTTAAATGTACCCAACAAGTATTACACAACCATTTCAATATTCAAAAGATAGAAATTTTTAAAAAATGTAGATTACTTTTGGCGGTCGTCTTTTGGAAGCAACTACGCGCGACTACAATTTTAAGCTATTACGAGCGACTGACTACACGCTACTTCGATACACTTCAAGTGCCAAAACCAAATCCCTGAGGATTTTAAGCTTGTAGCGTGCAGTCGCTCGCAGTAGCGTGAGCTTGTCTAGTCGCTTCCAAAGGTTGACCGGGGTAATCTTCAGCGGAATATTTGTTAAAACTCTTGAAATTTCCATAATTTTTCGTTTGATTTCTCTATTATTGTTCTCACAGCTATTGTCTTTTTAGTTAGAATTTCTAGATTTTGATCACCTGTCGCTTCCACCAGCCATCCTAACCCCAAAATTAAGTCTGGGCTATGGATATGATCTTGTATGAAAAAAATATTATTTAGTTGTTCATTTGTTAAATTTAGTGTTTTTGCTTTGTTACCTTGGCAGTTTGTTCTCTATCCGCATCCCACACCTAGAATTTCTTGTAGCAATTTTCTTCTCTTAATATCTAGGTGATACTGTCCACTTGAACTTTCAATGGTTTGTCTTTTAGAACTAAAGATACCTAATTAGTTGCAGCATTTTCTCTCCACTCTTTAACTTGAACATTTTCTTGTCAGTAGGTACACTCGAGAAAAGAAAAAAAACATCTTTTTGTATATACAGGGTGGAAAAAGTCAATGTGATTTTATTATCTGACAAAATTTACCCAACAAAAATTTTTAATTTAACATTATAAAATCCTATATTTTACATTGTGACTTTGAATAATTTATTTTTTATAAATCTCCTGGACATCGTTTCTTTTTCACTTGACGAGTAAAGCATCTTTTTTAGGCTTGTTGGCACTTATAAAATAAGATATTATTTTGATACCGAAATGATAAAAACGTTGTCATATACGTAAAGAACCCGCACTAAAAGATCAAAATGTTTTTGCGCTTTACATGTTGAAAGTTTGAAAATAGCATCGATGAACTCATAGAATTTTGTGGTCAAATTTGCTGATTTTATGAAAATATTTGAAAGTGATATAGATCATTAGCTCAAAGAATGAAAAATTATGGGTCTTCTAGATATACAGGGTGTCTACTAATTCAAATACTATCTGATTAACGGTCTTCTAGATATACAGGGTATCTACGAATTCAAATACTATCTGATTAACGGTCTTCTAGATATACATGGTGTCCACGAATTCTAATACTATCTGATTAAGGGTCTTCTAGATATACATGGTGTCTACGAATTCTAATACTATCTGATTAACGGTCTTATAGATATACAGAGTGTCTACGAATTCAAATACTATCTGATTAACGGTCTTCTAGATATACAGGGTGTCTACGAATTCTAATACTATCTGATTAACGGTCTTCTAGATATACAGGGTGTCTGCGAATTCTAATACTATCTGATTAACGGTCTTCTAGATATACAGGGTGTCTGCGAATTCTAATAATATCAGATTAACGGTCTTCTAGATATACAGGGTGTCTGCGAATTCTATTTTCAAATTTTCACCCTGTATAGTCCATGTTTCGAACTTGGGCTCATCTACACCCTAAAAACTACCTCTCACCAAAGTTTCAGCCACTTTGACCCGGAAGCGCATTTTCTATGTTTTTGTGTGGGGTATTGTAAATTCTTATATTTTTTGTAATATTTTTTGAAAAGGTGTTTTTGATTTTTTGTTGATTTCTTGAAAAAGAACTCTTGAAAGGAAATGTTAGAAGTACGTGAAAGTAAAAATAAAAAAGTGGCCATACCCCAATAATGTTTTTGTAGATATGTAGGTACTTAAACTAGAAATTCAGACAGGCGTACATTTTTAACTAATTATTATTTTTAAAGATCAAGATTTTTTTAAAAATATTTTTTGACTCCTTTGTACAATGGTGTCAACAAAAATAGCAATCATACCCCTACACACAATACCGGGTTGTTCTTTGTAACAAAAAATAACGTTTTTTTTTAAAAAAAAAATCTGCACCAGATTCTGGTAGAAATTAGATTCGGTTTTGGATTCTAGTTTAAAAAAAAAAAGACAATTAATTAAATATTTTTAACCTTAATAATTAGGAGAATGCTACCTACACCGATTAATAAAAACGATTTTGAACATAATAAATAAAAACGATTTTGAGCATAATTTCTGTTTTATAAAAAAATTAGTTTAGACAACTGTGGGTCAAAATTTATGTTAAATTTGTAGCTTAATTTTTAAATAAGAAATAGCATTGCTTGTATTATGTTTGATTTTTTATATTTGTGTTGTGTGTTAAATACTTTGTAATTTGTAATAACAAAATGCTCGTTTTTTGTTTGTTTCTTTGTTTTCTTGCATGATTTGAAACTTGATATAGATATTATCTAGTGTACCTGTAGTGTCTACAACGCTATCTCGTCCTCCAAGTGAGTTAAGTCATTATGCTGGATCATCAGGTTATGGATCCACAAGAAGTCAAAGCGGCGTAAACAATAGATCTAAAGATGTAGTGATGGAAAAATTGAATAGTAATGGAGAACAGATGTTTAATTCATTAAAGAATTTAAAGAAGAAACCAATTTTAGATATACCACAATTTAGAAGTTTAAGAATATCAAAAAATAGAAGTCCTTCACAAATGCATTCAATCCAAGAAGTTATTGAGAAACCTCGACTTGGTTCTGAAAATAGCAACGGACTCGACAGGGTAAATACTATGAGTGATACAATGAGGAAAATAAGTCCAAATTGTATGTTAAAGTCAACAATACTAATAAAAGACGCAAAGAAAATACTTACAAAGGATATTAAACCAAATATAAGTGACAATAATTCAGATATATCTGGCATATGTGAGCTACCTGACTCCGAACCAAGTTCTTTAACGAGTCATATCGATGGGAACATTAATCTAGGCAAAGGAAGAGTACAGGGAGACAATAAGAGGAACTATTCATTTGACGAGGAGAAATTAAAGTCCGAAAATCAAATTGGTGACATTAAGAGCAAAAAAGATCAGCTTTTTGATGATCCATGTAATAAATCAGGGGAAAATATTCCTCCAAAACTCCAAAAAGAAGACGATGACTTGTTAAGATGTAACCAAATTATAGTCAAAAGTAGTAACGACATAAAAACACGACCAAACAAACCGAACAAAAGTTATAAAATTATAGAAATGCCTAAGAAAGAATTTGAATCATTTCTGGCATCACAAAAATGTCGAAATAATACAACAATGGGCTCATCTCCTAAATGTGTAAATAGAATTTCATTCGATTTTGTAAATAGAGCACACTCAAATGATCAAATTAAAATTTTAAATTGTTCCGCTAAAAGCAATTCAAAATCTACAAGCGAATTGACGAAATTAGGTGTAAATAAAAGTGAAAGCAGTAACGAAGTAAAAACTTGTGTGAGCTCAGGAAATATAACAGCGGACGCTGATGGACCGAAATCAAATGAAAATAAAAATCAAGTTGATGCGATTGTTAAACCCACGATAGCCAAACCAGCTCGAAGTTTTAAAAGTAGAATAAATAATAATAACAACGATATTAAATTGAAACAAAATGAACCTTTGAAACAAATCATTTTGAAACCACCAGAGGAATTTAACAAAAGAGTTACCCCATCAAATAGTTTTAATAAAGATATTCAAATTATTAGGGAACTAGATGAAAAAACGAAACTGTTAGGAAAAGAAATAAAGACTGAACTTGTGATAGATAGAAAACAATTGGATTATAGTATGGCTGTATTGAAAAACCCTGGGAAACAACTAAAAAGTAGAGTCACAGAATTAGTATTAAGTGGAAATGATACTAAATTAGCCCAGAATAAGATTCTAAGCTTATCTGATTTGAGAAAATTAAAGTCTGGTAGTAACAGTCAAAATAAAAATATTATGGATAAAGCAACAAATGGATTAAATACGGGAAATCCTAGCTTTCAAAATACTAGCGATATTAGAAGAGAATTTGATAGTTTAAGAAATAAACAACGAATTGCTGCAATTATTACAATTAGTAGTAATAATATAAAACCCGAGTTAAAAAATAAGACTGATTCCACTAGCATAAGACTTGAACCAATAAAAATAGTAAATAATGAAAATAGGTTTTTAAATACATCTTTAGATAGCAGTAAATATTTGAAATTGATATCAACACCACCCAAACACGAGAAACTAAACAAAAGTGTAACTGAAATCGATTATAGAGAAACGGAACAAAATGAATTACCAGTGGAAAGTTTGATAAATCTCGACTGCCAGTCTAATAAGCCAAATGAAGATGTTACGGTATGTGAAACCAATGATACTTTCAAAACATCTGCACCATCGTTGAAGACTGTCAGTAATAGTTCTTGTGCAGTTACTGGCATCAACTCTTTGAAATTATTAAATACTTACAAAAGTCTTGATTTCACTGATCTCACAACAAATTGTATCTCTTCTAATAATACAATCGTAATGGGTTCTCTTAATGGTGCTTTCAAAACTGTATCAACATTGAGTCTTGAAAGGCTTTCTAACAAGGAAGATATTTATCTGAACCAATGCCATATTAAACCTATAGCCCCTTTAAAATATAGTCAATCATTTCAACATAGAAGTAAAACTGAAGATATTTTAAGTGATCAGATTGTAAAAAAGAATCCTTTGCGACGCTCTTCATTGAACAATTCTTTTAGAAAATTTTGTTCAAAAGTTGGAACTAATTGGGGAAGAAATAATAAAAATACAAATAATGAAGAAGATGACGATAATGATGATGATGAAATTAATAAACCAGTGCCAGCCCCTAGGAAATTAAGTTACTGTTCTAATTATAAAACAAGACTAAAAGAAATGAAAGCTGATTATCAAAATATACCCATACCGATTCCTCCTAACAATACATTGAATACGGATGATGTGGACTCCATTCCTGGAGAACAAAATGAAGAGGTTAGTGTCAAATGGGTCAGTTTTTTTTTCTGGTGATGGTATAAATTAATCTTTAAAATAGGATTCCAGAGGAATTATGAAAAGCGCATATTATTGTTGATGAATTATACTAAATAAACGGGATGATTAGAACATCTAAGAAAACTTAATAGTGAACAACATGTGAACGAGAAAATTACATACATACATCTTAAGAAATGGCACACATTTTTGGATATGTACAAGGAAAACCCAATGCAATGTTCTTATGGGAGTCCGCAGATCGAACAATCTGCCGACTCCCATAAGAACATGAGTATTTGTTTATCCTAGCATATTTGAAAAGCTGCGTGCCACTGTCTATAAGCAGATGAGCACCTTCACACGCCATAGTCTAAATAAAAAAGTCCAAAGGTTAGAGGAGTAGAAAAACTTCCGAATAGAAATGGTAAGTCACAAATTCACTTGTAAAGGTTTGTAGCCTGTTTATCAAACATTTCAAGTAGGTGGGTATATCAAATCAAACGAAAAGCAAAGGCTCTACTAGTACTCCTACAATTCCATCATGTAAGTAAATTATTAGCTGAAAGTAAAATTATGTGAGTAGTTTTTGGCTTTCGTTTTGGTGTTTTTGTTACTGATATTGAAGTAGGTATCATTAAAATTAGATATTTTATACTTGTGTTGTAGAATTGCCATCTAAAGTCATTTACACAAAATACAAACAAGTTAAATATCTTCAAATGTCACAAAGAACGTTACGAGCTCCCAAAAGACTTCCAAAAATATCTTAATAGCTTTCAATTTTTGGAAATGTAACAATAGCCGGATACGAGGATCCTTGCCATTTCAGTCCTGAAAAGCGTTCTGGGCAACAATAAAAATTCACCTTTTTTTGTGAAATGATTAAAATAAGTATTGAAAAGAGCATCATTATAAAGTGCAATTTTTTTTATTGAAAAAATTTAATCTAACAATAAGTTTTTTTTTCGAGAGAATACATTTTAAGTTGAAAATTATTCGTGGAACAATTACTTTTTAGAAGGGCGGCCGCTTGAAAAATAAATGGTACGGAAAACCGTACTAGACTTCCTCTTCCTTAATCATTCCATCAGACTACCACCGAATGCAGATGGTGTTCTTCTAAAGTCTTAAGTCTTTTAGTGACATTATTGTTATATTTCTATTTTCTGTTGATGTTTACCATTATTTTAAAAAGATTTTGCAGCCTTCGGCTGCGGACTTTGCTCTTTAGTGACAGTA
>CM022877.1:23687406-23699929 GCA_012654025.1 Pachypsylla venusta
AGCTTCCAGAGCTCTGCACACGATTTCGTACGTACGTCATACGTGGAACGTCGGATTTTTTTTTTTTTGGCCCCATGGCTCCAAATATTTTCAAACTTCAAAAATGACCCGAAATAGTGAAAATATGGCCCAAAAGCAATATGGCCCAATATATTTGATCTTTATTTTGGCCTTTGGCTTCCCGTCAAACAATTTTTTGAGCCAAAATATGTCTAAAATTTCTGCACGAATACAATACTTTATCTTCTATAGGAAGAGAAAGTAAAAATATTTGAATCTTACTAGTCAAAGTTGATATTCTCCAATTCCAAAAAACCAATAGAATTCAAAGTTCAAAAAAGTGGTTGCGATCAGGATCTGTTGTTCTTCGAACATATAAACATGATCATTTTAAAATATTGCGGAAAATTCCGCCCCTGAGGATTTGCCACCTTAGCCAAAAGCTCATTTATAAATATGGCCCTGGCCCTACTAGTTTTTGGACATACACAGCACTATGCTTTTCTTTAGAAAATTTGGAAATCACCCTCTACTAGGTGTATAGCATCCACTACCGTTTTGCTATAATAAACAACAGTTACTAAGTTGTCCATTAAGATTGGGTTCACCCAGAAAAGCCAACAACAATTGTTTTCCCTGATCTTAAATTCAGTGATTCGGGAACTGGTGTATTCAAAGTGGTAAAATTGTGGCCTGGATATGACTTAATCAACTGTCTATTGTTGATAACTGCTTTTGTTGAAAGTAATGTTAGAAGTACGATTGTACTTTTTTTCCAGAACTCCATATTTTAAAATTCCTTCCGTACAATGATTTTAAATCTTTCCTAGTCCATTTGTGACTGAACGAAGTCTCATTTTACTACCACGAAAGGCCTGTTTGTCTGTTTGTTCCACGATAAATCTCGAACGCCCTGTCCCACTTTTATGATAATTGATATGGACATTAATTATTTTCATAGAATTTGATTAGTTGCTGAACCCTGTTGGCCCTGTTATGGCAGTCATTTTAACAGTTTACAAAACTACTAGTATAATTAACCGTACCCCGACACTTTTATATAAAAGACGAACGCTTTTTTACCTGCTTCTCCTACTAACACCTGATTTCCACTAACTGTGCCGTGTTCTCTTTTATGTGTTTTATAGACTAACAAATATTCCTCGTCACGATCTCTTGATCGCCGTTACAATAACAACTATTCAAATCATAACGGTCGAGCTTCATCGACTATGCATAGAAATTATTCCAATTCTACGAGACAAGACGAATGTATATTGCAAGCACCAAGTTATCAAATGCCTGCACCACCTCCGTATCTTAATCATAATGGTTATAGTGATTTACAAATGACACATAGACCTTTACATAGGCCGCCCGTTGGGCCACCATATTATCAAGATTATGCAGCTGTGATTAAATTCCATGATATTGGAAAAGAAATTGATGTGTGAGGTATGTATAACAATCACGCATGACCCGACGCCGCGTCTATTTGGTCACTACATGATGCTAAGAAGAGAAAGTATGTTCTTGCCTCGAAAATGCTGATGTCATGAGTACCTCATTTTTTTACTCACGTTTACGTAAATAAAAAAATAAGTAAGATTTAATAATAAATTGGAAAATAATTATAAGGAACACTTAAAAGTTAAAAATAAATAAATGTGAGAAGTTATTTCAAGCACGTAATTAGATGTGAACGACTGGTATGAGCTTTTGCGCACTACACGAATTCGGAAAGCGCCATTAAAAATAAGAAAAATCCAAGTGGTGATTTTTTTAACGGGTGTCTATAATATTTAATTGTAAGTACTTCGGCGAGTTCCCATCGTCAAATCACCTCAAAGGCTAACTTTTTCTGTTGGTAACTTGCCGACCTATGTGGGTCAAGTTTTGTCTACTATTCGTAAAGCGGGCGACAACCAGTTCGTTTTTTTTGTATCTATTGCATCATTTGTATTTATTTGCATCTTGCATCATCACTCTGTCTGTTATCACTATTTGTATGCTCTTCACTAACCAACTAATTTTATTATTTGTATTTTTTTTTTTTTTTTTTTTTTTTTTTTTTTTTTTTTTCTTTTNTTTTTTTTTTTTTTTTTTTTTTTTTTTTGGCTTTCTAATAGGAAAGTGTGGGCCCGAGTGTCACCTACATTTATTAATGTTGAAAAAATCATTAGGACCAAATAACTGGCAATTTGGTAAGTTATAGGATAGATTTTACTATTTTAGGTTCATAGTAAAGACGTCTAGATACAACGGTAAGGGATTATTAATTTAAAGTAACTTTGTGTGTCACTAACCCATATATCGTATAAATTCCTCTTTAGGGTTTTAAAGGAAGAAGAAAAGCCCTTACAGTTGCTGAACTAGAGTTTTGTGTGTTTGAACCAAATATATAGCCATCATTGGTAGGATGGCTTGTCGACTAATGGGAAAATTATTACATACATGGGATGTGTTTCATTTCGCATTTTCAACATTGTATTAATAAAAATGTGCTGTGCTATATTGGATTTGATATTTCAATGCGATCAGTATCATCATTCGGTGGTAGATATCCGGATCAATTTCAGCTTTTTACAGGTCCTTTTAATTTTGCAGTTTATTCAAATTTTGTTAATCTATTTTTCTGTTTTTTTTTTTAATATTAGGGGTTGGTGTTTTCAAATTTGTAATGTGTCAGCGGTTTTTAACCCATTGAAACACACTAAATAATAATAATAACCGGATCGTATTCGATGGTAGACAGATGTATCAGACTACAGATCTAATAAATATTTTTTGGATTCTGTGAAGTTTTCAACTGTCATCATAAAACTCCTGAGGGTTAATACTAGTGGATCAAGATGATCAGGTGTTCACGTTAGTGTTGTAGACATTTATAGAAAAAAATATCTTAATCAAATTTTAAAAAATCATTTTCAAAAAACAATATTGGGCACCCGGGGGGCCCCAAATTTTTCAAAATCGAAAAGCCCTGAACACCAGCCATAACATATCAAAATTTTACGTTTCTACAACAAACTGCTAAAAAGATAAAAATCATTTTCTAAAAACACAATATTGGGTCCCCTGGGGCCCCAATGCCCCCAAAAACTATACACCAAAATTCCTTCATGTCCCAAAATGTATACCAAATTTCGTCTAATTCGGATGAAAATTGTGGCTTGTATCGCGTAACAAACATACATACATACATACATACAAGTGCATTTCGGGATGTATACCGGGGTCAAAAGTGGAGTTCACTAACGTTCACAATAATTGACAATAACCATATCAATCACTACAATATTAAAACTATACGCCGATAAAGCCTTTGAAAAATAAACAGAAAATTGCTTACCAACGGAAGCAATTTTCTGATAACACCAACGGAATAATTCTTCTTTCCTAAATCTTTTGACTCTTTCAAAACTTCAGAATAATGGGTTCAGTGCTATTTTAACGGTATAACATAGGACAACATTTTTGCTAATTATCTTAGCGTAACAAACAAATATTACATCTGATAGAGGCAAAATTTGTTTGTTTGTAAATTGTGTGATAACAACCCCTACGTTACCAGACAAGATAATGGCAAGTCCTCTGTTTAGTTATACTGTAATAGGTTACTATACTAACATTGTGCCCGATCTAAAAAAAAGGGCCTTACGAGGCCCTTTGGAAAGATATAAACATTAAAATATATTCCCAACCATTGAGAGAAGATAATATTTTGGACACATGAATATTAATTTTAATATAAAAATTATGTATCAACTACAAATAGTAAGGCGAGTCACGAGCGCTTTTGTCTGTTACGACATTCTCAAGTAGGTAGACACCTGAAAATTGTAGTATTGCGACCAGCTCATATCAGTGGGTTAGGCCCGTAAGTTTACCCTCAATTAAAAAATCACATTGAAAAAATCTACCCTATTTTTTTATTTTCAAAATTGAGGTTTGATAATTTTTTTTTAAAAAAAAAAGTTATGCCCCGGAACCGCTTTCGTCTTACTTCAGCTTTTGATCACGAAAGGTATTTGTGAGTCAAATACATGGTCCTGAAAATCGTACTCAGGGACGTAACTGGGTTAGTCAGCACCCGGGACAATCACCCATTTTAGCTCCCCTCCAAAACATGGGGTACGCCCGTTTTGGCGCCCCACAAACCTCGCGCCCCGTTTGCCTCCCCCCTTCTAGTTACGTCCCCGATCTTACCTATGCGAAATTTTATTAACAATTAATATTGACATTTTATTGTTCACAGCCTTTCAAGCCGCAATATTCTGATCTGGATTATGCAGATGTAGATTACAAATCGTATGGACCTGTCAATTATAAGTCGGCCTCACTCCATGCCATGCAGATGAAACCTCCCCCAACGGATGAAGAACTTTTATAGAGCAAAAATACAAAATTTTCAGAATTTTTAAGCACAAAAGATACTTTCACATGATCCAAATATACTCAGTCGGGTTTACATATAGTACGCGCGATTTGAGTAGAAATGATAAACAAACTTTGCAATCTATTTTTAAAAAATTAGCTTGATTCAAAAGTGTTTGAATTTCAATCAGGGTGGAATATTCTAATAAGATATTTTTTTCTACTCCACGGAAAATATAATTACAATTTTATCTTGGGAGTTTTTTTTTTAACCGAGAAAAAAATCAAATTATTTTCTCCCTAAAATACAGAATATTAGTTATAATTGTAATTTCGTGTAGTTTCCATAAATTCTGTACGGACATTCATCAACTCTTAATAAAGTTAACGCAGTGTCTTCTGCTACTTTCACATGATCCAAATATACTCAGTCGGGTTTACTGTGTTTTCTGATGGGTTCATACTGTGTTTTCAGTGTTCAAACCGTTATTTATTATTGATAATTATTATTTAGTGTACATTTTATATATAAATTATTATTAACCTACATATTTATTTACATAATTAAGTAGATAGAAATATATAGTGACAATCAATTTATAATCAGTTTAAGAATTATTAAATACAGGATGTCTCCACGAGAAGTTTTATAAAATTTTCAATCAGTCTGATGTATGTACCTGCAATTTATGTCTTCTCAATGATTGGAGGTTCAACAAAAGAACAGCACTGCCAGCCACACATCCAATTTCCTCGCGATGGGATGGTTCCAATTTCCTGCCAGCAACACATCCAATTTCCTCACGATGCAAGAAAACCTTTTGCAGAATAATATCCTGTAATTCTGGAGACGTCCTTTGTATAATTCTGAGCAAACTTCGTAGGCGCTGATTGTGAGATTATTCAAAGTAACTTTGGATTCACGAACCTATTATCCTATGACATACATAATTTGTTGAAATTTTAATCATAGACTGATTGTTTATTAAGTTTATATTTTTATTTTAAGAGATGTCACAAGTGACGAGAATAATATTAATACAGCTTAATAATTTAATTTTCAAGTCGCGTTTGATAAAAGAAGAACATATGTTTTTGTTGAAGATTGCAGATCGAGAAATCTGCGAACTCTCATAAGAACGTGTTTCTTATGAGAGTTCGCATATATGCAAAAATGTACTATCTTCCATATATGCAAAAATGTGTGCTATGCAATAAGATACGAGTAATTAAGTATGATTGGAAATATTAAAGTTTTACCGTGTCTGAAGCCAAATGATTCAGATAGGATAAATAATGCGTTTAAGCAGAGAGACAAACATCAATTGTTTGGTCTAAATATTATGTAAAACGAAAGCCAGATGAATATTCTCATTTCTAGTTTCATGAAATAGGGTTTTTTTTACAACAACCAAGCACAAAAACTCAGTAGAGATTTGGAACTTTATATAGCTCTAAAGTGGAATTTAGTTCACGAATATATTTATATTTCTGTCTATTGAAGACATCACTCACTTAAAATGACCACCGTGAGGCCCGGTTGGTTCAATAGAGCCCAAAAACCAACCAGCTAATTCTAAAAATATAATATCCGTACCAAATTTCATCAAAATCACATAACGCGTTCGACAGGCAAAAACACAAACATAACAAAAATGTGTGAAACTAGAACTCACTTCGTTCAGTCAACAACAAAAGCTTTCTAAAATTACTTCGTGAATAAATAAATAAAATCTAATCTTCTTTACCCTGATCCAGTTTTTCTGTATATTTCCTCTCTGACGGGGTCATACCCATTGAACCCCTGAAATTCAACTCCACTTGATGGGCAGATTAAGCTTAAAAAATAAAGAGTACAATTTTTTAGCAGATTTAACTGAATTTGATCCCTCAACTGAACTTCAAAATGGAATGTTTTTTTATCTGACAGTTTTGGGACTTCCAAGCAGTTTACCCACCTAGGCCTGTAAACTAAAGGGTCACATAACTTTCATGGGTGTTCAAAGTTACCCTCTTTATCCTGTATACACTTGTCCACTCTTTTATTAAATAATGAGTCAGTATTTATCAAGAGCAGTAGAAAGGGAAAGCATTTAGCTTGAATTCTTCGAATTTCGTCTTATTACGTTCTTTCAAAATTAATGTAATGATGTGAGCTCAAGTATTTATCTTGGGCATTGTGAATTAAATCAAATCAAACAAAATGTATTTTTATCTGTGTGAACTTTAAAAAACAAAGCTGCTCTAAAAAGAACATTGCGGGAGGACCTGAAAGAAATGTTCAATAGGTATGTAGAAATATTGTGAGCGATCTTATCTTGTTCTTTCCTACAATAATTTACAAGACTTCTATGTCGGACGTTCTCTCGTATCTTCTTTGAGATATTTCACCAGATTAAGGTTAAATATAATAAAAAGCGCATCCTGTATACTATACGTATTGCTCCATCTTTGGTAACATTATATAGCAATGGTGTTCTCAAAAGTACAAGCATTTTAAACCGTCACTTATATTATTCGATCCATATTTATTTTATTTATACATGAGCATTTAAAAATGGATCGTTTCTCTCTTCTCTTACATTTTTTAAAATTTCTACTAGGCTAGTGTAATTACTAATATATACTCGTGTGACAACAATTTGTGTGGTGTGATTTCTAATAACATGCTTGTGTGACAATCTAACATTTTAGTTTTAGATAAAAACCCTAGGATTTGAATGATGATGACCTTGTTTATATAGACCAACGCATTTCTACGCTGGATAATATGAGTGGATCCCATAATATATCTGTAAGGGTGTTCGCGCCGCATACTTATTTTATTACATGACATATATCTTTGCAAAGTATATGCTATACAATAATTAGAATGCAGCTCTGTGTGAACACCCCAAAGCTGGTACTATTAATTATTGTAAGTCTCGTTCTTGCGAAAAAAACTGATGCTACCTTTTATTTTTAGTTTTTTAAAGCCAGGTTAGCAAAGGCATACCTCCCCCTGCTGCTCAAAGGAAAAAAGTCGTTTAAAATGTTAAGGGGATATAGATATTTTACCGCATGGTCTACTCTGAAAATTACAATGAATAAAAAGGAGTAGTTTTGTTAATAGCATCCAGTGGGTGGTATAAATACGGTAAATTTGTTAGTGTATGGCTGTATAGTGTAAGAATGCAATCTTACAATAACGTGATATGCAACAAAAAATAAATCTCTAGGGATTCTATATATTTTATAATACATTTTTAATTTTTTTTTTTTTTAGTGAGTGGAAAGACTCATAAAGGTATTTCCTATTTTCAATGACTTTCTTTATTGAATTTAATATGAAATTGAGAAAATTAAGAGGCTTTATAGAACCGATGCCAGATCTAATCGGGTAGAAAATCTGACTTAACTTTAGAATCCTGAAATCAATTGACTTTATTGATGTTGGCCAAAATGGCCAATCATCCCTAACTTTACTAACTTAACTTCATAATTTTGTGCAATTAAAACATTTTTATTTATCTTTTGTAAAAAGTATTTATTTCGTTCTTGTATTATAATAAGTATAAAGAGATCATTTTATTTAAATTCTAAAATCAACACGCGATTCTGTGTAATGTAAAGGTTTGCTCATTTTCTTAGTCTCCTTACCATCTAAGGTCATTTGGGACTCTCTAAATACAGGAAACTTATAAAACCAGCCACGTACATTTACCTCACCTAGTCCGGGTTGGGCGGAGAATAGAAACATCAAGAGGGCTCCAACCTCGCTGCATACCTACAGTGATCGTAAGGGCGCTGCATAACTATAGTGATCGTAAGGGCGTTGCATACATACAGTGATATTCAACGTGCAATTGACGCTGGCTCATCTTGTGTTTATGAATTTATGATAATAAATCATTTCAATTAAAATATCTGAAAATTTTGATAGTTTTTTTTTTTTTATTAGACGCTCTACGTTCAACAAATATGCACAAAGAAATTTATTTTAAAGAGTCTATTACAGTCGGCTAAAAATCGTCAAAAGGATCGACAAGTTGCCGATTCCTGGTATAGACCTACATGTTACTTTTTTAAAGAAATAATTAACGATGTTGATTTTTATTTTATAGCTTTTTTTCTTTTCGTTTATTATGTAGACAGACAAATGATAAACAACCAGGTTTTGATAAATAGCTATACAAAAATGACAAATTGAGGTTGTACTGTCATATGGACAATGAGCACCGATTCAATATAAAGGTTGCAAAAAATAATTTCTGTAACACTGAAACGCATTTTGATTAAAGTTTGAAGTGATCAAAGTGAATCAAATTAAAAATTGTAAATAGTTATTAGATAGTTGTTTATTAAATTTTTAATTTATTTGTAATAATAAATACTTATTAATTTTACTATGGAATTATTTGTTGTAATAAAAATAATTAAGAAAATTTTCTAATTAAATGATCGGATTCCCTTTATTTCTTTATCTTTTTCAAAATTTCCGCTTGCAAAATGGCTAACATCAAGGAATAAATTTGGTATCGTTAATTTATGTGTTCAACATAACTCTTGTACCGTACATCCGATTTCAATGAAATCTCAAGGCATATTCGGGGTAGATCCCCAGATCAATTTAATGATTTCGCCTATGCAAATGTGGTTTTATTGACAAACCAATATCTTGTAAAACTGGTCCGATTTGGCCCAAATTTGGTGATTAGAATCAGTCACACTAGCTTTTAATGCATCTATATGAAATCGAATTGTATTATTTCCAGGAAGTTATGGTTAAGAAGCACAATGACTTACTTATAAAAAGTTTTTTTTTATATATATTAGAACGTAAAAATTATGCTTTCATTTTTTAACCTCTCCTGGAATTGATCTTAACAAGCTAGCGCATCCTGTGTGAGTTCATGGGCAAGTTGGGTTTGAAGATTTGAAAGCTTTTGTTTCAATACGGCCACCCCCATTATCACTATATTTTCTGGCTTCAACGCTCCTGCACTTTCAACATTAAAGAAATATTTATTGGGTTTTGCTTCCCAATTATATGGGGCCTCGTCTGAAAAAGAGAACAGTAAGCAACTTAGAGAGATCTGAAAGAGAAAGGGAACAGACCCTTCAAAATCACTTTATTTAGTAATTTGTGTTTGCATTTAGTACCTCCTAAAAATTTTTATGGTCAAGACCAAAAAAATTAAATTGGTTGCAGGTCTCTATTGACACTGACTGAAACTACCACTGCGACCCCTAATTAGATTGATTGTGACCAGTATATCGAAGGGACGGGAATGAAGTTAGATTCGAACCAACAGCCTCCTGGTTATCCACCGCCTCAACCAACTGAGGCTTTTAACAAGTAAATCACTATCTCGAAATTTAAGGGACGGGTTAGATGGAAACAACGTACTGAGTATGGTTTATTCGTTATGCGAAGTTACATTTGAAAAGAAAAGAAAAATCCCTGTAACCCCTGATCCAATGAATGCTTAATTAATAACCTACTCTCTATTTCTTCTAGTGCACTAGCAACTGATTAACTACCGGTGTTATTCTAAGTAACGGTTAGGCATCAAACAAACGGCTCACACCAAGATGTCGCTTTAAATTGAAAGTATAAATGCATTGTATAAGAAAGACTATGTAATGAAAAAAATATTTTCTCGGCAAATAAAATAGTTATACTCACGTTGATCTTCCTCAAGCTCAGAATATTCACTTTTTGGCCACTCATCTGGCTTCGGAAACAATGTATGTCGCATAGAGTTGTCTGGGTCATATTCAAAACAAACTCCTGCTGTAGGATTCCACTTGGCGTGCTCTTTTCCGAATCCTTTTTTTGCATAAGCTCGAAGTCTAAGTTCCTGACCTTTACGAAGTTTGACAATCAGAATGTCTGTAAGCAAAACACATTGAATAAGATCACAGAAAATAAGGAGAAAATAAAGATAATTTAAAAGTGGAGACAAAAAATCATAGAAGCTGAAATAATTTTGGTGAAAAAAAAAAAACTAAAATCTTAGCCCAACTTTTTTGCAACAACTTTGTGAAGCACTCTCCCCTTTTTCAACACTAAGGTATTCACCATGCCGCTTCGATACAATCAACAAAAGTTACTCAGTTGTTCTAACGAGGCTTTGTGCACCTCGGTAAACGATACGTAATATCACGGAGCGGGCTCCCATCCGAGTACGTTTCACGCGTTCTGACGGGAAAAGGTGTATCAAACATAGTATTCCATGGTTGACTTATATGATAGTAACAACCATACTTACCGTCAGTCTCCCCATACTCATTCATATCTGCGTCTCTATTTCTAGAAGTGACCGGAACCACTCTGGCATCCGTAGATTTGAGATCTGCTGTTGTTACATGACGAGTAGCTTCGTCCAAACATTTGACATCCAGTGTGAACTCAACACTGCAGTCGGTACAGAAATCTACACACGTACAATCCTATGAATAGCAAATTAAGAAAAACGTTTTAATGTAAATTATTATTTTTGCTAATACTTTAGAATAGAACAACAGGAACTAACGTACCAAGAAAAGAAGATGCGTCAGAATTTAAATACTATGAACTTTTAGCTGATAGGAAAGTAACGTCCTTCAATAGATTAAAAAAAAAAACTTGACTATGAATGACCACTCTACGGATTTAATTGGAGTACCGGCTTATATGTTTAATCTAATCTATGCATAGTATCGTTTAGTAACGTTTTCACAGCTATGTCGCAATATTAATATCAATTAAACCCAACAAAATGTCATAATTCCAAATTTTTGTCTCAGACTCAGTCGGACTGAATAAGTTTTTTTCGCGGAGTTATTTCTTGGTTAAAACGAATAGATAATTGTATCATGCATTGTAAATATAAGATCAGAATGTGAGTCTTACTACAATCGGTTTTTAACAAGCACTCTTACTTTTAATAAAATCGGCTGTAAAAGAAAAACTAATCCCTGTAAAAAATAGTTTGCCTTACCCTAGAATATTGAATACGATCTACAACTTCATCAGACGTTAGTGGAATAAGACCGATGCGAGAAGCTAAAAATTCATCACTGAGTACTGTAGAGTTAGCTTCCAGTTGAACCCAATCAATTGCCATAGTAGGGGTTTCAGCAATAAAAACTCTCCTCAAGCTATTGGCCACACTGAAAACAAACATGATAAACCTACGTATGTACCTAATGATAATGTTTACCATCATACTTCAATGAAGGTAAATAATTCGGATGAAAGGGGTAAAGAGATATAAATTATATCAATGTGAATATGCTGGAGACATCGCTGACTTCCTTGTGATCTTGCACTGTATTTATTAGCTCCTACAGCTTTGTCCGCCGGCAGCTTTGCTTGGCACCTTAGAGGTATTGCCATTCCTGTGCTGCTGTCATGCCATCATTGGAAATAGTTTTGTACCGATGGTAATAAAAAGGTTTGGTACCGATTGATAAGGTAGTTTTTTTCAGTTAGCTTGTTCAAGAAAACACGTTTTGTGTTAATAGTAAGATTTCTGGGTGTTCCCGGCAACAGCAGAATATCAAGCCGGTAACTTCAGGACTCACAAACACCCTAACTTCCGAGTTACTAACCTTAGTTCTGTATCCTCCAATTGGAACTTGACATTTTCATCTGTTAAGTCCGAGATATGTACAGATGGTTGATTGGCGTAAGGCATAGCGGTTTTCTTTTTGCCCTAATAACAAAATAGTGTAAATGAAGATTATGTCCTTTATTATTAATAATTGGTCGGTGTTACCTATGTTTCCTCAATAACACTTCGGTATATTGCAATAACTAGAGGTTAGGTAAACAAGGCGGACATAAACCGTTCAAAATATCTTTGGATTATAATACAAGGAGAAAACAGGAAACGCCACTCTAAACAGTTTTGCACTTTTAACTTTTCCACCTTAAGTTTTTTTTCCACAATCACAAATCACAATATTTTTTCATAATCAGAATGAATACCCCCCAAAAAAGACTGATCTGAAGCTAGCTATATATGATGCTAGATTTAAATAGCATCATATGGCATGTCATGGCTCTAAAACCGGGGAGGAGTGTCTGGCAACCCTTTGAATTTTTTTAACCCAATAATAGTGGTTACTACAGTCACCAAATCATGACTCAATATCCAGTATGTGAACACATTTTTCA
>CM022877.1:23703418-23750157 GCA_012654025.1 Pachypsylla venusta
TCAGTGTTTTTTTAAAGTATTGAAGTGAGGTATGTATATTTTCTAATTATTTTTTGTTTGTAATCTATTTGTGTGTCCATAATGTATTGTGATAAGTGGGCTATAATAGTGCTTACCAGTGAAATAACTTGTCTGTATTTCACTGGTGCTTACTATTTAATATGCAATTAAATTCTTTCATGTTGAAATTAAATTGATTTGAACACTTCGTTTTCATGTATCATAAAATCTATCATTGAGACATTTTTAATAGATTGGGTTCTTTCCGGTGTACAATAGAATTTCCCACAATAATGACATACCGGCTTGAAAAAAGTGGTATTGGTATAATGGTTATAGACATTTTGCACTACTAGAACGCACCTCAGCACACAAAATATATTGACTTTCAACTATTTTTATAGCTATACTTATAACACGCAAAACCCAGTTGATATACTGGCGCAGTGATGTACTGACTGAATGAACGTAACTCCATGATGGCTAAACGTAGAGTATTTAAATTTGGAATGTAGTACAGTGGGCATCACATTGGCATTGCACTTGGGGTATCCGGGTTCAATTCCAAGCGGGGTCGAAAATTTTTCGACTTACTGTGCTTGTGATTTCGGGGTGCATTAAGTTCCGTGAGGACGATTTAATAGCTACTTTCATGTGACCAGCATTAAAAGATTTGGTTTGGTAGAAGATTTAAGAGATTATTATAGTAAATGAGGCTTTTAGTATAGCTGTGATAACCACAAAAATTGTTAAATTGGAATTAGCGCGAAACTACACTTGAATTGAGTGAAAGTCTTTTTAAGTTCATATCTAATGATTTATGATAAATCTTAACTTTTGTAATTACATAATTTTATTTCAGACATGTCAAAATTACTTACCCAATACTACAAATCATTAAATTGTGACGAAGGGAGTGATAGCGACAGTGATGATAGTACGTCTTCCAATTCAATGTCCTTCTCAATGTCGAGTGACGAAAATAGTAAAATTAAATCATCTAAAAAATCTAAAAAGAAAAAGAAGAAAAAGAAAAAATCATCAAAGAAAAAAAAGAAAATATATTCTTCAGATTCAAGTGTTTCTGACGAAAGCAATGACATAAAAAAGAAAAAAAAAAAACGTAGCAAACTAAAAGATGATAAAAAAGCTTTGCATAAAAAGTTGAAATTAAATGTTAAAAGAAGTTCGACCACAAATTCTGAAGATGTTCCTAGTAAGAAATCCAAACCAGACAAGGATGCATCCTTTAGTAGTGGCATAAACGACGCAATACTAGGTAACATAATAACTTTTTTTAAGATGAAAATTTTTCACCTTGTAATTACCTTTCAGTGAAGAGAGACAATGCCAATGATTATAATCACCAATCTCAATAGAACGGAGGTTTTTGCGAACGGACACTATATGGCCGACTAGACAATTGCATAATTATAATATATTGATATACTATACATCAATTTTGGGTTTCAATATTTTCAGGTGCCATTGAGAAAGAAATGACCGCAAATGCATCTCAAACTATAAGTGAAATATTAGATGAAATTCTGGGGAACCCAACAGGTGACAGCAATAAGATAGACGAAAGAAAAATTCTGGAGGAAGCACTAAAAATAAACACTAAAAATGTAAATATGTAGATAGATACGATCCTAAAATATTTTATTGTTCTATATTCCAGTCGGAAATATTTTCTGAAATACATATCGCTTGCTTATAAAAGCAATACGGAGTAACATTGGGAGGGGTTGCTTATTTCATCGTATGTCTTATCGCATCCCTCAAATAGATAAGAGAAAGTCTATGCTTTAAGGAACGTCGAATTTGAGTTATTAAGTGGATAAAACTAATTAACTAGGATATCTTATTTTGCTAGAACGACATGTCTGTACTCTATAGAAACCTCTAGAGTGCACTTAAGTCGTTTTGGAACGTATCCAATTTATTCCCGCACTTCATTTAACAGTGGTCTCCTGAAATATCCTGTTTTACTTCTGACTTTTTTGTTTTAAGTAAGTGATATGTTAAGTTTAGCTTTTTGAGTAAAATTAATTATTTTTTTTTTCAATAGCGTCCTGTGGCAGTATTTTAAGGTAAATTTAGGAAACTTCTCAATCATATACAGGGTGATTCTGACATGAGTGTAAATATTGAAACCACAGGTTCCTTGGGTCAAATAAGGATGTGTAATCCCTATACATATTGGGATCAGAAATGGACCCCAATGTCGTATCGCCTATCGCATTCCTCAAATAAATGATAGAATAGTCTATGCTTTCCTCAAATTACAATTGGTCTCGCATTCTGAATAGAAAATAGCTCAATACCAATAGTTTACTGATATTCTGACTTCTGTTTTTAGGTAAATATTAAACAAGAAAAAACAGATGAGCGAACTGTGATAAATATTAAAAAAGAGAAAATAGAAGATGAAAGAAAATCAAAACGGACGCAAGAAAAAGATGCGCAAGACAAGAAAAAAGAAAAAAAATCAAAAGATAAAAAACTTGAAGGGGGAAAAGACAAAGATAGTTCACATCGTAAGGAGAATCGGGATTACAGGAAACATGAAGAAAGTAGAAGTAAAAATAACGGGGAAAGTAAAAAACCAGTTTCTAAAGACGAACTTAATAATGAAGATAACACATTAGTTCGTGAAAAAGAAATTGTCAAGGAATCCAAAGATCTGGACAAAAGCTTGGACGATGCTAGTCAGATTGAAAACCAAGCTGAAAAAGATAAAAAGGATAATGATTTACCCGTGCCGGCTGTTGCAGACGTTTTTGTAGAGGATCTGTTAGCTTCTCAAGATTCAGATATGTTGACTGTCAATGGAAAAGGTAAAATTCTCCCTCGAGTCATCATGACCTTATTGATCTATCCTAAAGTAAAAATTTAGTGATGAATGAGATCTCGAATTATTAAAAGGAATAAAAACGGACTATGGCAATACATTGTCATAGTCTGCCAAAAGTATATCCTTAAAGATAATTGTCAGCCGTAGTCCGTTTTTTGTTTTGAGTGTTATCACAAATTTCTTATTTTTTCATGTAAATATCGTTTTTTTGTGAAAAACATTAAAAAAGACATAATAGGTTTTAATTTCTTTTTTCATAGTACAGAACCCGTTAATATGACTGATGGTGACAACAATCTTCGAAGCCAAACTAGGCATGAAATGGGATAACGTATTAAATATCATCAAAATTGGTCGACATGAGGTGTCGAAAATGCTGCTTACGGAGGGGAACGATTTTTTTTTTTTTTAATTTAGTATTTAATTTATCGGAACTTAATAGATCAAATTTTTAAGGAGAAAGAATTTTTTCGTGGTTAATTTTGAAGGTTCATTATTGAACATTTTAAACCAAATGAAGATGTTATATCATCGTTTTTTATAATCTTGTGACTTGTGATTGAGGAGTCACGGGATTGTGTCCAATGAGTTGTTGCTTATTGTAATTTTGACATATTTTGAATTTTCATATTAACTTTTCAGAAAAAACAAAATCCACTGCTGGCAAAATCATGATTGCCAATTTGAAACAATCTACTGTTTATGATAAGGTTGTTAAAGAAGTTGAAGAAGCTGAGAAAAAGAAGAGGGAAAAGTACGAAGAGGGGGAGATATCGTCAGAAGGTGGAAATTCAAAACATAGTAGCAGCGAGGATGAGAGCAGTGTCACCAGCAAAGAGAAAAGCAAAAGTAAGATTTGAATATGTTCCACGTATTCTAAGAGGTCAGGGACTGTAACTGGTAGAATTAGTTTTGTACCTGAAACAAATAAGTCAGAAATATGAAGACACTATGTGATTTTCTATTTATGAAATGCCTTAGACAGGGTGCCCGCGGACAGCCGCATACTCACTTACCCGATTACTTTCTCTTTTTCTTTAAACAAATTTTGCTTAAAGACTCGAGTATATCCCAGGATTAAAGGAGGAGAAATTATCATTCTAATTTTCTAAGGTTCAAGCTCATTAATTAATCTATTATTTATCAGTTGTTTTTGTTGTAGATGAAGTTAGAAATTTTATTATTCCTCTCGGTGACGTCAATGATTTTGAAAATAGTTCAGAAAAATAAACGTTTGTTGGATTTTTATAGGTACACGTACGCTGTACCTCATACGTAAATAATAATTTTCATACCTAAAAAATACCATTTGGTTATTCTTTTTTTCCGTATGCTATTCTCGATCATATACTTTGTCCATTTTCCGTACCGTTTTACAAGTGTTCTCTGCAGGAAATAAACATTAAAATTTATCGTATTTTTTTAAGATAATATAATTTTTAATAATTATTCCCATTAATAAATATTATTTTTTAATAGAAAAATCTAATAATTCCCATTAATAAATATTATTTTTTAATAGAAAAATCTAATAACTCTCATCAATTATTATTAAAATACTTATTTCGAATATCAAAAATTAAAACACTGTAGTGTGTTCCAAAAAACTTTTTTTTAACGTGCTTTGCAATATGCTTTATTATACGCCAAGTAAGTATCTCTTGATCTGCTGACTCCCATAAGAACATGTGAATTTGTTTTTCCCTTCTTATAAGCAAAGATATGTGCAATGCCAAATGATGAGCGAGTATGCTGCTGTCTGGGAGTACCCTAAGACTCGGTTTTTGGGGTGAATATGGGTCTTCAGTCGGGGNGGGGGGGGGGGGGGGGTGAAGGCTTAAACTCTGAACAAAACCATCGGAGTCAGTAAAATGAATTATTATTGAAAGATTTTTTTTATCCCTATTACCTTGATATAGACTGGTAATAGGGTGAATACCGCAAAAGCGAGAAGTAAGTGAACATAATAATAAATTGACTATGACAATGAATGTTTTGGTTTTGAAAATTTTTGCAGAAAAAAAGTCAAGTTACAGGAGTAAAAGGCATACGGATGATAAGCGAAGATCTCATAGGCACAGAAAACACAGGAGCAGAGATCGCAATAGGAGTACAGAACGCAATAGATCCAGGTAAAACTCAGGCTACTAATTAATATAGCAATAAATAAAAAAGGTCAATCCTTAATTTCCTACGACTTGTTTTTTTTTTCTAAAAAAATATGCGTAAGTCATAAGTGGACTGAAAAATAAAAAAGTCCGGATTACGCGCTTTCAGATACCTTTTTCAAAAATCCTACACTTTTTAGGGACTTGGATCCAACCCTGTGACAGTATTATCATCTTTATTTTATCAATTGATACGTATAACTTTAAAATAATAGAAAAAATAAGAAGTTGATGAGTTACGACCGCCAAACCCTTTAGGAGAACACCATATCGGAAACACGCGCTGTACTGCTACCATTGAATTAGGAATTACAAGAAAAATTGAACTCTACACAAAAGGCTTTAGTTTAGATAGTCTTTAGATAAGATCAGTTCGCTCTGAAGCAATGCGAAAGCGGTTACGGGGCAACTTTTTTTTTAAAAAAAAAGATAAGAACAGTTTGATAACCCAAACAAATCAAGTCAAAAATTTTCAAATGTTGTGCTTCTGCTTAACTAGTCAAGACATGTCTAGCCGTTTAAAAAAACTCTGCCAATGTGACACATGGGTTTATTATTTTTCTGGCAAAAAATAATAAACCATTTTTGGGCCCTTTTTTGTCCCCCCAATTTTTTTTGGGGGGGGCAAAAATTGAGGGGNGGGGGTTCTCGTGATGATTCCAAGTCTGGGGCGTAATTAGACACTAAATTTGAATTCTCTGGCTCTTACCATTCTCTTTTTAGACAGGATTAATGAAAACCGATTTAAAGCGATAAAAACCGATAGCGGTGATTGAACCCGACAGTTTCGGAGCTAACAGAGACCCCAAATATGACATACATACAAAATTTCAAATCTCTAACTCTTACCATTCTCCTTTTAAACAGCAATACTGAAAACCGCTTAAAAAGCGGCAGAAATCGCCAAAAGGGTGTAATAGATTGCACCCAAATGTTTGGGGTACAATTAGAGCCCAGATGGGACCTATATATAATTTCATCAAAATCGGTTAACGCTAAGTGGCAAAAGTGCCCAATCACGGCGGACCGCGGACAAAAGGATATTTTTTATTCGATTTTTGGATTCTACGTTACTTGAACCGTATAATACCTATCGAATTTTGAGGGGGGGGGGGAATTTTTTTTTTTTTTTCGTGACGATTCCAAAGGTTCATTATTGAAAATAATAAACCAAAAATTGAAATTTTATTTAAATTAACTTTACAAGTTCACGTTTACTTGGAACGTCTGAAAAAAAAACATTCGAAAAATAAATGTTCCGTGCCCAAATACTGAACGCTTATTGGCTCATGCATCTTCAGGTTTGTCTTTAATTGAAAGTAGAAAGTAACAAATAATCAGACTAGACCGGAAATTAACGTTTTGTTATCGAAATATGATTACGTTTACAAGCACAAAATGTCAATTTTCAACTCGATTGGAATTAAAAGTTAGCTCCTTAAAGTTGATAATTTTGATCTTCAGAACCAGAGTAAGGAAATCAGTAAATAGTCGTCCGAGACCGCCTGAATATCTTTTGAACGGCTTTACATGGAGTTTTGAAATTTTGCATGGTATTATAACCCAAATTAAACCACCTGATGGTGTGACCAATTTTTCAGGGGCGGGTCGTATGTGGACCCCAGGGATCCAACTTTTGTTTTTTAAATACCAACCTCCATCTTGTGATACATTTTCAGAAAGACAATACAATTAGAAGTACTTTGCAAAAAAAATTACACGTCTTTGAAATTTCCAAGACATGACTTCCAAGAGTGTCTCAAACTGGGCGAGATATATGAAATCGGATATTAAATAATTACATAGGACACCAATGTCGAGAAACCTTTTTTTAGACATAATTCGCCTAGTTTTAGACTCTCTTGGAAGTCATGTCTTGAAAATTTCAAATAGCCGCCATTTTGAAACCAAACACGCTAGATGTGTGAATTTTTGCATAGTACTACCAATTTTATTGCCTTTCTGAAAATGTATCACAAAATGGAGCTTCGTATTTAAAAAACAAAAGTTGGACCCCCTGGGGGCCACATGGGACTCGTCCCTGAAAAATTGGTAACACCATCAGGTGGTGTAAATTGGGATATTATACCATGCAAAATTTCAAAACTCCAGATAAAGCCGTTAAAAAATATTCAGGCCGTCTCGGACTTTTGGGACACGCNCAACAAAAAACATAAATGTGAAAAATAAGGCCAAGTCCCAATCCAAAAAATGTTGGCCCAATAAAGTAGTGAGATCAAATAAAATACGGCCAAGCCTTCTTACTATCAGAATCGGTTTTAAATTCAATGTTAGATCTTTTAATGTAGTAAATATATTCAATGTGTTAGATCTATTAATCTCGCTCTATGCAAGATTGCTACCTCCATTTTCGTAATAAAATTTCAACGTTTAATATCTCCGAGATTTTCGTGATTTCAACTTGACAAGTTTTTTAAGAATAACACTAACATGTTTTTTTACATTCCTTATTCCATAAAAAGAAAAGTATTATAATGGGTTAAAATTTCCATGTCGAGTTTTCAATGCCAAAACACGTTTGGTCCGTGTGTGTGTGTGTGTGTGTGTGTGTTTGTCTGTCTGTCGGTCTGTGAATAAAATATCACTAGAACGGTAAGTGCTGGAGATTTGAAATTTGGTATGTATGTCAGCGTTATGCCATAGACGAAACTTTGGTTGAAATCGAATAAACAGTTGGTGGTTTTCACGAATTCAAAATATCGATAATTAGCGAAATAACATACATATTGTAGATTCTAGATGTTGTTGTTTTTTGGGGGAGTCACCTACTTACAGATTCCGACTTTTTGGATGGGGGAGGAGCTTTTGAGGGAAAAGTAGGGTTATCCCTTTATTTGTAGGTCAAAATACACCCCTCCTCCAAGTTTCGTGTTTCTAGCTCCATGGGAAGTGCCTCATAATATTAATGAATGAGTAGTAAAATTAGGACTTTTTGTACCCCTGTTTCTTTTGAACTTTTTATCTTGAGGCTTTCAAATTTTCTATGTGGCGTTTCATAGTGGTCCTTATGTTATATTCCAAAGTTCATGTTATTATCATAGGAGGGTAGGGAAAATAGTACGAAGCCCTTCTTGTAAATATACACACTGCGTGCATCAGGCCGGAACATGGCCTGGCGCACTGCCGTACGCCTAGATAGAGATCAATAGAGTGAGTAGCGACATGAAGTGGCTCTTAAATTCAGACACAACTAATTAAGTTGTGTCGGCGTCAACTGATGTCGCAGGTTCCCACTTTGCACAGGCTTTTCAAACCTGTCCGGAATAATTGTTTTCTATAATAATAAAACTCAATTTAATGCGAAAATGATAACATTGTCGATGGCATTGACGCTGTTTTCAGACCAAAGAAACTCATTCTAGAATATTATATTATATTCTAGATTTGATAGGGTCCACATGCAAATGGAATTATTGTGATCTGCATTTCGGGCTATATACAGGGATGTTGTCTTCGGAACGAAAAGTAGGCGATCTTTGTCGGGAAAAATTCCCGAGTGGACTTTGTACGTAGAACCAATCGCCTCCGAAGTCCGAATGTTGTTGTTGTAGTAGCAGTTTCCACCATACTACGCCTCCATCCCCTGCGCTGTTTGGAGTTCCAGGAACTGAGCTACTTCAACTGGCCTCAGCCACAGGTCAATTGGCTGTAATGTAGTTGGTCTCTTAGGACAGTTGAAAAGGTGCAAGGTGTCATGGGGTGTTTGGTTGCACTTATCGCACTTGTCTTCTATTCTTGGGTCAATTCTATTCATATAACTATTGAGTATTTTGGAAAAGCCTGAGCGAAGCTGAGCAAGTGTTGTCCTAGTATTTCTTGGAAGTTATATTCATCCGTGGAGACTTCTGGAGGTTTGGAGTTCAGGACACGATTGGCTCTATAATGGTTTGACTCGAGCTCGACTGATCTTGTGTGGACGGTTGTGTGCAACTGTCTGAGAGTTGTGTTCAAATGGTTGGGTCCAACTAGATCTGCTATGTCTTGTTGATAACTTTTGGCTGTTCTTCGTATGGCTCTGGGGGGTGTGCGCGCAAGTATTAGGGAGTGACAAGGGTGCTCTTTTTTATGACATGAGAGTAGGTACTGTTTAGTCAGCATGGTATTGTGAGACAGATACTTGCGCAAGATTTTCGATGGATACATTAATACCTATACCAATCACATCGCTTGACCACTCCCAAAACTAATTTAACACCTCTTACCTTCGTTTTCTCCCTAGGGGGTGTTATTGTTGCCGAACTTTTTTGTAGACCCTCCATCCAGCCATGGTGGGATCTGCTGACTTTTGCCTCAATGAATACCATCCGTCAGATTGAAATGACTTACCTACTGTTATTTTCAGATTTCTGCAAGCTTCTATCTAAAAAAGATGCTGACGGTCAGGAAACTGTCAGTTCGGATTCGGATTATAGCGATGATAGTACGGAGTCCCCTTTCTTCCACCCATTCCAAATCAAGGAGAGATCATCTGCGATTGTCATGAACATCAAGGTAAGAATTGACGAAGACTTAAATTTATGACTTCTTATCTGTAAGCCCAAAAATAGCATCATCGATTTCTATTTTTTTTTTTTTAAAGGTTTACATATTTTATTGCACTCAAATGCCTAATGGCTAGTTTTGAGACAAGAAAAAACTGTATCTTCCCTATGACATATATTATTATAAGTGAACACTCTGTCTGTATGTATGCAAGGAAAAACATACACATAGTTTTATGGGAAGCCGCAGATTACTCGATTGTTAAAGAAGTTTTCTATTTAAAAAAATAAATTTCAAAATTATATTTTTTCTGTGTTTAATCATTTCAGAATTCACTGGCCTTGCCAACAAAAAGTCTACAAGAGAAGGCAGCCGAACAGTCAAAACAACTGAGTCTTCAGTTTCCTGTATCAAGTGGCTCACAACATAGAAAAACTGAAAGTGAATGGGTGCCAGTGTCTCCTCCAAAAGATACCCCTACAGCTTTGATCCCTGTGTCTACTCCAGTCATAAGTAATGCGGTTGCCAACTCTACGCCCGCCAGTTCTTATACAGCACCCGTTGCCTTAATAAATCACTTGAATTTCAGTTCTGTAGGAATAACTCCAGTTGAAACTCAGGTTGCATTACCTTTGCAAATACCCCAGCTAGCGCCACCACCGCCACCCCCTCCACCTCAACCTGTGGTTTTCAATGAACCAAACTTAGAGTTGGTAAGTTTGTGAATACTCTACTATTGGGCACCGGACTTGTATGGAGTGACTGTAATGTAATGTGGCCACACAGCCTATACACTTTGTTGGTTTTGGTATTATTTTTAATAATGAACCTTTGGAATCGTCACGAAAAAAACAAAATAATAGCCCCCTCAAAATTTCATATTTTACGTTTAAGGTACGTACAATCTAAATATCGAATAAAAAATATGCATTTATCCGCCGTACGTCGTGATGGGCACCGAGTTGGATGAAATTTGGTATATAGGTGTCATCTGGGGTCTAATTGTGCCCGAATCTTTTGGGTGCAATTGAAGGTACCGTTGGCGTTTTTTTTTAGCGGTTTTCATTTATCCTGTCCAAAAGGGGAATAGTATTTTGGTATGTATCTCAAATTTAGGTTCTAAAACTTTTTTTTTGGGGGGGGGGAAAGTCATATGGCAGAGTTTTTTTTATATATATCGAATATAGAATGGTGTGATTTACGTTGCTTTTTCATCTTCAATTGAGGAAAATATGGTTAGGTTTCAAATTAGAATCATACATGAAACCAAATTGAAAAATTCAATTTAGTTTATGATCGTATCTCAGGGTTTGTTCTAGGGTGCCACAAAAAGTTGAGACCGTAGGCGATCTTATCTGAAATCCGTTCATAGAGTATAATTTTTTTGCTACTCGTTTCTCTCAGTTGTAGATATATTTTCTTATTAACTTAAATTTTGTATTAATTGATGTGACGAAGTGAGATCTTATTTTCCATAACTTTTTCCGATTTTGATTAAATTTATTATGGGCATATATTAAGTTCATAGAATTTGCTGAATAGTTTTTTGGCCTCTTGGGTTATGAAAAGAAATAAAATTATTGTTATAATTTACTAGACGAAAAGAAATAAAATTATTGTTATAATTTACTTATATGTAGTTCAAGCGTACCTAAGGAGAAGTAAATGTCACTCAAATATAGGGATTACGATCCCGGGATCCCGCCCGAAAATGGCTGAAATTTTGATCCCGGGATTCGCCATCCAATCCCGGGATTTTCGGGATTGACATTGATATAATAAAAACGAACAAAAACCATACTTTTTTATTGAATTTGAAAATGAGGCCCCAATACATCAACCTTGAACGTTACATGAAAGTCGATGTGCTGCCATCTGCCATGCAATAAAAAAATGCAAGACCTTTTTAAATCCTTTTCTTCTTTGTGTAGACCGAATGAACGGATGACCGATGTGTTGTTTGTATGACTCATGCGAATTATCTAAAAATAGGTACCTAGCCTTTTGGTAAATACAAAGCAGTCGGTATTTCACTTGTTTCAGTTTCTTTTATAGTCAAAAGACTTGTAAAAGTGTGCAATGGCTTAATTTTTAATGTTCTAATATATTCTAACATCTTTTTTGAACGCAACTACTTTTGTGCTCGGTTGGACTTTAAAATAGACAGTTTCATATCGCACAAAAAAGATTCAGATCCTTCATCCGTTTGGAGTCATTTTTTAGTGTCCAAAGACGGTAAAAATGCAATGTGTAAAAAATGTGATGCTATTCTGAAAACTCTTGGTTGATCCACAAAAGGACTCCACACACATCTCTCAAGTTAAAAACTTGATTTTTTATTTTTATTTTATCTACTTATGTTGTTGTTGTTAACGTTTGCGACTACATCACTGGTCCGTTTCCAGGTCAAGGAAGGCTGCGGCCTCCACGGGGTTTGTCCAGAGAGATGTCGGGTCCAGACCTGTAGGTTTGGCAAACAAAGAGGTGATGGACGTCATGGGTGGTGTTCTGGCATAGGGGACAGATGTCTGGTATTGTTGAGTCGAGTCTGGATTTGTAATTTTGGAGAAGATGACACCAGCCAGAACGAAACTGGGCCAAGGTAGTCCTTGTTGATCGAGGGAGACAACACATTGGTTCTCAAACTGATGTATCTCCGGCAACACATTGGTTCCGAGCACTCGGTTAGGTATGTATCCTTCCATTACTTTATTGACGGTATTTGTATGAATTCGCTGTAAGATTGATTTGTGGTTAACGTTGTTTGGCTCTTCTTGTAGGTAATGCTCCTCAAGGATTGGGAGGTATGTCTTTGAAAGCGACTTTCTGATGTTTCTTGGAGGTTGAGGTGCTGTCACAATGTTGTTGCAAGGATGATTTGGTAGCAAGCAGGAAACTAGATATTGTAGTGAGAGGAGCTCATTGTGCGGCTTGACTGGGAGAACCTGCGTTTCGTAATGTAGGTGGTCTTGGTGAATCATGAGGTGGCATCCAGTGGTTGTTCGAAGTGCTGCGTTTTGGGAGATCTGTAGCTTCTTCCAATTAGAATTGCAAGTTTGTGGTGACCAGATAGGTGCTGCGTAGTTTATCACAGATCTTCCAATTGCTTTGTAGGTGGCCACAATTATCTCCTTTTCCTTACCCCATGTGCTGCTTGCCAGAGCTTTCAATACATTATTTCGTTTTTGAACCTTGCTGCGAGTAGTTTTGATGTGCTCCGTGAATGTTAAAAGGTTGTCAAGAGTAAGGCCAAGTATCTTTGGGTGTTTTATCGTGGGTATGTTGCTTCTTCCTATGTTGATGTTAAGTGAGAAGTTCATTTCCTGGTTCCACGTGGTAAATAATGTGGCGGACGATTTTTCTGTAGATAGCTCAAGTTTTCTTTCACAGAACCACGCGTTCAATATTTCTAGGTAAGGGTTAATTTGGTCGCAGATTTTTTGGATTTTATTGTCGGAACAGAGGATGGTACAATCATCGGCATAGGTTATGAGTTTGATATCTTCAGGGGGCTCAGGCATTTTGGAAATATAGAAATTAAAGAGAATTGGAGAAATTATTCCACCTTGAGGCACACCTTGTTTTACTTTTCTATATGTAGATTTAGTGTCTTTCATTTCTACTACGGTTTGTCTTCCACGTAAGTAAATAGCGAGCCATCTCGGGAAAGATCAAGTGCCACCAGTATTGTGCGCTTATTTGGACGCCTTTCATTTAATCCTCTTTGAATAAAATCGGTTATGTTGTGCATCGATTCTTCCTAAAGCCATGTTGGTGATCAGCTAACTCTGGATGTTCTTTGAGGAGACCTAATATTAGTGCTTCGTATATTTTGATGACCGGTGACAGTAATGAGATCGGCCGGTATGACTTGGATGAGTCTGCAGGCTTGCCCGGTTTTAGAAGTGGAATGATTTTGTTTCTTTTCCAAATATTCGGTATAATGAGTTTCTCCATGCATAGATTAAAAAGTGTTGTCAAGTACTTGATACACTTGGGACCAATGTGTTTTAACATTATTGGTGAGAGATTATCGGGTCCTAGTGCTTTAGAGTTATTTGACGATCTGATTACTTCGAAGACACCGTCCGCAGTGAATTGCGTGGGTTCAGCTGTTTTGAGGTTATGGATGTTCCTCATTGTATTTCTTATAGTTTTATCATTCGCAGCTGGATGGGGAGTAAACTGTTTATTGAATTCTGTGGCACATTTCTTGGTATTAGGTGTTGGCTTTCCATTGAAAGAGATTACAGTTTGTCCACGTTGACCCTGAGGGTTAGATAGCTTTTTTATTGTTTGCCATAGATTTTTGGCTCTTGATTTGAAGCTGCTTTTGCTTAGGTGGTCTCGCCATTTCTTTCGTATATGTTCGTTAACTTATTGCTGAATTTCTTTGGAAAGTGTTTGTATTCTCGGGTTCAGCGGATCCGCTCTTCTCAAGGAGTCTCTCTCAGCTGCAAGTTTGGTTCTTGGTGCTTGCCGGCAGGAATAAAGCGGTTTGCTGCTTTGTTCAAAATTCCTCTTAGCGTTTTCTCTCCAGAATGTACGTTCCGTGGCGGTGGGATTTTGTCCATTTTAGCTTCTATGTGCTCTTCGAAACCAACCCAGTTAGCTTTGGCAAAATTTATATAATGTTTGTGTCCAACCATTTCTTTATCTACTTATTGTAGTAACTACCTACTTTTACTTGAAATTTGGAAGATTCCCAAGTTTTTTCTAATCCCGGGATTGTGACCGTTTCAGTCCCGAAACTTCGGGATTGTCAGGAAGGTTCGGGATCATAATCTCTACTCAAATGTGATGATAATTTGGTTGTTAGTGTATAAATTAAATTATTATTTTTTAGCAAAACATGGACATCGGTGCTGTAGTGGCCCAAAGAATTCAAGCTATGAGACGGTTAACGCACAATCCTAATGATCCAGAAGCCAAGAATATGCTGTACCATGCACAGAAAAAGGTAATTAGAAGAGTTACTTTGAGGTTTCTGAGTTTTGTAGTTTTAGAGAATTATGTTTTCGTGTACATGCTAATGGGTTTAAACTTATCTTTGAAGCCATCAAAGATATGGGCCCCATATCTCCATTTTTAGACGTTCCTTGGGTTAACAAGCTCTTAATTTTATTTGAAACCTGCCCCAGATACCCAAGTGGGACTTACTTTGATAAGAAATTTACAATATTTGAAAGCAAGACTTTTTCTGATGTAACAAGAATAAATTGCAAAATTTAGTGGACGGAAATCAGAATGAATATCAATTAACGGGTAGAATAACGAAGGATATATTGAAAATATTTCTCATTTCCAAACCTTGATTACAGATGCAAGCCTGGGCGGAATCGAAACAAACACCAGGCCAGTTTACAGGTTCAACAGACGTAAGAATCTTAACACCTCAAGAATTAGCATCAGGAAATCAAGCTTGGGTGAAAAAGGTAAATTATTACAACTTCTTTGAAAAGGAGATGAGTTTCCCAATTATTCGCGTTCAAATCTATAGTATAGGACCCATCTCTTTTGTTGAAACCTTTTATTTTTATCAGAAATACACAATTCATGCGATTTTTTTTATTCTTAATTTAAAAGTTTGACACTATCGTGAAATTTTTTGGTGACGGTACTTAGTTTTTTTTCTTTGTACTTCATAAGAAAAAAAAAAATAATGACTAGGTTAGGTAAATATTCAAAATATTTTTTGAGTGATAAGTCACTAAACTTTGTTAGCGGGTGTTCCTCTCAATATCAACTGATCTCACCATTTCTAAATCCATATTAAAAATATTGGGAATATGTTGATAGAAGTCACCGATAAGGCTGGAACTCTGACAGTAGCCTTTGTATATTTTATTTATAAAATCTACATTATCGACAAAGTTTGTTTATAAAGTTATCAATCAATAGTTAATCTGGTAGATACATTTTTTTTTTTTTTTTTTTTTTAAACATTAAAATTTGGTCATTATTTACGTTTGAAATAATGTTCGGTAAGAATCAAGTCACAGATCTTACAATTCTGACTTACACATAAAACTGAACTCCTTGAGAAAGACAGAATCACTCCGCTCTCCCCATGTCATCAGGCTTGGTTATGTGTTTCAAGTTGTCCCGGTGTTTAGAATGGATCATCGATCATCGAGAGGAAACCATTGAAACTTTCCTCCTCAAGTTACAATTTTGGCAGTAAAATATTTTGGGATTCTTTTTTGAAAGTGTTTCAGCTGTGCGTTTTTTTTAACTGAAAATCTTTTTTTTTTTTCATCCAGGACCAACTACAAGTTGCTACGCCTGTCAGTGGTGGTATGGGAATGCATTTATTACAAAAAATGGGCTGGTCACCTGGAGAAGGTCTTGGAAAGAATAAGGAAGGTGCACTTGTTCCTTTACAACTAGAAATTAAATTTGATAAGAAAGGTCTTGTTGCTAAAGAAGAACTGCCTCAAAAGAAAAACACATTCGGTAGGCGTGGCGGACCACCTAACCAAGGAGATGGTCAGTATAATTGGAGTACAGGCAGAAATCTAAATAGACCACCAAATGTTGGAGAGGCACCACCAAGACCACCACCTCTAATGAGCTTAGATGGTAAGTAAGCATAATACTGAAGACTTCTGCATGATTTAGGTTCTACATTGCGTATTGAATATTCTTAACTTTATCTTCAATTTCAAGTTGATTCTGTGAAAAATCATGGAAAACAATGTTGAAGTAATACTGAAGACTTCCGTATGATTTAGGTTCTACATTGCGTAGTAAATATGCTTAACTTTATCTTGAATTTCTAGTTGATTCTGTGAAAAATCATGAAAAACATTGTTGAAGTAATACTGAAGACTTCTGTATGATTTAGGTTCTACATTGCGTATTGAATATGCTTAACATTATCTTTAATTTCAAGTTGATTCTGTGAAAAATCATGGAAAACATTGTTGAAGTAATACTGAAGACTTCCGTATGATTTAGGTTCTACATTGCGTATTGAATATGCTTAACTTTATCTTGAATTTCTAGTTGATTCTGTGAAAAATCATGAAAAACATTGTTGAAGTAATACTGAAGACTTCTGTATGATTTAGGTTCTACAATGCGTATTGAATATGCTCAAAATTATCTTGTTCAATACACCAGTTCCCATGAGATTACTGAAGTTAAGCAACGCCCAGCGTGGTTTTACTTTGTGGGTAACTACGTAGGTTTGCGCCCTATTTTCAACCCATCGCAGGCTCGGTAACAGCGATTGATAGTGTATTTTTGTCCAACTGAGATTAAAGTCACAATATTGTCCCATTCAATAGAGTTTATTTTTATTTTATTGTACTGTTTTTCTTATATTTATATAAACATGTGTGTATCTTATTTTTTGTAAAATATATAAGACCTCTATTTGGACTGTGGGTGTAAAGGGACTCTTCAGTCTCATCCTCGCAATATAAATAAGGTATAATAACAATCAATTTATTAGCTTAACGGATTTATAAATGTAGAAGTAGTAGTACAGTTCGAATACGGGTGTTGAGATATCTCAAATATTTGTTAAAAAACGTTTGTCGATGATGATAGAAATATTTCCTGTCATGTATTGAGGTAACTAGCTGTAGTGGATGTCATTACTTCATTTCTACTCAAGAGTACTTCGTTCCAAAAAGTTGCTACCAGTAAGAGGTCTTTCCCAGAGGTAAAATCTTGGAACACGGAAAAAGTAACCAAACAAATTGAACTATCTCTCACAGATTGTTCATTTAGTCAAACTTCAGGGGGGAGTTATAAATTACGACGTAAGTTTAATGAGGACACCCGCCATAATACCTTGACTGTCAAAGAACTGCGAATCATAATATTGTTCCACAAGAGCCTATGACAGGAAATACATTTTTAATAATATATGATTCCATACCCTAGTCACGTTAAAACCTTTCTAAATTTTGTAATCCATTGCAGAAATTTAATGATCACATGCGACACCCTACTAAAGTTTTGTCTTTCTTTCCTTCTCTTTAGGGAAACATCCCGTATCACTCATACAAGAATACTGCAGTCGCAGAAAAATGGGAGCACCAAGATTTGTTGAAGTCTCGGAAGTTGGACCTCCACATAGAAAGAAATTCATATTTAAGGTAACTATAAAGAAAATGGTGGTGACATGCTTCTCTTGGTATGACCTTTCCTAGGATCGGGTTGCCACGGAAACTAAACTCTCGATTTTTGCGTTCTCAAATGACTATTGGATGCTCAGACGACTATAATTTTCCGTTATGCATCTCGATTTCAGGTACGTATACATTTTATTCCCTTAAAAATGGTGAAGGAACTCTTTTGGGTTAATTTTAGAATGAACTGTTGTTTAACAACAACTGCGTTGCATCAAATATTTCTAGAGTTCCGGAGAATGATTGTGATAAATAACGTTTGGGAGACTAATAACAGCCGTGTTAGATATGATGGTAGTAAAAGTTGGTACATTGATGCGATAAAATCGACGCATCATTATTCGAGATTAATGGTTCTTGACACTCCCCTCTATAAATACACAATGTCGAATTTTATTTCAATATTTATTTATACAATAATAGTTTATATACAATTTCCACCCCAAACTACCATTCATAAACTTCACACAGTTGAATTTCTTTCGGTGGAAATTTTTTGCGGTAAGAAAATTTATACCTTCGCAGAGACCGCACTTGGCGGAAACGGTAATCGGGAGATCCATTTTCAACAACTGCAGTTAGAAGACTAATTGAATTAAGGACTTCGTCAATGTTTTGAAAGGGGAGTGTATGCGGAACATGCCTGGTGCTAACTTTATAGTCCCTACCTATTGAACGATCTTCATATTTTTGTGTTAGTTGATATCTTTAGAAAGGCCCCTTAACAGTCTGAAAAGACTGTTTGACCATTTTTAATTATTATATTATCTTGAATGAAATATGTGTCACAAAGATTCATTTGATCGTTGACCACTCGAGAACCAAACGCATCTAAAAGATATTTTATCTCAAAATCAGAATATTCAAAATCAAGTCATTTGAATAACATATTAAAAAAAATAATAGCTTTTAAATAAAATAAATTAAAACAAAACACTTACCAAACCACTATTTATTTTAATTTATGAACTAGTCAACTTCCATTCTTAGACTCAACTAGACTGATTATGAATCGAATGATTCGAAACTAGTTTCTTCATAAATTAAAATAAAAAGAAATGTATTTATAATGTGTCTTCTATTGTATATGAAGTTTTGGTGACGAGAAAACAAAATTATTTTTGTCGTACAAATTAACCTTTCATTGAGCCATCTGGAACTGAGGTTTAACTTTAGTTTGTCTTTTTTTTTTTAAAAAAAAAAAACACCTTGAAGCAGATCCGCCGGCGACATGAGATTTGGACATACCAAATCTTAAATGTATATTTTTTCTTTCGTTTTGCAGTTTTCTGTTATTCACATGCGATGGTTGCTATCATCGCGACTTTACCGAGTTGAGTTTTGTTTTAGTGAAAAAGTAAACTAACTTGATAGTTTTGTTATCATTATTTTTTTGTTCATACTTTTCCACTAAAACAATATTCAGGGTGTCATAAATGTGTAGTGTTCCGCCACATGCGATGGTTGCTATCATCGCAACTTTACCAAATTGAGTTTTGTTTTAGTGAAAAAGTAAACCAAATTAATTTCTTATTTCATACTTTTTCACTAAAACAATATTCAGGGTGTCTCAGTGAGTGGTAACTAGGAAGTGTTCCTGACAGTGTAATAGTGAGCATATATACACCTTGTTTTTCAACTAATAATTACTTATAAAAAGTTAAGATTTCTTGTAATAGCCAGGACTGGGTTTTCCGAGTTTTTCAGGGGATTTTGTATTTTTACAATTAAAACTATTGATGACTATGCAAAGGAAAAAAGGCACAGTGTACCTTCCTTTCACCTCTAAAATTGCATATGTCACAGATTTAAAAGTGAGCTTGGACATGCGAGGTTATTTGGACACTAGTAGTAATCCAAGAGTCAAAAAAATCTTTTGGACACTCGCATGCCCAAGTATTCTCATTTGACCTTAGCTATTTTTACACCCTGTAACATAATAGGTATTTCCCCAATTACATATATCTCTGCTCCTCAATATGAAATCTGGCTGGGAGCATTGTAAGTTTTATGAAATAGGGCCCAATTTTGATCAGACTGTCAAGAACATGGGTTTGTTTATCACACCAAGATATTGTATTGCTACACACTAATTGATATCACAAAATAATATACAATTGAGATCATCTCCCCAATATTTGATAAAACAACACTTAATAATGTTTTTTTTTAATTAGTTCTCGCTGTACGAATCATTTTTTTTTAGCCTCTTATGCAGCAGCATAGTAGACATAATTCTAAATGTGATATATCTTGTTTTACGTAGACATATCATCATATTCTAAATGTGATATATCTTGATTTTTGTAGACATCATATTCTAAATGTGATATATCTTGATTTTTGTAGACATATCATTCTAAATGTGATATATCTTGATTTATGCAGACATATAATTCTAAATTTGATATATCTTGTTTTACGAGTATATGAATATATCATTTTTCTTTGGTTGAATTGGGATACCATGTCAAGTAAAACCATAATAAGGCAGATAAAATACTATATCTTCACTTGACAATAAAAATTAAAAGGATTTTATTTACCATCAGAGCTTGGTTGATCGAAGACCAGGCCCCTATCTAGGACGGGGTTTTAAGGGTTCAAACCCACCCCGAAATTTTTGAATAGGTTTTTCCTATAATCCCTATATGATAAAGCTCCCTTTACATGCCCCCCCCCATTAAATCTTTGGATGACCCCTTCCCAAAATAAAAACCTGTCGAAGACTGAAGAACGGGAGTTCGGAAGTAGAGTAGAGAGAGATAGTGTGTATACAGGGTGTTTGGCTATAAATGGGACCCCTGAATATGGTGGGTAGCTGAGATTAAATGGAAGATTTTTTACGAAATTCGCTAGTGAGCCAGACGAAGCATAGCCGAGTTACAGGGTGGAGAAGGTCATTTTTGAACAACTTTCAACGTCAAAAAAAATTAATCACTTTTTAGGTTTTCCCCCATTTTGCTTTTGTTTTTTAAAATTTTGATAGCATATTTGAAATCACCACCATCAAGAACTAAGATTTAGTGTCCATCTTCTTTTTGTTCGGTCACACAGAACCCACCAAGCGACGTTGAAAGTTGTCCAAAAATGACCTTCTCCACCCTGTAACTCGGCTATGCTTCGTCTGGCTCACTAATGAATTTCGTAAAAAATGTTCCATTTGATCTCAGCTACCCACCATATTCAGGGGTCCCATTTATAGCCAAACACCCTGTATACACTCCTGTCTTCAATGAATCAAGCTCTGATGATGTGCTCTGGAGAGCATGAAACTAGTCATCTGTAATTGACATCCTTTTAATTTTTATAGTCAAGTGAAGATATAGCATTTTATAATATTTTTTATTTTTATTTCCTTTTTCAATCCATCTAGGAGTTAAGAAAATATGATTTGTACACCGACCATTTACGTAAGGTACGCTCTGCCCAATAAATCTCTGTTGGTCTCGTGGATAAAATCCTACCGCCATATAAATAAAATGATCGATTAAAATGAATTTTTACTACCTTCTTTTGTGAATAAAGTATTTTAAAAGCCAGTTTGGCATTCAACCTACTGATAAGAAAATGTTGGACGAGACCATGCTCCCATTCCATGAAGTTTTTGTTCGATGGGACCCAGGAACCAGCACCCTCAAGTAATAACTCTTATGATAAGAAATTAACCCTAATGCTTGAATTTGATTTTTCAATCAATCGAAAGTCTATCTTTTTTGAACATTTTTCCAAATTGATTCTCAGTTTCGGCTGGAAGCCAAATTTCATATTTTTCATCTGCGAACTAGTGCATTCCCCGCTATACGGGCATAGCCTGTAATTAGACCATATTAGACTAGATTTTTAGTCTAATATTAGACTAATTAGACCATACGATGAACAAGCAAACCCATATACGGCGTCTTGTTTTGTCTCGGAGTTCACTTATCCACTCTCAAGTTTTTCTTCGTCTCAAAAGCGGGCTGTTGTCTGCTATGCATAAATTGAATTACAGCATACATAATGAATGATCTTGCCCAACCCCTGTGATGGTAAAATAACAATTTGATTGTTTTGTCGGACCAGGTTGGTTCTTCCTACACTGTCAAATGAGGGGTTGGCCAAAGTCATTCAAAATTTGTGAGTAGAAAGTGACGTCGAAACCTCGAAACATTATTTTGTGATATCAGAAGTACTTTTCTACAAATTTGAGACTTGAAATTCATTTTATTTTTCTGCTCGGACTTTTAGATGGTAATGGACGCACTTGTGAGAAAATCAAGTCCAATAGTTGGGCACCTGAAAGATTCAGCAGTATTTTGTCCTGCTGTCAATAAAATATGCCATAATGTTTAATAGATGTCATGGCATTACATGGTTTCCTCTATATATTATATTTTTCCTCGTGTTACGACGTCCTTTGTGAAGCCCAAACAATTGTTTTGTAAATTAAGCGCAAAAAATGATTTGCACATTGGCCGACAGGTGCACTAAAAATCTATCGTTCTTAATGAAAGCCCTTATTCATTTTAAAGAGCCAAGTATTTTATGTGCCCAACTAGGTCCACTTGTCTAAGGAGAAACATTTATTGTAGTAAGTCTGTCGTGGAATTGTACTCTTAAAGGTGCTCGCATATTATTTGATTTTTGTTTCTGTGAATACAACAAAAAAATATCATTTTCGAGTATACTTTTCTTTTAGTCAATCGATATTTGAAGGTAAATGTCCAAGTAAAGTTTGGATTGAAAAACTTGTGACTTTGTTCAAATGTTTTATGGGAAAGCAGTCACTTTAATTTTGATCAAATTCTAATGTCATTTGAATTTCAATGAAATTCTAATCCTGTTTTTAAAATTTATAATAACCGGCCTGAAGGAGATTTTTCAAGGCTGGATTTATTTCATCGTTATTTTATAAGATAGCTCCCAGAGCCCAACTAGAGGCGAGTAAACCAAAATCACAAGAGAGAGCGCAACGGAATGCTCTGTTACCTATTCTGCCATTTTTTAAAAGATTCTAGTTGAGTGGTGACAATATTTATAAAAGTGGAAACGATCTCTAAATGATATTTTTAATTTGTTTGTGAGGTCTTCATATGAAGCTATTCAATTGAGTAACCATAAGTCTGCATTCAATCACTTTCCATAGAGCAAATTTTCTGTTAATTCATTGGAGGTGATTCTATGCAGACTGGATATTCTTTTGCGTTGCATTATCTGAAGAAAATCTCTAAAGAGTCCGGGCTGTGTTTTGCGAAAGTATGTGTGTTAATATAGTGCCAAGTGAAAAGGAGTGGAGACTAGCTCCAGTCATTGGGTCTAATTTCCACTCTAAAAATGAGAGGGAGTTCCGGGAAAAGTTTCCAAGAATAAATATGTACCAAATATTTTGTACGTTTTGGCTTGGTTTTCAGAATGGTCAACATTTTGTGTTTTTACCAAATATCATTACTTGTCCTTGGGTCTAGTCTCTACTCTAAGAATGAGAGGGAGTTCCAGAAAAACGTAAAAGATCCCAAGAATAAATATGTACAAAATGTTTTGTACGTTGCTTGTTTAAACGAATTCACGTACTTTATTATAGTTCATTTTTCTTTACTAATAGACAAAGTTGTATGTGATTTTGTATGAGGATAACAAAATTACGGCCATCTTGAAAACGGACTATGCATTCTCGTAGACGTACATATTGTTGAAATGAGGTGTTCTTATGAACTCTCAATTTTGGCAATATTTAGTCTTGCTCTACCCGTATTCCACCAAATGATTTTGTTCACAATTATTAAAAAATTGGCACATACTTTGGTAAAATATGCCCCTGAAATTCGACGTATGCGTGCACCTTTCTGGTTAGTGTGTATATGATACAATTTGTTTTTTACAGGAAAATGAAACTCAAATTTTGCCACTTATACTGGCAACACGTGTTAAACCATCGTATGATGATTCTGAAATGCCAAGATTTGATCCTTCATCATTAGAACCACTAGACATCCTTCTTTCTGATGATGCCACCGCTGAAGAATTTGAGAATGTAGTTTCTCATACTGAAAATACAAAATCCAACGACATCTATAAAACCGAACTGTCAGAATATAACGAACTAGCTATGCTAGAAAATAATGAAAAATTGCAACAAACTTATGAAAATGATGCGAATAGTGCTAATTACGCGTACGAGGCTAGTGAGGAATGTAGCTATGATACAAATGCCGAACATGCGTATGATGCGAATGCAGAATATGCGTATGGATCACATTTTGATTACACGCGACTGGATGTCAGTGGCCACATTTCGTATGATGAAAATAATGAATACGCATATGGTGCAAATCCTTTATACGCTTATAGCCAGGAACACGAAAATGACTTTTCAGAAAAAAAATTACCACTAAGTGCTGATGAGTATTATTCATATTATGAAAAACCTACCTCCCCTGTTGGTGTGTCGCCAAATATTGGAAAAGTATCGGAACAACAAGAAACTAATGAAAATCGATTTAACCTGGATGAAAACCCCGTCTCGCCAAGTGATGATAAAAAAGACGGTATCACCTGTAAAACAAATGAACAGAAGTATCTCGAACAACCCAAATCAAATGGACAATCGGAAGCTCATATTAGTGCAAGCACTTTACAAACCATCTTTCTTTCGTACATGTATACCAGTAGTAAACTACCCCCAAATGCTAGACCCAATGCCAACATATTGAATTCATTAATACCCTTTATTAATTCTTCTGAAGTTAAACCCCTAAATGATTGTAACAAATCAAAAGAAAGTATATCTTCTCTCACTTTAGCTTCTATTGATCAACAATCAAAAACTCATTCAAAAAATGAAGAATTCTTCAAACCAAAATCAAGTCATATAGAAAGAGAGCGGGGTAGATCACGTCGATCAGTTACTGTAACACGAATACCTCCAAGATTGGAAACTAGAAATAGGTTTAGGCATATGAATCGACTTCAATGTTTACGGAAAAGCCCAGAAAGGAAACTTTTTGGAGAATATATTTCTAAAATGAACAGAGTTTATAATAGAGGAAATAGAATGCATACCTCAAGAGACACAAACAGAAGTAAAGAAACTGACAAACGAAATTCATGGCACGAAGAGTACAAAACAAGTCAAGATGAAAAAATTCAAAGTCATAGACAAAGTGAAAAACTGAAATCCGAAGATAATGCAAAAAATGAAAGTGATTCCAGAAAAGTTTGTGATCATGTTTCGATCGAATACGGTGAAATAAGTGTCATGCCACTCGACCTTATATCAGTAGGGTCAGGAGAAATATCAGAAAAGCGAAATAATCTATTATTATCTTCAATTGAAACGAGTAATAAATTGAACACGAATGAAGGATCCATTCAATTGGTCAATCTTGGTGACGAATGTGACTCTTCGTCGATAGAGTCTGGTGAATATGAACCGGGAGAAATATCGAACGAAGACGAGGATGATTTTTCATTTTCCGATTCCGACAAATCAAAAAAACAATGTCGTCCAGCATTGAATTTAGGAGGTTTAGATTTTTCATTTTCAAATTTCCCCAGAACTGAAAATATAAAACAGACTTTTAATGTACAAGATACTGGAAAATCAGATAAGACTTTACATCTTCCAGGAGTCAAAGCTGCGGATAATATAATGCAACATTCACCAACAGTTACAATTTTGGATAGATTTTTTCCGTGTTCATCTAGTGATAGAAATTTGAAGTTCAATCAACATTTTCCAAAAGAGAGAACAATTGACAAGAATCTATCCCATTTGTCCCATAAAAGAGGACCATATTTGCCTAGACTTTCTGATCCAAATAGAAAACTAGACTATTTTAGAGACAGAGTAACTGAAACAAATGAGAATACATCTCATTTGTTTCGACCCGGAGTTCTACATAAAACTTTAACTCCTATTACCACATTGATAGATAAGAACTTATCAACAGCCAAATTGCACTTGTCAGAAGCCAAAATACTTAGTCTGGTACAATCAAAAAACCGTATCATGAAAAACAGATCAAAAAAGAAAGAACAAACTGACTTGACATTAGACAATACATCTAAAAGAGATTATAAACCACCTGACGTAGAACAGTGGATTAAGAAAAATTTCCCAGCCATGCTAAAAGATATGCGAAATCAGATCAAAAAAGAAGCCCAAGAAAAAACGCAAAGTCTAACAGTGGGCAAACCAAATCCAATAAATGATGATCCAGGTGATAAGAATCCATCAAATAATAAAGATAGATGTTCGTATGTAGTGACTAATGAAATGGGAGAAAGAACCGGAGACATAGAAATCATAAGTATAATATCATCCAATGAGAAAATGACAACAATCACAGATGAAGATGTAGCTTTGGAAGACAACATCGTATCCAATGTAAAGCAGCATTTAGACCAAAAGGTAGTTCATATTATAACTTCGAAGAATGAAGAAATGAATTCAGTGGCCGTTAATTATTTAACAAACTCTCACCCACCCACAGAAAAAGACTGTTTAAATGCTGATATAGAGATATCAAATGCTCATACTACCGGAAGTTCTCAAAACATACACGATGTAATCCCGGTCGAAAGTAGTAATGTCAAAGATGGATCTGACAGTACCATTATGAAAAAATGTACACAAATCCAAAACTCTAATGAGGAAATTGTCCTTTCTGAAGTTGAGTCTTCGGAAGAAGGAATGCTCTCAGAAGAGAATGATTTCAAAAAAGCTGGACCTGTTTTATCTTTGGCATTTCAATTGATAGAAAAATTTCCTCTTAAAGAACTCAAAAGTGTGCCAAACAATTCACCAGTTTATAACAAGAGTCCTAAAACAATTCTTTCCGAACCTGAAAATGATTCAGAAAGTACTCAGCCCATAATATCAACCCAAAAGTCTCCAATTCAGAAATCAAATGTTTTCTCCGGTATATGTACTTCATTGGAAATTCAAGAAAATGAACCCATCATCCCTCTAACTAAATTGACTGAAAGACAACCGGGCTGTAAAAAAGATAATGAGGCTCCTCTTTGTTCTGATGGAGAAATTAGTTTGAGCGGATCAGAAGATTCTCTTGTATCTACGAGCCATCTACTACCTGAAAATCAACAAAAGTTGCTTGTCGATGAAATTCCAAGCCTTATGAATACTCGCGTACCTACTCCAGACATATTTCATTCCAAACCAGCAGATCTTTCGGACGATGGAAGACCTCCTTCGCCAAAAACAATGTATTCAATTAATGGTAGATCTATTAGAAGACGATCTGTTTCACCTAGATTTCGGAACAGACGTTTGCCTCGTTCTCCAAGAAATCGTGTTTCACGATCCCCAAGAAGGCGATTTTCCCGATCCTCAGGAAGGCATGTTTCCCGATCTCCAATAAGGCGTTTGCCACCTTCTTCAAGACGAACATTATCAGGATCTCCCGAGAGGACCTTAACGATGTCTCCGAGATCTGTATCAAACGCTCCAAGTATATCTTTACATGCTTCTTCTAGATTTATCCCTGAAGTACAAAGAGAAATCTTTTCACACTCTCCAGAAGTATTCGTTGATCTATATCCAGCATCACCGATTGGGCACTCTCCCTCCCAAAGTAGATACATCAGTGAGGATAATTCCTCTCCCGAACAATTAAATATTAGAAAAATGGCATCGTCTCCTGAAGTCATCCTTCACTTTAATAGCACTTCATTGATTCCTACACCAAATATTCATTTCAAAAAGGAAGGACTGTCTTTGTTTCAACACGAAGAAAACAAGCTTCCCTTTTTCCAATCTCAGCCATCTGGATTAAAAATTTCCGTCAACTTTCATCCTAAAATACCTGAAAGTTTAGAAGAAACACTTGACCTCAGTTCATATCCCAGATACAATGGCCGAATTATTTCTGGAGAAAATCAAGACGATTTTCAGATATTTAGCAGATCCGATTCTACAGAACCGTACGTTCTCCCCGAAATAACCACAGCGAATGAAATATTTGAAGGAACACGTGAACCATCACCGATATTCAACGTCAGAAATTACTCGACATGGGATGAGTCCACAGTTTACCCCTGTAGCAATCACTCCAACAACATTTCTCTTGAAGACGTCTCTAGAAATTATACCGCTAGGGACAATTCTGAAAATTGCTCCACCAGAAACGACCTGAGAAATTGTCACACCAGTAATGCAGATTACCCTATTCAAAATGAATCTAGATATAATCTCAACGTAGATAACATTAAAACTTATACGACTAGAGATAGCTCTAAAAAATACTCCGCCAGGGACAATTCTAGAAATCTTTCTCCTGTAGAGGATGATTCAAGAAATTTCCACACCAAGCCCAATGCTAGAAATTATTTTTCCATAGACGGCAACACGAGAAATATCTCTGCAACTAACAACTCTAGAAAGTACCCCACTAGAAATGACTCAAGAAATTATCCTCCTCAGAACCGTTCTGAAATTGGTGACAATCATGAGCGTATATCTAATTCAACAGTAGACCAAAATAGAAGGAATCACGAGAGAAATACTAGATTCGTAGAAAGAGACAATGAAATTCACAATAGAAGATTTCAAAATACAAATACTCGAAAAACGAATCATAACCGAACACGAGAATTGAATCGTCACCCAACGAATTATGCTAGGAGAGAGAATCAAAGACACAATCAAAACTATTCTAAACCATATGGAAGATCAGAACATCCAGATTCAATAAGTAGAGGTAGACGATCTTTTGATGAACAATCAGCACTTGATGATGCAGATGACTCGGAACTATTCAATGCCACACATCTGTTGCGACAGAATAGACCATTTAAACAAACCAACAGATTGAGTGGATATAATAATACAGAAAACAGGAACAGAACAAAAAATATTAGTTCCAGATAAAGATTTAAAATCTTCAGTTTGATAGGAAACGTTATTATTCATTGAAATCGAGCAAGTTCGATGAAATAATAAATAATCTTTGTGTTAGTGACATTGCAAATGATCTCAATTTCCTTCCAATGATTAGGGAGCTCCTATAACTATCCCACCATACAATCTGGAAATTTAGAAAACTCAATCCATGAAAGACGATCAAAATTACAAAATCCCAGTACAGTCCTTAAGTGAGATTTAAAAACGAACAAAATCCCTTCTCCTTATTCTCACTCTGTCAAATCATACATCACATTCTTTAAATGAGATTTAAGAGCGAACAAAATCCCTCTTTCTCAGTCTGTGAAATCATAATCAGAACCCTTACTTAAATGGGATTTAAAAACGAACAAAATTCCTTTTCCTTCTTCTCACTCTATCAAATCATACATCACATCCCTTAAAATGGGATTTCAAAACGAACAATATTCCTTTTCCTCCTTCTCACTGTATCAAATCATACATCACTTCCCTTAAAATGAGATTTCAAAACGAACAATATTCCTATTTCTTACTTTCTATATCAATTCACCAAGCCTTGACAGAATATTGTGGATTGGCCCAGTTGATTATATTCAAACTGTTGTTGGAACCATAGAAAACTTAAAACAATCTAAAATATAAAAATATATCTTAAAGACGATCTATTAAACTCTCACAACCTTTTCTTTTACAAAAAATTTAGCTTTTCAACGAAAAAAAATATTTAAGAAAACAAATAAAATTCTCGTTTTAAAACAAAATAACAATCGATATTTACAGATAATGTAAAAAAGAAGAATTTAAAATATCAAGAAATATTTTCTCTTTAATATCAAAGTTACTCTTACATTTTTTTTATATTTGTCAAAAAAAATATTTCAAGACTTTTCAGTCTAATGTCGAAATCTATTAAAATTGACACTTTGACTTTCCAAGTTTTTTGAAAAAAAAAAGGTAACTCTAATTTGATTCTTTGTCTGGAATACTAGCATAACAAAACATTTTCACTCCATCACTGAACTCATTGTACGGTGGGTTTCTTCTTAATCGAAACAAATATTTCATTCTTATCTTGAATCCAGATTGAGGTAAATCCATCCATTTGGGTTTATCAAATCCATGTTATGGGTATTTTCTACCACTACACCCTCACAAAGAATTTTGCACAAAACTTAACCAATCTGTAGACCATTTTGGAGGGAATCTATTCTCTATAATAAAAAAATAACGAAAACTTTTCTTTTGTGAAAGACATGTCCCAAAATTTATAAAAAATAAAAAGTTAAATTAAATAAAATTGTCTTTTTTGAAGGAGAGAATTTTCAATTTTCGTCAATTGACTTTTTCATTTGAGAGATTTGATTGAATGAATTTATTATTTATTAAATTTCAAATGCCGAAAATTAAAAATTCTCTCCTTCAAAAAAGAAAATTTAGAGTCTTCAAAGTCATTTATTTAAAAAAATTAATATGTATAGGCACCAAATATCAAAAAAACATCACTTAATTTTTCGAACTGTTTGATTTATTCGTGTGTGTTTGGCTGTGTGGTTTATTTTCATGCGATGAAAAATAATATCTATCGGTGATTGGAATCGCTGTAACAAATGAACTTGACTACGAATGCTTCCGTGGGCGTATTTTTTTTGTCATGGTCAAATTTTATTATCCCGTGATAACTACGTTATTAGATTCAAACTAATATTTCTGTTCACATCTTGAAAATTGGGGGGGAATATATTAGTTCCTGTAACTTAAAATTGTAAAGGTTCATCATTCATAATCTTAAACTAAAAATTGGCTGGATGTAAACAGATTTTGATCTAATATAAGGAGTTTGATAAATCAATGATTTTTGGGGGGTTCAACACAGAGAATTATTGATCTGCCCACCTAATTCAACCCTGATGTTTGCTTTATTTTAATTTTTTGAGACTGATTTTTATTTCATGTGAAGACTAATTTATTTTCTTTTGTGTGTGTTCCCTATTGTTTCTCCTACAGGTTATCATAAATGGCGTAGAATATCAACCAGTGACACCAAGTCCAAATAAAAAGCTTGCTAAAGTTGAAGCGGCTAATGTTGCTCTCAAAACATTTGGTTTGATTACGTAAATAGAAAGGGTACGTCTAGAACAGATAAAATGAAGGTGTGGAGGCGGGCGCCTGGAGCAGAGGTTTGGTACTTTTTATTCATCTAAAGTCACGTGTAATATACAATATGTTAAACATATGTATTTGTTTGGTTATCATACATGGTGTTATTGTTACTTCCTTGTGACCGCTTTTCGAAAAGAAATGAACCGAGCTGGAGAGTAAGTTCGTCGATCATGGGTGATGGTTTGGTTATACAACACTCGCGCCATTTATTTTGTACACACTTGCATTAGAAGTGCTTAAAAAACTATTTACCAGCTTCTCGCGAATTTTTTCATAACCATCTTTACTTCACTCAGGGGCGAATACAGATCTCCAGTTGAGGAGGGTGGAGGTCGATCGCTCAGAATTATCTGGGAGCAGTTGAATTACCCCGGTCGTTCTTTGGAAGCGTCTAATGACTACGAGTGACTTATCCAAATTTAATGAATGTAGCTAACGTTAACTTCGTCCACGTTATATGATACTTTTACAGTGGGTTCATTCAACAACAATTATTTGGATCAGTCGCTCGTAGTATCTTAAACTTGTAGTTGCTTCTAAGGACGACCGTCCTTATTCTACCAAAAAGCAATTCAATATATTTTTTCGTTTTTCAAATCTAAGGCAGAAGAACCCTTAAATTTAGGTATAAAAATCACCTTATTACTCGATAGTCCACCATGTGTGATTAAAATAAGACAAATATTTTAAATTAGGTAAGTAGCAGTAAATGACCTAAACTAGGTTTTATATTTGTCACTAATTTTAATTTTTAATTGACACAAAATGAGGTTAGACGAAAATTTTGGCACTCTGAGAATTAAAAAAATTGGCATCAAATAAAAATAATACTAAGTATCTGTGTACCTATCTACAAGCGGCAGAACAGTCATAAAAAAAAACAAATCTTTTCAATAAATTGGGCGAAAACACTAAGGAAAGGGATGTTAGTTAACCAACATGTAATCTCAATATGGAATATCTACTTAAAATTCCCCCGTCCATCAAAGATCATTGGCTATTTAAACAAATTAAAAAAAAAAACACTTTTACTATTTGAAACGATCTCCACTCTTAATTCTGAACAAGGGTAAAAAACAGGTTGTCCATAGAGAAAAATCAATTTGATTTCCCGACCTCAGGACTATTTTCTCCCTGATTTAACCTTGCTGATCCATACCGCCCTTAAAGGTAATACGCAGAATTCTTTGATCTTTATACCTTGTTTTCCGACTTCAAACATTCTTAAGTTCGATAGTAGTTCTAATTAGAGGAGGAGTAAGTGAATAGGCAATCATAAAATCATATCAGCAGATATCAATATGAAGGAGAAATCTTGATCTTCAAGATTTCCCAGATTTTTTTAAATATTTCGCTGACTTTTCCTTCTCTGACCTGTGGACATCCTGTTATATAAACACAAATGAGAGTGATTGATGTAAGCCTAACTCAGCTGTAGCTAAACATACCACCCTAAATATATACCATACTTTGTATGATATAGATTGCTCGTACACAAAAGGTTTATTGGCAATCAGAAAATAAAATAGAAAAGTATAATTATGATATATCTTTTTGTTAGATGATTTCGATATGTTTGTACAACATACACAGCTCAAACGGAAATAAATTTCGAAAAATATTTGCGAATGAATACTCCAAAAAAACCTTGACTGAGACCACAGGAATATATATTTTTAGTTCATCATAGGTTAACAACCATGGGGCTAGTTTGCAACAACTCGCAGTAGCTTCTCATTGTTTGCATGGGTAATGGAAAAGATATCATTTCCGACTCTTCTTTTAGTCGTCTTTTACGATTGGTATGGACTTGGGTGGCTTGGAAGTATTCTTTTTAAGTCCCCCTATCTACAGGGAACTTTTAAGTTACGGCCCAATAAATCAAAATATTGACTTTTTTCAGAAAGAAAACAAATAAGCAACTACCTTCCCCGTACTTGGCTTGTCACCGTGGGGACAAACCTCAATGTGATAATAAATAATCTACTTCTTTGAATTCATTGTCCGTAATTATACGACTTTTCTTGCAAAAATGGGAAAATCTATCATAACTTGGATATGAAGTGTAAAATTTCTTATATCGATATTTTGAGATTAATTTCTTATATCCATATTTTTATCTCTTATCTTTGAAATGGGTATTTTGTTCAAATATTTTACTTTCACTAATATAAATCCCGCAACATATACAATATACTGCAACTCGTTATGTACAAATTATACAACACATATTTACAAAACTTATTACATAATCATATGAACAATTAAAATTTTATATTATCAGTCGGACGGACGGAATTTAATATTTAAAAGAGGAAGAAAAATACGGTTTAACATGGAACAGTTTGTGTAATACACACTATGCAGTCACCAGACTGGACTTGGCGTGGCGCCTAAATTTGAAACTCGTGGAAATTTAGTGTTCCGCCAGAATACAACACTGAGGCGCTAAAACAGAACTCGGTGTTGTGGAAAACATTCTCATTAAATTAGTGATTCCCAAACCATAGAAGTTCGCAAACCTCTTAACCTAAAATTGAAACATTAACTGCCTCCATCTCCACCATAACTTTCTCATCTGTTTAGAGAAAAATGGGACGAATAAGGGTTGCCACAGAATTTATCCGATGAATTTCCCTGGCCGAAAAATTTAAAAAATCTGATTTCAAATAAAAGATTAGAGGAAAAAAATATGTACAGTATTGAAATTGTTTATTGGGACACTAAAAAATCCGACTGCCACAACATTACTTAAAACCGATTATACTCGTATATATATATATAACTATATATTTTACTAAAGATAATATTTCCTGACTATTCAATTGTTCTCTGAATTATTTATTTTTTAGGCCATTCATTCTTATTTTTCCCTGACATTTCCTTGTCTGTGACAACCCTATAACTATAAATGATCTCTACGACGTTAGTCTCAGATATAGTCTCTACAAAATGTATTTACAATGCTAAGGGGTCGATATTTTCATCATTCTCATGGTCACCTATAGGTTGGTCTGTGGATTGAATATTAACTCTAGCTTTTCGTATGATATGTTGTGTTTTATGCAACTGCTTGCAAATGTCACGTTCAATTTGGCATTTCCTCCGATTTGCTGCCGCCAATTGTTTGATTGTACTTTCTAAAGCTTGTCGAGTTTTGAGAAGCATTTTTTGTAGTTGTTCATTTTCTTCAACAAGTTTAGCCAAATTGGATTTATCTGAAATTTTAAAAATGTTTTTTTTTTTAATAAAGCAACCTTGCGTGTTGATTAAGGCTATGTTCAGATGATCGCGCGGCACAAGATCAATCTAAATAATGCATATTATCTACATAACCGCGCGGTACTAGTTCTACAAATTGGTATTGACTTGTTTAGTCGATCCGCGCGGCTGAGGCGAAATAAAGTAGCCAAGTAGATATTTTGATGCCAGACATGCGCGTACATGCGTTGTCATGTGAATGCTCCTCCCGCGGAGGAGCATTCACATGACAACGCATGTACGCGCATGTCTGGCATCTGAACTTAGCCTAAATCGAAAAGACACAAATACTATCATAAGACCGGGAGCGCTTTATGCATCTTAATATTTTCTGTCAAACACAAGGAATTTAGTACAGGCACGGAAACAAATTTATTCTTTGATATTTAAAACACAATATGCGAATGAAAAATTCCAATTTTAAAGCTGCATAAATACCCAACGCTTCGCTAGTTCGCTAACAAAAATTTCCGGATTTGGTCCGACTAAACAAACATTGAAAACCCACCACGTCTTTCTACATTGTACCCCTTACCTGGATGTTCACTACCATCACTCGTTGATATTCTCCCGTGATCACTATCAATACCAAGGTCCGGAGAAGTGTAGTCCCGGGGAATCTGATGTGCCAAACTGAGATATTTGGTGGACGACAAAGAAGATAGCATCTGGAACAAAAGAGTTTATCAAAAATATTGGAAAATGAAAATTGAACACGGCTCCAGGAAGTTATCTAGTAGAAAGAAAATCACAAATGGTACTACGTGTATTGACTGTATTGGATGGCTTTATTAACTTTCGGAAATAATAATAAAATAAAGACAGTATTGCAGGAATAGAACCCAGCCATTTTAAGGCCATCGGTGGATTTTTTTAAAACTTTCTAAGGCATATACAGGACCATATTAAAATATTCGACCAAAAACTAAAATAGATCAGATGCGATTATTATGCAAACTTGTTTGGACCATAAAAGAAAACTCTCTCCAAAGTACTTTATTACCAAATCTGTTTGCCTCATCAAGCTTTAATTTGGAACAAACTATACACATATTTATTTCTTTATACCTCAAATATTTCCTATGACGACTAAATTCAAATATCTATTTTTTAAATATCATAACTTTAGTAATATTAATTTCTTCCTTTATTTATTTTTCTAGTATTGAAGTCTTCAGATGATAGATGTAAGTTCCCAAGCCTATTTTACTTCACCTATAATTATTGCCATCCCAACTGGTATTAAAATCTTCAGATGATTAACCACAATTTATGGAATAAAAATACAGAGTAAAAATACAATTTCCGTTACATCTACTATCGACATGAATAATTATTTAACCTCGAAAAAATTATAAATAAAGATTCTATAAAAAAAATACCTTTTGTATATCAGGGTTAATTAAATTAATTTTGATGTGCAAATTTCTAGGAATAATTAATCCTAGAATCAATGTAATTATAAAGAAACATGTAAGAATAATACGCCAGCGTCTATGGCACGTTGAATACACCAGTTCAAAATAGATCACTGAAGTTAAACAACGTCCAACGAGGTTGTACCATGTGGGTGTCCACGTGGGTTCGCGCCCTCGTGATGCTGGCTATTTTTCGGTTCAAACCAGGCTGGGTGAGTTCAATGTGGGTAGCTGGTCTGCAAGTTACCAGCAAATGGAGGGTGAAAGCCCCGTCTTGAATGACCAATAGATGTTAAACAGACGTTAATCCACATTAAAAAAGAAGAAGAATAATACAAAAAAATAATGTGGTTGGGAGAGTTTTTCGATTGAATTATTTCACTAGCTAAATTAATCTGTGATTTATATGTCGCGTCGGGCGGCGCACTTACTTGTCCTGAGAGAGTAGGGTCGAGTGTACTCTCTCCATCATGACCATTCAGTCTTGACAATGAAAACCTGCTGTTCATATTTCTGCTCGGACTCTGTGGAGGTGTGCAGAGAGATCGCCTTGGACTTGGGGGATAGTTGTCTTCGCCGCCAGATGTCATTTCATCAGAAAAGGTCCTCTGATAACTCGTAAGTTTCTTCTCCAGCTCGTTGTTAGAATGTTCCAATTCGTTTACTCGTTTCTCCAACTCTACTTTCATTTGTTCGAGCACCTGTACCTAGAGATGGATGCAAGATGAATTCAGTTAGTTCGGTTCGTGGAAAGAACCAAAAGGTAAGAACATGAGCAGAAGGAACACTAACATAAGAGATCTTCCACCTTACCACTATTTATACTTCTCCAACTTTGACGATAATCCATAATCAGGGAGCGGTTTTAGTGAGTTGTTTGCGCGCCCGAGAAGTTTCATGACAATACCCCCTTACATACAACGAGCATGTGTCTGAAGCATTTTTTGTTCAGAAATTTGTTCAGAACTGCATTACGATACATGCCGGACAACAGCTCGAAAAAACAATCTACAATTTTGACACAGCAGTCCGGGTTCGAGTAATACGAGAACATTTATATTTTGGTAATAACTGACAACTGACTTTTCTATGGATAGTCGGGTAGCTGTAAAAATTAGAGACATTTGATTATAGGATTCTTATTAGGAAGAAATGTTGAAATATCGTGAGTAGACGGCCTAGTGACAGTATTTGATGAGAAATTCTACTCCCTTATTTATGCTGCCCGAATAGGACTGGAAAGTCCTTTTGACACCGGCCGTTTTTTGGGTGCTATTATTATGTGGTATATATATCAAATTCATGAAGATAAAATTCCATGGGTTGGCTGGGTTTGAACCCACGCCCTACTGTTAACCTTTTTTTTAAAAAAAAGTTATGCCCCGGAACCGCTTTCGCAATACTTCAGGGCACTCCTTTTACAGCTATGCCCTTCCGAAAACGAGAAAGTTCGACTAAATANAATCAACGACAAAGCTACAGTCATCAGTTAGACTAGTTAGAACGAAAAGTAATCGTTGAGTTGTAATTATATTGAAAAGATTGGCAAACATGCAAAACACACTTCATGCAAAGGAAGAAAAAATAAATCATGTCATAAAACCACATTTTTTTTTAAAAAAAAAACTGAAAGTTTTTTTTTTCTACTAATTTTCTAAAATATAAATTTCAATAAATATTATTTTTATCAACCATAAAAAAAAAATCTAATTATTTTTTGCATCAACTACTAAAAGAGTGGTGAGTCACTAGCACTTTCTATTCCGACATTCACAGTTTGCTTGAAAATATCAGTTGGCAGAGATTACTTCAGACGAAAGCGCTCGTGACTCACCATTCTATTAGTAGTTGATACCAAAATATTTATAGAAATTTGTATTTCATAATACCTAAACAACTAAACATCTTAGATGCCATCTAATATACTAAAAACTCATATAGCTCGTATTGATAAAACCTTTAAATTTACAGGATAAGGAGGAAACCAGAAATTATTTGTATGTGGCGATGTGTTAAAAAGTACATAACATGGGGGGGGGGACTTAAGTCACTACAACATTTTATTAACCTTTATCAAACATAAACTCTAATAGGACGGTAATTTAGTCTTAACTTGTCACTTGATCACTGATGACATACATTCAAAAACAATCAAGGAATAGATGAAAAACTATCGCTACAAGAATAGGAACAAAAATCTACAAGACATTACCTGAATAAAGGATCGTCATACGATATACCCTATTGATACCAGAAGAACTTAGCCAACAAGATTGGACCACAAAGACGGAGCAAATAAATAGATGAGTCTTTGTGAAGATAAATATCCAATGGAATATCACTAACAGACTTTGCATGCTTCACAAGACTTACTCAGTGTTGAATCAGTCACGGACAAAAGATCGGGCATTGTTCTTCTTCCTAATCAGTCACGGGCATCGTTCAGAGTTAGAGCGACATCACTTATAATAAATAATACCATTACCAAATTTCAATAAGCTTGCTTATCATTGATGGGTCAGTGAGTGGTATTGTTATTTCCTTTAATAAAATTTTATGTTTTAGAAATTAATTTTCTAAAAGATACTGGACTTTAACATTGCCTATTTTTATACCCTGCCTACCACCACTGAACGCTATTAACACCAAAATTTCTTGATTGACCTTACTTTCCGAGTCTGGTTGAACAAAAAACTTTTTTCTACACTCTACAAAAGGGGCAATTTGAGAAACTATGTGATACTGACACGAAAAAAAAGTTTGTTTTGAAAGAGCTTTAAATCTAGAGGCGAGGGTTTGCTAGAATGCGATGTACCTTGTCCCCAATTTTCAAATTCAATGATAATTTCGGGTTTCCCATATCACACACAGGAATGTCATTTCCAAGGGAGTTCAATTTTTGCAATCTCAAAATTTTAAGTATTGATTTGATTGGAAAATAAAAGATTTTTTTTTTCCTCAGTGAAAAGGATAATGGGTACCGACACAATTATATAATTAAATAGTTGATTAAGAGGGACCATTTTCAATGGAAATTTTAGGACGTATGGACACTATTTCCAAAAATGATGACATTTCCAGGACTTTTGGGTATTATTGATTCAATGCCTATTTCAGAATATTTGGGGATAATTTTCAAATTCCATAACTTTCCCGGAATGTCCATGTTATGTGGGAACTCTGGTATACTCAGTGGTGAAATTAAATATTTTTTACAGACAATTTAATATGTAATTATTCACCAAAATTTTAATATTGAATTATAAAAAGTTTTAAAAAAATCTCTTCAGGTTAGATAACATTTTCTTTTCTTCCTTCTGTTATTGATTGATTAATGTGAGACTAATTAATACTTGAAAGAATTCATATTAAAATTCGATTGTTTTTTATGATTCAAATGAAATGCATGCAGTAAAGGTAATGATGATGTATATGCAGCTACCAACTCAGATTCATGCAAACAACAAGAACCACCAGCATTATTATTTGGAATAGTAAATACATTAAGTGGATTCAAATTGGTTTTCTCTCTCATTTCTTGTTGAAGTCGTAATTTATCATTTGCCATTCTCGCTCTTTCCAATATTGCTTCTGAATTATTCAAAGTTAAACAATCTAATTGACGTTTTAATTCTGATTCACGCTTTGAATATTTAATTCTTAGTTCTTTTTCTCTTGCCTATATTGAAATATAGTAGATTAAAATAGATAAAAAACAAGAGAGCCGTAAAACGAAGAGTTCTTGGATAAGTTAGTATTAAAATAGGTACGCTACGTGATCAGAACTCATTTCACCAAATCAAAACACGTCATTTTATCAATACGTCACTATACCAAAGGTTTTCGACACAGTTCTTTGAGGCCCAAATTTTGTTCAAACATTTCATGCACTTTAAATAAATTCCAGATTATTTTCAGGAGAAAAAAAAATATTTATATTTTTAAACCTGGCACTGTAAAAAGGCACTTCCTCACAGTACGGTTTAAAATTTAACTGCTTAGTCCCCTCTGGTTAGGGGGACTTAAAAAGAATTCTTCCAAGGCACTCAAGTCTATGCCAGTCGTAAAAGACGACAAAAGAAAGAGTCGGAAACCATATCTTTTCCATAACCCATGCAGAAAGCAAAGAGGAGCTACTGCATTATCCGTAAGGATTCTCAATTATCAACAACTCACGGCGAGTTTTGCAAACCAGGTCCCTGGCTGTTAATATGATGATGTTTTAATACAACATAAGGTCTGAAAGAGTTAAAGGTTTTCAATCGTATTATTCTGATCACGTAACCTACTTAAGAAGGGTGCTTGCAGACAATAGCGTACTTTTCTTATTGTTTAACACTTGTTTTGGCATATATGAAAAAAACCCAACAAATACAGATGGTCTTACGGTAGTTTGCAGATGGAGCAATCTGCGGACTTACATTAGAACAGGTGCATTTGTTTTCCTTACATAAATGGTTTTTGGTTTATTATTTTCAATAATGAACCTTTGTAATCGTCACGAGAAAAAAAAATACCCCCTCTTTTTGTATATGTTATTATTATAATTTTAAACATATAAATTACAGAGGTTCCTTCCTAAGTTGGCATTAAAAGCCAAAGACTGAAGAAGAAGTGTGCTATGCAATAACATAAGTATGTGGCTGTCTGTGAGCACCCTAATACAACGATTATGATAATCATTGAACGTTACAAAATAGCCCGCCTCGTCTATGTCTAGTCAGTTTAATTATTTGATTGGTGTAAAGTGTATGATTATGAAGAGAACCATTAAGAAGAAGAAAAGTGTTTAGAATACAGTGCTGCAGATGAAATTCGATGGTATGATCAATTTCTATGCATAGAAAATCTAAAATACGAGCTCCTCGAAAAGAAAAATATTTCATGAAAAAGGATATGCTTCTAATGCTTGATGATTTTGATTTAAAGTAGGTCCATCCTTTTTTTGGGTATTCATAATAATCATCTTCTACATCCTCGAGAAACATTTGTTTCTTTATGTCTAACTCATTTCTCCGGTTATTCGAAAGTAAAATCAATCAATTTTGATATTATTTAATATCACAGAGCTTCAAATTAAATTTTCTATCCATTGGAATGTACCAGTTTATCTAACACAATTTGTAATAAAAAAAAAGCCCCCTCCGATTTTCCGACGAGCTATTAGAATGGCATATTGACAAAATAATAGGATGCCCATTGTCGTTAGTAAACAATCAACAGAAGTGCATATGATTTGCTGCGCTTACCAGATTTATATTACAACAAAGGTGTTCCATAATGACATCGTCACCAAATGGGAGCATCTCAAAATTATTCAAACACACTTTTTGTCTCAGTAGAGTTACTTTCGGCGCCGGCAATGAAAAATGTGTCACGAACAATGAAACGAATTGAGGGGAACTCGGAGATGATGGCGAACAACCATCATTGTATATAGCTCAACTAGTGGTAATTAATTAAACATAGGACTCTCCATCGTCAAGCCGTATCTAATCGATCAAGCAGTAAATCGATCTAAGAAGTAATAACATCTGACACCCAGATACCCTCACTTCTACTTTGAAAACGGTAGTCAACATCGTCCTAACGACCATAGTCTCAGTACTGTTGAAAGCTTAAAATGAATCCAAATCGATGGTATTGACTAATTAATTTATTATTCTCAGATTATTTCAGAATTTAAAAATTTGAATTTCCTATTAAGAATGTCAGAAACGGTTCAAAATGTATTTTTTAAAAAAAGGGATACATTTAATTTGCTTATCATCATCATCCGATGGCGTTTTGTGAAATTATGGCCAGATGTATGAGACCAGAATCATGTTTACCCTTTCTACCGATTAAAAATTTCAATCTGGTTTCCATAATGATTACCCGGAATTGATTGATTTTTGTCTATTTTGTTCGGACATTTCAAAGATGTTCTAAAAAGCTCATCAAAGCAACATATTTGTGTATTTGTTTGTAAGTAAGTTTTTTTTTCCTTTGTAATAATGTTCAAGTCCGATTTCGGAGATTGAGCATTTCCATAATTCCAGATAGCGGTCTGGGCGTTTTACAGTTACTCAATTGCCTATTCGGAATTTGATCATTTCACAAATACCACATCACGATCTGGTCGTATATTTCGTTCAATTGGCGATTTCGAGGTTGGAACCTAAAATATGCATAAAGTATTCTAAATTCTATAGATACAAAATTCTATAGTTTAGTCTACTTTATGCATACAAGAAATAAAAACTTTAAGATGATAGTCATGTATAAGCTCATATAGAGTGATTTCCCTCTGGGTGTCAGATCTCACGTATAAATTAAAATAACGGTAATTTCCAAAATGGAGACTAACATTAAAAAAGAAAAGAAAATACAGACAACTATGCGTCCCCGCCCCAACCACACCGAAAAGAATAGTGACGGACAGAAAAAGAGAAGAAAGAAGAAATGTAAAATTAAGAACCCAAAATTATATTTTGAAAGAAATAATAATAAAAAAACAAAGTAATCTGGAAAACAAAAATCGATATTGCACAAAGACATTTTTCAATTGGTAACAAGATATTAGCCTTGTTTGTTGGAATGGACAATTTTTCCCACTAACACACACACGTCTAATAAGGCGAAACTAGCAATTGTTCATCAACATAAATACGTTATTTTGGATTCCATATGTGAAGTGTTAAAACGGAACCCCATTAAATGCTATGATTTCTTTAAAAATATATACATATATTAAGTAGGTATGATCCAAAATAACAGCCAAAATACCATAAATTTGATCTCATGAAACGATCTTTCACCTCATAGACAATTTAATTAAAATTATTCGAGGTTTGCACATCAATGAAAAGAACTGATATACAGTATGTCCAAGAAGTCCTAGCGGAGGCCCTGTAACTTTTGAATGGCTTGGATTTTTTTTAATTTTGATTGATCCCAGGGATAGAAAAGGGGCATTGGCCATTCGATTGATGTTAGTAAAATCCAAGTTTGATCCTCGGAAATGCCATTTTTTAAACAAATGTTTCGGTTTCTTAAGAATTTTAAATGTAATGGTAGCTACCAATTTTATTTTTTAATATAAAACTTGGATTAAAAAATAAAAAAATCAGTGGCGGAGATAGAGGGGTCTGAACTTTTACTTTGTTACACCCTGTATAACAGCCTCGATTTCGAGTTTCGATGTAAAAGTTCAATTAATGTGTTCCAAACAAGGTTTCTCAGTGGATGAGAAACAAAATAAATGTTCAGACCCCTCTATCTCTGTCCCTAATTATTTTTTTCAAAAAATGTAAATGGAAATTAGTCCTTATTTTATTCCAACTTTTAAAATTAAAAAAATAAAATTGATACCATACCATTTAAAATTCTTAAGAAACTGAAACATTTGTTAAGAAAACGCCACTTCCGGGGGGTCGAACCAATCAAAATTCAAAAATTCCAAGCCATTGGAAAGTTACAGTGCCTCCGCTAGGACTTCTGGGACATACTATATATATATACTATTGGGATCCTCGACGTTCTCTTAGTATCCATAGTACATTTAATAAATAATGCATGACGAATTAAAGAAGGAGAGAAACGAAAAAGCGAATGAATTCACCGTATTTCTGATCATTCAAGCCAAGTAACTACGATATATGACAGGCACCAATGTGTGAAACTCTCAATTACCCAATTCCAAAAAAATATAAATATACATATTCAAACAACTAAAAAACAAAACAATTGGGCTTTCAGATGTACATTTTGCCGACAACAAAAATACCGTAACCCAAAATTAAAAAACAAGAGCAAAAAAAAGTCCCAATATTAAGCTATCACTTTCAAAACAAATAATAGTGACAGTGGAGAACTGGAAACGTTGTGAGATGAATCCATAGGTGTTTTTGTTTGGAGATAATAGGACATTAAGTGATGATATCGTTCGGGTTAAGTCATATTATCTATGATACACTAGCACTTCTGTGAATTGTAGACCTCAATAAGTAGTTAAAATGACTATCATGAGGCCCCGGGTGGCTTCATAGGGTACAAAACTCTATGAACGTAATAAATGTACATGCCGAGTTTCAACCAAATCAAACAACGCGTTCTTATGATATCGTGGCAATACAGAGGTTTAAAGAAAAATTATGGAGTTAAAACTAGACTGAACGAAGTGAAAAAGTATGGGTATCTTGAGCTGCACACAGTCCTCAATGTTACTCGGTCGGAGTATTTAGTTTGAAGCCACATTGGTCTGCAGTTAAGCAGAGTCTTAGAGAGAAGCCACTCGATTTCTAGCACCATTAATATTGCTAAAAAGGAAAATTATTTGAAGACCAACAGATGTACGCAGGACAAACTACAGAGGTTTTTGAATCTCTGGGTTCAGTAAAGCGATTAAATTTTATGGAATGATCTCACAACTCTTACTCCAAAAATATAAATATCACATAAGTGAACAAGTGGGTTTACTTACTTTATATACTTCCTCTAAATGTTCAATAGCGTCATCTTTCTTTACGAGTTTTTCATTGGCGGAATCCAACTTTCTCCTCATCTCATTTTGTATTTCTTGCAATGTATTACTATTCTGTCTTAAAACAGTTTCTTGTTTCTGTTCATAACTTCTCACTATTTCTTCTTTCTCATTATTTAAAAAGTCGATTTTATTTCTTAAAGTATTTATTTCAAAATGTAATTGCAACTTTTCGCTTTTAAATTCATCGATACGTTTTTTCATTTCATTGACTAGTTCAGTATGTTTGATTAATTCCAACTCTTCATTTTCGCGATATTTCTTCAACTGAATTCTCAATGCGTTTATATCTTTCTCCCATATGTTTTTGTTATTTTCCATTAAGTTTATTTTATTGATTAATTCATTCTTTTCTTCTTTTAATAGCTTATTTTGACTATTCTCATCGTTCAGATTATTTTTCAATTCATCAATTGTTCCATGGGCTATTTGTAAATTATTATTAATTAATTCTATTTTATTATTCGAACACTCTAAATTAATTTTCAATTCGTTAATTTTATCTTTATATTCTTCTATAACGTCATTTGTTTTATTATATTGATTAATTAAATTATTATAATTATTTTTCAGTTCAGACAAATTCAATTTTGTGTTCTTTAATTCTAATTTTGTTATTTCATTTTGTACATTTAATTCATTATAACTTTTTATTTTCATTTCCAATTCATTCTTTAAATTACATTGTTGTTGTTTTAGATTATTATTATTTTCATTAAGTTCAGCAGTATGTAATTGATATTTCTGTTTTAAATCACTATTGTTGTTGTTCACAATTCCTAATTCCGTTTTAATCAGTTCATGTTGCTCAATTAATTGCTCATATTTATCATTTGTGGTTTTCAATGTTGCTTGAATTGATTCATATTTCGATTTATAATCATCATTTTTGATTTCATCCAAATCACTGCTAACATTTAATAATTCACTCCTGAGTTCTTCAGTCATGATTTCTAGTTCATCGATTTCCCTATTTTTGGCTGCAATCTCTTCTGTTTTGGTTTGTATAGTTTTATTATATGATACTAATTCCCCTTTTAAAAGTTCCATGTTCTTTTTCAAATCTTCAAACTGTTCTTTTTGTGTGGAAATTATTTGTTTCGAACTCTCCAATTCTGCCTCCAATTGTTTACAATAGTTTTTATTTGTTTCAAGTTCATTTTTCAATTCATTTACATTAACTCTCAATTCTTGTTCTATATTTTCATGCTCGGCTATCTTTTTCAAATTATCTTCATTATTATTATTTGCATCGAATAATTTTTCTTTTAGTTCTTTGTTCTTTTCTTCCGAATTTTTTATGTCTACATATGCTTTCTGTAACTTTTCACTGATTTCTGAATTTTGTTTTCTTGTGGTTTCAATTTCTCCTTCTAATTTGCTGATTTTTAGTTTGGATTCATTATACACTTCCAATACCTCTTTATTTGATATAGAGTTGTAGATTGATTCCAAATGTTCAAGTTTATTTAATATTATTTTATTACTTTCTTTCTGCTGATTAAATTCAACAATGAGTTGTTTAGACGATGAAGTGCTTTCAGTTGTGTCAATCTAAAAAAAGATGCAAAAATTTTAAGATTGGGTTTTTGGACAAATATTTTAGAAGAGAAAAGAGAAGAAATGTCATTTGGTCTTTCTCTTTTCAAAGCTTCATGGATCAGCTCAGAATTTGGGCTGTATTTTCTTTTTATAAAATAAGAGCCAATAATCTATTTCTTGGTCAGCATCAACAGTCCCTTGAATAGATTAGTTCCCGAAAGATCAATGAAGTTAGGCAACGTCAAGCCTGGTTTACTAGGTAGGTGACCTCGTAGTTTCAAGCAGACAAGATGCTGGCTATTACCGGTCCCACCCAGACTGGACGATGTCAATGTGGGTAGCTGGTTTGTAAGTTTCCAGCAAATGAAGAGCTTCGATGTTAGGGAGACATTCAGTCAAACAAAAATATCCAACAATTTTTGCCATAAATTTTTCAAAATGATCTTATTCTATAAATGTGAGCAATTACCCATTACTGGTATTAAATATTTGTAATAAGGAATCAAGGGGAATCTGCAGGACATGCAGGAGACATGCGAAGCAGGCAATGTAACAAGCCTATTAGGGAATTTCGTTATCAAACCACAATGTTGATAGGGACGAAAACGTGACGCAAAAATTACTGATGACCGTCTGATGCTTCCAAAGATATGATTCACTTCAAGAGAAAACTTTGCTTATGATGCATCACTTACCTCAACCGACGTGCTCGGGATCACTTTCTCAGTTCCTAATAATTTTCTCTCTAGAGTTTCTTTTTCTTTCTCAAGTTGTTGGTTAATATTGATGAGTTCATCCATTCTTTCTTGGAGTGTTTTATATTCGATCGATTTTTCTGATCGCAAATATCGCTTTCCTGAAATCAAAAATATTTTGGAATAGTCGAGTCTTTATTTATTTTCTCTTCGTCCTTTAATACGAGACATCTATCTATATATATAAAAGTGAATGTCTGTTTGTTTGTTTGTTTGTTTGTTTATTTATTTGTTTGTTTGTTCGCTTATAACTTACGAACTACAGCTCGGATTTGCATGAAACTTTGCACACTTATTTGTTTTTACCCGGGGAAGGTTATAGGCATGGTATTGTCCGGTATTGTCCATTTTAGCTACGGACGATTTTCCAATTTCTTGCTCAAATTTTGGCCAATATCTTAAGATTTGTCGCGACAACATATCAACTCAAAGCGAGAAAGTTTTAGGTAACATCTTTATCCTTCATTTAGGACATATTTTGCAAAATTGTGACTAGCCATTCGAGGGTTACAAGTTCGAATC